>CM056055.1:119688552-120288552 GCA_029574335.1 Rana kukunoris | reverse complement strand
CGCATGTGCGGAAGTGTTTTACTTCCGGGTGCGGTGACGTGGCGGCGTCAACGTCACCGCCACGTCAGCACGCTGTCTGCCAGTGGGGATTTTGGTTTGATCGTGTGTACACGATCAAACCAATAAATCCCAGCAAATAGATCTGTTCAAATCGGTCTGTCTGACCGATTTGAACAAATCTGTCTGCTCATGTGTACGGGGCCTAAGTGTAGCAAAAGGTTGTACCTTCATTAAATGTAACCATATTGCTACACTTAGGCCTCGTACACACGAGGCAATCTATTTGTTCAAATCGGTCGGACCGACCGATTTGAACAAATCTGTCTGATCGGATTTTGGTTTGCTCGCATGTACACACAAGCAAACCAAAATCCCCGCCAGCAGACGGCGCGCTGACGTGTCGGTGACGTGGCGGTGACGTTGACGCCGCCACGTCACCGCACCAGGAAGAAAAACACTTCCGCGCATGCGCCGAATCCATTCGGCGGCGGTGCGGCGGCGGTGCGGGACGACATGTCTGCTGGTAAGTGTACTGACCAGCAGACATGTCGGGCGGACGGATTCCCACCTGATAGATTTCAAAGCATGCTTTGAAATCTGTCGGGTGGCCAAATCCGTCGGCTCGGCCGTACACACGATCGAATCTGTCTGCTGGGACGGTCTAGCAGACCGTTTCCAGCAGACAGATTTGATCGTGTGTACGAGGCCTAAGAGGCACCTCTCTAATCTTTTATACTCAGTTGTGGCAGGACGCTACTTGTATATCAAGACATCGCTTATATATGAAGACAAAATGTATTTAAAAATGTGTCTTGTCTTGCAAAACGCTCTCAAACCAAGTTACTCTCTAACCAAGGTTTAGGCCCCTTTCACATGAGCGGACGAACGGTCCGCTAATTACAAGTCCGTTTACGGACTTGTAATGGGCCCCTATGGGAGTGGATCCGTTAGCGGATGATGCATCCGCTAACGTCCGCCTAAGATCCGCATCCGTCTGGATCCGTTTTGCGGACGGAAGAAAACCCTATTTTTCTTCCGTCCGGTGGATCGGATCGGATGCAATCGGACAGACGGTCCGTTTCCATCCGATTCCCCATAGGGGATAGCGAAGGAGAGACAGGGCGGTCCCTGCACAGTGTGCGGGGACCGCCCTGTCCGCCGACAGCTCAACGGGACCCCCCGCTGAGCCGACGAACACACACGGAGCGGACCGAAAAACGGTCCGCTCCGTGTGAAAGGAGCCTTAACTGTACAATATTTTGTGCTCAGTATAGACACATCATTTTATTTCCTTCTGTATAGATAATAATTTGGCTATAATTGTTTGGGTTTTTTTTTTTTTTTTTTTTTTTACCTGTGGACCAAAACTGTAGGAATTGTGGGAAGGTGAACTTGATTCACAGGAATATTTTTTCACCTTTATTAATGCAAATACTGTATTTATTGGCATATAACACTCACTTTTTTACCCTGAAAATGGAGGGTAAACTGTGCCTGCGTGTTATACGCAGGGGGCTGTGGACGTTTTTTTCCTGAAACCTCCCTCTAAGGCTGCGTACACACGATCGAATTTGTCCACTCAAACTGGTCCGACGCACCAGTTCAGCAGACAAATCCGATCGTGTGTATGGGCTAGCGGACATGTCCGACCGGCGGACAAATTTTAAAACATGTTTTAAAATGTGTCCGCTCAGGACATGTCCTTCGGATACACTCACCAGCGGACATATCATCCTGCACATGTGTCGAATGGATTCGACGCATGCGCGGAAGCATTTTTCTTCCTGGTGCGGTGACGTGGCGACGTCAATGTGACCGCCACGTCACCGCGCTGTCTGCCGGCGGGGATTTAGATACGATGGTGTGTACACGCCATCGGACCAAAATCCGGAGGGGACATGTTCGCTGGAAACGGTCCGTCGGACCGTTTCGGCGGATAAGTCCCTCCGTGTGTACGCGGCCCTAAAGTTAGGATGCGTGTTATACGCCGATAAATATGGTAAGTAAAAACGGTATATATCAATAATATTGATGTAAAGATCCTGATAAAATGGGGTTCATTCTGGGATTATACCATTTAAAATAAATATATCAATTTTCTCTTTTATCTCAGCCAGTGGAAAGTCTATTAAAATGATACATACATATCCATATATATATTAAATACCTTTGCAAAATCCCGCACATCAAATAAGTCAAAAGCTTCAAATAAGTCACTTTTCTTCATACTGAAGGCTTCACAGCACACAGATAAGAATGTGCGAATATTCTTAAGGCAAAGAAACTGTAAAAGATTGAAAGCACAAACGAGTTAGTATGCAGGCACAATGCAATTTTCTTCATATACTGTATAAAAGCACAGATTCTAGATTTTAAAAATGAGTGTCCGTGTTACAGATAGGTAACCGTGGTGCATTAAATAGTTTTTTAGATGTACAAACTATTTTAAATGATAAAAAAAAATCATGATAATTTTAGCATTAATAATTTCTTACACATGACAATTGCATAGAATAGAATTTTTTTATTCATGTTTAACTTTTTTCTTGCTTAAAAAGCTATTTACTGATCTAAACACTTTGGCCCAGATTCACAGAGAATTAGATTCTCGTAGAGTATCAGAAATACACTACGCCGCCATATTTTACCTGGCTCTACGTGGAATCCAGGTAGATTTTGTCCAGTAAACGACGGCGGCGTAGTGTATTTCTCCCGTCGCAATCCATCTACGCGAGTAGGGGGCGTGAATCATTTAAAAAAGGGATTTTTAATAACAGCTTACCTGTAAAATCCTTTTCTTGGAGTACATCACGGGACACAGAGCGCATAGTCATTACATATGGGTTATATGGGTACCTTCAGGTGTGGACACTGGTGTAATCAACTTTACAGGAAGTTCCTCCCTATATAACCCCCTCCCACTGAGAGTGCTTTAGTTTTGTAGCAAGCAATTTCTCTGAGGTTACACAATGTTCCCACAAAGAGGGGTGGGAGCTCTGTGTCCCGTGATGTACTCCAAGAAAAGGATTTTACAGGTAAGCTGTTATTAAAAATCCCTTTTTCTTGATCGTACATCACGGGACACAGAGCGCATAGTCATTACATATGGGATGTCCCAAAGCAATGCTCCATGAAGGGAGGGAGACCGTAAGGCCAAAAATAGCCAAACAGAAACTATATCAGGAGGTAAAATAGCTCCACCAACAGAAAAAAGGGGGCGTGAACCGGGCCAGAGGATTCTATACTGCTGCCCGTAGGACCGCCTGCCCAAATGCTGCGTCCGCAGCCTTTGTGACGTCCAACTTATAGAATTTAGTAAACGTATGTACGGAAGACCAGGTTGCTGCTTTGCAAACCTGTGCCATAGAGATCTGATGGTGTGCCGCCCAAGAGGCACTCATGGCCCTCGTAGAATGGGCCTTAACTGATAAGGGCGGTGGAACGCGCTTCAGACCATAGGCCTGAAAAATCAGCTGCTTAATCCACCTAGCCAAGGAAGACTTGGCAGCCGGCTGACCCTTCTTGGGGCCCTCCGGAAGAATGAAAAGCACAACTGTTTTCCTAATCTTTTCTGTAGCCTTGAGATAGACCCTCATGGCTCGGACCACGTCCAAAGTATGAAGCAATCTTTCCTCTCTGGACTGGGGAGTAGGAAAGAAGGATGGTAGGACTAGGTCCTGATTCAAGTGAAAACTGGATATGACCTTAGGAAGGAAAGAAGGCTGTGGCCGCAGAACCACTCTGTCCTTATGCAGAATCAGGTACGGTTCCCTGCAAGACAAGGCTGCCAGCTCGGAGACCCTTCTGGCCGAAGCCATAGCCACCAAGAAAACCAATTTTCGGGTTAGCAGCACAAGAGGGATTTCTGTCAGAGGTTCAAACGGCTGCCTTTGTAAAGCTGACAAGACCAGATTTAAATTCCAGGGGCAGAGGGGAGCTCTAATAGGGGGATTTACATGCAAGACCCCCTGCAAAAAAGTTTTCACAAGCGAATGTGTGGCCAAAGGCCTTTGAAACCATATCGCTAAGGCAGACACCTGCCCCTTTAGAGTACTAAGAGCTAACCCCTTGTCAACGCCAACCTGTAGGAATCGCAAGATCCTGTCAATAAAAAACTTGCGAGGATGCCCTCCTTGAGACTCGCACCACTCCACATAGTTCTTCCAGACTCTGTAATAGATATTTCTAGAAACTGGTTTCCTAGCTTGAATTAGCGTAGATATGACCTGGGCTGAGAGGCCTCTGCCCTTAAGAATTAGGGATTCAGCCGCCAAGCCATCAAATTTAGCTGCTGTGAAGCAGGGTGGTAGATCGGGCCCTGAGACAGCAGATCTGGGCGCAGGGGGAGTGGCCACGGTGCCCTTACTGACATCCTCACGATGAGTGCGTACCAAGCCCTTCTGGGCCAGGCTGGGGCCACCAGGATCACCGGCCTGCGCTCCACCCTGATCCTTCGTAGAAGGCGGGGAATCATCTGTAGTGGAGGGAACGCATACAGGAGAGAAAACTGGTGCCAGGGGCAAACCAACGCATCGGTCCCGTAGGCCGAGGGGTCCCTGGCTCGGGATACGAATTTGTCCAATTTCTTGTTGAATCTTGTTGCCATGATGTCCACATCGGGAACTCCGAATCTTTGGCAAATCTCTTGGAATACTTGGGGGTGAAGAGACCACTCTCCCGGGAGTAACTGTTGACGACTCAAAAAATCTGCTTGAGAATTGTCTATCCCTGGGATGAACACTGCTGAGATGCAGGGTACATGGGCTTCGGCCCATGAAAAAATCAGGTTTACTTCCCTTTGAGCCGCTAGGCTCCTTGTGCCCCCCTGGTGGTTTATGTATGCCACCGCCGTGGCATTGTCGGACTGTATTCTTACTGGCAGACCCTGCAGGGGAAGAGTCCAGGCGACCAGGGCCAACCGAGCAGCTCTGATCTCTAGGACATTGATGGGAAGCAGACTTTCTGCCTCTGACCACTGTCCCTGCTGGGTCCATTTTCCTAAGATTGCCCCCCAACCTGTTAGGCTGGCATCTGTGGTTACTATTTTCCACGAGATGGGGCAAAAGGTTTTCCCTTTTGATAATTTTTGAGGGATCAGCCACCAGTACAGGCTGTGCCTGACTCCTGGGGAAAGAACTAATGGACGGTCTAATGCCTGTATGGACTTGTTCCAAGCAGAGAGAATAGCTGCTTGCAGAATTCTGGTATGGATCTGGGCATAGGGCGCTGCTTCGAAGGCGGCCACCATCTTTCCCAGCAGTCGCATGCATAGGCGAATAGTCGGCTTCTTTTTGCCTAAGACTATTTGAATCGTTTGAATTAATGACCTGATCTTCTTTTGAGGTAAAAATACCCTCTGGCATTCTGTATCTAACCGAAAGCCTAGATATTCCAACTGTCTTGTGGGTTGTAACCTTGATTTTTCTTGGTTCACAATCCACCCGAACTCTTCTAGATGCCGCACTGTGCGGACTACTGCATGATTGAGGTTGGAGGCTGAACTGTCGATAACCAGGAGATCGTCCAGGTATGCTAGGACCAAGATGCCTTCTGTCCTTAGGACGGCTAGTACCGGGGCTAACACCTTTGTGAATACCCGTGGAGCTGTTGCCAACCCGAAAGGGAGGGCTACGAACTGGTAATGACTTTGGTTTATCGTAAAACGAAGAAACTTGTGATGTGCTGGGTAAATCGGCACATGCAGATATGCATCCTTTATGTCTATAGATGCTAGGAAGTCGCCCTGATGCAGGCTGGTTGTCACTGAACGTATGGAGTCCATACGGAAGGTCTGAATCCTTAGAAAGCGATCTAGGCGTTTGAGGTCTAATATAGGCCTGACGTCGCCATTGGGTTTTGGTATAACAAAAAGGTTGGAGTAGAATCCCAGACCCCTTTCTTGGGTTGGTACTTCTACAATTACTCCTTGGAGCAAGAGGCGATCCAACGCCTTTACGAGAGAGGCCCTCTTTAATGGGTCGCTTGGAAGACTTGACCCCTGAAAATGAGGAGGGGGGATTTCTCGAAACTCTAGTTTGTAGCCTGAGGCTACTACGGACCGAACCCAAGAGTCGGGAATTCTGGCCTTCCAGACTTCGGAGAAAAACTGAAGTCTTCCCCCCACCCAAGAGAGTGGGGGCGCCCCTTCATGAATCTGATTTGATGACTGATTTAGCCGGCTTGCGAGACCAGGGCCTCTTGTTTGCCGCAGCTTGTCCCTGTGGGCGGCTATTAGCTGTTGACCGCCCGGGAGGCCGTCGATACTGACGGGAAGTCGAAGGGGCCGAGCCTACCATGGCCTGTCGTTTAAACGTGGGCCCACGCGGTCTTTTCTTGACCAGTAAGGAAGTACTTTTTCCACTTGATATGGTGTGGATATATTTATCTAGGTCTTCCCAGAATAGTCTTCCCCCATGAAAGGGAAACCCTGCTAGAAGCTTTTTGCAGGGTGCCTCTGCTGACCAGTTCTTTAGCCACAAAAGACGACGCATGTGAACCACCAGTAGAGATGAACGGGATGCCTGTTGGATGGAGTCCTTAATAGCATCTACTGCAAAGCAGAGAGCCCTAGGGAATTCTGCTAATTCATGAGTATGCTGAGCCGGCATGTCCTTCAATATATGTTTTGCCTGATCCTTCAAGGCCTGACAAACACCAATGGCTGCTACTGCTGGCTGAACCATGGCACCTACTGAGGTGAAAGTTGCTTTCAGTAGGGTCTCGAATTTCTTGTCGACCGGATCCTTGAACATATGGACATTTTCAACCGGACAAGTCAGGGATTTATTCACGCAGGAAATGGCTGCGTCCACTGTAGGAAGAGCCCATTTCTTTACATATTCCTCTTCCATAGGGTAGAGAATAGAGAATCTTTTAGGAGGGACAAAGATTCTATCAGGTCGAGCCCAATCTTGGTAAATCACGTTCCGCAGAAGGGGGTGCATTGGAAAAGATGCACCAGTTAATGGGGCCTTTAAAGAACCCAATGAGGATACCTCCGGGGCTACTAGTTCTGGCACTGGAAGTTTAAAGGCAGTGCGAACCATATCTGTCAAAGACTGGATCCACAGGCCCTCCGCTTGAGAGGCCGAAAAATATTCATCTATAGTGGAATTTTCCCTGTCTGAACCGTCGGGACTTGGGTCTGCGTGATCCCCTTGTGGGTCCCGTTCCTCAGAAGAGGAGACCTCCGCATCTGAAAACCCCACACTGGGTGAGGGGGATCTAGCCCGCTTGCTACTTGGGCAAGGACGGGAAAGTAACGCAGTTAACCTTTTCTCTAGCCCACTCATGGTGGCTGCTAGCATTTCTTCCGTCACGTAAACGGGAATGGGTGGATCGGGGGCCGCCTCTGCCCCCAGCACCCCCAATGGCTCTTGTACTATGCCACTCGGTGTCCTGACTGGCGAGGGTGGGGCCGTAGAAGCCTGGCCCAAATCCTCTGACCCCGATGGAGACCCCTTTTGTTTTTTGGCACCTTTAGCAGCCTTGGCTGGTCCAGATCCCTTTGGAGCCATTGTACAACCTTGGGTCACCCCTATAGCCAACACCTGACTGTTGCAGCTAGGAATAACCAATGTGAGGGCAGGTATGAGAAAAATGAAAAAGAACTAATTTCTCTCTTTTTCTTTTTTTTTACCCGCCTGGGAGGTGGCAATACCGAGGAAGCCTGTGAGTATTGACACACCAATGCCCGTTAGCCGGAGTCCAAGGTAGACTCAGATACTGCTGGATCTAAGGCTGAGTCCCTTTAAGCAAAAAAACTTTTTTTTTTTTTTTTTTTCTGGTCAATAGTGGACCTAAGTCCTAGACCTGAAGATCCACAAAACCGCCACTAGGTGTCCCTGTGTGGCCAAAAGGCCCAGCTGCACGCTCTGTATCCTTTCTTCCTCTGCCTACAGGAGGTAAAGACCAGTCAGAGAAACGTTTTTTCCTTTATACAGACCCTGACGCTGCTGGCCCGCCCCCCCGACGCACGCCGACGCTATAAAAGGCGGCGTGCACGCGCGCGCGTATGCGCGCGCACACACGCGCGTACACACGCGCGCACGATCGCGCGCACCACGCTGAACCCACATGGAGGAAGCAGAGCAGAGGAACAACATGGACCAGCGTTATGCAGCACCAACAGACACCAGGTAAGCACTAATCTTATTGTAGTGCACACACAGCGAGGAAGCTGTCCCCATGGGCTTTCTAAGAAACAGGAGTTTTAACCAGCAATTTCCTCTTTAAAACATGTGGGGTTGCAGTATCAGTGTTAACAGGCAGACCTGGGGTGAGTAGCAAATATATAACTTACACAAGTATACATATATCTACATGTTATCTGGGTAAACATTAGAATCCCATCCTGCCTCAACAGACATAGTGGAGATAGTGGCTGATGCACCAGCATACTGTTAGCCAACCCAGAACCCCCAGGGGGATACCTACTGTCGAACCAAGTCCCGCAGGTTCCCTCTTACCTGCTCCACGCCGCAGGGTATTGCAAAATGCAAGAGGCCCAGCCTTCCCCCATCTCCGTGGGTATTGTCTTGGACCTTCAGGGACCGGGGTCCTGTGTTAAGGAACCCACACCCCTGGACCTATATAGCATCCTGGCATCAGTAGCTTTTAGTTCTTGGAAGAGACTAAGGCACTGGAGCCCAGAATCCAGCCCTCCAAGGAGAGGCATTATAGGCAAAACCCCACTCCAGCAGGGCCCGGGTACCGTACATCTTGGCTCTGAAGCACTTCGGACGGATCCGGCTAGCTATCCTGGGTCCCGAGACCTCCGAGGGACAGCTAGACGTGACCAACACCTAAGACACTGGCGGAAAAACTAAAGCACTCTCAGTGGGAGGGGGTTATATAGGGAGGAACTTCCTGTGAAGTTGATTACACCAGTGTCCACACCTGAAGGTACCCATATAACCCATATGTAATGACTATGCGCTCTGTGTCCCGTGATGTACGATCAAGAAATAGGCGCGTTCCCGCGGCGATCGAACTGCGCATGCTCCGTTCGCAAATTTCCCGCTGTGCATTGCGCGAAAACACGTCGTTACGTCATTCGTTGTTTGAGTAGCGTCGTTTACACACAATCCTCGTCCCGAACGAGTTACGTAAAAAATAAAAATAAAAAATAAAAATCGACGCGTGAGCGACGGCCATACTTAACATGGGCTACGTACCGTTAGACCAGCAAAAAGCTGGTCTAACAGTACGTAAAAAAAAATAGACTAAAGCGATTGCGAAGACCACTCGTATCTTCGTGGATCGCCGTAAAAACACATTTGCATATCCCGACGCATGAAAACGACGCGAACTCCTCCCAGCGGCCGCAAATATATCGCAGCGTAGATCCGAAGGCTTACGAAGACGTAAGCCTCTCGGATCGAAGCCCGAAGCCGCCGTATCATGGTTTGAGGATTCAAACTAGTGATACGGCGCGCGAAATTTGAAATTACTCCTGTCTAACACCAGTTAGACAGGCGTAATTGCTTTCTGAATCTGGGCCTATTGTTTCCCGATAAAGTGAACCTGTACCTTAACTATGCTTTTTAAAGTAATTACTTCTTAACAAGCAGTAAAAGAACATTAAACAAGCTCTCAATCACTCCTGTATCTAAAAGCTTTGTGGAGAAATTCATCTTCAAAATTTAAATCAGAGGTACTAAATCTGAACTCCTTTCCCCTTTACTTTTTGGTCTCATTCACAACAGTGAATCGCTTTTAAGAGGTGGATGAGTGGTGGTTTGCAGGTGTTCACGAGGCGATATTACCACCTCCTGAATGCTTGTTTTTTTATCCCAAATGGGATAATTAGTTTTTACCCTTTTCTGCCAGTGTTAGGCATCATGAACACAGGACTTTAAAAACGCAGCTTTTACAGGTGTTTGACGTTTCTTTTTTCTGCCTCTAAGGCCCCTTTCACACTGGTGCGGGGGAGGCGTCGGCGGTAAAGTGGCGCTTTACTGTCATGTTTGCGGAGGTATTCGACCGCTAGCGGGGCGCTATTAACCCCTGCTAGTGTCCGAAAAAGGGTTAAAACCACCCGCAAAACGCCACTGCAGTGCAGTGCATACAGCCACGGTGCCCATTAATTTCAATGGGCAAATAAGGTGGAGGATCGGTATACACACTGCTTCTTCACCGCTCCAAAGATGCTGCTTGCAGGCTATTTTTTAACGTCCTTCCAGCGCTCCACTCCAGTTTCTCAATAGAGTCAAAGGAGCAGCTTTTTCAGGGCACTTTGTAGGCGCAATTTTTTGCGTTATAGCGCCTGCAAAGCGCATCAGTGTGAAAGGGGTCATAATGTCCCTCTGTGTTAACCTATGTGTCCATGCACACATAGGCATTTACAGGCATTTAGAGTTATGCCGCGTACACACGATTTCGGAAAAATATAGAACATGTTCTAAATCTAAAGTCTGGTGGAATTCATCGGAATTTCCGATGAAAAAACTCAGATGGGGCTACACACAATCGGAAAATCCGATGGAAAAAGTCCATCAGACTTTTTCCATTGGAAATTCCGATCGTCTGTGTGGGGCATTAAAAGTGTTTATTGGCAGAAAAAGAAACTACCAGCGAGTCCTTGGGCAATAATGAAAGCCAAATGTGCAATAACACGTATGCAAAACAGGGCTTTAGGCACATTTTTTCACCTGAAGCAAAGGCATCCAGGGGAGTAAGATAAATCTTGGCAGCCTTCCAGCTTTCTAATGTAAAAACACAAGAAATACTTGTACGCCCCTGGTGCCCAACCATGTAGCCCCCGGGGGGCCCTCTGATGACAGTAGCCTGTATTTTTATGACTAAGGGAAAAATATTCTTCAGTGTGTTGTATGACCAAGTAATTATCAAACTATCACAGCACTAAAAAGCTAAAAAAAACCATGATGAGATGAGAAGGTTATACATATAGTCTAGTACCTAAAGTGATAGTAACGTTTTGCTATATACCGTATTTATCGGCGTATACCGCGCACTTTTTTGCCCTGAAAATCAGGGCAAAATCGTGGGTGCGCGATATACGCCGATACCCGCGCCCAATTTTGAATACTCCGCCTGCATATACCGAGCGCAGTACACTCGTGTATAGTCGGGCAGGCTCGGCTACTCTCGCGCTCACGTCCTGGACGTACAGGACGTGAGCGCGAGAGTAGCCGAGCCTGCCCGACTATACACGAGTGTACTGCGCTCGGTATATGCAGGCGGAGTATTCAAAATTTGTCGCGGGAAAGCGGAGATCGAGCGTGGAGGACGCCGCAGAAGGACGCCGGACCCGTCGAGGAGGACACCCGAAGCCGCAGACGCACACCGGACCCGTCGAGGAGGACACCCGAAGCCGCAGACCCACGCCGAACCCGACGAAGGGGACACCTGAAGCCGCAGACGCACGCCGGACCCGACGAAGAGGACACCCGAAGCCGCAGCCGGACCCGACGAGACCGCCGATGAACGCCGCGCAAGACACCAAAACTGTAAGTACAAAAAAACTACAAAACTAACAAAAAACTTTTTTTTCACAGGAATGGGGGCCACTTTAGGGGTGCGCGCTATACGCGGGTGCGCGCTATACGCGGGAGCGCGCTATACCCCGATAAATACGGTATATATATATATTAAAATAACAAACATGTTTTACCTACCTGCTCTGTGCAAAACCATTGCACAGAACAAGTAAATATAACATTTTTGTTATTAAAAGTACGGCACTCCTGGCTCGTCCCCCTGACGAGTGCCCCCACAGCAAGCCGCTTACTATGGGGGCACTCCTGCATGCTCACTCCCAAGCCCTGCTCTGTGCATCCATAAAACACACAGAGTAGTTTTCATCCTGCGCCCTCGTCACTGACTGTGTATCTGAGCTGCTGTATCTGAGTCAATGACGAGGGAGAGAGCCTTGGCTCTCATGCATACTGCTGGATCGAGATTAGGCTCAGGTAAGTATTTGGGGGGAGCTGGAATGTAGTAAAGTAAAAAGCCTTCTGTCTTTACAACCATTTTAATCTCACAAATCTCAGGTCAATTGTTGCAATCAGAATCTGTTTGTCAACAAGATCCAGAGTATAAACATCAGTGAATTCTCAAGTCTGTGTGCAACTGGCATTAAAGGCTTGCAGCAGGTTTTAGCTGAAAGAACCTGCAGGTTTTTGAAGCTGGGATCACATTTGTATCCAAACAGCTGCGACTGTTCAGCCTATACAAAGAAATGACAGGGAAGGAGGGGCTGTCACTGTTTGCATGTATCTGATCTCATGACCAGCTTCTGTCTAAAGAGCATGCTGGAAAACAAGCAGCCGATCGGCATCCAATCAGCACTTTCAGCCAATGGCTGCAGGTGCTTTCCGCTGTGTTCTGGTGGTGGGGGGCAGTCTCCCTGTCAAAACACGATAGCGCAGCAGGGAGATCGCTGTACTAACATTGCATAGTTAGTACATAGATCTACTTGCAAGCAGCTCAAGTTTTTCTCCTTCAGTCCGCTGAAGGAAAAAAACATTCCACGTGTATCAGGCTTTACGAATGAGACATTACTTTTGTTTCCAGAACTAAGGCCCCATACACACGATCGGACATATCCGATGAAAACGGTCCGCGGACCATTTCCATCGGATATGTCCGATCGGGAGTTTGATCCGATGGCGTGTACACACCATCGGATCAAATTCCCCGCGGTGACGCGGTGGTGACGTTGACGCCGCCGCGTCACCGCCACGTCACCGCACCAGGAAGTAAAACACTTCCGCGCATGCGCCGAATCCATTCGGCAGCGGCGCGGCGGCGGTGGGGGACGACATGTCTGCTGGTAAGTGTACTAACCAGCAGACATGTCGGGCGGACAGATTCCCACCGGATAGATTTCAAAGCTTGCTTTGAAATCTGTCGGGTGGAGAAATCTGTCCGCTAGCCCATACACACGAGCGGAGATGTCTGCTGAAACGGTCCATCGGACTGTTTTCAGCGGACATATCCCCTCGTGTGTACGCGGCCTCAGACACCAACCATGTTTGTTCACTTGGAGCTTTCAATGCTCTACACAAGTAAAAATAAACAGCTTCCCAAATTGTTCCTAACATTTACTTGGCCTAGCCATAACAGATAATCTTTGCCTTCACCCTAACGCAACCCCTTAGGCCACTTTCACACTGCTGGCCGCGTTGACAGTAAAGCGCCACGAGTTTTAGCGGCACATTAACATTGATTTGGTATTGTATTTTGACAGCCAGGAGACTTTTTCACCATCAGAATACAATAATCAGTGTTGCCGGCTATAGTCGGCAGTAGAGCTGCACGATTCTGGCTAAAATGAGAATCACGATTTTTTTTGTTTGAAGATAGATCACGATTCTCGCAGCGTAACATCAGCTTTCATATTGAACAAAAAATTGGGCTAAATTTACTGTTTTTTTTTATTCATTGAAGTGTATTTTTTCCCAGAAAATTGCGTTTGAAAGACCGCTGTGCAAATACAGTGTGACATAAAATATTCCAACAATCTCAATTTTATTCCCTAGGGTCTCTGCTAAAAAAAATATATATATAATGTTTGGGGGTTCCAAGTAAATTTCTAGCAAACAATACTGATTTTTAACTTTGTAAGAAACAAGTGTCAGAAAAAGGTTTAGACTTTAAAGGGGTTGTAAAGGTACAATTTATTTTCCTGAATAGCTTCCTTTGCAGTCCTCCTTCACTTACCTCATCCTTCGATTTTGCTTTTAAATGTCCTTATTGTCCCTGGTGTGGAGTGTCGTGCTTGCCCCCTCCCTTGGACTAGAGGAGAGTCAGGATACCCACTTACACACAGCTCCTTTCTCTATCTGAAACGTAGAGAGTGTCCTGACTCTCCTGTAGTCCAAGGGAGGGGGCGAGCATGACACTCTACACCAGGGAGAAAGCCTTGCATTACTGTATGGAGTTACAGACAAAAGAACAGGAAGTGAGGATTTCTCAGAAGAAATAAGGACATTTAAAACCAAAATGGAAGGATGAGGTAAGTGAAGGAGTACTGCACTGAAGGTAAAGGAAGCTATTTAGGGAAAAAATTGTACCTTTACAACCCCTTTAAGTGGTTAAACTTCCTGCATTTAAATACAGAAGTTATATCCCTTTGCTCTAAGTAGAAGAGTTGCCATGTTTCTACCTATCTACTAGCACAGACAATGTTGTTAAAAACTTGGCAGACTGCCAAAGTGAGCAGAGAACTCTCTACACTTGTTACATGAAAGAATTGGGAAACTCTGCAATAGAGATTGTGAGGGGATTGAATCGAGATCTCGATTTTTTTAACGATTAATTGTGCAGCTCTAGTTGGCAGCACTGATCTTTAGGGAAAAACTTCACAGGCTGATTGTACGCAAGTTGATCAATGGTTCAACTTGTGTACAACCAGCCTGCCCATACGTAGATCGAAATTCAGCTGCTCCCTGCTTAACTTCAATCCATCGATGGTTGACTTTAAGGTGTGCAGAGATCCACAGACTCTGAGGATGCTCGTATCAACATACAGATTAACAGAATTGAGTGGGTGATAATAACTTGGTGACCCAACACTGAAATAGTTGTTTTAATTTACTAAAAAAATAGAGCAAAGTAAAAATTCACCTTCACCTCACTCACTAAGTAAAACTATGCTTTTCTTCTTTAATAAATAAATATGTACCACCTAAATGACTTTATAAGAATTAAAGCCGCTAACAAGATGCATGAATGAACTAATTAATTGCACATCCTGGCAGCCTCAGAAATCAAGAGGGATTACTGTGCTGGTGTATGCCAACGACAACACTAGAAGACAATAAGCAATTAAAAAGGCATGGTTAATCCTAGATTAATACGCACGGTCATCTTCCAATGGTAGGAGTTCTGTTGTGCATCCAATAAAGACAACTACCTATATATATATATTAAAGAAGTGCTGGTAGATGGATGACTTCAGGTTGGTCCCTTTTCTAGGTATAGTTATGTAAAACTTAAAAAATAAATGCCTATACTGTTTAACATCCAATAATACCCTGTCTCACCCTGCTCTGCACATGCTCAGTTGTTCTCAATTTTTCGGCACTGTGCCTGAACTCAGAGCCACTAGAGGCTGATCTGCTGACAGCCTAAAGATATACTGCTGTTCAGGGGCTCCGGGCTTCAGTTAAAGGGGTTGTAAAGGTAAAAGAAAGGTAAAGAAACATCTGACAGCACCGCCCCGAGCCCCCGTTTTAATTGCCGGGCGCGTCCACGTCATCCTGTTTGGTTCCCAGCCTGGCCGTTGATTGGTTAGGCTGGGCGGATTGATAGCAGCGCAGCCATTGGCTGGCGCTGCTGTCAATCACAACTGATGATGCAGCGCCAGGGGGCGGGGACGGGTGATACAGTTGGCGGCTATGGCGGCCGCTGTATCACGGGAGCGCGCTCGCAAAAGCTTTCCACCGTGCAAGCTCCCTCGCATAAAGGTAGAAAGCTTTTGCGAGGAGGAGCCGAGACAGCCGCCGAGGGACCCCAGAAGACAGCGTTCGGGGACACTCTGTGCAAAACGAGCTGCACAGTGGAGGTAAGTATCACATGTTTGTTATTTAAAAAAACAAATATTCCTGACTTTAGTGTTCCTTTAAATGGTAGCATCCAGCAAGAAAAAAACAAGGAACACTGCTAAAGGAAATTTACAACACACACTAATTTTCTTTTTTTTATCATTCAAATTTAAGTTTATTTTCAAAACAAAAAAATATAAAATATACAGCTATGCGCCAAATAACACAGTAAATATTACAGCTGAACATACATTTGAGAATAAACAGGTACATTCAGTGTTTATCATTTCCAACATTTTTAACCCCAGAGGGTAGTACTTATTGAACTGCAAAGAGAAATGAGAACTATTAAGATAAATCAGAACCCCATAGGTAATATAGTTTGTCCCAAATCACCTCCCTAATCCCCCGAGATCTCATATATCCTATGGTCTGATCCAGAATATTAAAGCAATGAGGGATGTAGTAGACCAATCTTTCATAGACCCCAAGAAGGTGGGTATCCAGGACAATCTCTGCCTCTCCGACACCCCTCTTGGGATCACTCTGTATCCTAGAGGTGGACCTGTCCCCTCCACCCAACCTCCCCAAAAGCAACTTGATCTAACATTTGTCTAAAGAACCAAGACAACATCCTACCCAGGGTTAACTATAATAGAAAAACCCGATATATAATGAGTATTTCCGAACCCATTATCCCCAAAGTGAGAATATCATATGAGTTTAGTCTTCTCGAATCTAAAATTAAGAGAAAAAAAGAAAAGAAAAGGAGAGAAAAAAAAAAGGGGAAAAGGGGAGGAAGAGAAGGGGGGGGAGATAGAGATGAGAAGAGTAAAGAGTTCAGAGGAAAGAGTAAGCCCACCTGCCAAGATTATGCATCAGTCCGGAGCAACAGCCACTACTGTATCCCCGGAGTATAGGGGATTCCCATGTACTTAAGCCACGGTTCCCAAGTTTCAGTAAACAAAATAGTTTTATCTAACATTAAACTAATTCTCTTTTCCTGCTCCATGATCCATGTGACTTTTCTCTTCATGTGTGGAATAGAGACCGACTGTTTCTTCCATGCGGCTGCAATAGTAATTCTGGCGCCTGTCAGGATAAATAGAATCAGTTTTCTGGTAACCTTCGAGATTTGTGGGATTAGACCATTCAATAGAGCGATTGCTGGAGACTGATGCACATTACACCCTGTTACTCGTCTGACAATGTGAAACACCTTATTCCAATAACCCCGAATCTTTGGACATTCCCACCAAGTGTGAAACATGGACCCTATTCCCTGGCAACCTCTAAAGCATAAGGGTGAGTATGAAGGATACATCAAGGCCAATTTAAGAGGGACCATGTACCATCTAGTAAAGATTTTCGCATTGGCTTCCGCCAGAGATACACTTAGCAAACCCTTGATAGATCTAGCAAAATTTCCATACCAATCCTCTAAGTCCCATTCATCTCCAAGTTCTCTTTCCCAAGCGAGCATGTGGGGTAATTTTGTATCATTTGTCGCGAGAGATTTATAAATAACTGAGATATTACCCCGTCTCGCCGAGGCTTGGTCGCATCTATGTTCAAATGGAGATAGGGAGCCAGAAATTAGATTATCAGACCAAAGATTTTGGGCGTAATCATGTAATAGAGAGAATCTCAATCTCTCGGAGGAGGGGAGATCAAAATTATCAACAAAAAATTGTTCGGGTAAAGGGCCCAATCTTGAGAAGAGCTGTCCAATGCGGTACACCCCCTTGTCATGCCACCATTTGAAGGAGTCGACGTCGACTCTAGATGCAAAGATCGGATCCAGGAAAACCTCCGCTAAGGGTTGACCTTTCGAGACCAGAGAAGGATTTTTCCTAAGTGAATCCCAAATTACTAAAGCTTGAGAAAGGGTTGGGGACATAATAGCGGGTCTGTGTTTGGGGGTACACCACATCAAATTTTCTATAGTAAATGCAGAAGATGCTTGTTCTTCTATATTAATCCAATCAGGACGGTCCTTTTTAAGATATACTTCAGATAGTTGGGCCAACCTACCAGACTGGTAGTACCACCACAAATTCGGGACTCCTAAACCCCCCTGTTCAGTTAGATTGAAGAGGCTTCGAGAAGGAACACGCGGACCCTTCTTGTTCCAAACGAATCTGGTGATTTTGCCCTGAAATGATTTTAGGTGACTTTTAATTATTGGGATGGGCAATGAGCGGAAGAGATATAAAAGTCTGGGGAGCAGAGTCATCTTAACCGAATTAATCCTACCAATCCATCCTATTTTCTGGGAACCCCATTAATTTAAATCTTTCTCGAGTTTTTTAAACGTAGGAGGATAGTTGGCAGAATAGAGATTCTCAAACTTCGAAGTCAGGTTGATTCCTAAATATTTGATAGATGAAATTTCCCATTTGAATTCATATTTGTTTTTTAACATTAAAACTGTGGGTTCAGGGAGTGACACATTAAGCGCTCTGGATTTAGCCCAATTTACTTTGAGGCCCGACACTCTAGCAAAGTCAGTCAATAGGTAAATAATTTCAGGAAGAGAGGATGGAGGTGAGGTTATGAAAAGTAATAGATCATCTGCAAATAATGCACATTTATGTTCCTTTTGAGAGCATTTAATTCCCTTGATATCCGGGTCATCACGAATAGCTATAGCCAAAGATTCGATCATGACTGCGAATAGCATAGGAGACAAGGGGCATCCTTGTCGTGTGCCCCTCCGGATCTTAATAGGTTCTGAGAATAGGCCCTGTACACAGAGTTTAGCTTCCGGACATGAATAGAGCGCAGATAAGATTCCCATGAATTTAGAGCCGAAACCCCATCGCTTCAGTACCCTAAACATATATGGCCAGTACACTGAGTCAAAGGCTTTCTGGAGATCTAGGGAAAGGAGCATCCCTTCTTGTCCACGATCCCCAGTCCACCCAGATTGTAGAATGGAAATCAGATCAACTGCCCTTCTTATCTGGTCCGGTCCCTGCCTCCCTGAAATGAATCCTACCTGATCCCCATTAATATATTGGTTCATGAAAGGGGACATTCTATTGGCCATAATTTTGGTTAATATTTTGAGGTCGTTATTAATAAGAGATATTGGCCTGTAATTTTCAACTAGACTAAGGTCTTTATCAGGTTTCGGGATCACTGAGATATAAGCCATATTAAGTTGTTTATTAATAGAAATACCATCTGTCAAGGAATTATAAAAGCGAGTTAAGTAGGGCGTAAGGATAACTGAGAATGTTTTATAATATGGGGAGGAAAAACCATCGGGTCCCGGTGCCTTATCCGTCTTTAGATTTTGAATTACTGATAGAACTTCCTCAGTTGATATGGGAGCCTCCAATATCTCCATATGTTCCTTTTTCAAAGTAGGAAGACTTATTTTATCCAAGAATTTCTCTATTTTATCTGAAGTAGATTTATCGTCAAAAGCGTAAAGTCTAGAATAGAAATCATGGAAGGTTTCCATCATTCGCTGAGGATTTAAAGTAAGGGATCCATCTGCTTGTCTAATCTTGGGGAGCGTCTTTGATTTAAATCTAGGTGACAATTTATTTGCTAACATCGGCCCTATTTTATCCTTCAATTGGTAAAATCTGGCACCTGTCCATTTCATATCTTCTCCTGCCCGTGCTGTTAGTGCTAAGTTCAGGGCCTATCTAGCGGCATCAAGTGAAGAGGTGGGAAATCCAGAAGGATCTGACTTATGTTTTCTGCGCAAGTCTAGATATTTCTCTTCTAGCTCTCTCACCTCCACCCTCTTTTGTTTTTTAAGTCTGGACGCAATTTGTATTATTTTGCCTCTAACTGTTACCTTGTGGGCCGCCCATAGAGTTTCCGGGGAAACTTCTTGTGTATCATTAAATTCAAAATATTCCTTTATAGCTTGTTCAATTTCCGTCACAAGGGCTGGATTTTTTAAAATAGATTGATTAAGAGTCCAATGAGACACTCTATGGGCTGTATTCTCCCGTCTTAGAGATACCAGTACCATAGAATGGTCCGACCATGGAACATCTGCAATAGTTGACTCAACAGCTGCCGGGACATGATGATTCGAAATCAATATGTGGTCTATTCGTGAATAAGATAGGTGGGGATTAGAGAAATGTGTATAGTCTTTAGCGTTTGGGTTCAATTCTCTCCAAATATCAATCAACCTAGATTGGTGTAGCATACGTGCCACTTGAGTACTAGCTTTAGTCGGCCTAATTATTTTAGTCTTATTTGGTTTAGATTTATCCAAACCCGAATCAAAGGCCAAGTTGGAGTCCCCCCCCATAACTATGATACCCTCCATAAAAGGTCGGAGAGTATCTAGCATCTGTGAAAAAAAATTCTGTTGTCCCCTATTTGGTGCATAGTATGAGACAAAAGTGTACATTTTTTCATCTAGGGTTCCTTTAGCCAAAACAAATCTTCCTTCCGAGTCCCTGTATTCCTTAATCAAAGTGAATTTACAAAATTTAGAAAATAAAATAGCCACCCCTTTGGTCTTATTTTCCGCCTTAGATAAATAGAACACTGGAAAGTGAGCATGTAAAAAAGAGGGGGTGTACCGCCTTGGGAAGTGTGTCTCTTGTAGTAAAACAACATCCACATGCATAGACTTATAGACTTGAAAAGCCTTTCGTCTCTTAATAGGAGAGTTCAGCCCCTGAGTGTTGTGTGTTACAACACGAAGGGGTGTGGAAGAGCTATTTGGTCCAGCCATGGAACCTAAACCTTACATCCTCCAGAATGTATACCATGTAATGAGTCTGTAACCTAGAAAACCCATATCCTGACAGGTAGGCCGACAGAGAGGAGAATACAGAGTGGAAAGACAGGGAGAAAGAGGGAGAAATCAAAAGGAAAGAATAAAACAGTAAACAATAAAGCAAAATGTGGCATAACATAAGGTCAAACCATGACCCGAAATGGGGGGAGGGACTAATCTCCCTTCCCCTATTTAAAGAAGAAATTCCAAAGTGGTCCAGTGTTGAGGGACCAAACACCCGCTTCCCAGGACGACAAAAAGTCTGTCTGGAAAGTGAGTAGAGGCTCAATGCCTCACCACCACCCATTACCAACAGTCTATACGTTATCCTATACAACTTGTTTTTAGGAAGAAATTGATCTCGTACAGTTTATGCATTAAGACATGTGCCGTAACGAGGTTTCCCAGAGGAGGAGCGATGAAGAGGGAAGAGAAAAAGGGGGGGGGGAACCCACATAATATGCATACACCCATATATATTATCCTATATATACATATAAGCTCACAAGGGAGGGAGAGAAGAGAGAAAGAAAAAAAAAAATGAGAAATGTTCTCCTCCCCCCTCTGTAGTTTCAAATATTAATCTCATTGGGAGAAGAAAAAACAAAAAAAAAAAAAAAAAAAAAAACCCTTCTTTGTAATTTCAAATATTATATGTATACCCCTATATATATTCTCATATAAACGCATACAATCTCATTGGGGAAAAATAAATAAAAACATTTCTTTGTAATTTCACATATTATATGCATACCCCTATATATATTCTCATATATACACATATAATCTCATTGGGGGGGGGGGGGGAAAGGGGGGGGGCCCCCCTTTCTTTGTAATTTCAAATATTATATGCATACCCCTATATATATTCTCATATAAACGCATATAATCTCATTGGGGAAAAATAAATAAAAACATTTCTTTGTAATTTCACATATTATATGCATATCCCTATATATATTCTTATATATACACATATACTCTCATTGGTGGAGGAAAAAAAAAAAGGGGGGGGGGGAGTCCGGCGGCAATACCTTGGTGTAGAGATCCGTTCTCGTCTCCAGTAACCACTCAGGTTCCACACACTAATTTTCATAGCATAATTATTTAATGCACCAGCAGCAGCTGGTGGTATCTGTTTTGGGACGGGGCGGCAAACAATCCACCCACCGAAAAAAAACAAAAAAAAACATCACATGCATTTTGGAGAGGAACTTTTGAGCATAAAAAACGGTCAAAAGTCCCTTAAAGTTGTTGTAAACCCAACCACACAACTTGCAACTACAGGTAAGCCTAGATTAAATTTGGAAAAATACTGCGCAGGTCTATATTAATAAGCTGTGAAATTAAATAAATAATGAATAGATGCTGCTGCAGCTAATATGTCAGATATAAACATAGAGCAATATGGAAAATATTTAAAAAAAGAAAAAAAGTATAATAGAGACTTTGGGGACTATCAGGCAGAAAAAACTAGCGGCCGAACAACAGAATGAGGCCAATTCTAGAATGGAAGCTGTAGCACAGGGTGACAACACTCCTGCAATAACAGCGACATACTCACAACCATCATTGCCCAATAAGGATCTGACTAAGACCCCCAAAATTAAAAAAGTGGGGAAAAAGACGAAGAAGATGAACAATCATTCACCAATTAGGACATCAGGCCCCTCAAAAAACTATTCACAAGGTAACAACTCAGGACGGAATAAAGTGACATATGGAAATCATGGAACCAATCCAGATAGGAATAATGGTCCCCAAGACTATTATCACTATAGGGATTCCCCTAAAAGAGAGAGGGACCCATGGAGAGGGAATGGCAACCAACATAACTATGACTCCTATTCGGAGCATAGATCTCACCAGGACTCTCGCCATTTTGCAAATAGATCTAGAGAGGATCTTGAGTATGATAGCGACATAGACACTAGGAACCGTTTCTATCCATTAAGAGACCGTGAAGGCCCAAGAAACGTTGCACCTATTGACTATGAACAGACAAGACAAATCCAAGAGCTCTACAGACTAGGTCCATCAAGAGACTTTCCTCCAGGTCAATGGGAAAAAAATTCAAGTGAACATTGGGGTTTTCCCAAACCCAATCAAGGGCTAAAAATACCTGTAGAAGGCAAAGAGGGAGCAGAGGGGGGAGGAGAACAGGGTAAGCGGCGTGCTGACGTCACCACGAATTGTACCACGCTGTCAATCCGGAAGGACGAGCGGATGACAGAGCCGGCCGGCTATTTTAGTTACACGCAACTTTGTTCTATATAAATGTGAGTGTACTTTACTTTTAATAAAGAACTTTTTAGACGTTATTACGCCATGTCAATGTTTTCCTTCTGGGTGGTCATGCTTTTGGAGGAACGCTAATCTGGCTATAAGGAGAAGGAGATACAGACAGGGTGACAGGATTCCTGGATTTCTCGTGCTGGCTTAATTTGAATCCATGTGTTGTTGATCTCGTTAGAGGTCTGATCTCTCTGGTAAGCAGTTTTAACCATAAGTGGTGGAGGATAACCTGTATCAATCTGGCTGTTACACACGATTTCCTTGGAGCTGTTCAACACCCATTCGGACTTCTTTTGTTGTCTTGTACATCCTTCTCTGAACTTTGGGTATTATTTTCTCTATTCTACACGGACTTGAATTTTGCACCGGTGTATTTATGCACTAGTTAAACAATATTTTGGTATATTTATGCAACACATTTTGGGCCAGATTCACGTATTCCAGAGCATCTTTGCTCTGGAGTAACGCTTCTGATTTGCGTTGCGCTGCCGAAATTTTAGGAGCAAGTGCTGTCATTCACGAAGCACTTGCTCCTAAAGTTGCGGCAGCGCATCACAAATGAGCCGGCGGAATTCAAATGTCGCGGGTACGGGGCGTGTAGTATGCTAACTACGCGCGATCCCGCCGCCAACGTACTGCGCATGCGTCGAGTGTCAAAACATCCCCGTGCGCATGCTCCAAAATCTGTGAATGAACGTCAATGACGTCACATTCCCATTCATGACCGTTTTACGCAAGCGACGTTTTTTTTTTTTTTTTTCCGACGCGATGACGACGCCTATACCTAACATAGGATACTCCAACCCCATGTAGGTATATCTATGCGCCGCGTATCCCGTCCGGAAACGTCGTATCGTCATTGCGTCGCGCCGGATTTCGATCGTGAATTGCCGATTTCCGCTCATTAACATATTTTTTGAGCGGAAATCGGCGGGAACGCCCCCGGCGCCATTTTTAAGTTGAAGTAACGATGCGATGGCGAAACTCAGTTACGCTGCTCGCATCGGAACTTCAACCCGGCGTTTCTTGTTTTCTGGTTACAGAAAACAGAAACGCCGGCTCAAAGCCACAGTTAGGCTGGCGGATCACTCGATCCGCCAGCGTAACCTTTCCTGAATCTGGCCCTTTGTTTTTTCCTTTTCCAAGCCTAGATTAAGGCTTACCTGTAGGTGCAAGATATATCTCCTTAACCTACATGGTTAAGGAGATATTTACCCAAAAACCCGGTCCCACGCGCATGGGCGGGAGTGACATCATCGACGCTCCAGCCAGTCACAGTGCCGGAGTGGCGATACACGGAAGGGACATTGAGCCAAGATGGCAGCGGCGGCAAAGAGGAACGAGGAGCAGTTTGGGGGCTTCGATCTCAGGTAAATCATTCATAATGAGCTAGTATGCTATGCATACTAGCTCCTTATGGCTTTCTCTTGCAGGGTTTTTTAAAAATAAATAAAAAGATACCGGGTTTACTTTCTTTTTAAAGCGGAGGTCCACACAAAATGTGAACCTCAGCTTTTTGGAACCCTCCCCCCCTCCGGTGCCAGATTTGGCACCTTTCAGGAGGGAGGGGGTGCAGATACCTGTATAATACTGGTATTTGCACCCACCTCCGGGCATAGATAGCCGCAGAATCTGCGGGTATCTACGCCACTTCCCGACCCCCCTCATTGTGTTCTGGGAAGCACACAGTTCCCAGAACACAGCGGGGACCAGTGAAGATGTGCAGCGCGACCGCTTCACTTCCTGATTCACTCAACGAGGATGGTGGCGGGGGCAGCCAAGAGACGAGCGATTGCTTGTCTTCTGCTGCCGACATTGCGGGCACCCTGGACAGGTAAGTGTCCATTTATTAAAAGTCAGCATCTGCCGTGTTTGCTGCTGACTTTTAATGTTTTTTGTTTAGGTGGACCTCCGCTTTAACACGTATTAACGCGCAATAACGCAAGGCACGTTCCCGCATTCCTGGGTAATGCATTTTAATGGCCAGAATTCTAGCCAATAGAATGTATTAATGCCAGACGTGGGAACGCGTGTTAACACACATTAACCTCCCTTGCAAAATGCAGTTTTTACAGCGACTTTGCTGCTGTCAAACTTCTGTAGGAGGAGAAAGCATCAAGAGCATTCAGTGTGCATGAGGCCTAAATGTTATACATTTAAAGAATTAGTGTTCAGGTATTTATGGTAAATCAATGATAAGCTTTAACAAATTGTATAGGTTTCTGATCTAAGATCTCAATATACTCACTCAATATGTGTACTACATTATTTGAAGTATATTAACTTTTAACAACTTGCATTTAGTGATGTTTTTGTATAGAGTTTTAACCTATGTTATTAGTGGGAATGCTCCCCAAGCATTCCCAGTATTGTTATTCGTTTTTTTGCTATTCTTAACTTTAGTTTTATTCCGTACGTTTTTTGGCTCTGCGTAACTTCTGCAAACTTTCAGCTATTAAAGCCATTCAATTTTTAAAATGTTCAGCTCTTTCAGCTAATGATGGGATTTCTTAGATTTTTTTGTACTATTTATACTTTTTAAAATATTAAGCTTTTTAACACTTTTTTTTTAACATTGAAGTGAATGAGAGCATGCGTCAAATCCTTAAAATCTTCTTCCGCTCCCAAAAGTTTCAGCTCCTTCATACTTCCACCTACAGACGCCAAACAAACTTTAAAATGTTCACAAAATATTTAGCTATCCGGCTATATCTTTTCAGTTTGATATCTTTTACAGTTTTTGTTAAAAAAGCTGTTTAAGTTTAGTGACCTTTTCAGTAAAATGTATTGATTAAACAGAGTGTGTATTGGGCTTATTCTTTGCAAACTTTTAAAGCCAACAACTCAGTTTAGTGTCAGCTTTTTTTAAAAAAAAAAAAGCTTTTCAGCTTTTCCTTTTCCAACTATTCTCACTTCAACTTTTTCTTATGAATTTAAGCTATTCATCCAGTTAGCTTTAGCAATTCAGCTATTCAGCATTAAATATGTGCAGACTGGAATATTTTGTTTCGTTTTTTTGTTTTCTTTTGGAAAATAAATGTATTTAGTTACTTCCGAAAATCGTTTTGATTTATTTTGTTTTTCGTTGGGGAATAGCTTTCGTCCGAAAATCCAATAATACTTGGTTTCTGTCGAATGGTCAAAAGAATATTCGACGTAACGTCTAATCTTTTTGGTTGCTGTCGAATGGTCAACGAATGGTTACGAATCGTACATTTCCGTTCGAATATTTTGCCTACAAGAATTCTAATGTTGTATGACTAGTAATAATGTCGAATCTATTCTCTATAATGTCTAATCTATTTTTCTCATAAATCGAAATCTATTCTCTGTAATGTCGAATTTATTATTTCTATAGTGTCCAATCTTTTCTCTATAATGTTGAATCTTTTCTCTATGATGTCTAATCTTTTCCCTATAATGTTGAATCTCTCTATATCAAATTTTTACCGCAACGAAAACGAAAATAAAGAATTTTTTATGTTGGATCTTTCGGTTTTAGTTTCTTGCACTTTCGTTATCGTTTGTTAAAACGATAACAAAAAAAATGATTTTTGGACGAAAATGCATTCTAACGAAAACGAATGCACATGTCTATTCAGCATCCCCACACATTTTCTGCAGGAAATGCATTTTCTAGTTATAATACTAGGCTAAACCATAAACCTACCCTTTACATATTCTGTGGCCCTAGCCTTCAGCTAACTAACTATACATGATTTAGATTTTTATTCAAACGTTCCAAGTAAAATCATTCCATAGTTTGGTAGAGGTGCACCGAATGGAAATTTTGGTGTCGAAACGGAAATCCAAAATGTAGGATGCACTTGGCCAAAACCGAAAATTACAGATTTTTAGAAATATATTTACATATATATATATATATAGTTGTATTGTAGTCAAGTTTTTAATTATTATCATGAATTTAAATGAAATTCCATTATCGGCACCTTTAGTGGAAGAAAAGCTCAAGAAAAATGCACCCCTTAAAATTCAATGTATGTCTTCACCACCGTTGTAGTGTTAAAAAATCTTGCTTGCTAAATTTTTGGTCAGTTAAAAAAAAACGCACCTCCGTTGAAATGCATTGAAATTGCAACAAGGGTGCATTAAAAACGTACCCGTGTTATGTTTTTTATGTGATTTTTGAGTCACATGACCTATGAAAAACACACCACAAGAACAGTAAAATCGTGGTAAAATCGTGGCAAAAATCGTATGCACTTTTGGCGGCATTAACGGTACCATTGTCGGACGGTATGTTTTGGCTGCCAAAATGTCGGTGCATCTCTATGATTTGGCCAACTAATTTAATTCAAAGACTCTTAACATCTTACCCAGTCTTGCTATTTGAATGGAGTCCCAGACATATGAAAAAAGGTTTCATTACATTAAAGAAAAATGTCCTTCCTGTTGCTTCAAACTTTCTTGTCATTATGGTTGAAAACAAATGAAGATTTTACCCAATGAAAATGTACTGCAACAGTGCGGCCTGGCTGCACAGGATCACATAAGATTTGCATATCCGAATAGGGGGCATGTGAAATTGGGCGTGGCTTAAATGGGGTGTGGTTTTATAGAGTCTGAGATAACTTAGTGCAGAACGTAGTAATGTTAAATAGGCTATGTACAGTGCGGAGTGTATGGCGATGGGTAGTTTGTGTAGGAGAGGAGTGCGGAATGTATGTGGGTGGGTATAATGTGAGGAGTGTGGAGTGTACAGCGGTGAGTAGTATTTGCAGGATGGTGTCACTCAGTAGGGCATTGGATGGTGTCAGTAGTTATTTTTTTTTACAATTATTTTTTTTAATATTTTTTTTACAATTTATTTTTTTCCTTTGTTTTTCACAATGATTGGGGGTGGGGGTAGTGGGCAGTGTCAGTAGAGCAGTGTGTATTTTTTTTTTTTTATTATTTTCTACAATTTTTTGTTTATTATTTTCTTTAAATATATATATATATTTTTTTAATTCACAGTGCTTCTGGGGAAGGGGTGGGGAGTATGGGGCGGTGATGGTGTCAGTAGGGCAGTGGATTTAGTAGTTTTTATTTTTGCATATTGTTTTTTTGTACAATTGAGTTTTCTTTTAAATGCTTTTTGGGGGAGGGTGTTGAGGCAGTGGACAGTGTTGGTAGGGTAAGGGGGTGAGTTCAGTCGTTTTTTTTTTTTTAATATAATTAAATGTTCTATAATTTTTGTTTACTATTTAATTTTTTAGTGTTTTTTTTTTCATCAACCCTGTTGGGGGGGGGGGGGGCTTTGGTAAGATATTAGGAGTCTAAAAAGACCCCTGACATCTCCCCTTTGAGACAGAGAAAGAGGCTGAGGACACAGATTCTCCAGTCTCTTTCTTAGCATTGAAGATGAATGGACAGAAGACAGAGGCTCCTGTCCATTCATAAACTGAGCATTGTAACACACAGGTTACTGTGCTCAATTTTCACAGGCAGGGCCGCCATCAGGGGGGTACAAACAATACACTTGTAAGGGGCCCGATGGTCCCCAGGGGCCCGGCTGGCCCCCCTCCCATTTACTTTAATTTTTTTATTTATTTTTTGCATTACACCTGTAAGGGGCACGATGGCCCCCCCTCCCGTTTAAAAAAAATATATTATTTTATTTTTTGCATTACACCTGTAAGGGGCCCGGCTGGCCCCCCTCCCGTTTTTTTAATTTATTTTTTGCATTACACCTGTAAGGGGTCCAATGGTCCCCAGGGCCCCTTACAGGCCTGGCCGCCCCCCCCCCCTTTTTTTTGCATTACACCTGTAAGGGGTCCAATGGTCCCCAGGGCCCCTTACAGGCCCGGCCGACCCCCTCCCGTTTTTTTTTTTTGGCATTACATCTGTAAGGGGCCCGATGGTCCCCTGCCCCCCCCCCCCCCTGCTTATTATCTCACATCAGGAGAGAAGATATCTTACTCACTGTGTCCAATTAAGAAAAGGCAGGGGCCTGTAAATGACCGGTCCCTTCCCCTGCTCTCCATCCTGCCAGGTCCCCACAGCCAGTGGGAGAGGAGAGCAGGGAAGCCGGCTGTGGGGGACGAGGGAGGGCGGAGGGCGGAGGAGGACAGGGAGCCAGAGAAGAATGCGGGTAAAAGACACTGGAGAGAAGAATGGGGGGAGAAGTACAGGGGGATTAAGGGCACGGAGGGGGGCTGGAGGAGGAGGAACAGTCAGGGATGATTGGTGCAGCAGGAGGGACAGCTGTGATCACCGATCTTCCTGTATAGCTTTTTAGCCAACAGCTAGGGAAGGAGGGAGGGAAGGAGAAGCGGCTGTTGGCTATACAGGGAGATCGTGTTCACAGCTGTCCCTCCTGCCACACCAATCATCCCTGACTGTAAACCAGGGGACCGTCCAGGATCAGCCCCGCAGCCAGGATATTGGGCAGCACTTGCGGGTGCCTGGGAGCTGCCCCCCAAATGCAGGAGGTTCCCGCACCTCGCGGGAGACTTGAGATGTCTGCATACGTAGTGGCTGGGAGAGCTATATAAATAGTTTGAAGTCTCAACTACATACAATATACAGCACTGTGTCCTGACAGCAGGACAAGAACTGCCTATCCCATTCCCAGAACAAAATCTAGTCAGCCATTCACAGGAGGTTTGTATTTAATGAAAGAAAACAGGGCTTTCTCTGATTGTCTGAGGTAGAGTTTGTGACGTCACCAGTCCACCTCTCCGCTGTAAATCCACTGGTCCTAAGGGTTAGGACCTCTGTCAGGTTTTAAGTGTCAGTGTGTCTTCACTGAGGAGATTTCCACTCAATTTGTCAGTTATACCAGTCAGTGAGATAGGAACCAATGGAAAATGTCTAAAAAATGCAATAATACAGGTTCTACCATCTGTGATTTATTGCCTGTGTCTCCACGCCAATAACTCTTTGGTTGGAGTTCTTTTCTAACCATGTTGTATTGTGAAACTGACACTATGCAAAAAAAAAAAAACCCACAAAAAGTAAAAAAAAATCCCTGTAACCTAATGTTTTGAATATCTGAAGTTGAAAATAAAAGATAGTTCCCTTTTCACACGTAACGTATTTATTTGTGGCTTTAGGCCAGGGGTGGCGAACACGCGGCTCTCGAGCCGCATGCGGCTCCCGGCCAAAATGAATGCGGCTCTTTGCCTCTTATCATTATTTTGTATACTGTGGCTCTTTGCCAAGTTTGGATTTTGTTATGCTGCTTCTGAGGAGGGACCTCTGAGGAGAGATCTCCGAGCGCGTAGTCCCGCCCCCCAGGCTGCGTCATCATGTCTCCCATCCCTCGGAAACAACTGCACGGGCCAGAGAGCGTGGGGACCCGTGTGTCACATGTTGTGTCACATCTTGCCGTTAGTTCTTAGTGTGGAGGACGCAGCACACCCTCACCATCACTGCAGGATTTTTACCCTCACTCAAAATGGCAAAATGCAAAGCTAAACGAAAATATGAAGATGAAAACAGGACATTTTTGGAAGAATGGGAAGATGCTTTCTTCTTTATTAAACGAAATGGGAAAGCGCTGTGTTTAATATGCAATACTATGATATCACATTTCAAGGCTTCAAATCTTCAGCGTCATTTTAGCACTCTCCATGCTAATATTGACTACAACTGAATACAAACCTGATTTGCAGAACATTACTGAAAACAAAAGATGCCAGAAATCCCACTGAGATTATCATCCCATCACTCCAACAAGGTAACAAAAAACACCTGACTGAGCATGTTATATTATGTGTTTAATATATTATTGTTAAAATTATATGCTTTTGTGTGAGTGTTTGTCTGTTTTGGCAGGTCACTGCGTGGTGTGGCTCTCCGACTCTCACAGTTTAAAATGTTGGCTCTTTTTGTCGAACTTGTTCGCCACCCCTGCTTTAGGCCAACAAAGGCTCAGTTGCTCTGTTCTGGTCTACATGATGACATTAGAAATAACCCAGCACCTCACAGACACCTTTTATATATATAATATAAATATATATAAACACACACACTTATAAACGCATAAATAGAATGATATATCAATCTGTGTTTAGGATGATCTGTAACATGTGCTTGCTTGTTCTTTGGAAAGCCCGGGACACTGAACAGACTGGACTGCACAGGATTACTCTACAAATATAGTAATTCCTCCGATTCCTGGGATATAAACCAGGCGGCCATTGTGAACATGACTTTACATAGGACTTTGGAAAAAAGATACATAAACCTGTAATTTATATGTAACATTTTTAGGGAAAACAGATCTAAAAAATAGAAAGACAGGAAAGGAAAAAAAAAAGAAAAGAAAAAACATGTAAGCAGTATTAAACACCAAACTAAAAACGTAAAGTGGTTCTAAAGGCAGAAGTTTTTCCGTTTTTTTTTTTTTACCTTAATACGTTGTCTGCATTAGGCTAAAAAAACTTCTGTGTTTAGCCCCCTCACCCGCAAATACTTACCTGAGCCCAATATCGATCCAGCAATGTGCCAGAGAACAGCAGCTCCACTCTCTCTCTCCTCAGACATGGAGGCAGCAGCGGGGGCTATTGGCTCTTGCTGCTGTCAATCACAGTCTGTAAAGATAAGGTGGCCAAGCCATGCTGTCTGTGTCAATGGACACACAGAGCCTGGTTCGGGATCGAGCCTGCATGAGTGCCCCCATGGCAAGCGGCTTGCTATGGGGGCACTCAGCAGGGGGGGGGGGAGCCATAAGCACCAGGGACTCCAGAAGAGGAGGTTTGGGGCTGCTCTGTGCAAAACCACTAAACAGAGCAAGTAAGTCTGACATGTTTGTTATTTTATTAAAAAAATAGTGTTTCATTTAGAATCACTTTAAACCCAAAATGAAATGTAATATATTACAGCTTACCAATCATTATATGTGGTGGCTGTGTTAGTTGTATTTTTTAGGCAAATCAAAGTCAAACTCCAGCTAATACCTGGCATGATCACCAGGTAAAACATAAAGGAAAGAAAACCTAAAAAAGGAACGCTAGTGCAGCTATTACATATAAGAATTGGTAGGCTGCATTCTTTTCTTTTTTTCTTAGGCTTTATTTCCTTTTGTTTTCTCCTGGTGCTCTGGCCAGTAACACGCCTCCTGTATTAGGGTGCCTACACTCTGGGTGAAGGAGCAACAGAGACACCTTTGGACAGCAGCATTGACATTCTGGAGGAGGGAAGTGTTATGCCGCGTACACCTGAGATTTAGATTAACCAACAAATTGAAGCCCCTCACACTTTATAATCAGTTACTGCAACTTTTTTTTTTTTCTTTTGGGATAAAGATTTTACATATATGAATAAAAGCTGATCATTGTAAGCATCCCTGTCAGTGGAAAATGGTTTGTCTCAACCCTCTGCTACACCTGTAGGTCAACAACAGACTTACTGACCATATCAACAGGAGAAAATAAAGAAAGAAGCACATACTGATGAACAGCTTTGCACATGCTGCTTATTTGCATAAAGCATTTTGAACTTTATCATAGATTGGTTTTCATATTCTTTATATTAAGGGATAGATCTCCTTTATAAGTTTATATATGTTTTCTCCTTAATTCACATTCAATTCATGTTTTTCAATTTATGGCGTTTCAGTATTTAATTTAATTGAATTTATACTGTATCTGTATCTATATCTGTGGCGCGGCTTTGCTTTTTGGTTTTATATTTCTGGTGTTATCACACGTCAGCTGCAGCCTTATGCTAGGTTTTTTCCATATCTAATTAGCGCAGTTTTTCCCATTTTATACGTTTAACCACTTGCAGACCGCTCCACGCAGATATACGTCGGCAGAATGGCAGCGGTAGCAAATGAACTCAAAGTCCGCCGGAGTCCCGCGATCGGGTCACAGAGAGGCAGAACAGGGAGATGCCTGTGTAAACAAGGCATTTCCCTGTTCTGCCTAGTGACATGACACTGATTGTCTGCTCCCTGTAACCGGCGTCGTGTCACAGTAAGCCCCGCCCCCACACAGTTAGAATCACTCCCTAGGACACACTTAGGGCTCTTTCACACGGATGTTCCGTATGTCCGTTTTTCATCCATCCGTTGTCGGATGAAAAACGGACATACATGTATCCCTATGGGATTGCGAATGTCAGCAGAGACATATCCGCTGACATCCGATCCGCCAAAGTATGCCGGAGGAAAAACCTACTTTTCCTTCCGTCTGGCAGATCGGATCGGATAAACATGGACAGACAGTCCGTGTTCATCCGATTCCCCATAGGGGAGAGCGGAGAAAAGACAGGGCAGTCCCTGGACAGTGTGCGGGGACCGCCCTGTCATCGGGCAGCTCAGCGGAGATCAATGGAGCGATCTCCACTGAGCAAACGGAGGTGCACAGGGTGGATCATTACTGATCCGCCCCGTGTGAAAGAGCCCCTAACCCCTTCCTAGCCCCCTAGTGGTTAACCCCTTCATTGGCAGTCACATTTATACAGTAATCAGTTTTTTAGCACTGATTGCTGTATAAGTGTAAATGGTCCCAAAATAGCATTAAAAGTGTCCAATGTGTCTGCCATGTTGTCGCAGTCATGATAAAAATCAATGATCGCAGTCATTACTAGTAAAAAAAAAAATTATTAATAAAAATGCCATAAAACTATCCCCTATTCTGTAGACGCTATAACTTTTGCGCAAACCAATAAATAAACGCTAATTGCGATTTTTTTTACCAAACGTACGTAGAACAATACGTATCGGCCTAAACTGAGGAAAAAATATGTTTTTTTTTATATATTTTTGGGGGATATTTATTATCGCAAAAAGTAAAAAATATTGCTTTTTTTTTTCAAAATTGTCGCTCTATTTTTGTTTATAGCGCAAAAAAAAATAAAACCGCAGAGGTGATCAAATACCACCAAAAGAAAGCTCTATTTGTGGGAAAAAAGGACGTCAATTTAGTTTGGGAGCCACGTCCGCACGACCACACACTCGTCAGTTAAATAGACGCAGTGGTGAATCGCAAAAAACGGCCCGGTCATTGGGCAGCCAAATCCTCTGTGGCCGAAAAGAAAACAAATGCAGCCAACACATCTAATAATTGCTAAGCTGCAGTATAATTTGTATTGCTTTTGGGTTTAATATTAAACTTTAATTGCAGAAGTATTAATGAAGAATTAAGAAAAGCATTTGTCACACTACAATAAAACTGATAAAATCACAAATCTACCCAAAACTGTTCTTTTCAGTAGCAAATGGGGTTTATAGTATATTTCCTGAGAATTCTGCAAAATATAAATATTCTGGCCTTTTTATTATCCATGTTGTATATTTCTTTCTTATAGAGAATTAGAGGACGTCTGCAGAAGGTGGGAGCCTATAGTGGAATGAATAGGGAGGGATAGGGATGATGCCAGGAAGAGATTTGTTCTCCATCTCTCTCTGCGATTATTGCACACATATGTACAAGGAGCACATGTTTCACTTTTAGTGCTTGCGTGCTGCTTTATGTATTTTTTTAATTATATCAATTTGAGCACACACGTGTCATACATTCAACTATCAAAGACTTTAAGGCCAAACTCCAGGAAAAATGTCAAATCCAAATGCAGTGGGAGTCTCCCTTTCTGCGGTTAAATGCTCACTTAGCTAGGGGCAGAATATTAACCACTTCAGCCCCGGACCATTTCGCTGGTCAATGACCGGGCCACTTTTTGCGATTCGGCACTGCGTCACTTTAACTGACAATTGCGTGCGGCGTGGCTCCCAAACAAAATTTGCGTCCTTTTTTCCCACAAATAGAGCTTTCTTTTGGTGGTATTTGATCACCTCTGCGGTTTTTATTTTTTACGCTATAAACAAAAATAGAGCGACAATTTTGAAATAAAATTCAATACTTTTTACTATAATAAATATCCCCAAAAAATACATAATTTTTTTTCCTCAGTTTAGGTCGATACGTACTCTTCTACATATTTTTGCCGACACATCAGACACTTTTGGGACCACTGTAATTTTTTCAGCGATCAGTGCAATAGAAATGCACTGACTACTGTGAAAATGACACTTGCAGTGAAGGTGTTAACCACTAGGTGTAACTGTAAGGGGAATGGGCTGTGTGTGACAAGACAGTGATCACCTCTTCCGATTACAGGAAGTGGTGATCACTGTCATTAACACTAGGCAGAGCGGGGAGATGCTTGTTTACACAAGCATCTCCCCGCTCTATCTCTCTGTGAGACGATCGCGGGGATATCCCCGCGGAGATCGAGTCTGCGGGACCTGCGGTCAGGCTCACGGAGAAGGCGGCAGGGTCGCGAGCGCGGTAGCGTATGTGCGACCACATGATGGCATCTTGAAGGGGACGTACCTGTACGCCCTTATGACTGTTCGTGACATTCTGTCGACGTTAAACGTTGTGAGATGGTCCTTAAGTGGTTAAGGTATAAATACTTACCTCACTTCTCATTCCATCATGCTCCCTCCAGCACTGCAACTGCTTCCCTACAGTGGTTCTGTAAGTTGCAACAGACTCTGGTTGCACTTTAGCCTCCAATGTATACAATAAAGCAGTGGCGGTGTGTCCATTAGGGGGCGCTCGGGCGTCGCCCCCTCTCTCCACTCTCCAACCACCCCCTATGTGTACTATGGATAGATTCATGCATTGCATGAATCTATCCACTGCCACTGTAGCCACCCCCAATCAGGTGCCGGGTGTGTTATTCTAACACCCCAGAGAATAAAATGGCAGTTGTTGCAATACTTTCTGTCACACCATATTTGCGCAGCGGCCTTACAAGTGCTCTTTTTTGGGAAAAAATACACTTTTTTAATAAAAAAAAATAAGACAACAGTAAAGTTAGCCCAATTTATTTTATGTTGTGAAGGATAATGTTATGCCCAGTAAATTGATACCAAACATGTCACTCTTCAAAATTGCGTCCGCTCGTGGAATGGCGACAGACTTTTACCCTTTAAAATCTCTATATGCGACATTTAAAAAATTATACAGGTTGCATGTTTTGAGTTAGAGGAGGGCTAGAATTATTTCTCTCGCTCTACCAATCGCAGTGATACCTCACATGTGTGGTTTGAACACCGCTTTCATATGCGGGCGCTGCTCACGTATGCGTTCGCTTCTGCACGGCGGGACGGGGCACGTTCCTGGCTGCTAACTTTTTTATCTGGCTCCTAGATTATAAGCAAACTTGTCAATCCCTGCTTTGAGATGTGGTGGAACGGGAGATTTGCATCATGGATGTGCAGCCGACAAATCTGCAGCAACTGTGTGATGCCATCATGTCGATATGGACCAAAATCCAACACCTTGCTGAATCTATGCCATGGAGAATGAAGGCAGTTCTAAAGGGGGAAAGGGGGTCCAACCTGGTACTAGTGGGGTGTACCTAATAAAGAGGCTAGTGAGTGTATTATAGTTTATAGATATAGATATATATAGATAGCAATAAGATACTGTCTTGAATCAGACAGATCTTGGCAGATGTTGCAAATGTTATCTCTGTAAATACATATATTCTATAACCTAAATCAAATATCAAGTGGCTGCATGTCTAGACTTAGTTGTATGGAGACAAGTCGATAAAACAGTAATTGTTGGTCTGGTACCGTCACGTTGTGCTCGGATGAAAACTCTTCTCCTGTCTAAGCAGAGAAGACAGAGAGAACAGGAAGGACATGACATAATCTGTAGACATATTATAGGTCCTATGGACCACATTCTGCATTAACCTCAGATTTTAACATATGTGCTACAATTACAGTGGAACCTCCCGAGCATAATCCGCTCCAGGAGAATTCTCGTAATCCAAAGCACTCGCATATCAAAGCGAGTTTCCCCATAGAAGTCAAGGGAAACGAAAATAATTTGTTCCGCATTGACTTCAATGGCATGCAATACCTCATGTGGCCAGAGGTGGGGGGGGGGCCCCGGAGAGCCTCAGAAATGATCGGAAACAGCTCAGCTGACTTTGGAAACCCGCGGAAAGGCTCGGAAACAACTGAGTATTTCCAAATATTTACAAGTATTTTCGATCGGCTCCGCTTGACTCTGGCACCCCGCACCTCAGGCCAAATGCGGTACTGCACACCCCATTAGTTTGAATTATGCTTGTTTTGCAAGACAACACTGGCAAACTAAGGCCCCTTTCACACTGGGGCGTTTTTCGAGCGTTATTCAGGTGTTTTTCAAGCGTTATTCGAACGTTATTCAATCGTTATTCGAGCGTTATTTGAGAATTTTTCAAGCGTTATTTGAGCGTTATTCGAGCGTTTTTCAAGCGTTATTCGAGCGAAGCCTCATCTGCAATCCCAATGTGCTGGTAAAGCACCGCTAAGACCCTAACGTTTTAGGCCCCTTTCACATGGGGCAGTGGGGGTGCTATACCGTTGGATTTGCCGCAAGTTGCGGCCACTAGCGGTGCAGTATTAACCCCCGCTAGCGGCCGTGAAAGGATTAATACTGTATTGCCACGATTTCCCATTCTTTTCAATGGGAAGGAACGGTAAAGGAGCGGTATACATGCCGCTCCGCTCCTCTCACCGCTCCAAAGATGCTGCTGACAGGAGATTTTTTCTCTCCCGCCAGCGCATTGCCCTCGGGCTTTCACATTGAGGTTGCTGGGGCAGGAGTTTTTCAGGCGGTATAGCAACGCTATTTTTAGCGCTGTACCGCCTGAAAAACTCCTCAATGTGAAATGGGCCTTAGGGCGTTTTTGTGCCTCAGTGTGAAAGGGTAAGGCGTTTTTACAGCGCTTTCAATTCATTTTTCAATGGAGAGGGGCGTTTTTGGAGCGTTTTTTTTCAGCGCACAAAAGCTACTCCAAAGATCCTGCTTGCAGGACTCAGTGCGAAAGGGTCCATTGAGATGCATGGAGAGCGTTTTATGAGCGCTATTTTTAACGATGAAAAGCTGTAAAAACGCTTCAGTGTGAAAGAGGTCTAAGTCAGAATGAACAAAAAAAAGTTGCTCGTCTTTCTAAATGCTCGTTAACCGCGTTGCTTGTAAACCAAGGTTCCTCTGTACAGTATACTGTTTATATTTACTATTAACCTATTTGCTCTATAAAACTGTTTAGCGTAATGCCGTGTACACACGATTGTTTTTTCCGATGAAAAAAGTCTGATGAACTTTTTTCATCGGAAAAAACGATCGTGTATGGGCCCCATCTGACTTTTTTCATCGGTGTAAAAAAATAGAACATGTTTTTAATTTTTCCAAAGGGAAAAAAAAACGATAGGAAATTCCGATCGTCTGTGTGGAATTCTATCGGAGAAAAATCCACGCATGCTCAGAATCAAGTCGACGCATGCTCGGAAGCATTGAACTTCATTTTTCTTGGCTCGTCGTAGTGTTTTACGTCACCGCGTTTTGGACGGTCAGAATTTAGTCTGATAGTGTGTAGGCAAAACTGATGAAGGTCAGCTTCATCGGAATTCCGGCGACGCATGCTCGGAAGCATTGAACTTAATTTTTCTCGGCTCGTCGTAGTGTTGTACGTCACCGCGTTTTGGACGGTGAGAATTTAGTCTGATAGTGTGTAGGCAAGACCGATGAAAGTCAGCTTCATCGGAATTCCGGCGAAAAAATCCATCAGATTTTATTCCATCGGAAATTCGATCGTGTGTACGTGGCATTACACTTCCAAAGCTTAGCATGTTCAAAGCTTAAAGGGTTTATAAACCCAAATCACTAATTGCTAATGTGATACAAATGCCATTTTCATAGTTTGAGGCATGAAGCTTTCATGGAAATGATACCTGTGATCCTGATATGGATGTCTGTTCATGTGCTTCCTGGTATGGGGTACCAACACTCTGTTCCCGATTTCAAATTCTGCTCCTGAGTTGTCACCCTGGGATTCCTATGGAGACTGCAAGTGACTATTTCATGATTCACTGTTGTCCCCATCGGGAAACTCATCCTGAGAAAAGCCAATGCCGGCATTGCTAAACAAGAGGTATACTCTTGTTTAGCAATGCCTATTCCAGTATTTGTCCTCATTCTCCCTGCAGCTGTAGGTCTCTATGCCCCATTCTAGACTTCCAATGAATTCATTCACTTTTCTAAATAACCAGAATGATTGGTCAGATTATCATGCCATTATCTGAACTCTGAACACATTGAGAAACACATTAGGACTCAACTGGCAAAGCTAAAATACCAAGATAAGAATCTTCATTTCTTAAAAAAGTGACAGTTATTTTCATTGGTTTCCAATGAGATTTGAAAATAACTGTCACATGTCAGTACATGATTAGAAATTGAAGGAACCCACAGCAAAAATGCTAATGGACCCCAGCAGAAACAGCATTGTACAACACCTTAAAGCGGTGTTCCGCCCCCGCACGTAAAACAATAAATACACATACTGTAGCTGCTAACTCTTATTATTTGGACACTTATCTGTCCGGGAATCCAGCGATGTTGGCACCCCAGCCAATATTTCCATCGGCTCTCGGGTGCTGCCACTGCCATAGCCATTAAAGGGGTTGTAAAGGAATTCATTTTTTTTCATAATAAGCATCCTTTACATGCAGACATTCCTCTTTTCACTTCCTCATTGTTCGTTTTTGCTCAGAAGTTGCTCTATTTCTTCTCTGTTCTGTTCACTTCCTGCTTGTCCGATTGTTACTGACCACCGTGAAGGGAAGCTTTACTGCGGTGGTCAGTAACTTGCTCGCCCCCTCCTGGGAACTACATCTGTGCGGCAGGACGCTCTCTACGTGTTAGAGACTTTAAGGAGGTGTGAATTACTGGGCATGCCGCAGTGCATACTGAGAAATTTCGTTTTTACATGAACGAGCACCGCAAACCAGGAAGTGAATGAGAGAACAGAAACTAGAACGCCGGAGGTGATATAGATGAAGGAATTTAATAGGTATTTACTCGTTTTTTAACAGAATCATAACACTATTCTGTCTGTCTACCCTGCAGACATTAATTTTAGGCAAAACATTTTTTTCCTTTACAACTCCTTTAAGGGAAACCGGCAGTGAAGCATTGCGTTTTCACAGCCGGTTCCCTACTGCGCATGCGAGCTGTGCTCTCTTACTAGTTTTATGGCGGGGCAATGATATGTGGCTGCTGTACAATGTACTTGTATAAAAAAGAATCCTGTTCTCTTTGTATTGTTGCTTTTGTGTGAAATCCCTGGTTTTCCTTCTAGTCCCTCTGTTTTCGATTAAAAACTGACAACACTAAGTAGGAGAACACACTGTGGTCAGTTCTCTAGCTGTGCTCTCCTTCTAAGATCAGACATGTCCTGATATGCCCCTTCCCCACCTGCAGAGCCATTCACTGGGAAGCTCAGTATGCTGCAGTTTCTCCTCCCCCAGCACTTATGCAGCTGAGAACAGATCACTTATAAAAAAAAGGGAGGAAAAAAGTATAATTAATGTTTTACCATATCTGTAAACAAATGTTTTGCCTTTCATTTCTATTTTAAACTGAATGGGTTGTTTTACAAGGTGATCGTTTACAATCACTTTAATTACCATAGAAAGGACTTAAAGCGTTTGTAACCTCAACACTTCATATTCCTGATATGTGTCTGCTGTAGCGTGTACTTGTATGAGAAAGTATCCTGTTCTTTGTGTTGCTTACTTTATGTGAAAACGCTGGTGTTCCTGCCATTCCCCTTGCTTTCCTATTAAAAACTGACCACACTAATCAGGAGAGCACACTGTGGTCAGTTTAGATATGTTAGAAACTCAGTGTACTGCCCTCCAATGATCAGACTTGTTCTGACACACCTACGCTGCACAGCCATTTACTGGCAAGCTCAGTGTGCTGCTGCATATCCTCCCCTAGCTCTTATGCAGCTTGGAACAGAGGGAATGTGATGATTCTTTTTATATCTATACAAAAATGTTTTGCTGTTTATTTCTATTTTAAACTGAATGGGTTGTTTTACATGGTGATCCTTCACAATCACCTTAGGAGGGGACACAACGGCGATGCTAAGGTATGTGGAGAGCAAAGCAGAAGGGTGTAGAAGGTGAAGGAATTTGTTATTTTCTTTTGCAAGTTGAGCATATTTTTCTGAGAACAAATCCTCTTCTTGCATTGATGTCAGTGACACTAAGAAATAAGGTTTCATTGTCAGTCAGAGACCTGCTAACACCATTTCAAGACGCAGCATTATTCCAACTGAGTTTGTATACAGAAATGGTCAGTGTGGAATATAAGATATACAATATCATGTACAACATGGGACAGCATCTAATATAAAGGTGTACAGAATGAAACTGTGCAGAATATACAATGCACAGCACAGTACTTACAGTTGGACAGTATGAAATATAAAATGTGCAGTGTGGGATATAAAATGTGCAGCACAGTGTTTGGAATAGAGCAGTGTGGGATATAAAATGAACAGTGCAGTGTTCAGAGTGGGGCAGTAACATAGGGAATGTACAGGATAGAATATAGAATGAGTGAGTATGGAATATACAGCACAGCATACAGAATGGCACACTGAGTAAGGCCGTGTAGAATAGGGAATGCACAGCATGGTATATGTGGTGAGACTGTGTAGAACAGGGAATGTACAGCATGCCATACACGATAAAGCAGTGCAGAATAGGACGTATGGCACGGTATACAAAGTGAGGCTGTGTGGATTAGAGAACGTACAACATGACATATGGAATAAGAGACGCAGAATAGGGAACATACAACAGGTATGTGTGGTGAGGCTGTGTGAATCAGTGAATCATGCAGCATAGCAAACGGAAAAAGGTGGCGCAGAACAGATTTTACCTACCCAGAAATTGACTGGAGTAATGGCACTGCTGCAACAGTTAAAGGGCAAAAACGTGGTGCCTCCATCACAGGATCGCGGCGAGCTGCGGGCAGGATTTTTTAGGCGAGGCCGCGGCTTCGGCCTAGTCCGCGGCCTTTTCCCAGGATCGCCTAAAAACTCCTGCCTGCAGCTCCTTAGGACCGGCGCAGTGTCCATCAGGAAAAAAAAACTTGGTTCGAATCGTGAATCAAGTTTTTTTTGGGGGGCCAAAATCGGCCAGCTCTATATATGGGTACATTTATCTAGTAGTTTCTAGATGTACAGCTAGCATAGGAGAACAATCAGAATGTTCCTATCCACTAAACTAAGCCAGCAATAGGCCCTTTCGTTTTTAAAGAACAAATAGTTTGTTTTAAAATACAGTGCCATGATTATGGGGAAATGGGTATTTCCAGAGATGATTGAATTTCATGACATCTGTAGAGTAGCATGGAGCCCAGACCATCATTTCACAAGAACGCTGATTGAGATGAAAAAAGCCTAATGAATCTAACCCTATAACTGCCAGAGCCTTTTTTGTGCATTTATCCTAATGACGAGGCAGTAATGCCGCGTACACACGACCATTTTTTGGCATTAAAAAACAAAGTTTTTCCAACTTCATCATTAAAAACGATGTTGCCCACACACCATCGTTTTTGAAAAATGATGAACAAAGCGCGGTGATGTACAACACATACGACTGCACTCTAAAGGGGAAGTTCTATTCGCCTTTGGGCTGCTTTTAGCTGATTCCGTGTTAGTAAAAGACGTTTGGCGCTTTTTTGTCTGTTACAGCGTGATGAATGTGCTTACATTATGAAAGGTAGTTTTACCAGAACGAGCACTCCGTCTCATAACTTGCTTCTGAGCATGCGTGGGTTTAAAACGTTGTTACATCTTACTATATCGACCTATATGTAATGTGAAATTTTGAAGATTTACTGTTATCAGTTTTTGAACCCGTTTGTGTTTGAGTTCACAATCCTAAGACGTTTGTTACTATCTCTTAATGTATGACAACGCTTTACAATGTATGTCTATATTTCTCTTGTTTATGATAAACTTCAATAAAAATCTATTGTTGAAAAAAAATTTGTTTTAGCCCACACACGATCATTTTTTTACAACCGGAAAAAGGACATTTTTTAAAACGACGTGAAAAAATTCAGCATGCTCGAATTTTTTTTTTTGGCGTTTTTGAGAAGATGAAAAACAATGTGAAGCCCACACACGGTCATTTTAAATGACGTTTTTAAAAACTTTGGGCCAGATTCACATACACTTAATATTGCGCTGCGTAATCGAAATACTCTACGCTGCCGTATTTTACCAGGCTCTACACCGAATCCTGGTAGATTTTTGCCCGTACGCTACGGCGGCGTAGTCTATTTTTCGCCGCGTAATCGAAATACGCGATTGGGGGGCGTGAAGCATTTAAATTAAGCGCGTCCCCGCGGCAATCGAACTGCGCATGCTCCGTTCAGAAATTTCCCGCCGTGCATTGCGCAAAATCACGTTGTTACGTCATTCGTTGTTTGAGTAGCGTCGTTTACGAACATTCCTATTCCCGGACGACTTACGTAAAAAATAATAAAAGACGTCGGAAAACGTAGAAATTCGACGCGGGAACGACGGCCATACTTAACATGGGCTGTCTAATATTAGAGCAGCAAAAAGCTGGTATAGTGTTACGCAAATAAAAGATGACTACAGGTGCCGTAAGAGATTGCGATTGAAGATCGTAATTTCGGGGATCGCCGGCAAAAGCTCATTTGCATACCCCGACGCGGAAAACGACGGGAAGTCCACCCAGTGGCCGCAATTTTATTGCAGCGTAGATCCGAAGGCGTACGAACACGTAATCCAGTCGAATTGAAGCCTGCAGCCGTCTATTCATGGTTTGAGGTTTTCGACTAGCTAAAAAACGCGCGTAATTTGAATTTACTCCAGTCTAACACCAGTTAGACAGGCGTAATGGCTCTCTGAATCTGGCCCTTTGTTTTTTTTCATGATGATGACAATGATCATGTGTACGCGGCATCAGTCTAACTAAAGGTAAAACTTTTGTTTTTGTTATGGATAGAGTAGAGAAAGATTAGAACACCTACTAGGTTTTTTATTGCTGTCTGTGCCCCCATTAGGGAGATTCACCCTCTCTATTTGTTCAGTTTATCACCAAAAGGAAACAAAATCCCAAATTTTGGGTTGTCCCCAGAACAGTAATAGAAGGGAAATCTTCACTTCCTGTCTCATAGCCAGGAAGTTGTGGCTATGGGACAGGAAGTGAAGGTAAATCTCTCCAATCAGACACAGATGGCAAAAGGTTATAACCGTCTCTTGCTTTAACCAAAATGGAAACAAAGTTTTACCTATAGTTCTACTTTAAGCCCTAAAAACATATATTTTCCAAAAGTGAAGGCCTTACAAAATAAATGATGGTAGTTGACTTTTTTTATGCCATGCGATATTTGCACATCTTTTTTTTCAAACCTTAATGTCTTTGTAAAGGCACAACTGTTTACTGTGCAGCACCCCCCTCAGCCGCTCTAATACTGAGCCCATTTCGAACCAGCGATGTTCACCAGTGCCTCGGCCACCTGGGACGCTCCCTCCTGATTGGCTGAGACATAGCAGTGGTGCCATTGGCTCCCGCTGCTGTCAATCAAAAGTCAGTTAGCCAATGAGGAGAGAGAGGGGGGGCAGGGCCAAACAGTGGCTCCATGTCTGAATGGACAAAAAGAGTTGCGGCTCAGATCGGGTGCCCCCATAGCAAGCTGCTTGCTGTGGGGGCACTTAACAGGAGGGAGGGGCCAGAAGAGCCAAAGAGGGACCCGAGAGTAGGATCCAGTGAAAAACAACTGCACAGAGCAGGTAAGTATAACATGTTTGTTACTTTTAAAGAAAAAAAAAAACAAGACTTTAGTATCACTTTAATTTTTAGTAAAAAAAATGTATTTTAGTACACACACAATATATATTCCTAATTCTTGTTTTTATCAAATTTAAAAGATAAGGTTGTGTCAAGTTCATAGATACCAAATATGTCAAGCCTCAAAACTGCAACGACAAACAGCGACAATTCAAAGTACCTAAAAGTACCAAAAAGCCTTGCATGATCTATACTGCTTTCGGAGTATAGAATTAATTGAGCAGCTTTACAGCCATTCTAACCATTTCTGTGACAACACTTCTATACAAAAGGCTGCTAAAGAAATGTACTTAAACCTCTCAGCTGCTATTTAGTTTCAATACATGCAGGTATTGGCACCACAGCAGTTACAGCAGCAACAAGATAACATCTAAACATGACCCAATAGGTATGAGCAATAAAAATTAGGGCTTAGAATAGGTGTAGGTACTCCCTCTTTCTGAGTCACCACTTGTCTCCGCCCCCTTCCCACCTCCGAGCACCATCCCTTGGTCCCATCATCTTGTTCTTCTTTTAGAGAATGCAGAACCAAGTATCGTTTGTGGTCATTGTAGTAATTTGTGTGGAACTTGTTAATGATACCAAAAAAGTGGTAAAATAGATCCCCTGCAGCCAGCAACAATAGACCCCCTCCAGCAATAATAGACCCCTCCGGCAATAATGGACTCCCCAGCAGCAACAGACCCTGCCAGAAACAATAGAATCCCTAGCAGCCAACATCAATATATCCCTCCCTCAACAGTAGATCACTCACAGCAACAATTGACCTCCTCAAGTAACAATATATCACCCACCAGCACCAATATACCCCCACATGCAACAATAGATCCACCCCTGCAACAAGAGATTGTCTAGCAGCCAGCAATAATAGACCCCCCAGAATCCCTTGCCATTACATACATTTAATGCAGGAGGAACTGCGTTACCCCACGTTCCCACTGAATATAAGCCCCGATAAAAATGAATTAAATGTTTCTATACTCTCTACTAGAAAAACTGCAAGAAAATTTGCTAAAGCATTGTGCGTCATAAACAGCTGTCTTTTTAATACAATAGCAAACCAATGCTCCTGATCACCTCCAACCTCTTTTTGCTACTTCCTGTTTACAATCCATTTCTCCATCCTGGTTTGTCTACACATCATTGCTCTGAGACAGTTTCCTAATAGTGATAATGGGGAACCATGCCTGTTCAATGTGTGTCAGCACAGCTGCTTGTAGTTTCCACAAAAATAATGTAAGTCGGTAGGGACCCACGCCAAAATTAAGAAAAAAAAAGAGCCGCTCCCCCCGAAAAAATAAATACCCTAGACCCTTATTTGAGCATGCAGCCTGGAAGGCCAGGAAAGACTGCACTTCCCTTCCTCCAGAACCATACCTTGCCACAAGTGCCCCATGGCAAAGCACCCTGTCCACAAGGGCCTCTTCCCCACAACCCAAGCCTTCTGGTTGTAGGGGTCTGGGGGGGTCAATGATATAACTCGGGAAACCCAGGCCTTTTGTTTATATTTTAGCAGCTGGGACTGCGGTTGTTATTTTGTTAAGGGAAGTGACTGGGACAGACATGTGTTGGTAGTTGGAGGGTTTCTTTTCTTTCAGAGGGGCCTCAGGAATTGTGATTGACATGAATCTGCATGACCGAGGGAGGGGTAGTTTAAAAAAATGTTTTACCTAAGCTTGTGTGCTATACTTGTGTTTACAATAGCACTGCCGAAAACACAAGTACAGCAGCGCACAGCCATTCATCTCTAAGAATAGCAGTACATGGGCTCAGCCGCCAATGTTCAAGGTCCCTAAAGAGCAAATCTTCTGACGGGGTCACGTGTTTTAATGATAACTATGTAAGAGGAGATTCCCATTACTTTGGAAAGCTTTCGTTTTGCTTCCTGATGGATCTAAAGGACAGGAAGTAAAAGTAAATCTGCCAAAACACAAAAAAAAATGCCTATAGTTTAACCGTTTCCCAGCTCTATCTAAAATAAAAATGGTTTTAGTTTTAAATGCAGTATACAGTGGGGATCGAAAGTTTGGGCACCCCAGGTAAAAATTTGTATTAATGTGCATAACGAAGCCAAGGAAAGATGGAAAAATCTCCAAAAGGCATCAAATTACAGATTAGACATTCTTATAATATGTAAAAAAAAATAGATTTTATTTCCATCATTTACACTTTCAAAATTACAGAAAACAAAAAAATGTCTGCAAAAGTTTGGGCATCCTGCAGAATTTATAGCATGCACTGCCCCCTTTGCAATGCTGAGACCTGCCAGTGTCATGGATTGTCCTCAATCATCGTCTGGGAAGACCAGGTGATGTCAATCTCAAAGGTTTTAAATGCCCAGACTTATCTGACCTTGCCCGTACAATCAGCACCATGGGTTCTTCTAAGCAGTTGTCTAGAAAACTGAAACTGAAAATAGTTGATGCTCAAAAAGCTGGAGAAGGCTATAAGAAGATAGCAAAGCGTTTTCAGATGTCAATATCCTCTGTTCGGAATGTAATTAAGAAATGGCAGTCATCAGGAACAGTGGAAGTTAAAGCAAGATCTGGATGACCAAGAAAAATATCAGACAGAACAGCTCGCATGATTGTGAGAAAAGCAATTCAAAATGCACGTTTGACTGCACGATCCCTCCAGAAAGATCTGGCAGACACTGGAGTTGTGGTACACTATTCCACTATAAAGAGATACTTATACAAATATAGTCTTTATGGAAGAGTCGTCAGAAGAAAACCTCTTTTACGTCCTCACCACAAAAATCAGCGTTTGAACTTTGCAAATGAACATATAGATAAGCCTGATACATTTTGGAATCAAGTTCTGTGGACTGATGAGCAAAGGTACGTTTTGGAGGCACAGAATTTAATGAAAAGAACCTCTGTCCAACTGTTAAGCATGGGGGTGGATCTATCATGCTTTGGGGTTGTATTGCAGCCAGTGTCACAGGGATCATTTTACGAGTAGAAGGAAAAATGGATTCAATAAAATTTCAGCAAATTTTGGATGGTAACTTGAAGTTAAAGAGAGGATGGCTTCTACAAATGGATAATGATCCTAAACACACCTCAAAATCCACGGGGGATTACATCAAGAGGCGTAAACTGAAGGTTTTGACATGGGCTTCACAATCTCCTGACCTCAACATAATTGAAAATCTATGGATAGACCTTAAAAGAGCAGTGCGTGACAGACAGCCCAGAGATCTCAAAGAACTGGAAGACTTTTGTAAGGAAGAATGGGCAAAGATACCTCAAACAAAAAGCGTTTACAAGCTGTGATACTTGCCAAAGGGGGCAGTACAAGATAATAACTCTGCAGGGTGCCCGAACTTTTGCAGACGCCAATTTTTTTTTCTGTAATTTTGAAAGTGTAAATGATGGAAATAAAATCTAACTTTTTTTGACATATTATAAGAATGTCTAATCTGTAATTTGATGTGTTTTGGAGATTTTTCCATCTTTCCTTGGCTTCGTTATGCACATTAATACAAATTTTTACCTGGGGTGCCCAAACTTTCGATCCCCATTGTAATAATAATATGAGAGTCCAGAAATGAACATTAAATGTTCCCTCACAGTACAGTCAATACAGTACAATTACTAAGTAGTCCTCAACAACATGTTAGCTCTATGTCTATAATCTGTGGAAAATAGCATTTGGAATGGAAGAGCTTCATTTTTTAGAAAAATGATTCTCTGCCCTGAGGTGTATTTTTCTGTGAGGATCTCTTATGTACAGCCTGTGCTGACGTGTTGGGACAAATAACTGCATCATGTGTGCAGTGTATACAGCGAGTAAGCTCTGTTTCTATTTAACTAGTTTTTTTTGAGCTGTGACCACTGTTTTGCACAGATGTGAGTAAAGGGGGGATGTGTGCAAGGCAGGTGTACCTTTATTTCTCTTTGAAATGGAGGGAAAACCTATCCCTCCCTCTTCCAGAACATACATCAGCAGCCATGTTGACAACACCACATGAATATACATTTCCTTCACTTTGTTCTCTTATAGCTTAAAGTACTTAAAACCGAAGAGATAATGTTTCAAAAATTCACATGAAGACTGGGCATTTCCTGGCACTTTTTGTTTACATGTAACACTCAGTATTTGTTGCTATAAAATATCTTAGAATCCCCAAACATTATATATTTTTTCAGCAGGTAAAGTATGGTATTCAAGGATGAACAGCCTGCTTCAACCTTCCTGCTCTTCCATTTGCACTCTCCTGAAGAAGCGGGCAATCGGCGAAACATGTTGGGAGCATGACCCTATATGGTTTATGGAAGGTTGATTTTATATATGCTATGTAAATTTGGGACATTTTTGGTCTCGGAGGAAACCTAGTAGAGGGGGTTTTGTCATTTAGAGTTAAATAGTACTTCAATATTCATTTTAATATGTATGTTGATATTATCTAAGTAAACTTTAATATAAAAAATTATGATGTTGTAATATCTCATGACGGTACCAGGAAAATTCTATTTGCCCTCCAATCCTCTCCTTTCTGAAGTTAATGCATTCTATACATTAAGGTGAAAAACCTTCTGTGCTGCAGCTGCCCCCCAGAGCCCCCCTTTTTCTTACCTGAAGCCGATAGTTCCATCGTTGAGCACTAGCCCATTAGCTCCAACCGCTGTCTCGGGTCCTGATTGGATAGATTGATAGCAATCAAATCCAGTTACATGGGAGCCATTAGCTCTGTACTGAATCGTGGAAATGCCGGATTAAGAATTGTAAAGGGGTTGAATCGAGATCACAATATTTTAACGATTAAGCGTGCAGCTCTGGTGACAGGTACTCTTTATGGCGAGATCTGGGATCTATGAGACCCCAAATCCCTCCACTGCACGTAAAAGCATGTGATCAAACCAAGATTTTTTTAAATAGCACCATTTACATCTAGGTTACCCAGTAGCGATGTGAGGTCACTATATCATAGAGACAAGTAAAGCCGATCGGGTCTTTGCTGGGCTATGTGATAATATAGAGAAGTGCTAGATATATATTTTTTACAAACTGTACCTTCGTCCCATCAAGGTTTAAAGCATATATTTTGGGAGGAACCTGGGGTTTGGACTTTGGTGGTACCATATATCAACTGATTTCCAGTCAAAATTAGAAAAGTATAAAGAAAGTTTTAATACAAAAAACATAAATATTACATATTCATAGAATAAAATTCTTTAGTCATAACAACTATAAAGTGCCTAAAAAACATTCCATCAAAGTAGATAGAATGTTAACACCATTCATACTGTATTGAAAAACTTGACATGTTTTGCGATTTCTTACATCACCCACTTCTTCAGGAGAATTGCCTATACATACAATTTGTCAGATGGTGTAAATAGAGGGTTGTCATGAGACTATGAATAAAGAGAAACAACATTAGTAACATTGTTACAGTGTGAATATAAATCATAACATATCAAATAAAATAAGAGCAGCGTTCATCCCGTGAGCCCCCCTAAAATAAAACCACCTATGTCCTCCGGGGTGGGTCGGTATCTGACCCAACTTCCTGGGAATGTCCGATTCTGCTCCCCATGGTAAGATTTTAGGGGTTGTTTTATTTTAGGGGGGCTCACGGGATGAACGCTGCTCTTATTTTATTTGATATGTTATGATTTACATTCACACTGTTACAATGTTAATAATGTTGTTTCTCTTTATTCATAGAATTCATAGCTAGTTAGCCGAATGTATTGCATTTACAAGAGAGCCCACCATCTGCTCTAAATAACTATATCGTTAAAATGCCTATAAGCACTTGAAGTCTAGTGACTTACGGGTATGTTGCTGGTGGGAAAGTAGATAAAGTAAACCCCTGTGTGTAGCACATAGAACCAATCACACCCTAGTCATGTGCCGCGTACACACGATCAGTCAAACCGATGAGAACGGTCTGATGGGCCATTTTCATCAGACCAAACCAATCGTGTGTGGGCGCCATCGGTTATTTATCCAACTGTTAAAAAAAAGCAAACTTGTTTTAAATTTAACCGATGGATAAAAAACGATAGTTTGTAGGCACGACCATCGGTTAAAAATCCACGCATGCTCAGACTAAATTGGGGGAAGGGAGCGCTCGTTCTGATAAAACTAGCGTTCGTTATGGAGCTAGCACATTCATCACACTGTAACAGACAGAAAAGCGCGAATCGTCTTTTACTAACACAAAATCAGCTAAAGCAGCCCCAAGGGTGGCGCCATTGGATTTGAACTTCCCCTTTATAGTGCCATCGTACGGGGTTTACGTGTCCGCGTTCAGACACAATCGTTTTTTTAACCGATGGTGTGTAGGCACGACTGACCATCAGTCAGCTTCATTGGTTAACCAATGGAAAAATCAATCAGACCGCTCTCATCGGTTTGACCGATCATATGTACGCGGCCTAATATGTAGGTTTTGCTTACCAAATGCCAATAGAAGCTTTTAGAATCTGTCTGTCTTCTGTTTGCCCATTTCTCCGCCCCCTATCGTAAATTTTTCTGTAAGGCACCACTGGGCTTCCTCTACCTAAGCTGGTGGAAGAAAAACAATTCTTTCACCACATTCATTTAAAAAGCTTTCTTATTTTAAAGTGAAGGCCTGTCAACTGAGATTTCCAAAGTCCTGTAGGGCTTTAATATTGATCTTTCTCCAATTCCTCTCTCCGTCTGTCTTTTCCATCTCTCTTTACCACCCCCACTTTCAGACAGAAGAATTGATTTGAAGAGCAAGGTTGTGTGGACTTCTGCTAACTTGGGACCAGCATTAATAATGCAAGGAGGTCTTGACTGTCTTTTCATTACACGCAACCTGTTAATCCTAATCACACTTTAAATTTAACCTCTTCCATGTCAAAGGAAACTTTTCTTGCCATGTGCAAAATGGAAGCAAATATAACATACAGTATGTGTGACTACTACAAGTAGGAATAAATTCACCAGATGTAGACTAAAAAGGTCGACTGACGTGAAGAAAATTATTAGTTATTTGTACTGACGCATGGTACATCATTTAGATAATGTCCTCTGTTCTTGCTGTTCTGCATTTGCTGCTGCTAAATCTACTAAACATGGTAAGCTGACTTCACGTGTACCTACATAAAAACATCCAATTGTATTGTAGCTATCGCTATTCTAATGCAGCTTAGAAAATTAAACTTGTATTTATTTATTTCACACTCCAGCACTGTCCCCGAGCTCCTCCCCAGTCCAGCGCTGGTCAAACAACCAAAAAACAGGATCCTTATTAGCATAATAATAACCATTTATAAAGCCAAAAAAATAGCACACTTGCATTATTTAAAATACTTGACATTCAGCATGAGAGGTAGGATCATCATAATAGAGACACTGCAAGGCTGGCAGCTCCTGATCCCCTGGCCTGCTGATCCTGTGGCCGGCTGATCCCGTGGCCGGCTGATCCCCTGGCATGCTGATCCCCTGGCCGGCTGATCCCCTGGCCGGCTGATCCCCTGGCATGCTGATCCCAAGGCATGCTGATCCCCTGGCCTGCTGATCCCCTGGCATGCTGATCCCCTGGCATGCTGATCCCCTGGCCTGCTGATCCCGTGGCCGGCTGATCCCCTGGGCGGCTGATCCCCTGGCCGTCTGATCCTCTGGCCGGCTGATCCCCTGGCCTGCTGATCCCCTGGCCTGCTGATCCCCTGGCCTGACCCTTTGATAGCTCTCAAAAAGCCTCCTACAGGAGGCAATGTATAGCAGTCCTGGACAACAGGTATTGGCGGCTTTGACAGCTGTCGAAGCGGATCCCTTTGATACCGGCCAGGGGATCAGGAGCTGCTGATTTACACACTCAGCCTTGCAGTTTCTCCATTTTTTTTTTTTTGGATTGTTTGAGCTGCACTGGATCATCCCGGGATTTCTTTGGAAGCTGCAGGATCCTGTATTGCTTGCCCTCTGGTTATTCTTCTGATTTAACTAAAATCAGAACCCATTGATACTGGACATTAAAAGCTGAAACTTGCTGGGTACTGTACTGGTTTGTGAATATATAAGTCCAGCGCTGGTGGTCCTTTTCAGTGCCAAACAATATTTTGCCATTCTGCCTATTTCCTTTCAGTCCCAGAAACACATCATCATGCAGGCTGGGCTCACAGTACTCAAGGACTGAGTGGCACTTACACATCTATGCTAAAGTGATGCTTAGTCCAGGAAGAATGTCTACCACTGGAGGAACAAGGGGAATCTGCAGGTACATCTGAATTGTCAAGAAGACCTACAGAAAAAATTGCAAGTATGCATAGTATTTTTTTTTAAGAGATACTGGTGGGGACTTGGGAGGTGGAGGGTTGACTTAGGAAGTTTTGCTTTAAAGCCCAAGCTTACAATCTCAGTTTTGGTTGCCTCTTAGAGAGATGTCTTCTCAGTCTTGGAAATACCCTTAGAGCCGGTTCACACAGGTGCGACTCGTCAGGCGACTTATCCGCCTGACAAGTCGCACTTTGTTCTGTACAATGGAACCGTTATAATAGGAGCGACTCAAGTTGCTCTGACTTAGAAAAAGGCTCTTGAACTACTTTGGGAAGACTTCAGGGTGACCTGCATTGACTTCAATACAGAAGTTATGTAGCAAGTCGCCTCTGAAGTCGTGGGCAGATCGCCTTTCCGAGTCGCTCAGCAAGTCATGCTGCCCCAGTGTGAACCGACTCTGGGGTATCCTGATATAAAGTGAGTCATGTGAACAGAAATTACAAAAAATCCCTCCAATGGGGATACATATAGCAAAGAACACTTGACATAGGCTCTAACCCTTCAACACTCTAGCCAAAATAAGTGTTGTTTTGAGTTGTACGTTTACCAAACCTAATTTCCTTTTCACCATCACAGTTGTTTCTAAGACGTTTACAGTTTACGAGATAAAAGAACAAGCAGAAAATGATTTAATTTGTCTGATTTTATAAGGCACATGTGCCAAGCTGTTGGCATAGACTCTAGGTGGTAGAGCCTGAGCCAGAACAAACAGGTTGCTTTCAGAAAAGTGCGCTTAGGCCAAACTATGCTGCCAATAGCAATGCCACTGTTCTACAATCCCTTACCAAGATAGATAAAGAAAGTTAGAAAAAATAAACCACTACCTAATGGTGTTCAGCAGTCTCTGTGTGGATCTGATGGAAAAAAGGTTGCTAGTCATAATTTCGGCCCCTGAGGCGGCGTACACACGGCCGGTTTCCTCGACAGAATTCATCAAGAAACTTGGTGGCAGAGCTTTTTTGCCGAGGAAACCGTTCGTGTGTATGTTTTTCATCGAGGAAACTGTAGAGGAACTCGACGAGGAAAAAAGAGAGCAAGTTCTCTTTTTCCTCAATGGGAGTCTCAATTTCCTTGTCGTGTTCCTTGTCGGGCTGGTTTTCGATGAGAAACACGTTGCTGTGTATGCTTAGAAACCCACGCACCTTCGGTAAAAGTAGCGTTTGTAATGGAAATAGCACATTTGTCACGCTGTAACAGACTGAAAAGTGCAAATGTCTCTTACCAAACTTTTACCTAACACGCAGTAACATGAGATTAGCAAAAGCAGCCCCGAGGGTTGTGCCAGTGGAATCGAACTTCTCCTGCTGTTGTATGTGTTGAAGTCACCGCGTTTGAGAATGAAGAGATTTGGTCTTGACAGTGTGTACGCAAAGACAGCTTGTCAAGTTTCTCAACAAGCCTAACAAGGAACTCGTCGAGGAAAACGATGTGTATTTCCCGACGAGTTCCTCGGTCATGTGTACGAGGCCTATCCCTTCAAGTCCAATACCACTTCAATTCTCTGTATGTCCTCTGATGTTTCCTATTACGATCTAATATTTATTGTAATAGCCTTGCAATGGAAGCAGGCCCTATAACAAAATTAATAAATAAATACATTACAAACAAACCCCTGGTAAGTCTCCCAAATTAGGTCCTACATTTAAAGCTATTATTCTGATAATTTGTTTGTTACAATACCATATATACTCGAGTATAAGCCGACCCGAAAAAAAGTCGAGGAACCTAATTTTAACACAAAAAAAAGGGGCAAACGTATTGACTCAAGTATAAGTCTAGGGTGTCCCTCTGTATGCCTCACTGTGCCTCACTTTGCCTTACTGTGTCCCTGTGCATGCCTCACTGTGTCCATGACTAGACTGACGTTTAACATGGGAGTCTATGGAAGGGTTGCCCGGCTTTGAAAAATCGGTGCTCCCCAGCGGTAGGTCCCTCAGACAACAAACTTTGCACACTTGTAGAGGAGAAATGGGGCTATATGTGAGCCAAGTCCAGGGGACCTACGACTGGCCGGTACCGGGCCCCCAAAGTCACCGGAGAAATGACCGTTTAACACCTGAGTCTATGGAAGGGGTGCCCAGGCTTTAAAAATTGGTGCTCCTGGTCGTAGGTCCCTTGGACAACTAACTTTACACACTTGTAGAGGAAGTGGGGCTATATGTGTGCCAAGTTTGGGGTCCATGGGACCTATGGTCGGCTGGTACTGGGTCCCCAAATATCTGGGAGATCAGGCGCAAAAAGGTGACTCGAGTATAAGCGGAGGGGGGCATTTTCAGCACAAAAAAATGTGCTGAAAACTCGGCTTATGCTCGAGTGTATGCGGTAATTGATGTATAACTTACATAATAATTCAGGATAATTAAACATCGTGTGATGTTACACCAATCATATTTTGGATTTAAAGATTAATTCCAGGTATGGCAATTTTTACATTGTCACATTGGTCCCACTTGGACCAATGCAAATATGTATATGCTTTACCCTGTGGAAGCTGGATACCACTCTAGAAGGCACCACTGCTACAGTGATCTCTACAAGCATCTGGATCCCAGATGCCCAGCTGTTTAATGAACACAAGAGGTCACCCGCTTGGCAAAGACACCATTTAGAGAGCATTTTCAATATCCTGAATGATCGTAGTGTTCTCGGATTGGATGAGGTGGAGATCATGATGTCATTACCCTGCCTCTCCACATCATCCAATCAGAGAATGCTTTGTTTTTATTGATAAAATGTAAAGTGATCCCTGAATGGCACCCATGCCAAGCGGGTGACCTTCTGTATTCACAATGCAGCAGAGCAGCCACTCAGGACCCGAAAGCTAGTGGAGATAAGTAGAGCAGTGGTCCGAGTTTCCCTATGTAACTATATAAAAATTGTCATACCTGCAATTCAGCTTTAAATCCAAAATACATTTGGTTTAAAATCACATTCTTATGTTTAATGATCCTGAATTTATGATGTAGGCCATAAACCCATTACACTTTTTTTTTTCAGAAACAAATAATCCTATTGACAAGTTTCCATTTTATTATTTATTTTGTTCCATCACCTTCTCTCCTGCTTATGACACAGCACTCATTTCTATAGCACATCTGCCTTATTTCCTTCTCCTTTCTAATCTAATTCTTCTACACTTTGCTGGAGAGTGATTGGATATTAATTAGTAATAAGCCATTACCTAGCCTGGCTCTGTGCTCTTCTGGGAACACTAACGCAGATTAAATATCAGTATATTCTCTCTGGGTGTTTCATGTTTACAAAATTTCGGGACTAAAAATTGGAAAAACACATTAGAAACAAAAGAGATTTCAAACAAACACATCTTTGTTGCTTATTTTGCTTGCATTTATACATATTTTGTTTCACTGGGATTTGATTGAAATCTGAATAAATAGATAAAAATACTGCAAAAAACTGCACAAATCGTCCCCTTTTTATATATATATATATATATATATATATATATATACAGAGCTTTTTTTCTCAGAAAATAGGTGCAGGAACTCAACCACGACCCCGTTCAGATTTCACAAACAGTAAAAGGGTCTTAAAGGGGTATTAAATACCAGGATTGCATTACATACAGAGTGCAGAGTTAAGGGGGGTTACACACAGAGTGCAGAGCTGTTACTTGTAAACACAGAAACCAGACTTCTGTGTTTACAAGTGATTGTGCTGAGCAGGCAACAAGGGTCTAAGCCAGAGGTGGTGGAACTAAGTTCCCCCAAGTTCCCCCTGAAAAAAAAGTCCTGTGTATATATATATATATACATGCATGCTAAGCAGTGTGGTCAGCATCCCCCGCTACTTAACATGCATGGTATGTGGGCACAAACACTTATCTCATCCCTTTTTACTGCTAGGTCACTCAACACAGCTTCTCCAGCTACCTTTTTTGTGAGTGTGCATGCTTACTCAGATCAAAAGGAGCGCCAGCACCTAGGGCCGTCTTAATAGCATCATGGGCCCCTGGGCAAAGTAATGCTCTGGGGCCCCTAAAACGATGACAGTGAAGGTAAACAGACATCAAGTAGGTAGGAGGCAGACTGCCTCCCCTGTGCATCTATCACTCTCAGTGCCATCATTGGGCCCCCAATTTCAGGGCAGCGTGGGCTCAAGGATCAGCTGTTTTGGTGAAGGTGCAGGGGCCCCCCATGCAGCTGGGGCCCCTGGGCAGTGCCCAGGTGTGCCCTCTCATTAAGACAGCCCTGCCAGCACCCAATCACCTTCCAAATAGGTAGAGGGGAGTGATCTGCAAAAGCTGTTTGTTTTAGTAGACGTACGTCCATTCAACACTGGTGCCAGCCAAAAGCAAAAGGATGCCTCCATAGAACCCTTCTAGGGAAAGGGAGACACCATGCATCCAGATATCACATCCAGTGCTGGAGAGAATGACTAAAGCAGCAGGAAAGAAGAACTTAAAGCAGAGTTCGACCCAAAAATGGAACTTCCTGTTTTTGGAATCCTCCCCCCCTCCGGTGTCACATTTGGCACCTTTCAGGGGGGAGGAGGGAGCAGATACCTGTGTAATCCAGGTATTGACCTACGCCACATCCGGCGCCTACTCCGTTCCCCCCGTGCCCCCCCTCCTCTGTCTTCTGGGAGACACACAGGTCAAAGAAGACAGCAGGGACCAGTGGGATTGCGCATGCGCAGTAGGGTACAATTGTCCACCCTTGATGACATAAGCCTTCTAGCAAGATAACAGGGAATGCCCAGATCTCAAAAGATGCCACTGAACTCTACTGCCATTAAGATTTCATGTACTTAGCAGGATCTAGTTTGAAGGGTAGTGATGTCACCCACTGCTTTACAAAAGCCAGAGGAAAGGTACACTACTAAATTGTTTTCCCAAGCAATTCCCAAAATGTTTTACTTACATGAAATAGCTGTTGCTATGCGGAAGTGGCGAATCTGCCTCTTCATCATCCGCAGTGGATTCTCTTCCTCCTCCTACTCGGTGTCTTGTTTTGAATGGGGCGCACTGCATTCTGGCAACTGTGTGTGTCCCAGAAAGCAGCCGGCCCATTCACAAAGCGCTGCGCCGCTCGCACATGCGCAGTAGGAAACGGGCAGTGGAGCTGCCAGGAACGAGGATCGGCCTCTGTGGGGGCCGACATCGCTGGCGGCTAGTACAGGTAAGTGTCCTTATTAAAAGTCAGCAGCTACAGTGTTAGTAGCTGCTGACTTTTAATCTTTTTTTTTTTTAAACGGAACCTCAACTTTAACAAGCATATTCAGGCCATAAAGCATTTATTACTAATAACAAAAACCCATTTGACTAGATGTGGAAACATGGACAAGGAACGGGCAAGAAAGCAGCATAAGTCAGAATGTAATAAACCATAAGTCTATTTCCCAAAGACAACCTCTGGATAGGACGCTGAGCACGTGCACTCAACTCCTTTGGTCGACCATGGTGAGGCCAGTTCTGAGTGGAACCTGTCCGGTTAAACTACTGTATGGTCTTGGCCACCAGGCTGCAGCTCAGTTTCATGGTCTTGGCAATCTTCTTATAGCCTAGGCCAGGGGTGCCCAACCTTTTGAAGAGCGAGGGCCAGTTTAGCAACTTGGTAACCAGTCGCGGGTCACAATGAGTGGAGTGGGCAGATGAAGGGTCGCGGCTACTCTATAGGCCCGCCTATCCACCCAGATGGAAGGGGACGCATTCCCTTCTGTTTTTCGGATTGGAGGTAGGCGGGCGTAAACAGACATCTGTCGCTCTATAGAGGTGAATTGAAGGTCCCATTTGGTCGGGCTGATCGTGTGAAAAGGACCTAAGACTGCTTTCACACTGATGTGCTGCGGTTTACCCACACTGCAGGTTCAGCGTAGTGCTCCTTTCTGTCTATCCTGCAGGTTAGCTGAACTTTGCCATAGACTCCGCCTGTGGCAAAAGCTGGTACTGTACAGGAAGCATTGGCTTATGGGGCTCTGCTCCGCAGCCGCTTTCTTCCTCTACCACCAGCTTCATTCACAACACTGATGCTGTGGTATGGCGGGTCGACAACCTACGATCTAGACTTGCCAACCTGCCATTCCAGAGCAGAAGGTCACGGGCCACATCAGAGGGCCACATGTGGCCCCCGGGTCACTGGTTGGCCACCCCTGGCCTAGGCCATCTTTATGTAAAGCAACAATTCTTTTTTTCAGATACTCAGAGAGTTCTTTGCCATAAGGAGCCATGTTGAACTTCCAGTGACCAGAATGAGAGCGATAACACAAAAGTGTAACACACCTGCTCTCCATTCACACCTGAAACCTTGTAACACCAACGAGTCACATGAGTGAAAATGGCTAATTGGGCCCAATTTAGACATTTTCACTTAGGGGTGTACTCACTTTTGTTGCCAGCAGTTTAGACATTAATAGCTGTGTGTTGAGTTATTTTGAAGAGACAGCAAATGTACAAGCTGTACACTCACTACTTTACATTGTAGCAAAGTGTAATTTCTTCAGTGTTGTCACATGAAAAGATAGAATAAAATGTTTACAAAAATGTGAGGGGTGTACTCACTTTTGTACTCACTGTGTGTGTATATATACTGTATGCTGTGCTTTAATCTACCAATTGATCCTACACTAAATTGTTTCCAATGTGCCCACAAATAATCCAAAAATCAATATATAAATGCAGGTCTCATACCTTGGAGAATATAGTCAAAATATGCCGCTTAGGTTAGTATTCTGCTCTTTAAATATTATTCCGCTCATTCACTATACCTGGAGTAAGCGGGATATTAACCAAGAGGCGATTTTTGACTATACTTAGAAATAAGTGGTTGAAAGGATCTGGTGATTGGGCTCTTTATAAGACATTTGTGCAAAGGTGGTTGTACAATGAGGATGGAATAAGGGTACTTGCACATAGTGCTGATGTTTGAACACATTTTCTTCGGGTTATATTGTGTGCATATTTGCGTGTACGCACATACATGCATAAAATGAATTCTAATCTCCTCAAATTAACATTGTATGCATGCATTTGCGCACATACGCATGTGGAATACTGACCAGCAACGCACAGTTCTGTATTATTTTTTATTTACTAACCTATACGCAACACTTTTTTTTTTGTATAGGCACATTAAAAACAATGGTCAGCATTTCAATCAGTAAAAAAACAAAAAACGCTTGTATGACTAAAAACGTTTTTAGGCATCAGTGTGCAAGAGGACTGCATTTCTAAGCACACAAAAAAAAAGAGGTTTTTATCACATTGGGACTTTATAAAAAAAAAAAATATGAATAAAAGTAATATCGCAATGTTGGGACCATGATTATGTATTGCATCTGATATATAAAAGATGGATCAATGTTTTTAAATAAAGTGATATTTTGTAATCGGCATATATAGTGTTCATAATAGAATGGTGGATCGTCAGGGTGTTGTAAACAAACAATTAGCACACAAGGATTACGACACATGATTACATATTAATTATTTTCAATTTATTTGAGTTAATTTTTTTAAGTGTTGGACAATTTAAATAGAATCCAATGTAACATCTGAGTACAGGAATTAGCCACTTCCCTACCGGGCCGATTCTGATTTCTAGCATTTTTTTTTTGCTAGAAAATTACTCAGAACCCCCAAACATTATATATATCATTTTTTTTTAGCAGACACCCTAGGGAATTAAATCATGGTGATTGCAACTTTTTATCTTGCAAGGTATGTGCACACTAATTTTTCAAATGCCATTTTTTGGGGAAACAACGGTTTCATGAATTAAAAAATAACAAAACAGTAAAGTTAGTACTTAAAAATCTACATATGCGACGCTTACATTTTGTTTACAGGTTACTAGTTTAGAGTTACAGAGGAGGTCTAGAGCTAGAATTGTTGCACACGCTCTAACGCATGTGGCAATAACTCACATGTGTGGTTTGAACACCGTTTACATATGTGGGCGGGACTTACGTGTGTGTTTGATTCTGAGCGAAAATTTCAACGATCTTATGCTTACGCGATTGCCGCTTTGTTTACTTCAGGGTACCCAGGCATGACATCATAACATCGTGCCCGGGCCTCCGACAGTCATAGAGATGACCGGTAAACATCTGGTCACCTGAAATATCTATGATCCTCATCTGACGCCGGCCGATTTGTTCTCCGGGCCCCCGATGGCACGGGAGAGCCTGGAGAAGCACCGGATGGCGGCGGGAGGGGGGGGCGTCGGGAACTGCCAATTTGATTGTTCTTATGGTGCGCAGAATCGCCAGGCAGAAGAGAAGGATATCTGAATGATGGCAGTAGCTGTAGGTATCATTCAGATATCCCCCTCCCCCTAAAGTCCAGGACGTCATATGATGTCCTATGGTAGGGAAGTGGTTAAGGAATGCACGTGAACAGATTGACACATTGGGGGTTATTTACTAAAGAAAAATCCACTACAAATGCAAACTGCAAGTGCAAAGTTCACTTGAAATTGCACTGAAAGTGCACTTGGAAGTGCAGTCACTGTAAATCTGAGGGGTAGATCGGAAATACGGAGAAGCTCTGATGATTTTATCATCCAATCATGCAAGCTAAAATGCTGTTTTTTATTTCCCTTCCATGTCCCCCTCGGATCCACAGGGACTGCACTTCCAAGTGCACTTGTAGTGCAAAGTGGATTTGCCTTTGGTAAATAACCCCCATTGCATTCATTCTGTAATCACACATTTACAACATTATACACATACAATGTTTAAATCTAACTAAGTATACCGAAAATATAAAAAAGTTTTATTCAGTACACCATGTAAACAGTAATAAATATATTCTTATAACCTGCCTGGAGGGATGTGTATCAGTCACCGCTAACAAGCAAATTAATACTAAAGACAGCATGCAGCAGTAAGGTGAGTTTAAAAATTCACAGAGGAAGGCTAAGAATAGCAAATGTCATACTGGGGAGAATGTCAAGCTTCATTATACTGGTCAATAACACAGGATCTGGTGCAAATTATTGTAAGGAACGGATACAAAACAAGAAGAAAATGTGACACAGAAATACAGAAAAGTATTCTTCAGTCTTTTCTTTTAAATTTGATTTGAATTTGAATGGGATTGACATAATGTAAATTACAAGATTGTTTTTTAGAGAAAGTTTAACTTTGAACTCCAGGCTGATAGAAAACAAATAACAAAAATTATTATAGCTCTGTATTTATTAATACACAATAAAATATATATTTTTTTAAATGCAAGCAGTTTAAGTACCTGGACTTTCCTATTTTAGGACACTAGATGTGCTACACCTGGCCAAAAAACTCATCATGGTACACATGGCATGTGTGGTGCATCAAGTCCTTCTGCCCTGCCCTCCCCAATCCCTTGTTAGTTTTGTATTTACTGTCAGTTAAAGCAACCTGATACATGAAAAAGTTTTTTTTTTTTATTTATTTAAACCTGCCTGTCTAACCCCTTAGTTTACCTAATCAGTCCTTATTTCCCATCCAACTATATATTCTGCAGATTTTTTTGTTAATTTCTAATATATTAATTATTTATATTTAAACTTTTTTGTTTTTATTTGTTTTGTTCAATCACATAAAAAAAAAGCTTAAAATATAAATGTTTGCAATGCTTGTACGAGAATCATATTTTTAGTGACATTTTACACAGTACAAATTACAGAAAAATTGCCTCGTTTTTAATGTCATGGATAACAACGTTTTTCTCGGCGTGATTCTTGTCAAGCCTGTCTTGCATACACACGATCGTGAAAAAAAAATGCTTGAGCAAAGCATGGTGACATACAACACGTACGACGGCACTATAAAGGGGAAGTTCCATTCATATGGCGCCACCCTTTGGGCTGCTTTTGCTGATTTTGTGTTAGTAAAAGTTTGGTGAGAGACGATTCACGTTTTCAGTCGTTGTGCTTTTCAGTCTGTTACAGCGTGACGAACAGTGGTGCAACGGATTGTGACCGATCCGCGATCCAAACGGGTCGACCTGTTCGGATCGGTACAGAATGCGATCCGCAGAGCGCACCGTCGCCGCGGCCTTACGAAAGGCCGCCGCTTTGGCCAAGCTCCGGAGCGGTCGGCCATCTTGGTACACCCGGCGGCGGTGCGCGTTGACGTCATCACCCCTCTGCTCGTGGATCTTCTATTCTGCAAGAGCACGCACCGCAATCTATTCTGCATCTGCAACAAGTACAGTGAGTTGGATGTTTGTTGGACTGGCTATTAGGGGGCAGGGGCAATGTTAAACTACTGGCTATTATTACTAATGTGGGGGCAATGTTAAAATACTGGCTATTATTACTAATGTGGGGGCAATGTTAAACTACTGGCTATTATTACTAATGTGGGGGCAATGTTAAACTACTGGCTATTATTACTAATGTGGGGGCAATATTAAACTACTGGCTATTATTACTAATGTGGGGGCAATGTTAAACTACTGGCTATTTCTGCTAATGTGGGGGCAATGTTGAACTGTAACAGTGATGATGATGACGAGTGGGGGGACAATGGACATTACAGTGCAAGTACAGTGAGTTGGATGTTGGACTGGCTATTAGGGGCAATGTTAAACTGGCTATTATTACTATAAACAAAAAGACAAAACGTATGTTTGTCTTGTTTTTTTTTTACTGATCTGAAAAATAATCCGTGACTCCTGATCCGAGGAACGATCCGAACCGTGAGTTTTTTCATCCGTTGCACCCCTAGTGATGAATGTGCTATCTCCATTACCAGAACGAGTGTTTCCATCTCATAACTTGCTTATGAGAATGCAGGTTTTTTTCCCGTCGTTAATGGCCCATACACACGATCCGAATATCGGCCGATGGGTCGTACGACTTTTTTCGCTTAATAATCGCAAGTAAAATAAAATAGGTTATTAAACTCACAAAATATCTCGTACGACAGAAAAAAAAGATCGGAAGTGATGTCACGTGTTGTAATGTATTTGTATTGTATTGTCGGACGACGGCTCTACTGACTAAACGAAAATCGTACGATCTGACATTGTACGAGGAAAATTTTCGTGCATTTCCGATCGAAAAATATCGGATGAATGGTCGTGAACGGCTCTCGAAAGTAGTGTACACACGATCCGAAAATCGTACGATCCATCATCGGACGATCGTTTTGGTCCCATATTCGGATCGTGTGTATGGGCCATTAAAGCCTCCACACGACCGCTTTTCACGACGTGAAAAATGACGACGTGAAAAACAATGAGAAAAATTAGAGCATGTTCTAAATTTTTAATGCCCATTTTTCAGTTCGAGAAAAATGCTCTGGACCCTACACACGGTTGTTTTTAATGACCAATTTAAAAAATTGCATTTTTCTCATCATGAAACATGGTCGTGTGTACGCGGCATAACATTTATACTTTTTATTTACAGAAACGCTATTTTTAAACTAACATTGGTCTAAAAAAATAAATAAAATCTACTTGGTTATCAGAATATAAAACAGGCCCACAGCAAAAATGAAAATATTACTCTGATATATAGAGAGGTGAAGTGTAACCCATAGATTCTCCTAAATGGCACACACACTGTTCTGCCCTGATTTCATTCTCTTCTCAGAATTGAAGGCTTTGCATGTGATGAACCTCTCCTCTGGAGCCCACTAACCTAGTGGTGTCAGCCCTTCACTGTACCTTTACTGTACAGTTTTAGACTGGAGGAGGGAGAAGTAACACAAGGGGCTAAAAAGATATGTGGCAGTGCTCAAGCTGAAAGGTAGAAATAGTAGAGTGACAGAGAGAGGAGTTCATCAGTTTGCTGCTTTTACTTTCACTGTCCAGTCACAGACTGGGGGTGGGACAAGACCCGTAAGTGTTACTTAAAGAGGAAGTAAACCCAGGGGGGAAAAAAACACCACCTGCAAAACAAAGGCATAATGAGCTAGTATGCATGGCATACTAGCTCATTGTGTAATACTCACCTCCGATCGAAGCCCCTCTTCGAACACAAGGGCAGCCGACATCTTGCCCGGAGGGTTACTTCTGCGCATTGCGGCTCTGGCGATCTGATTGGCCGGAGCCACAATGCCGTCACTCCCGCGCATTCGCATGGGAAACGGCTGTGATGGCACGGCCTCAATGAGGAATGGCACACTACAGTGCGCCTGCGTCGCTTGTCTACGACGCATGCACCGTAGATAGCGGCGCCTGTGATTATAGTAAAACTTCAAGCACCTACAGATAAGCCTTAATCTAGGCTTACCTGTAGGTTAAAGTGGTTGTAAAGGATTTACAACCACTTTAAAGTGATTGTATGTTTTTGTTTTTGTATACTTACCTCCACTGTGCAGTTTGTTTTGCACAGAGTGGCTGCAATTCCTCCTGTTCTGGGGTCCCTCGGCAGCTGTCTCGGCTGCTCCCCGCAATAGCTAACCCCCCCTCTGGGAATCTCTATCCCGAGGGGGTTAGCTTGCGGCACAGTCCCTGTAATACATATGACTCGGTCCCGCCACCCGTGGCTGCATCATTAGTTGTGTTTGACAGCACCGCAAGCCAATAACATGCACTGCTATCAATCTATCCCAGTGTTTTTCAACTCCAGTCCTCAAGGCACACCAACAGGTCAAGTTTTCAGGATTTCCCTCAGATGAAATGGCTGTGGTGATTACTAAGGCAGTGAAACTGATCAAATCACCTGCAAAATAATGGAAAGCCTGAAAACATGACCTGTTGGTGTGCCTTGAGGACTGGAGTTGAAAAACACTGATCTATCCAATCAACGGCCAGACTCCATGAAGAAGAGGACGCAGGGGGGACACGCACAGAGGGTGAACGGGCTCAGGTAAGTAAACGGGGAAGCTGGGGGTGGGAGGCGTCATTGCCAGGTGTTTTTTCACCTTAATGCAAGGGATGCATTAAGGTGAAAAAACACGAACCTTTACAACCCCTTTAAGGACTGCAGAGAAGAATTAGATTTTTGCCCTGCTAAACAGGCCTGCCTTGTATGGCAGGTCTGTAAAAATCGCAGAATTGGATAGAAGGAAATAAAAATCTTCTGCCATCTAATTTAATCTCATTTAGTTTGTGCATTCAGCTGTTTGCCTGGAGTTCAACGTTAACCACTTCCATACCACAGTACATCATATGACGTCCTGGGCTTTCAGTGGGGATATCTCAATGATGCCTGCATCATTCAGATATCATCTTTTTCAGCAGGCGATTCCCTGCACCGACTGAAAACAATCATAGTGCTTCTACCGGCTCACCCGTGCGATCAGCGAGTCAGAGAAGAAATCCCCTGGGGCGGAAGTTTACCATAGAGTTGACCGAGTACCCAGTCAGCTCTATGATTTTCAGAGGCCGGGCACGACGTTATGACCTCATGTCTGTCCCCGGCAGTTGTAAACACGTTTTCCTTTTCTTTTCTTTTCTTTTATCTCAGGCTTTCCAGTCTACATGTGTCCCTCCATAAAAAAGACCTGTCATGCACTATTCCTATTACAAGGGATGTTTACATTTCTTGTAATAGGAATAAAACTGATAAAAATAAATAAAATAAACTGTAAAAAAAAAATTTAAGGGCTGCTGACCCCACATGCAGAAGCGAACGCATACACAGGTCACGCCTGCATATGTAAACGACGTTCAAACCACACAAACTTACTCTGTAACTCTGGTAAACTATTACAAAAATAAATAAATAGCCTATGGCGATTTTTAAGAAGTTTGGAGCCATTCCACAAGTGTGTGCAATTTGTGTGGGCTTGCTCGCATGGAGATGATGAGTTCTTGTGAGGGGGATCCGAGACAGCTGCCAAGGGACCCCAGAAGACCAGGTTCGGGGCCACTCTGTGCAAAACAAGCTGCACAGTAGAGGTAAGTATAACATGTTTGTTATTAAAAAATAAAAAAAAATCTTTACATATCCTTTAAGACTACTTTCACACTGGGGTGGTTTTCAGGCGCTTTAGCCTCCCATTCATTGAAGTGTGTCCTTTCACACAGAGGGCGGTGCTCTTGCGGGGTGTTACGAAAAGTCCTGCAGGCAGCATCTTTGGGGCGGTTTGGGAGAGCTGTATTTAGCGCTACCAAAATGCACTGCCCATTGCAATGAATAGGCAGAAGCTGCAAAACTGAAGTTTTCACCCTTTTTTGAGGTAAAAACCGCCCGCTGGTGGCTAAAAAGCAGCGCAAAAAACGAGGGGTAGCCCCCAGCACTGCCATTGTGAAAGGGATCCTACTGATATCAAAATCGGAGTTGCATTTATTCTAATTGTTTGCATCCTGAAAACAGAGTCCAAGCTTTTAGCTATCTATTAATATCATTTGTATCAGTGATCGAAGTCAATGTCATTTGTTAGAAATTGGTACAGTTATTACTAGATTAGAAGGAGGAATTAGCCGATTCTGGTCATTCCAGCCTTAATTACACTGCAAAGCAGGAAATATCCCACAGGCTGGATAGCGAGCGAAGGCCATTTCCCCTTATTATAAACAAGAAAATTCAATAGCAAAACCTACCGAAGGAATTACTGTTTAAACAGGAAGGAAATCTTTTGCTTAGTGCCTGGATATTAAGTTCATCAACCTACATTTACATACGTTACAATTTACTGCATGAACACGTTTTGCAGTAAATCGAAAAAGTCATAGGGGGTTATTTACTAAAGGGAAATCAACTTTGCACTACAAGTGCAAAGTGCACTTGGAAGTGCAGTTGCTGTAAATATGAGGGGTAGATCTGAAATGAGGGGAAGCTCTGCTGATTTTATCATCCAAATATGTTCTTTTTGTATTTTCTTTTTTCCTTGCATGTCCCCCTCAGATCTACAGCGACTGCACTTCCAAGTGCACTTGTAGTGCAAAGTGGATTTGCCTTTAGTAAATGACCTCCGTACAGTGTATGTTAATTATTAGACATGTGCATTCGTTTTCGTTAGAATGCATTTTCGTCCGAAAATCTGTTTTTTTCGTTATCGTTTTAACAAACGATAACGAAAGCGAAAGATCCGACATAAAAAATGCTTTATTTTCGTTTTCGATATAGAGAGATTCGACATCATAGAGAAAAGATTCGACATCATAGAGAAAAGATTCGACATTATAGAGAAAAGATTCGACACTATAGGTATAATAGATTCGACATTACAGAGAATAGATTTCGATTTATGAGAAAATAGATTCGACATTATAGAGAATAGATTCGACATTATTACTAGTCATACAACATTAGAATTCTTGTAGGCGGGATATTCTAACGGAAAGGTACGATTCGTAAAGATTCGACGTTCCGTCGAATATTCTTTTGACAATTCGGCAGCAACCAAAAAGATTCGACGTTCCGTCGAATATTCTTTTGACCATTCGACAGAAACCAAGTATTATTGGATTTTCGGACGAAAGCTATTCCCCAACGAAAAATTAAATAAATCAAAACGATTTTCGGGAGTAACTAAATAAATTTATAGCGGAGCTCCAGCCGCGATTTTTTTTTTTTTTTTAAAGTCAGCAGCTACTAACAGTGTAGCTGCTGACTTTAAATAAGGACACTTACCTGTCCTAGGCGCCCGCGCTGACGCCCCCCCCCCCCCCGCGATGCCGGTCCCACGATCGCTCCGGGTCCCGCGCCGCCATTCACACTATGGGAAACAGGCAGTGAAGACGTACGGCTTCACTGCCCATTTCCTACTGCGCCTGCGTGAGTCTCACGCTGGCTTGTGAATGGGCGCGCTGCTCTCTGAGAACACACACAGTTCCCAGAAAGCAGCGCGCCCCATTCACAAGGAGAAGGACAAGAAGAAAAGGCACCGCGGAGTGAAAGAGGCAGATTACTGACTTCCGCATAGCAACAGGTATTTCGGGTGAGTATTTTTTTTTTTTTTCAGGTTTTTTTTATTTTATTTATTTAAACAACATGGGAAAATGTTGTTTTCCTGGGTGGAGCTCTGCTTTATTTTCCAAACGAAAAAGAAAAAACGAAACAAAATATTCCAGTCTGCACATGTCTATTAATTATGTATCTGGATGGGAAGAAATCAAAAACTGTCATCAACATAAAAACACAAAAATGTATTTAAAGTGAGACTTTTCTTTTCCCGAGCATGTAAACATACAAGTGCATTCCTAAACTGATCCATTAGCTATTTTAAGGCCATTTCTTTTGTCCTTGAAATATTCAGACTAAATGGCATTTCTGTCAAGACTCTCCAGCTAAGCCACCATCTCCATTCCTCTCCCTGATCGATGATGTATGTAGAAAGCAGTGACAGATCTATCACAGGGAGGGTAGAGGGGTCTCTCACCCAGGGCTGTGATTGACAGCCAGGATTCACCATCTCTGTTGTGCTTTAGTTCTATAATTTTACAGCACTGCCACAATATTACCGATTCAGCAAAAGGTATTCATTGCTAGTCATGGGAGGACTGTCATCGTGATTTTAACAAGACAACACAAAAAGTTATCCAAAGAGTTCCTGTTATGCCACGTACACACGATCGTAATTTCCGATGGAAAAAGTCAGACGGACTTTTTACATCGTATTTTCCGATCGTGTGTCGGAGTTTTTTCATCGAAAATTCTAATGAATTCCATAGGAGTTTAGATATAGAACATGTTCTATTTTTCTCCAATAGAATTCTGTCGGAATTACTATGTGATTTGGCCAGGCAAAAGCCTGATCGTGTGTACGCGGCATAACAGGTCACTTCAGAGGATGTATGGTACATCATGGAAAATGGTACTAAATAGTTTGGAAATGTTTTTCCACTGATTTTTTTATTTCATTTTTTTGTTGTTTTTTGTCGTTGTTTTTGACACTCCACACCAGGGAGAAAGCCTTGCATTACTGTGTGGAGTTACAGACAGAAGAACAGGAAGTGAGGATTTCTCAGAAGAAATAAGGACAGTGAAGGAAGTGAAGTAGGGCTGCACTAAGGTAAAGGAAGCTATTTAGGGGGAAAAAACCTGTACCTTTACAATCCCTTTAACATTATGTATGTTTATATGTAAATCAGGACAAATAAATATATTTGAATGCTTTGTTGCTCCTACCAGACATGGAATACACACCTGTACCTGTAAATAGTGTGTTTGGTGTTATATCCCAAAAAAGCTAAATACTGTAACAATAATCTTCGCTTTATTCATAAGACCCCTTTCACACTGGAGACGTTTTTACAGGCGCCTGTAAAACGGCTGAAAAAAGCCTCAGCTGCAAACCCAGTGTAAAAGCCCGAGTGCTTTCACACTGGGGCGCTGCACTGGCAGGGCATCAAGAAAAGTCCTGCCAGGAGCTTATTTGCAGCACTTTAGAAGCAGTGAACTCATCGCTCCTAAAGCGCCTCTACCCATTGAAATCAATGGGCAGGGCCGTCAAACCGCCGGCAAACCGCCGGGAAATCGCTGCTGCACTTTTAAACCTTTTTCGGACGCTAGCAGGGGTTAAAAGCGCCCGCTATCGGCAAAAAGCGCTGCAAAAATGACGGTGAAAAATAGCAGCGCTTTACTGCCGACGCCCGGGGCGATTTCAGTGTGAAAGCAGCCGTATGGCTAAAACAGTAGATGTTTATCGCTGGATCCAGGAAGAAGGTAAGACAGCGCGCGCTACAGGCTCTGCATGTCTACCCCGAGCGTGACTCGGGGATACCGTTCTTAGCAAGAAAAAAACACCCCGAGTCACGCTCGGGAACACCGCCAGGGAGGTTAAGGAATGTTACAGAACTTTGGTTTATCTCATGGTTGCTGTAAAATTGTGTGAATGTATCAATGCAGTGCAGGTTAGAAAACTATATTTAGATAGATTTTTGCTCCAAAAGCATTTTATTAAAATAAATTTGATTAAAAAAAAAATCAATTTAAATTAAAAAAGCAGATTTAAAAAAATAAATAAAAAAAAAATCATTGATTTATATCCACCCTGGTATGAAGGCCACACTAAAAAGTTGGCAATTAAAAAAAAAAAAAAAAAACATTATATCTGATGCCCTGTTTCATGTCAGAGAGCCCCCTTCACATCAGTCCCCTTCACCCATCAGGGTTTACTTCCTCTGTTTGCTGTAATAACTGTTTACAGGGTATAGAGACGTGATAGTTAACTGATTCCTTTTAAAAATGATTAAAAATAGATAAAAATCAATCATATAATGATTGTACCTGCAGTTTCTAGTTTCGTTTTGCATGCTGTTTCCTGCCCGTGCTGTACAGAGCCACAGAGCCAATACAGGGCAGTGATGGTTTGGAAACTAAACTGATTGGTGCTGTGGGGTTTTAGACACACAGTAATCACACCTCCTTGATTAGTGACCACAGAGAGAAGCTTCCAGCACTGTGGTCATCAGGAAACAGACAACCAGGAAGTGTGGAGATCAGAGAAGAATTACAGCAACTTGAGAGCAAAAAATGAACAATGAGGACATGAAAACATGCATTAGGGTAAAGGAAGCTATTAAGATTTAAAAAAAAAATCTTTAAGTCAGAAGCAGCTCATCTAATTTTTGTAGCTGGAGAGCATCCAGTATCATCTAGTTCTCTTCTCCCCAGCCTTACTGCCCCTTTTATTAAAGATTTCAGTTCTCTCATCATGGAGGCTCAAGCCAGCCATTAATAGGGGTGCAACGGATTGTCACCGATCCGTGATCCGAACAGGTCACCCCATTCGGATCGGCACTCAGGAGCCTCGGCCGTAGGAAAGTCCCCGGCTTCCGTCTAGTTCCGGAGCGGCAGCCATCTTGCTCCACCCCAACCAATCACAGATCGGCTTTGATTGGTTGGATGGGATGTCCCGTCTCTCCACCTGATTGGCCCGTGTGATGAGCGCCCTCTCTGATTGGCTGGCTGTCTTGGCGCTCTGGATGAACGTGTGGAGCTTGGGGGAACAGTGAGCGCCGCTATGAAGTACGGGGACTCAGTGTTCTTTTTAGTGTGGGGGCAATGTTGGACTGGTCTGGATTCCTAGAACAGTGATGGCGATGACAGTGCAAGTACAGTGAGTTGGATGTTAAACTGGCTATTATTAGTGATTACTAGTGTGGGGGCAATGTTAAACTGGCTATTATTACAGTGACTAGTGTGGGGGCAATGTTGAACTGGCTATTATTACAGTGTTTACTAGTGTGGGGACAATGTTGGACAGGAACAGTGATGACGAGTGGGGGGCAATGGTGAACATTGACTTGAATCCGACTTATTTTTCATAAATCATTTATTTATTTATTTTTATTTTTTTTGATGATCCGAAAATGATCCGATCCGTGACTCCTGATCCGAGGATCGATCCGTGAGTTTTTTGATCCGTTGCACCCCTAGCCACTAATGGATCACATTTTGGGCAGTTTAGCAGGGACAGGCCAAGATTTGATCCATGTATGGGCAAGCTGGTTGTACTGAAGTCAATCCATCGATTGACTTCAGTACAACCAGCCTGTCAGATTTTTGGCTTGTGAATACTGCTAGTGGCTATAGCTGCTAGTAGTGATTATTTTGTCTCCTAGCTGGGAAGACTCCCCGCGCTTCCCCACCAGCAGAAACACAACATCGCTGCAGAAGGGATTCTGACTGTGTTGATGGAGGAATCAAGACTTTGGTTGCAGGAAAGAAAATTGATTCATCTATGGTCTCCCTTAGCAGCATGTCTGGACGTTATCCTGGGGCAGTCTGCATGCAAATGTGCTGTGGGTTTCAGTTGGGAGGCTAGGAGTGACATTAAAAATGGTTTTCTTCCCAAGTACACTAGACATTCCAAAACAGTCAACACTGCCAAACCAGACAACACTAGCTGCTTATAATATAGACTTGTGCAAACACCACTGCTAATGTGAAGTACAACAACCAATAGCAATTTGACGAAAATAAACTGTGCATTTCTATTGACCATTAAACTTTGCATTGCCTTCCCATTTAATAGCAAAACTCCAGGCAAGCTTCAGTCAAGCGGCTACAGTAAATACTAGGGTTGTCCCGATACCGATACTAGTATCGGTATCGGGTCCGATACCGAGTATTTGCGGGAGTGCTTGTACTCCCGCAAATACCGCCGATGCCTAATCCGGATACTTTTTTTTTTTTTTTTTTCGGAGTGGGGGCGGAATGGGGGCGGAGAGAGGGCAGAGAGTGGGCGGAAAGGGGGCGGGAACCGATCGCAGAGGAGACTGAGGGGGCAGCGAGGAAGGCGGACTGGAGGCGGAGAGGAGGCGGAGAGGAAGCGAAGAAGAAAGCGGAGAGCAGAGCAGTCCCCAGGTATGTATAAAATCACACTGGATCATTGGAGAGCTGCTTCTGCTGCCGCTGCCGCTGCCGCCGCCGTCTAGCTGTTCGGCGCTTAAGCCAGGGAACATAACAGCTTTCATTTGAATAGCTGCTGTTCCCTGCCGCGCGTCGTCATGCCCCCCCCCCCTTGTCGGGCGCTTTTCCCAGGATTGGACAGGTGATCTGTCTATCAAAGTGCCCGGACAAGGGGGAGGGGCCATGACGACGCGCGGCAGGGAACAGCAGCTATTCAAATGAAAGCTGTTATGTTCTGCTGAGCGCCGAACAACTAGACGGCGGGGGAGACATAACTGCATATGATGGGGGAGACATGGCTTCATATGGGGGGCAGACATGACTGCATATGAGGGGGGAATTATGGCTGCATTTGGGGGGAGACATGGCTGCATATGGGGGGGGACTGCATATGAGGGGGAGACATGGCTTCATATGGGGGGAGACATGACTGCATATGAGGGGGGAGTTATGGCTGCATTTGGGGGGAGACATGGCTGCATATGGGGGGGGACTGCATATGAGGGGGAGACATGGCTTCATATGGGGGGCAGACATGACTGCATATGAGGGGGGAGTTATGGCTGCATTTGGGGGGGAGACATGGCTGCATATGGGGGGGAGTCATGACTGCATATGGGGGGGAGTCATGACTGCATATGAGGGGGAGACATGGCTTCATATGGGGGGGGAGACATGACTGCATATGAGGGGGGAGTTATGGCTGCATTTGGGGGGAGACATGGCTGCATATGGGGGGGACACAAGGCTGCATTTGGGGCGCATTGCTGCATTTAAAAAAAAGTATCGGTATTCGGAATCGGCGAGTACATAAAAAAAAGTATCGGTACTTGTACTCGGTCCTAAAAAAGAGGCATCGGGACAACCCTAGTAAATACCTTACTGACCAACTTATGTTTACTGTTTTCCCTGCAAAAGGCACGAGGGCATATCTTCTCGTATTATTATTATTATACAGGATTTATGTAGCGCCAACAGTTTGTGCAGCGCTTTACAACATGAGGGCAGACAGTACAATACAAATCAATACAGGAGGGATCAGAGGGCCCCACTCGTTCTAGCTTACAATCTAGAAATCTGTGGCGCGGTACAGGAGATTCAGGTTCCTGTTCCCGGCCGGACTGACAGGAAGTGCACACACTGAGTGTTCACTTCCTTTCAGTCCGGCCCCGGGAACAGCAAACTGAATCTCCTGTACCGCGCGGATATGGTACACAGCCGACTAGACTGCAGGAGGACGCAGCGATGCGGCAAGGGCCCTCCCTGCTGGGGCCCCTGTGCGGACACCAACATATGCCGGCGTGTAAGGCGGAGGATAGAGGTAAGCCGCCAACCAGACACCCCCCCCCCTCCCCCTTCTCAACTTGAAAAGTAATTTTTTTTTTTGCTTGGGGCCCCCAAATTTCTTCAAACGGCCCTGTCTGTGCTGCTGCACACTGCTGTCATTATCACTGTGAAGCCCCGTACACATGGCCGAGGTTCTCGGCAGAAACCAGCGAGAACCTCGCTGGGATCCTCATTCTGCCGAGAACCTCGGCCGTGTGTACGGATTCGCCATGCCCAGCGCGTCGGGAAACCCGTCGAGCAAATAGAGAGCAGGTTCTCTATTTGCTCGACGGCCCGTCGGGATGAATGGCTGGTCGCCTTTCCCGACGGGCTGGTCGCCGAATCTGACGGCCGGCCGAGAACCTCGACGGGAGGAACGATGTGTTCCGCCCGTCGAGGTTCTCGGCCGTGTGTACGGGGCCTGAGAGTCAGTTTCATATGTGTGTGCCTGACCCAATCTAATTTCTTACCCTCCTGAGTCCTGTCCCTGAGCTACTTACTATATAAAAAAAAAAGAAGAAATATGTTTTTTGCCTTATCATGTATCTTAAATCATATTGCTAATTGCATATTGTACTTGTTTGTAGCCTAAATGCTGAAATTTGCACTTAAAAAGGTAATTTGTTTTTGTTTTGGAAATGCCAGTAAAACTTGGCTGTGCCAGTAAATTGTGGGTGGTTTGTCAGTAAATTTCAGTCTAGTAGGTTGGCAACACTGGTCGGGAGTGACTGCCAGATTTTACACAGAATCCAAACTTTTTTGAAACTATGGCCTCGTACACGCGACCTTTTTCCTCGACAGAATCCATCAAGAAACTTGGTGGCAGAGCTTTTTTGCCGAGGAAAACGGTCGTGTGTATGTTTTTCAACGAGAAAACTGTTGTGGAACTCGATGAGAAAAAAAGAGAATAAGTTCTCTTTTTCCTCGTCGGGAGTCTCAATTTCCTCGTCGTGTTCCTCGTCGGGCTGGATTCATTGAGGAAAACGATGTTTCATTTACGACGAGTTCCTCGGTCGTGTGTACGAGGCCTTAGGTTGTAACTCTGGTACAGTAAATTTCATGTGTGGAGCAATCAGGTACTAATAACATTAAGTTTTATATTGTAAACATCCTTGGCTTGCTCACAGTTTTGAAATATGTAGTTATTATTTCAAATTCTTCTTGATGATAAAATTTATGATAATGGAAAATATTGCAACACAGTGTTGAGGTTCAGATTGTATTTTATATAAACAAAAAGGAAAATATATATATACTAAGGGTACGTTGCTACAGAGATTTCTAGATTAAAAAAAAGTGTTAGAGAGAGTAAGAAGTTACTGAAAATTCCACTTCGTGCAATCCCGTATAGCTGGAATGTATTGGCTTATATAAAATGTGTCAAGGATAATAAACAGATGAAAGGAAACAGATATATGTTTAATTTCATAAGGAGATACTATAATGTGTCATGTAAATATAAGGAGGCCATGAGACAGACAAAACCAACATCTGTCTTCATGTGTTAATCAAAAACATTTTTTTTATTTTAAAGGCGTTGTAAAGGCAAAAAAAATGTTTTTCTTAAATAACAAACATGTTATACTTACCTCCACTGTGCAGCTCGTTTTGCACAGAGTGCCCCCGAACCTGGTCTTCTGGGGTCCCTCAGCGGCTGTCTCGGCTCCTCCACACAAAGAACTAACCACCTTCTTCATGCGAGCGAGCATGGAGGTTAGTTCTTGCGGGCGTGCTCCCTTGATACAGCTGACGGCTATAGCCACTCACTGTATTACTCGGCCCCACCCCCAGGCGCGCCACATCATCGGATGTGATTGACAACAGTGCAAGCCAATGGCACTAATAGGTATTACGTACTGAAAGATGGCACTGAAAGGTGGCACGCACTGAAAGATGGCACTGATAGGTGGCTAGTATCACCACCTGGGCTTTGAGGAAGGGGATATCCCCCGGAAACGCGTCAGCCGTTCATTGGTCTGTGGTTCCATTGGCAGGTGCCATGAAGTCCAGTTCCTAGCTGTCTCAAAAGCTCTTACTTGAGCTTTTTTTTTGTGAGTAAGACCATTGTCTTTATTCTGTTTTTAATAAAATTTAAGTGGTAATGCACTAGGTTGGTGCGCCCTCCCTTCTTTTCCTCTAGCTACATGAACACCCTTTGTTCCGAGGAGGGCTGCAAGATCTTAGACTTTACCGTGAGACTACACTTTCACCTGGGTTTGGCTAAACACCTGAGGGCAGGAGATTTTTGTTCTACTGATAGGTGGCACGTACTGATAGGTGGCACACAGTGATGGCTGGCACTGAAATATGGCACTGATAGGTGGCACACACTGATGGCTGGCACTGATGGGTGACACGCACTGAAAGATGGCACTGATAGGTGGCATGCACTGATAGGTGGCACACACTGATGACTGGCACGCACTGAAAGATGCTACTGATAGGTGGCATGCACTGTTGGCTGGCAGTGGCACTGATGGATGGGCACTGACGGATAGCTGGTTCTGATGGATGGGCACTAACAGATGGCTGGCACTTATGGGCAGGCACTGAACTAAATTACACAAAAGGAACTGAAACTTTTTTCTATGCTGTCTGCGACACCCATCTTGCTACACCCTGAACTTGGTCACATAAAAGCAGCAGCAGACATCTTGTTACACCCAGCCCACACTATATGGGATGGGTGTAACAAGATGGTTGCTGCTGACTTAATGTGGCCCAGTGCAGGGTGTACCAAGATGTACGTCGGGACTCGGGAAACTGACTGTACAGCGGTAACACGGAGCGTCACTTCAGTTGCCGAATGTAACGGCTCCGGTCACCAGTGGATGATGGCTGAGTTTGTCACCTTTCCCCCCGCCAGCTTACCTGATAGCTCGCTCTGCCTGCGGACTCCACCCGCGGACTCTGAGTGAATGAGTGAGTGAGAAACTTATATAGCGCAACACATGCAAACTGAATCGCCTCTGGGCGCTTACTCTGCCCACGGACTTCCTGCTGCTCACCGCCTCTCTTTCCCCCCTTACAGGTATCGGATTAGGCATCGGCAGCATTTGCGCGAGTACAAGTACTTGCACAAATGCTCGGCATCGGTCACGATACTGATACTAGTATCGGTATCTGGACAACCCTAATGTTTCTTCACCTTAATGCATAGGATGCATCATTAAGGTGAAAAAACATGAACCTTTAGTGTCCCTTTAAGTTCGTTTAAGTAGAAGTTTAGCCTGAAGCTAACCAACTCTATATCTCCTTGCAACCACATTCCAAGACCAATCTATCTAACCCTGTTAAGTAAAAATCGCTATACATGCCTTTTCTGTAGCCAATCCGGTTTGGCCTCCAGCGGCGGATGCTGTATTGGAAAATAAATGCCTGGGAAGTGACTTACTATGGGGCTTCCGTTGTCAGCTGCCTCTCCGGCACACGCCTACAGAGAGAATCCGCCACCGGACAGCTCAGCGTGGAACCGGACCGGATTAGCTGCAAAAAAGGTATGTATAGGGACTTTTGTATTACAGGGTTAGATTGATTAGTCTAATACCGCATACACACGATCACTTTTTGTGATGAAAAAAAACGTAATTTTATCTGACGAAACAAAACAAAGTTTTTCAAACTTCATTTTCAAAAACGACATTGCATACACACCATCGTTTTTCCACAATGCTCTTGCAAAGCGTGGTTACGTAAGACACTTTCGACGGCACTCTGTTCCATTGAAGCTCCCATCTCATAACTTGCTTCTGAGCATGCGCGGGTTTAAAAACGTCGTTTTGAACGACGTTTTGCCCACACTCACTTTTTATGGCACAAAAAACGACATTTTGAAAAACGACACAAAAAATTCAAGCATGTTGGAATTTTTTTTTGGTCGTTTTTTTTGAAGACATAAAACGACGTTTTGCCCACACACGATCAGTTTAAATGACGTTTTTTAAAACGTCGTTTTTTTTCATCACAAAAAGTGATCGTGTGTACGCGGCATTAGAATGTGACTGCCAGTAGATTAAGAGTTAGTTCGTTTTAGGCTGAACTTTAAGTCAGATACATGAGTTGATTTTGAGAATATTCAATAAATACTCAAAGGCCAATCAATTATCAAAAACAACAGGATTTGAGGTAAAAAAAAAAATATGTAATTAAAAATTCAATGATGGGGATAAAACCTGAGACATCTGTCAAAATGATTTTCCAACTTGCTGGAAAATAATTCCCACAAACCATCCTCCAGGACCAATTGTATTGGTTTAAAAGGGTTTATGACATAGATTACAATATGAAAAGTCTAAACACTATCTGCCACTGGTTCAAGCACAAATGTAAAGAATCACTAGTTACCCTAAAGTAGCCTAAAGAGTGATAATAACCCTAAAGTAATATGCAAAAAGATGATATTAAAATGTTTCAGTTGTCTAACTGTTAAACTGTTTATACAACTTGAAAATGAAAATAAAGATTATACAAAAAAAAAATGTTTCAGTTGTTTGTTGACATCATTTTATTTGAATATTATTATTATTATTATTATACATGATTTACAGTATATAGTGCACTTTACAATATAGAGGGGACAGCACAATTACAGTACAGTTCAATACAGAAGGTACAGGAGGGCCCTGCTCATAGATCTTACATTCTAAAGGGGGGGGGGTGGTACAAAAGGTAATAGCTGCAGAGAATGATTTGATGGGGGTGGTTCGGGGACAGTTGTTAGGTGGGTGAGGGATAGGATTCCTTGAATAAATGAGTTTTCAGGGATCTCTTAAAGGTGTACAGGGTAGGGGCTGATCGGACATACCAGGGCAGGGAGTTCCAGAGGATGGGAGAGGCTCTGGAGAAGTCCTGAAGGCAGGCATGAGAGGAGGTAACAAGGGAGCAGGAGGTCCTGGGAGGAACAGAGGGGGCGATTTGGCCGATATCTGCAGATGAGGTTGGTGATGTAGATGAGGATCTGTTAGGACCACAGATTACGTGGTGCCTTGGCGCGGCGCTGTGGCTCAGCCTTGCGTTTGCAAATGCGTGCGGACAAAAACCCTGTTTTAATTTTTTTTTTAATTGGTTGATCGGCAAGCTGGTCGGTAAGTAGGCTTGGGTTTTTCCCTGGGCATTCCCCAGGTTTTTGTTGTTATCTGCTTCAGCCTTCCAATGCTACTTACTGCTATGGCCAGCTATAGATGGGGGCGGTGGACATGTTTATGCTTCACCTGTGGTGTTTATATTGGTCCAGCAGTGCACCAACACCTTTGCAGCCATTGTGCTACATGCTGGGTGTTTGGTGTGCTCCTGCACCTTTAAGGAGGGGTGGCTCCCCTTCAGTCCACCTGCCCCTATCTATCCATTAAAATGCAAGTGCCTCCACTGTGAGGACGCTTATTGTTTAGTGTTAGGACCACAGATTACAGGGTGCCTTGGCGCGGCTCTGTGGCTCACAAATGCGTTTGCAAATGAGTGCGCACAATGCGTTTTTAACGCATACCGTTAGACAGGTTAATTGGTTGTTCGGCAAGCTGGTCGGTAAGTAGGCTTGGTTTTTCCCTGGGCATTCCCCAAGTTTTTGTTGTTAACAGTTGTTAGGTGGGTGAGGGATAGGATTCCCTGAATAAATGAGTTTTCAGGGATCTCTTAAAGGTGGACAGGGTAGAGGCTGATCGGACATACCAGGGCAAGGAGTTCCAGAGGATGGGAGAGGCTCTGGAGAAGTCCTGAAGGCGGGCATGAGAGGAGGTAACAAGGGAGCAGGAGGTCCTGGGAGGAACAGAGGGGGTGATTTGGGCGATATCTGCAGATGAGGTTGGTGATGTAGATGGGGCGATTTTGTAAATGGCCTTGTATGTTGTGGTTAGCATTTTGAATTTTACACAGTGGGGTAGGGGAAGCCAGTGAAGGGATTGGCAGAGAGGAGCAGCAGTCATGGATCGGTTTAAATGGATTAAAAAAATCTTCCCATAAATTGATCCATATAGTATATGATGACTTTGGATAGTGTATTCCAAAGTTTTTCATTGATCTCAAAAAGTGAAGATTTTCCATGTTATAGAGACAGTTTAGAGGTGTTAACAATGTCTGAACAATTATCTTAATAACCAAGTTCACATTTGGAACATGTTACATGTTCCACCCATATTTAGGGGGGGGGGGGGGCAGGTAAAATGTTCCAACCTCTGCCCCCTCTCCCCTGATTCGCCCACCCCCATGACAGCAGGCGGGGGTTCACAGGTGCAATGCTTTCTAGGCTCCAAAACGCAAAAATATGTACATATTAGGAGAACTTAGCCTTTAAGGAGACTCTGTCATACGAGACTCACTCAGGCTGGCATTGCTAAACTTGGGCAAGAGACTTGTTCTCTGACTTCACTGCTGTCTGAGTCACTGACCTGGCACAAGTACAGGGATAAGGATTTCTTACTCTTGTTTACAGCATGCTTGTTCTGGGTGTAACTTAAAAGTAATTTATTTAGACACAGCCATGAAGCTAGCAATTTTACAAGGGAGGACTGCAATTGAAGTCCCCATACTTCTCTTGTGATAGAGTCACAATAAGTCTTGAATTCCTCCCAAAATGTGATGATGCCTAGGCACTGCTGTGCCATTAGGAGCCTACAGCCTTATAGTTATATAAATGCAATGGCACTGCTGCCTCTGCTAGTCTCAGGAGGTTTTGAGTGAGATTTGGTGAAGTCAATACTGTGATTATCTCTCCGTTCTTCCTGCTGAAAGCTCTGAAATAAAGAAGCGAATGCCTGTCAAGATGGCCACATCCACATAGAGACACGGTGCAAGGCAAGGCATGGTACATCCAGGGCCATGGATAAGAGGGTACCACTGGTCCTCCTCCCGTCAGAGGGGCCCAGGGAGCAGGGTGAATTGGATGTGGGCAGGGAGGGTGAGGCCTCGTACACACGACCGAGAAACTCGACAGAATCCATCAAGAGACTTGGTGGGAGAGCTTTATTGCAGAGAAAAACGGTCGTGTGTATGCTTTTCATCGAGTAAACTGACGATGTGTATGCTGTGTATGCTTAGAAACCCGCGAACCTTCGGTAAAAGTAGCGTTTGTAATGGAAATAGCACATTTGTCACGCTGTAACAGACTAAAAAGTGCAAATCGTCTCTTACCAAACTTTTACCTTACACGCAGTAACATGAGATTAGCAAAAGCAGCCCCCCGAGAGTTGTGCCAGTGGAACCGAACTTCCCCTGCTGTTGTATGTGTTGAAGTCACCGCGTTTGAGAACGAGGAGATTTGGTCTTGACTGTGTGTACGCAAATACAGCTCGACAAGCCTAACAAGGAACTCATCGAGGAAAACGATGTGTCTTTTCCGACGAGTTCCTCGGTCATGTGTACAAGGCCTGATTGGTGCATCGGTATGCTGCAAACAAAAAGCAACTCCAAGAACAGATGGACAGCAACAAATGAATGCTAAACTTTAAGTTTGTAAGCTGTCCTTAGAGCCATTTAACACCGAGCCACCCTGAGCGTCGGCGGTGAAACGCTGCTATTTTTAGCTGCGCTTTTTGGCCGCTTGTGGGGCGCTTTTAATCCCCACTAGTGGCCGAAAAAGGATTAAAACTGCCCGCAAAGCAATACTGCCCATATATTTCAATGGGCGGGAGCGCATTAGGAGCGTTGAGTTCACCGCTCCTAATGCGCTCCAAAGAAGCTGCTGGCAGGACTTTTTCTGACGCCCTGCCAGCGCACCAAGACTTGCCATGCTTTTCAATTTTGAACCAACAGGATTCCCTGTAAATCCAAACCTCGCCCCTAGTAAATGGTGTACTGAAGGCATATTTAGTAATTAAGACTGTAAAAAAGTGTATTGATCTGGTCAAACCCCGTTCTTCCGTACTCTTACTGGCACACATAAATTATGTTTCTAAATAGACCTATGAATTGTGTTGAACATATTCTTAATTCAATAATAAAGCATCATCTTTAACACATTTCCAATAATAGAAATGCACTTATCATGTTCACACTCATTCACAGCAATCATCCATGGTATTATCTGAATTAATCAATACTCTCATTACTTGCATTTTACACTTGACTTTGCTTCATCTCAACTATATAACACTATATTGGTTCCTGTCTTTTATACCAACATAAACCAAGAAAATTCTTTGTAACCAATTAATACAAATTAAAGCCCATCTTAAAGCAAAAAAAAAAAGTTTTCCCATAAAGTGGGGCTGTGTTCGCACTGCACAGGTCAAGGAGATTTACTTACCTAATCCTCCGATCCTCCCAGCACAAGTCCGGTCCGGCACCTCACTGGTCTTGAGTTGTGGATTGCTCCTGACATCATCAAGCCCCAAGCAGACTCCATAGACCAGGAACAGTGCTAGGCTATGGGGGAGTGCCATTTTCCGGTGGTATGGAAGGATAGGGTGAGTATAAGCTTTCTCCTTACCTCTACACAAAACAAACAGTTGACCCGTGCAGTGCGGGAAAAAACTTTTTTTGCCTGGAGATGGGCTTTAACTCTGCATATTGTTAAGCCTCGTACACACGACTGGTTTTCCCATCAGGAAAACTGCCAGGAGAGCTTTTGGCCAGGAAAACAAGACGTGTGTATGCTTCCTCGCAGTTTTCCTGTCAGGAAAACAGATGGGAATCTCGACAGGAAAATAGAGAACATGCTCTCTATTTTCCCGGCGGCTTTTTTTCTACCAGATTTACTAATGCCCTATTGGAAACACTGCGAGGCAGTGCCCATGGAGCATACACACGGCCGGGATTCCCAGCCAAAGCTTTCACGGCGGACTGTTTATCGCTGTGAAAACCGAGCGTGTGTACAGGGCTTTAGAACAGCCAGTGGCAGGCCCTAACTCCATGGGTCCCACATTTAATACAAGTGATGATTAAACAGATCTGGTTTTAGATTCAACATGGGTTGACCAACTTATTATTATCCACGTTGAATTGTTTAATATTTTAACAATTTTCTTCAAAAAAGACCAAACCTACGGATTTAACTGTTTCCCAAAACAGTTACATTCAAGGTATGCATTTTAGTTTGCAAACTTCGCGAGCGGGGTCCTCCTAATCCTTCTGTATTGAACTATAATTTAACTGTACTGTCTCCCTTTATATTCTAAAGCACTGTACAAACTTTTGGCACTATATAGATCCTGAGAAATAATAAAATAATGATCTAAAATAAAGAACTGTCAGTTACCTGTACATTCAACCAAACTGTAGTGTAAAGCCATCAAATGGCTGATGTCATGACGGATAACATGTACAGCACTATGGCAACAGCAGAGACTTATGCCAGTTATAGATGGAGCGAGTTTCTGGCCTGCAACCATGGGTGGTGCTATTGTGTCCTTCCAGCGGGGTGGGCAGGGGGAAACAGTCCCAGCCGGGGGAGCACACACTGATTATTGCTATGAAATGATCGCTATAATATCCGGCAGACTGGTTGTACCCAAGATGATTGATTGATCAACTTGGGTACAATTAGCCTGCCCAATCATAGTTTGAATCTTGTCCGGTCCCTGCTGAACTAAACAAGATTCAAAACCTCTATGGCCGGCTTAGAATTATTGGAGGGTTTTGTTCCGCTTTAAGTTTTGAAATCAATGTAAAATATGATGATTGTATGACCCAAGGCTCTGTGTTTTTATGACAGAAGACCACCTGTCCTGAAGCTGTAGGTGGGTGCCTAACCCCGAAAAAATGTATCCTCTCTGAAAACACCACACACGTTGGGCCTTTCACCACTTCCAGTGGACAAAGCAGAAGGTGCAGGAACCCTCAGGGGTGAATGAAAACTTAAAACGTCCCTAGTTTTGCATGGTGCTAACTTCTGAGTGACCACTCTCGATGAAAATTTGGCCGGTATAGCAAGGACTGGCCGTATTTGGATCTATGTATGGGAACTGTGGATGCGATCTACTTCTGTGCAATCACCCTCTCTGGTCTTCCCCCACTCGATCAGGGCTTAAGACTATAACCTGCAGGGCTGATCAGTGTTTGATGACAGGTCTCCCGGCTGTCAGAATACAATTGCTCAGTGGGAAGGATTCCCCCATCTACCTCAAATGTGTGAACATAGGAATCAAGTCAATTTTTTTCCTTAAACCTAAAGGTTAAATAAAAAAAAACTGACATATCTATGGGCTGCTTAACTCCCTTTTAGGCATTAAGAGTGGTGGATGGCTATTTTTAAAGCAGAGACCACAAGGAAAGATGTTCAGGAAAGAAAAGAGACACCCCTTAGACCACAGCAACTATTTTTTCTCTTCTCTAGATGGTGGCACCAATCTAGGAAGATGGGCTTACTGACCATGGTACAACGTCATCCCTATGCAGCACTGCATTATTCTGATAACAGATGTGAAAATTTAAAAAGGGAGGTCAGTAGGGGAGTTTCATGCTCAAGGCAGTTTCAGGTTACTAACTGTCCAGAGTGGTAGATGACTATATTAACCATTTGCCGACCAGCCGCGGTCATTATACTGCAGCAGGTCGGCACGATCCCGCGAACCGTCGTAGGCTCGTAGCTGTACTTTGGTCCCTTTAAGCGGGATAGCATGCATGCGCCCTCTGCACTACAAGGGTGCCAATGCACGTGGCCGGTGGTCGCAATGACTGCCTGCCACACGACAGGCAGAACGGGGATGTGTGTGTAGAGGCAGACCAGCTAGGAACCACAATCTGTCATTTCCTCCAGTCAGCACCATACCCCTACAGTTAGAACACACACTAGGGAACACAGTAAACCCCTTAAGCACCCCCTAGTGTTAACCCCTACCCTGCCAGGGACATTTACGCAGTAATCAGTGCATTTTTATAGCACTGGTTGCTGTATAATTGTCAATGGTCCCAAAACTGTGTCAAAAGTGTTCAATCTGTACGCCCCACCCTCCCACTCCCCCAAAAAATATAACTGTAACTAAGATGCAAGTCATTTTACGCTGCATCTATCATTAAATATACTGTATATAAAAAATAACTTTCATGTTCCAGGGAAATCTAGCTCAGTTTTGGAAATATTCTAATTAGTCCAAAACCTCACAAACTATCAGTTTGTTCCTACACCCTCTACCATAGGTGTGTGCAGCCTTTGGCATTGGGGTGTGCACCCCAAAGCTCAAACACACTCTACCGATCACTCACGATGTTCATACAGAAAGGAAAGGGGCTGATAAATGGCAAATTTACTGGCCCCCTCCGCCACTCTTCCTAAAACATCTACAGCAACAACCCGTGGGAGAGAAGGGAAGCCGGCAATGCTGTGGGAGGAAGGAGGGAGATCCAGGTCAGTAAGGGGAATCTGTTCTGCACAGGGTGATTAGGGTGTGCCTGGGCACACCTGGCACACCCTGTGCGCACGCCTGTGCCCTCTACTTTATCATGTGAACTGACAGAGCAGCATACAGACAGCCAATCAGAAAAGAGAGCTTTGTAGAAAAAGAGTGGGGAACATTCCCAATGCATCATGGATGGATGCACCACACACAAAAGATTTCAAAAATGCAATACACAGTATATTTAACAAATCACTTAATAAAACATAATTTTGATTTTACAGGTTATGTTTTAATTGTTTTAAATGAATTGCAAATGCATCGGAGGGGGTCTTTTATGTATAAATAATACTAGCTTACTATTCATATGTAAATAAATAGCATCTATAAAGCAATTAATTGTAAAAACTTTATAAAACCTACAAACATGGACAGTTAGAACTTTCCTTTCCTTTCCATAAAGTCCATTAAAAAACATATGATGTCATTTTGGGTGTGGAGTTACCATGGAAAGAAAAACAAACAGAAAGTGCTAGTTTTCACCGTACTGTCTCCCTAAAGGAAACCATTACCTAAAAAACAAACACTCCATTATCATCACTGAAGTTTAGCGGGATCATGTATTTTAGTGAGCATAAACGTAATTATTATTGCACTGCTTACTCAAAGTAATTTTAAAGTGACCTTTGCATTTTACAAAAAGGTAACCCATTAATTTTAAAAGGGCCCTTAATTGGCTTTAAAACTTGAGGAAAAAAACATACCTGTACATTATGGGGGCAATGCAGCACATATAAACCGATACGCATATACATATATCTAGTACGTGCCACTTTATAGGTGCACTGGAGGTGCCATTCACACTGAATGATGACAAACTGCAACGCACATACAGTCACAAAAGTGAGTACACCCCTCACATTTTTGTAAATATTTTATTAAATCTTTTCATGTGACAACACTGAAGAAATTACACTTTGCTACAATGTAAAGTAGTGAGTGTACAGCTTGTATAACAGTGTAAATTTTCTGTCCCTTCAAAATAACTCAACACACAGCCATTAATGTCTAAACCACTGGCAACAAAAGTGAGTGCACTGCTAAGTGAAAATTTCCAAATTGGACCCAATTAGCCATTTTCCCTCCCGTTGTCATGTGACTTGTTAGTGTTACAAGGTCTCAGATGTGAATGGGGAGCTTTCGGCCTCGTTCACACATGGATCCGTTCAGGTCCGCCTGTCAGTTTTTCAGGCGGACCTGAACGGGCGCTCCATGCACCCCTATGGAGCGTCGGATGTCAGCGGAGACATGTCCGCTGACATCCGACCTGATCCGATCCGCTAAAAACAAACGTATGGGGCTCACGTCCCCATCCGTCCATGCGGATCGGATCGGGTAAGATCTGATGAAAACGGACATGCTGTCCGTTTTCATCAGATCGCTCCATAGAGGACAGCGGGACTCGACAAGCTCCTCCCCGCTCAGTGAGCAGAGAGGAGCTTGTCATCCGTCGGCTCAGCGGAGATCTGCGGACTGATCTCCCGCTGAGCTGGCAGACACAGGCGGACTCCGTCGGAACGGACTGCGACGGAGTCGGCTATGTGTGAACGAGGCCTTCAGTGTGAAGCTCCCCCTCAGCCCTCCTAATACTTACCTAAGCCCGATCTCGATCCAGCGATGTGCACGAGACCCGAGACTCTACCAGGTCTCTCCCTCCTGATTGACTGAGATGCAGCAGCAGGAGCCATTGGCTCTCGCTGCTATCAATCACAGCAAGTGAGGCAGGAGCAGGGGTTGGGGCCGAGCTATGCTCTCTGTATCCTTTGAATGCAGAGAGCCGACTTAGGAGCGAGCATACACGCGTGCCCCAGCAAAAAACAGCTTGCTATGGGGGCACTTGGCAAGAGGGATGGACCCAGAGTGCCGGGGCTCCTGAGAAGAGGAGGATCGGGGTTGCTCTGTGCAAAACCAGAGGGGCTGCATAACTAGGGAAGGATTTTCAAATATTCCAGGAAGATTAGGAGCAAAGCCCTGGTGTTAGTAGTTATCACATTGCACAGTTGGTCTTTAGAGGTGAGAGGTTTTGTTGTTTTTTTAGTTAATTTTGCTTTTCAAAAAAAAAAAAATTATATATATATATATATACTGTATATATATATATATATATATATATAGTAATAATATTTGTATGTATTTTTATAGATATATCGCAAAAATAAATAAAAAATAAACAATTTAAAATATATATATATATATATTTTTTTTTTATTTGTATAATTTTACTGACTGATGGATATTGCTCGAATTTGGCACAGCACTCGGTGGTTCAAGGGGTCCTTGTGAGTTCAGTGAGGAATAACATGGTTACAGGATAAGTGGGGCCCATCTAAGGTATGGCGCTGGTGGTTCTCCCAGGAGCTAGGTCCCCTGGGGGAGAGGAATATGGAAGTATGTGTATTTGGAGCGTCTTCGAGTCGGTTGGGGCACGGCTGAGGACATAGACCGTTCCAGTTATAAATTGTGCCTTAAAGACACCCAAAGACCTCTTGTTGTTGGGAATTATTATTTTTGTTGAAAAGTTGCACTTACGAGAATGTTTTACGTGATGTTAATGTATTATTTGGTTAATAAAAATGTGGCTGCTGTGACCATATAAAACCCATGTCACGCAGTCTGTGTCTTTAATGTTATTGGTAAGGACCAAGGTTGACGAATCCTTTAGTCAAGTCGCTGTCAGGTATAGCCTGTCAGCGGGTATAGTAATTATTGTATTCTGATGGTGGGGAAACCTACCGCTGTCAGAATACAATAGCGCAACGGGAGGGATTCCCCCATCAAGCAACCCATGGTTGAAGGAAAGAAAATTGCATGATCTATGGCTAGCCAAAGGATATCATTTAGTGTCACTTTAACTGCATTACAAGGATAAATGACACAATATGTGGTTTGTCCTGCAGGGATATTTTCTTATAAGTTGAATTATCAGTGAGCGGGATGTATCAGCAGTCAGTACTGCTCTGTATTGATCCCTAGTAAAGGCCAACATGGCCCAATCATCTGCTCATCATGACAAGCAAAGTTTGCATGGACACGTGACTTGCAAGGATGTGGATTTCTTTTACAGACACATTTAATTTGTAGAGGACTGACATCCAAGCAATAATTCAGCTGTTACTATCCTAATAATGAACAGGCCTATTAGTCACAGCCTTCAGTTTCTTCTTAGCCCTTCTACAATAATAATGTAGATTCCACTTTCAATGGTTTAATTTGTCTCTTGTAGCAAACAGAATCTGTGAATAGCTTGGATTTCCTGGCCCTCAGGATTGTGTGTACACAGGAAGGTTTCCAGTCACGGCCTCACTCAGCCTGCATCAGACAGGGCCTCTTATTTACTTTGACAGCTGCATCTGTACAAAGCTCTATTGTTGCACATCTGGCCTGAAGGTGTCTGTCCTATTTCTTCATTCTAATTCCATCTAGCCTGCTATTCGAAATTCTTGCGGCACAACTTCTGCCCTCTCTCCATCAACTTCAGCTTATCTTCCACAATTCTTTTATCCCCAGCACGCTCATTCATAATCTCACTCTCTCCCCTCCCTGTACAATCTCATTCTTCCCCTTTACAGCACACTGTCCTATTTATTTCCATTGCATTGCATTATACTTCCAGCTGAAATCGTTTAAAAAGAATACCCTCTGTTCTTATTTCCTATATGCTTCTGGCAGTAAAGATGTCATTTGGTAAAGCATGGAAGTCACCTGTGGTTATATTACTGCAACAAAAAACAAGATTTCCTGCATTATGCTCCATGAAAAGCTAGTGACTGTCTTTAGGTTCACATTAATGTGGTTCTGCAAGCCATGTTCACAGCAGTATAGTAAGAGAGCTGCACTCTAAACCAAGAACTAATATGTGACAAAATACATTAACGGTGAAATAAAAAAATATCTGGAGTCAACGCTATGGGTTGTTGAATCCCAAGAAAAATAGTCAGCAACATAAACAGAAATGTCCTTAGAAATATTGCTATAGGCAATAGACAAACATCGAGTGTTTAGAGTTCTCCTCATGTGCAAAACAAATTCACACCAACATGCAAAGTGTATCCACCGCCACATAGAGTGCACCACGCTTACCAGCTAACACAAGCTGGATCGCTTGTGGCTAGGGTTGCCACCTCATCCCTTTAAAACAGAACACATATGAATTACACAGGTTCTGTGGCTGATTATGGTGGTAATTAAACTCACTCGGTGCCTAATCTGCATTAGCCTGAGCCTCAGAACCTGTGTAATTCATATGTGTTCTGTTTTAAAGGGATGAGGTGGCAACCCTACTTGTGGCCTTTGTCTCCTGAAGTGCCAAGCAGTAACTCCAACTGGAACAGCCTCCAAACACCACTTGTGGGTGGGTAGAGTTAACACAGAAACTCAGGGGTGGTATCTCCATGGCATATGCATCCTTGCTGACCTCGCCCCACAAACACCCTTAAATGCTGGCCTGGGAGAGGGACACATTAACTCGAATCGGAGGACTGCTATATCAGTCTCCAGGTTTCCTACAAGGGGATATTAAAGTGGTTGTAAACCCTCTACAACCACTTTAACCTACAGATAAGCCTAGATTAAGGCTTACCTGTAGGTGCTTGAAATATCCCCTAAACCTCCATGGTTTAGGAGATATTTACTAAAATCACGGGCGCCGATGTCTACGGCAGAGTGACGTCATCGCCGCTCCGGCCAATCACAGCACCAAAGTAACCCCCGGGAAAGATGACGGCCGCCCGAACGGTGTAGGAGGATGGCTGCGGGGGCTTTGATCGGAGGTGAGTATTACATAATAAGCCAGTATGCAATGCATACTAGCTCATTATGTCTTTGTCTTGCAGGTTTTTTTTATTTTTTTTACGTTTTTTTTGTGCCTTAACTTCCTCTTTAAATGTCTCTCTGATAGAGTATTAAAGTCCTAACGTGGTATTTGGTCCCTGCTCGCCTGGCCAGAATGTATCCAACGACATGGGCAGAGTGTTTCAGGGGATGGTCCCACATTTGGTGGGAATGCCCCAGGATCCTCAGTTTTGGAACAAGGACTTCGGTATGCTTTGCAAATTGACAGGTTCCCTGATATCTCAACAGGTTCATGTTGCTGTGCTCAATGACTTACCACCAGGATTATCGCGCCCTATGCAGGGTTTGGCAGCCAAAACCACTAATGCAGGATCCTTAAAGTCATCCTCTGTCTCAATCTACCGTTTGAAATACAAGGTTTCCTGGATTATGGTCCATGAACAGGTTGCTAGTGTGATCAATGATAAGCTCTGTTCGAGCAAACTTGGGAACCCCGAGCAACTTATATATAGGTATCTCTATCTCTTTCCCAAATGTAATTGCCAGCCGATGACTGTGACTGTGATCCCTAGGTCTCCCCTTCATCCTCTTTGCGTATCTTCCTTCTTCCTTCTCTTCTGGTCTCCTTCTGTGACTTTTTCCTATCTTCCTCTCTCAGGTGTTTTTTTATTTCTCTTTCTTTTTGGACTTATGGCTACATGGAAGTTATTATCAGCCTTTCTCGCCTATGTTATATATTTTCTGTAAAGAAACATCTGATAGCTTACAGTGAGAAATTCTTCTTTGGTCCTTGTTTTTCTTCAGTATTGTAATAACCATCGCATAATGTGGTCCATGTGTTCCATTCTCTAATGTTCAATTTTTGTAAAATTTGAATAAAATTATAAAAAAAAAAAAAAATGATATCCCTTGTACTGCCACCAAAATGTGACCCATTCAAGTGAATGAGGAAGTGCTATAACCAATAGCCAAGCGCTTGAGGCCGCGTACACACCACTAAATAAATCCGATAAAATCGGTCTGACAGACCGTTTTGATCGGATTTGTCTGCTGGGATATATTGGTTTGATTGTGTACACACGATCAAGCCAAAATCCCCGTCGGCAGACAGCGCGGTGACGTGGCGGTGACGTTGACGCCGCCACGTCACCGCACAGGAAGTAAAAAACTTCCACGCATGTGTCGAATCCATTCGACGCATGTGCGGGCAGATATGTCCGCTGGTTAGTGTACTAACCAGCAGACATGTCGGACGGATGGGTTCCCAGCCGACAGATTTTAAAGCATGCTTTAAAATTTGTCTGCTGGAAAAACCTGTCTGCTCGCCCGTACACACGATCGAATTTGTCTGCCGAAACGGTCCGTCGGCCTGAAATATTTACATGCAAAATCCCCATTAAAGCGGGGTTCCAACCACAATTAGCAGTTTTTAAATGTATGTCCTTTCATCATGCATTTTTATAATATAAATCCGGTCACTTACTATTTTACAATAGTTATTCAAAAAAGATTATAAAACTAGGTCCACACAGTTGTCATTTTGCTTTTGGGCATTGTGAAGCCTACAATCACTTACTTCCTGGAAGTCTTGGATGGTGAATGATAATTGGGTAGCGCACTGCATTCTGGGAAATGATGACACACATTTCCCAGGAGCATTAGAGGGAGATAATGTCAGAATCCTAGGTGATTCCAAGGGTAGATTTCGTGGGACCGCATAGCAACAGGCATTTCCAGATGAGTAAAAAAAAATGTTGTTTTTTTGGGTCTAATGAGCACAAAAATGAAAAAAAAAATTTGGGATGAAAACTCCATTTTAAGAAAAGGGCAGTATCGCCTCCTGAATGCCTGGCAGTCGGTGCTCCGCTGCCCTCTGAAAAGTCATAAAACCACTGAATGCTCTAGTGATCTTCAGCCACCCTGAAGGTCACAACCCTGAAGTCATCTCTGAAAGGAGTCACCCTGAAACAAGAAACCCACAGCTATCGTCATGACACCAGCTTCAGCAGCAAAATAGGCAGGATAGAAAGATAAAGAAGCTATACACTCAGTAAATGATTAAATCAGCTGCTGAAAGTGATGAAAAAACTGAGGGTTTAATATCACTTTAAGTATTTGAAACTACAAGTCCCATGAGACATTGCAAGACCTCAACAATCACAGGCATGACTCCCAGAGGCAGAGGCAGAGGCATGATGGGATTTGCAGTTTTACCACAGCTGGAGGGCCAAGGTTTCCTACACCTGCTCTAGACTAATCAAACCTGTTGCAAGAAGAAATGCATATGATTAAGCAAGGCCGATCTGCCCTATAGGCTCACTATGCAAGCCGCTTAGGGCCCCACAAAGCTGCAGAGGGCCCCCCAAATTACTAGAGGCCCCCGTCTGGTGAGAAGTAATTTTCGACCCCTCACCCCCACTTCTCAACTCGCTGGCTGCATGGGAGAAGAGGTAAGGAGTCAGCACCCCCCTACTTCTCACTTTAATGTAAGATGTCATTTCAGACAGCAGAACACCCCCTCGCTGCTCAACTTTAATGACATGTAATTTTGCTTAGGGCCCCAGGGAGGTCAGAATCGGCGCTGTGATTAAGAGCAGTAGGTAGGAGACAGCTATCAAGTTGTCTGTTTGCTGCCCAGCACTGCCCAAAAGCCCAGGTCGTTTCTCTACTTCCTGGTAGTAGAGGGTAGACTTGACCCCCACCCCACAATGTAATTCCCAGCTACCTATTACTATGCTTCAATATTTTCAATGGAAAGCATAAGCCGCATACCTATAGTAATCTTAAAGTGGATACAAAGCCCCAAAAAATGTTTCAATTAAGACTTATATCTGTTACAGCAGAGGATGTCATTTCATCTGTGCCCAGTCTTGCCACAATGTGTTAATCCAGCTCTGAGCAATCCTCTTATCTTCCTTCAGTAAGATCACAAAAGACACACAGAGAAATTGGTGTCTGTGAGTGACAGGTAATTTCCTTATCTTGTGCACTAGTGTGAGAGAGGCATTCTGTGTACTTCACATCCCCCCTTCTTTCTTCTCCAGCTCTCCCAGGATTGGCTGTTCCACACCTCAGCATGATTGGGCATGCTGAAGTCATGTGGTGACTTTCCTGGGTTTTGACTGGATGTTAGTGATCATGGGGCATAATCCACAAGACCAACGGAAGTTCAGTGTTATACATATTAATGCCTGGCCAAGGGAAGTGTAGAGGTGGGCGGGGAGTCTACTGACATCACAACTCCACCCACCGAGCCCTGGACAACAGACCTGCCCACAGAATACAGAGTATTGCAGGGCTCCAAACAGCTAAAAGGGAGATATTTGACAGGTAAGGATACATGCAGGAGGCATATATATCTTTATAGATCAGCACTATGGAAGTCGTTTAGAAATGATGAGAGTGGGTTTACATCCACTTTAACTTTCTAGTTGCATATCTTCATCTGGACTCGGCTCCAGGTGATGATGATGTGAGTGATTCTCCAGTAACAAGTGCTAACAATTGATAAATATGTGTATTTAGGTACAGGTTTACTTTAAATTGCAGAGCATATATCATGCTTAGTCTTTTTTTCATCCTCGAAAATAGCTTTGGATGGGAAATGCAAAACCTAAATCCTTCAAAGGGATTGTGTGTAATCCTGACTCAAAGTACTACTCAAACACTTGCTTGTCCTAGAAAAAAAAAATATATATAACGTTTTTAAAATGCATCTTCTCCGTAGAAAGAAATCAACCGTGTCGTGTACATTTTGTCTTGAGGCAAGAGATTATGTGTATGAAATGTATGTGCTTAAAAAATAGCGCAGGGAATAGCAGTAGTGTGCAAATGGCTGTAATCTACAGCGACCAATCAGAACTCATTTAATCTGTTTGACAACACCTAAAAACTAATATGGATTGAAGCACCGTGCACGTTATCATTGATCTTTGCCTTGTCTTACTAAACAAACCTGGCAAACGTAATGTGAATTTAAAAGGTTGGTAAGAGCTGAAACACAACTTTGCCATCTCACTCACAGTGAATCAATAGCAAAAACTGCTATATTCTCTACATGATGTATATTCGATCAGATGTGTATTATTCACATTGACTTACATTTTGAGATTTCTATTCACTACATTCTCTTGTATACTTGTTAGATGCTGCTATACACTACATTCTCTTATACACTGTTTGGATACTGCTATACACTACATTCTCTTGTATACTTTATGGATACTGCTATACACTACATTCTCTTATATACTTTATGGATACTGCTATACACTACATTCTCTTGTATACTTTATGGATACTGCTATACACTACATTCTCTTATATACTTTATGGATACTGCTATACACTACATTCCCTTGTATACTTTTTGGATACTGCTATACACTACATTCTCTTGTATACTTTATGGATAATGCTATACACTACATTCTCTTGTATTCTTTAAGGATACTGCTATACCCTACTTTATCTTGTATACTTTTTGGATACTGCTCTACACTACATTCTCTTATATACTTTATGGATACTGCTATACACTACATTCTCTTGTATACTTTATGGATACTGCCATACACTACATTCTCTTGTATACTTTATGGATACTGCTATACACTACATTCTCTTGTATTCTTTAAGGATACTGCTATACCCTACTTTATCTTGTATACTTTTTGGATACTGCTCTACACTACATTCTCTTGTATACTTTTTGGATACTGCTATACACTACATTCTCCTGTATACTTTTTGGATACTGCTATACACTACATTCTCTTATATACTTTTAGAATACTGCTATACACTACATTCTCTTATATACTTTTAGGATACTGCTATACACTACATTCTCCTGTATACTTTTTGGATACTGCTATACACTACATTCTCTTATATACTTTTAGAATACTGCTATACACTACATTCTCTTATATACTTTTAGGATACTGCTATGCTACATTCTACATTCTCTTGTATACTTTATTGATACTGCTATAACGCTACATTCTCTTGTATACTATGGATACTGCTAAACGCTACATTCTCTTGTATACTTTATTGATACTGCTATACACTACATTCTCTTGTATACTTTATGGATACTGCTAAACGCTACATTCTCTTGTATACTTTTTGTAAACTGCTATACACTACATTCTCTTGTTTACATGGATACTGCTAAACGCTACATTGTATACTTTTTGTAAACTGCTATACACTACATTCTCTTGTATACTTTTTGGATACTGCTATACACTACATTCTCTTGTATTCTTTATGGATAATGCTATACACTACATTCTCTTGTATACTTTTTGGATAATGCTATACACTACATTCTCTTATATACTTTATGGATACTGCTATACACTACATTCTCTTACATACTTTATGGATACTGCTATACACTACATTCTCTTGTATACTTTATGGGAACTGCTATACACTACATTCTCTTGTATACGTTTTGGATACTGCTATACACTACATTCTCTTGTATACGTTTTGGATACTGCTATACACTACATTCTCTTGTATTCTTTAAGGATACTGCTATACACTACATTCTCTTGTATACTTTTTGGATAATGCTATACACTACATTCTCTTATATACTTTATGGATACTGCTATACACTACATTCTCTTGTATACTTTTTGGATACTGCTATACACTACATTCTCCTGTATACTTTTTGGATACTGCTATACACTACATTCTCTTATATACTTTTAGAATACTGCTATACACTATATTCTCTTATATACTTTTAGGATAATGCTATACACTACATTCTCTTATATACTTTATGGATACTGCTATACACTACATTCTCTTGTATACTTTATGGATACTGCTATACACTACATTCTCTTGTATACTTTATGGATACTGCTATACACTACATTCTCTTGTATACTTTATGGATACTGCTAAACGCTACATTCTCTTGTATACTTTTTGTAAACTGCTATACACTACATTCTCTTGTATACTTTTTGGATACTGCTATACACTACATTCTCTTATATACTTTATGGATACTGCTATACACTACATTCTCTTGTATTCTTTATGGATACTGCTATACACTACATTCTCTTGTATTCTTTATGGATAATGCTATACACTACATTCTCTTGTATACTATTTGGATACTGCTATACACTACACTCTCTTATATACTTTTAGGATAATGCTATACACTACATTCTCTTGTATACTTTATGGATACTGCTATACACTACATTCTCCTGTATACTATTTGGATAATGCTATACACTACACTCTCTTATATACTTTTAGGATAATGCTATACACTACATTCTCTTGTATACTTTATGGATACTGCTATACACTACATTCTCTTGTATACTTTATGGATACTGCTATACACTACATTCTCTTGTATACTTTATGGATACTGCTAAACACTACATTCTCTTGTATACTTTTTGGATACTGCTATACACTACATTCTCTTGTATACTTTATGGATAATGCTATACACTACATTCTCTTGTATACTTTATGGATACTGCTATACACTACATTCTCTTGTATTCTTTAAGGATACTGCTATACCCTACTTTCTCTTGTATACTTTTTGGATACTGCTCTACACTACATTCTCTTGTATACTTTATGGATACTGCCATACACTACATTCTCTTGTATACTTTATGGATACTGCCATACACTACATTCTCTTGTATACTTTATGGATACTGCTATACACTACATTCTCTTGTATTCTTTAAGGATACTGCTATACCCTACTTTATCTTGTATACTTTTTGGATACTGCTCTACACTACATTCTCTTGTATACTTTTTGGATACTGCTATACACTACATTCTCCTGTATACTTTTTGGATACTGCTATACACTACATTCTCTTATATACTTTTAGAATACTGCTATACACTACATTCTCTTATATACTTTTAGGATACTGCTATACACTACATTCTCTTATATACTTTTAGAATACTGCTATACACTACATTCTCTTATATACTTTTAGGATACTGCTATACACTACATTCTCTTATATACTTTTAGGATAATGCTATACACTACATTCTCTTGTATACTTTATTGATACTGCTAAACGCTACATTCTCTTGTATACTTTATGGATACTGCTAAACGCTACATTCTCTTGTATACTTTTTGTAAACTGCTATACACTACATTCTCTTGTTTACTTTATGGATACTGCTAAACGCTACATTCTCTTGTATACTTTTTGTAAACTGCTATACACTACATTCTCTTGTATACTTTTTGGATACTGCTATACACTACATTCTCTTGTATTCTTTATGGATAATGCTATACACTACATTCTCTTACATACTTTATGGATACTGCTATACACTACATTCTCTTGTATACTTTATGGGAACTGCTATACACTACATTCTCTTGTATACGTTTTGGATACTGCTATACACTACATTCTCTTGTATACGTTTTGGATACTGCTATACACTACATTCTCTTGTATTCTTTAAGGATACTGCTATACACTACATTCTCTTGTATACTTTTTGGATAATGCTATACACTACATTCTCTTATATACTTTATGGATACTGCTATACACTACATTCTCTTGTATTCTTTATGGATACTGCTATACACTACATTCTCTTGTATTCTTTATGGATAATGCTATACACTACATTCTCTTGTATACTATTTGGATACTGCTATACACTACACTCTCTTATATACTTTTAGGATAATGCTATACACTACATTCTCTTGTATACTTTATGGATACTGCTATACACTACATTCTCCTGTATACTATTTGGATAATGCTATACACTACACTCTCTTATATACTTTTAGGATAATGCTATACACTACATTCTCTTGTATACTTTATGATACTGCTATACACTGGGATACTGCTATACACTACATTCTCTTGTATACTTTATGGATACTGCTATACACTACATTCTCTTGTATACTTTATGGATACTGCTAAACACTACATTCTCTTGTATACTTTTTGGATACTGCTATACACTACATTCTCTTGTATACTTTATGGATAATGCTATACACTACATTCTCTTGTATACTTTATGGATAATGCTATACACTACATTCTCTTGTATACTTTATGGATACTGCCATACACTACATTCTCTTGTATACTTTATGGATACTGCCATACACTACATTCTCTTGTATACTTTATGGATACTGCTATACCCTACTTTATCTTGTATACTTTTTGGATACTGCTCTACACTACATTCTCTTGTATACTTTTTGGATACTGCTATACACTACATTCTCCTGTATACTTTTTGGATACTGCTATACACTACATTCTCTTATATACTTTTAGAATACTGCTATACACTACATTCTCTTATATACTTTTAGGATAATGCTATACACTACATTCTCTTGTATACTTTATTGATACTGCTAAACGCTACATTCTCTTGTATACTTTATGGATACTGCTAAACGCTACATTCTCTTGTATACTTTTTGTAAACTGCTATACACTACATTCTCTTGTTTACTTTATGGATACTGCTAAACGCTACATTCTCTTGTATACTTTTTGTAAACTGCTATACACTACATTCTCTTGTATACTTTTTGGATACTGCTATACACTACATTCTCTTGTATTCTTTATGGATAATGCTATACACTACATTCTCTTACATACTTTATGGATACTGCTATACACTACATTCTCTTGTATACTTTATGGGAACTGCTATACACTACATTCTCTTGTATACGTTTTGGATACTGCTATACACTACATTCTCTTGTATACGTTTTGGATACTGCTATACACTACATTCTCTTGTATTCTTTAAGGATACTGCTATACACTACATTCTCTTGTATACTTTTTGGATAATGCTATACACTACATTCTCTTATATACTTTATGGATACTGCTATACACTACATTCTCTTATATACTTTTAGGATAATGCTATACACTACATTCTCTTATATACTTTTAGGATAATGCTATACACTACATTCTCTTATATACTTTATGGATACTGCTATACACTACATTCTCCTGTATACTTTTTGGATACTGCTATACACTACATTCTCTTATATACTTTTAGAATACTGCTATACACTACATTCTCTTATATACTTTTAGGATAATGCTATACACTACATTCTCTTATATACTTTTAGGATAATGCTATACACTACATTCTCTTATATACTTTATGGATACTGCTATACACTACATTCTCTTGTATACTTTATGGATACTGCTATACACTACATTCTCTTGTATACTTTATGGATACTGCTATACACTACATTCTCTTGTATACTTTATGGATACTGCTAAACGCTACATTCTCTTGTATACTTTTTGGATACTGCTATACACTACATTCTCTTATATACTTTATGGATACTGCTATACACTACATTCTCTTAAGAATTTACTGTTAACCACTTCAAAATCAAACAGTTTCACCCCTTCCAGTTCAGGCCATTATTTTTTTCGTTTTCAGCGCTGTCACATTTCAAATGACAATTAATCAGTCATGCAACACTGTTCCCCAAATAGTTTTTATAAGCCCCTTTCACATGTCCGCCTCCGTTCGTCCGTTTTTACAAGTCCGTTTACGGACTTGTAATGGACGACTATGGGGTCGCGTCCGTTAGCGGATGATGCATCCGCTAACGTCCGCAATGATCCGTTTTTTCGGACGAAAGAAAACCCTATTTTTCTTCCGTCCGGCGGAACGGATCGGATGAATACGGACAAACGGTCCGTTTTCATCCGATTCCCCATAGGGGAGAGCGGAGGAGAGACAGGGCGGTCCCTGCACAGTGTGCGCGGACCGCTCTGTCCGCCAACAGCTGAGCAAGGATCCCCGCTGAGCCGACGGACACACACGGAGTGGACCGATCCGTGTGAAAGGACCCATAGAATTTTTGGAGATAGTGAGTGCTTTCTGTTCATGGTATTTAGCCACCATTGAGTTTATTTTTCTGTTTTTGTTCTGGGCTAGATTAAAGAAAAAAATCTTTATGTTTTTCAAAGTTTTTGTTATAAAATTCTGCAAATAAATAATTTTTCTTCTGACATTTAACCTCCCTGGCGGTATGATTCTTTAAGATTTTAGGTGCTGAAAGCGGTACCATTATTTGCAAGGGAATTTGGCGTTTTATACTGTAGGCTTGTAATTCTTAGGAATAACTCACTTAAATCTATCCAAACAAGACTCTAATAGGCATCCCGGGTATGATTTTTTTTTTTTATTAAAAATTATAATATAATAAATAATTATAAAAAATTATAACAAATAATAATATAATTATAATATAATTATTCAATAATGTAATCAAATCAAAATCACTGAAATTTGCTCAGTTGCAGAATTTTTGCTGTCATTATTTTTTTTTTTTATGACGAATTTCCCCACAAATCGCTATCGCTAAATTCTGCAAGTGATTATAATTTATTATCGCTGTTTTCTAGCTGATCTAAAACCATTTTTGACATAAAGGGACATTTTTGGTTGCTATGGGCAATCTACAGTTTGCAGGGAGAAAGAACAGTTTTTATTATATAAAAGAACATGTAGGGCACTGGACAGACCACTAGGGACAAGGGGGGTGTGTATTTTTTACATACAGTACTGTAATCTATAAGATTACAGTATACTGTATGTAAAGTGTTTGTTTACTTTTTTGAATTTGGCGCCGTTCTCCGCTCCCGTGCGTCGTAACGTCGCAGGGAACGGAGCTCAGCGGCACACGGGGACGCTGTGTGAATCGAGCGAGCACCCGCTCGCTCACACAGCGTGGATGCATCGCTGGATCCAGGAAGAAGGTAAGACAGCGCGCGCTGCAGGCTCTGCATGTCTACCCCGAGCGTGACTCGGGGATACCGTTCTTAGCAAGAAAAAAACACCCCGAGTCACGCTCGGGAACACCGCCAGGGCGGTTAAGGCCCCTTTCACATGGTCAGACCGTTCAGGTCCGTCTGTCAGTTTTGTCTGCGGACCTGAACTGCCACTCTATGCAAGCCTATGGAGCCTCGGATATCAGCAGAGACAGAGATATGTCCGCTGACATCCGACCCGATCCGCCAAAATCCGACGTATGGTGATACGTCCCATCCATCCATGGCGGATCGGATCAGGTGAGATCTGTCCGTTTTCATCAGATCTCTCCATTGGAGACAGCGGGGCTGCACAAACCCCTCCCCGCTCAGTGAGCAGAGAGTGACTTATCACCGCCGACTCAGCGGAGATCAGTGGAGAGACTCGCCTCGTGTGAAAGAGACCTAAGGCAAAATTGATTCTGCTGCATTTCCTTGGTGAAGAAAAACAAATAGGTGTATATCATTTAGTCTGTGTGAAAGAGTCTACAAACTATGGTATACAATATATATAATATATAAATCCTGATGTTTTGACTGCCTATCTCATTTCTTGAGGCCCTAAAATGTAAGGTCAGTATGACCTTAAAAGGAGACAGTCCAGTCCAAGGTATTTAGTAAAAGGCATGGTGAGCTTCTTGAAGTTTTTTGCCAAAATCCTTGGGAAAGTTATAAAAGTAATTTTATTTTATTTTTTACAAAGTTGTCACTTGTCACTTTAACCACTTCAGCCCTGTTACGGCACTGCATTATTTTAAAGCGGAGTTCCACCCAGGAAAACCACATTTGCCCATCTAGCTTAAAAAAATTAAATAAAAAAAACGTGAAAAAAAAATACTCACCCGAAATACCTGTTGCTATGCGGAAGTCCGTAATCTACCTCTTCCACACCGCGGTGTCTTTTCTTCTGCTTCTTCTGCTTGTGAATGGGGCGCGCTGCTTTCTGGGAACTGTGTGTGTTCTCAGAGAGCAGCGCGCCCATTCACAAGCCAGCGTGAGACTCACGCAGGCGCAGTAGGAAATGGGCAGTGAAGCCGTACGACTTCACTGCCTGTTTCCCATAGTGTGAATGGCGGCGCGGGACCTGGATCGATCGTGGGACCGGCATCGGGGGGGCCATCAGCGCGGGCAAGTAGGACAAGGTAAGTGTCCTTATTTAAAGTCAGCAGCTACACTGTTAGTAGCTGCTGACTTTAAAAAAAAAAAAAATTGCGGCTGGAACACCCCTTTAACTGACAATTGCGTACGACGCTGTACACAAATAAAATTCATGTCCTTTTTTTACCACAAACAGAGCTTTCTTTTGGTGGTATTCGGTAAATTTTCTTTTTTTACGCTAGAAACAAAAAATTACCAACAATAAAAAAAAAAAACAATATTATTAACTTTCTGCTATAAAACATATCCAAAAAATTAAAACAAAATGTAATTTCTTCATCAGTTTAGGCCAATATGTATTCTGCTACATATTTTTAATAAATAATCCCAGTAGAGTATATTGATTGGTTTGCGCAAAAAATTATTGCGTCTACAAACAATGGGATATTTTTATGACATTTTTATTTATTTATTCTCACTAGTAATGGTGGCGATCAGCGATTTTTAGCGAGACTGTGACATTGTGGCGGACAAATCAGACACCTGATACTTTTTTGGGAACCAGTGACATTATTACAGTAATCGGTGCTAAAAATATGCTACTGTACTAATGATACTGGCAGGGAAGGGGCAATCAAAGGATTAACTGTGTCCCTAGGGGATGCTTTCTAACTCTGTGGGGAATGGACTCACTGGATGAACACAGAGATCCATGTTTCTTGCTTAGCAAGAACACAAGATGACTGTGTCCATCCTTGACAGACCACCGTTCTACCTCTATGGGGAGCGATTGCGGGTGGCCGGCGGACATTGCGCCAGCCAGACGCACTGATTTGTCCCTTCGGTGGCTATTGCGCAGTTGATGTACCGGTACATTGTTTCGCGCAATAGAGCCGACCTGCCGCAGTATATGTACTGTGGCTGGTCGGCAAGTGGTTAACAAGGTAAATCTTACACATAGCATAGACATAATTACAATTACACCCAAAATACATTCTGCTACTCCTGATTATGGCAATACTACATGTGTGAGGTTGTACTAAAGGCAGAAAAAAATAATTCACCTAAATTTGCAAACCCTTATCGCGATTTATGCTTGGGTACCAATCCTGGCCTCCTAGTTTGTTCTTTGCCTATCTAGCCAGTCCGACTCTTGACTTTTAGCTTCTGATGCTGACATTAATATTGGTTACATACTATATTGCAGCATACCAGTTATTGGATGTGGTTTCATTTTCTTTTTTTATGGTAAGATCATTTTCAGCAAGTACAGAAAATACACGTTGATCTTTCCAGAAATACAGTATCACGCAGACGCGGACCGGAAGTGACGGCATGCAAAAGCAAATCTCGGGATCTTCTGAATGTAGCACATTGAAAGCTTTTAAATTTAATTTTTTTTTTTTTTTAATACATTTTCATATCACCACAATACTGCACCATAAGAGGCTCTGTTACTCTATTTCTTACATAAGAGAGAGGCACTTGGGCAGCATAAATCAACTTTAACCTTAAAAGCACAGTGTCCCCCACTGGCACTTATTGTGAGATATCGAGTGCCGATTATTGATTCCTGGAATTGTATTCATATTACTAGCGTTGGGAATACTAAGACTGGATCACTATGAACTCAAAGCCTCATACACATGATCGGATTTCCAGCGGACAATTACGTGAATTTTTGTTCGAAGGCCGTTGGCTGTGAACTTGTCCTGCTTACAGACGGCAGAACTTTTTCAGCCAACATTCACAAAACTACGTGTTTTTTCTGCTCTTTAGCGCCACTCATTGGGAAACTTCTGCTAATGTTGTCCTTTGGTTAGCACTGGTTCGGAGCATGCGTGTTTGTACTTTGGATTTTAGTCCGATGGACTTGAGTACACACGATCGGATATTCTGACAAAACACATTTGTTGTCGGACAATTTGAGAGCCATCACCATCCAACATTTGTTGTCGGAAATTCCATGGAGCATACTGACGGTCGGAATTGTTGTCGGAATATCCGATCGTGTGTACGGGCCTTTAGGCCCCTTCTACACAGGGATGGATCCGCTTTCAGCGGCCCTCCAGCTTAGCGGGAGATCTCTATGCTGAGCCGGCAGGTGACAGCTCCCTCTCTGCTCACTGAGCAGGGAGGGGCTTGTCCAGCGCCGCTTTCTCCTATGGAGAGATCAGACAAAAACATGTCCCTTTTCATCAGATCTCACCCGATCCGATCCGCCATGGACGTATCACCATCCATCTGATTTTAGCAGATCAGATTGGGTCGGATGTCAGTGGACATGTCTCCGCTGACATCCGACACTCCATAGAGATGTAAGGAGCGGCCGGCAACCGAAACAGTTCGTTCGTGTGAAAGTGGCCTTACACTACCATATTAGAGTATTGATGTTTTATTTAGTTGATTAAGTCAAACTTGAGAACAAGGTCTATATCTCCTAAATTTAAGGGGTTGTAAAGGTAAATGCTTTTTCACCTTAATGCATCATATACATTAAGGTGAAAAAACATCCGATACCGCCCCCAACCCAATTTCACTTAACTGACCTTTTGAAAAGTCCCGTGCTCGCCCCCATCATCCTCCTTGGTTCTCAGCCTGGCTGTTAATTGGCTACCATAGATGGATTGAAAGCAGCGCAGCCATTGGCATGCCGGGGGCGGGGCCGAGTGATACAGTCGGCGGCTATGGCCGCCAGCTGTATCACGGGAGCGCACCCACAAGAGATTTTTACCATGCAAGCTCGTTCGCATTAAGGTGGAAAGCTCTTGCGAGGAGGAAGGGATACAGCCGCCGAGGGACCCCAGAAGACGTGGATAGGGGCTACTCTGTGCAAAACGAGCTGCACAGTGGAGGTAAGTATAACATGTTTGTTATTTTATTTATTTATTAAACATTTTTGCCTTTAGTGTTCCTTTAACACATGATTTATTGGTGACTTATTTATTTATATCCGTTTCATTTTTTTATTTAGTTAAAATATTGGTTCTCAGCAGCGCAGCATCTAACACATTGGGGGTTATTTTATAAAGGCAAATCCACTTTGCACTACAAGTGCACTGCAAGATATAAGGGGGAGATCTGAAATGAGGGGGAAGCTCTGCTGATTTTATCATCCAATCATGTACAAGCTAAAATTCAGTTTTTTATTTTCCTTGCATGTCCCCCTCAGATCTACAGCGACTGCACTTTGAAGAGCACTTGCAGTGCAAAGTGGATTTGCCTTTAGTAAATGAACCCCAGGGTTTTTCGAATGTTTCTAAAGACTGTACTTCCTCTTTAGGAGGCATTCAGTCTAGTAATAACTACTGACACAATAGTGGCATTTTATTTTAAAGAAAACAATATTTCTTTAGAAGATGTTCCTCATTTACGCTATAAAAATGCTTGCTCAGTAATTGCACTTAAAAAAAAAAAATTCTTCCTCTACCACATTAGCTTTTGTTCTGGGCTTTAATGGAAGCAGTATACAATCACTGCATTTCTATAAGCTCTCAATGATTACATTACAGAAGAGCCTGCAAAACATTTACTCTGTTTCAGCAAGATCTAAAGGTAATTGGAACACGATATTAACACTGAAAATACTGTATCAATCGCCCCCCTATGTTCTGTGTTTGTTTTATAGAAGCTGAATGAATGGAAATGGAAATTCAGCAAATTTGTTTAAATTAAACGGAACCTGTGACATTATTCTAAACTGATCAACAAACACAGCTGCAAAACCGCGGGGCACAACAATCTGTTTGGTGGTACCCCACTGTTCCTTAACCCAATGAAAGTGTTGTTATTGGCTGCTTAATCACTCAATCACACTCATTGCTTTATAGCAGGCACCTCAACAAACCAATGTCTTTTAGGCTGCAGGAAGTGAGGAAATGAGGTCCCACACTGTGCAGTGGCTCATAAAGCCTACGCTTTCAGATACAAATCAGATGTTGAATCTTTCGTTTTGGGCCCATCTCCCATGTTCTACCTTGGCTTAAATTGGAAAGAAACCACAGTGAAAAAAAGTCTATACCATAATGTTTATTCCAGGGCCTGACAATTTTTGGTTGTCAATCTGTGACTCAGGCCTCGTACACACGGGCTAGAATCTCGTCAGGAAAAAAACGTTGTTTTCCCTGACGAAAATCTTGGCAAGAATCTCTTCCTGCCCGAGTGTACACACAGACCTTTCAAAAGAACAACGGTTCTCTTGAAAGGCAAGAATGCAGTGACGTCATCGCGTACGACGAGCATGCGCTCGTCACATTCGATGCCGTCGCTGCCATCTTGCTTCACTCTACCTATGCCGTGGAAGCTACCGCAAAGTCATTTAGAGCATGCACGGGTTACCACGGCAACAGGTGAGTATACACACTCTCAGGTTTCTCGTCTGGAGAACAGGCCGACAAGAATCTTTATGAGAAAAAAAAGAGCAGGTTCTCTTTTTTTTCTCGTCGAGATTCTGGACAGATTTCCAGGTGAGAAACCTGAAAGCCTCGTTCACACGAATGGGAATCTCGGCAAGAAGCAGTTTTCTTGCTGGTTTTTGCCAAGAAAAACGGTTGTGTATACGAGGCTTGAGGGACAAAACTGTTTTACAATAGGCTTGTTGAGAGTTATTGCTGATTGGGAGGCAGGTGCTGAAATGGCAAGGTTATAGGTCGCTGCGTGTGTGATAGCGCTGGCCAGACAGAAGTGAGACTTGGTTTTGATCAATATACAATGGAGTGTGTCTTCTTTCAAAGGAGCGTATCTGTAATGAAGGTATACGTAAGTGGACCTTGTTTTGGTCCTCGGATGCTACCTCTCTGATAGTGCTTAGCGGACATTCAACTCTAGGGTAGGTTTTGAGGAGCTCCTAGTACAAAAGTTCATATCTCCTGACGGTCTTTTTGAAATGTTTAATAATTAAGAGCAATTAATAAAGCCAATGTGTTTTGGGGGGAGGGCCTCATCCTTCTTCAGGTCTTGAGCAGTGGATGTTATTAGAATTATATAGAGATGCAATAGAAGACCTATGTTGGGGCCCAGGGCTGCTGATGGGGGGGACCGCCAGCCCTCTTGTAGGGGGCCCCCGGCACACAGAGGGGCCCTGAGACCAGGAAGATTGGTGGAGAAACAATGCCCTCCTTGTTTCTGCTTCAGTTATTGCAGTAATTAATAGCACTATGAACTAAAAGGGTAGATCATTTTCTTTTAAATAAATGTAAAGTTTTACGATGATTTGCCAGAGCTTTAAATCATCCTTTTTTCACTCTGGCTATCATCTGGCTTCTTGTTATCCATGCCCATAAAAGCAAACGCTATGCAATTTCTAAACTGGATTTACAATCACAAATTGTTAAACACAGAATTAGTAAAGCATTTATGCGTGTCTCACTAGGCACAGTGGACCTGTTTCAGGATGCAGTAAAAAGATACAATATACCTTAAAGCGCCTTTCAAAATTCTCATTCATTCTACATAATCCTTTTGGGACTTGAATTTACAGCACACTGTTGACTTATGGCTGAAGTATCCATCAATACATTGACGTGGACCCTCTTCAGGGGTTCTCTAAAAATGAATTTATGAGCATCTTAACCTTCACCCTTCCCCAGAAACCACGCTACCTTAAATAAATCCACTTAAGAGATTTTCTAATTAGTTGCATCTGACTTGTGATTTTTATCACTTCTTACAATTTTGCTTCCATTAGCCTACAGTACTGATCTTATCATATTTTATTGTGGTTTCTTAAATGTGGTGATTATTAATGTAGCTATAAATAATGACTAAGATAATGTAGCGCCATCTGGCTAACCTGCAAATGCCATGTTTTCACTGATATTTTCAAATAAAACAAATTGAATAATGTACATATAGTATATCTATACAATCTATTGAAAACCTCAGGTTTTGCACTTTGTTGATGCGTTTCACAAATAAAAAAGTTTTGTTATTAACCACTTAAGCCCCGGACCATTTTGTTACTAAATTACCAGGCCACTTTTAGCGATTCGGCACTGCGTCGTTTTAACTGACAACTGCGCAGTTGCGAAAAAAAAATACGTCCTTTTTTTCCCACAAATAGAGCTTTCTCTTGGTGGTATTTTATCATCTCTGCGGTTTTTATTTTTTGCGCTATGAACAATTGAGCGATAATTTTGAAGAAAATGCAATCTTTTTTGCGACGATAAATATCCCCCAAAAAGATATAAAAAAACATATTTTTTCCTCAGTTTACGCCAATACGTATTCTTCTACATATTTTTGGTAAAAAAATCGCAACAAGCATTTATTGATTGTTTTTTGCGCAAAAGTTATAGCGTCTACAAAACAGGGGATAGTTTTATAGCATTTTTATGAATAATTATTTTTTTTACTAGTATTTTGCGGCGATTTTATCATGACTGCGACATTATGGGACACTTTTGACACATTATTAGGACTTGTCATTATTACAGCAATCATAAACATACAGCTATAAAAATGCACTGGTTACTGTGAATATGACACTTTGCAGTGAAGGTGGCGCTGTAGGGGTTAAGTGTTCCCTAAGGCATGATTCTTACTGTAGGGGGATGTGGCTTGCTGTGACACGCCACTGATCGTGTTCCCGATGACAGGGAACACGATCAGTGACAGTGTCAGCTAGGCAGAACGGGGAGATGTTGTGTTTACACTAACATCTCCCTGTTCTACGTCTCTGTGAGACGATCGCGGGTTTGCCTGCGGCGATCGAGTCCACGGGACCTGCGGCCACGCTCACGGAGATCGCGGCAGATGCAACAACTGCTTCTTAAAAGGTACAGGTACATCCCTTAGCCTGCCCGTGCCATGCTGCAGACCTATATCTGCGTGCGGCTGGCAGCAATCGATTAAATGTTGATCCATGAAAAAGGCATGCTTGTACATACTGGGGCAGATTCACGTAGATCGGCGCATTATCATTCCGGCGTAGCGCACCACTTTTCCGTTAGACTTGCGCAATCTAGCCGCGTAATCCGGCGATTCACGTAGCTTTTACGCAAGAGCTTGCGCAAACGTAAGGTTTTTTCCTGAGGCGTAAGGAGGAGTAATACAAATTGGGAAGGACGTGGGCGTGTTACATTGAAATGAGCCGTGACCCCATGCAAATGAAGGGCCGGCCGACTCGCGCATGCGCGCGTGAAGGAAACCATGTCAGCTCCGTTGTGCGCATGCTCACAACTCGGGAGCGGCGCAATCAGTGAAATTGGAAATGGACTAGGGCAACTTTATGAACTACGCAGACAGCATAAATAGACAGACACAAATGCACTTCCTTTGCAAAAGTACATCCCTTTGTATCCCTCCCTATACAGCAAGGTGCTTTTGTTTGTTTGTGACGTGTCTTTGAGATATTTGGGGACTGTTTTGCAGAGTGATTTTTGTCTTTTATGTCTTTGTTGTTATTTTGTTTAAATTATATTTTTGCTGGGCATTTTTTATTTTTGCTCGTCATTTATTTAATTTTTTTGGTTCTGTTTGTGTATGATTTTGGAATGTGGGGGTGATATTCCTGCGGGAAAAGGGGTGTCACCCTCATTTGTGGTGGAGAAGTGATCGCCAGGTCTGTGTGAATGGTGTATGAATGTACAGTGACATAATTGGAGCCGTGGCATGGCGTTGCAGCTCACAAGTCCTGCATGGTGGACTGGTGCCAATCCAATGTGATGAGGATGTGGGGTGTGTGTGCTAGGGACCACAGTGGTGTGCATGCATGCATTCTCATTGTGCCATGATTAATGTGTGTGTTTAACGTGCAAAGATGCATAATGTGAGCTGGCATGAGATGGGGTCATGAGATGGGGTACCAGTGCATATGCAGAGTCACCTTGAAGGGAAAAGACAGGAGGATGTTAGTCATGCATGTGCCACTTGTGAGGTGTGCATCACGGGAGGGGATAGTCATGCCTGCCACCCATGTCACTCACCAACCAGCCAGCTGTCCCCATACATGTTCTGTTGGAAATCTGTGGGGATGGGGCTCTGATTGTATATGTAGCTGTCATGGGTGTCATGGGTGGTGCCATGTGTTGGGCTGCTGATGTCCTCCTGCAAGGTTGTGGTAATTCCATGATGGCATGAGGGGTGAATCTGAAGATGCGAGACACCTCAGAATCACTCATGCCATAGATGTCTATGCGTGTGTGATATATCAAGTGAAGAGTGAGGGGCTTGTATCAGATAAGAATATTGTATTAGATTAATTTAAATTGTAAATTTTATATAAGCAAATGAAAAAATTAAAAAAAACATCTCCCGTGCCCTCCTTAGTGCCATCCTCCGTGCCCTCCTCCTTCTTTGTTCATCTAAAGTCAGTAGTATAGCTATGCGCGACGATGCCCCTGGCATGTTGGCATACAGATTGTTGGGCAACACGTGTGACTGCTGAACTCCTCACTAACAGTGTTGCTTTATCTGACAATTAGACTTTTTTTCAAAATTTAGACCAGCTTTTAGGTCCTCTAACTTTAGACAGAACATTTTGCTGTTGCGCACATCGCGTAGCCTGCGCAGCAACTGCGTTTTTTTGTGGATCCCCGTAACTCCCTCATTAGCATATTTGACTAGCAAATCAATGGTGTGTCTAGCGCAGTTTTGCACGAAGGGAAGCGAATGTCTAATTCAATTACGCCGGACCAAAAAACGTAGATTTCTGGCGTATATTGTTTTGTGAATCGCGTCCAACTATACGCACGCGCACATTTAGACTTACGCACGCGCAACAGCAGTTGCGCAGGCGTAATCGCTCTGTGAATCTGGGCCACAGTATTTATGCATGTATATATTCGATTAGTTGTACCCGACTTTAGGCAATTCCATGGGTCATCTCTCCGGGCAACTTGTCTAAAACATTTCACAAACTATAGCTTTCCTAGAAAATTCGTTAATAACATTGGTCTATGAAAAGCATACTCACTAAAGTTAAAACTGAACTCCAGGTACATACTGTATGTATGCATGTATAATGGTATCCAACTCTCAGCAATTCTACTACCGCATTTCAAAACAAGTTGGGTCGCTGTGTAAAATCTACCTAAAAAGAGAATGGAATGGTTTGCAAATCTGATGAATCCATATTTTATTCACAATAGAAAATAGAAAACATATCGAATGTTTAAAGTGAAAATAAGAATTGTAAGAAAAAAAATGAGGTAATTGTGAAATTGATGGCAGCAACATGTCTCAAAAAAGTTGGAACAGGGCCATGTAGCATCCCCTCTTTTTTTAACAACATGGGAAGTAATGAGAACAGTTGCTGGCGTTTTGTGAGATGAATGTTGTCCCATTGTTGCCTGATATAGGATTCTAACTACTCAACAGTCCTACAGTCCTAGGTCTTCTTAGGGTCCTTTCACACTAGCGGACGAACGGTCCGCTAATTACAAGTCAGTTAACGGACTTGTAATGGGCCCCTATGGGAGCGGATCCGTTAGCGGATGATGCATCCGCTAACGTCCGCCAGATCCGCATCCGTTTTTTCGGACGGAAGAATGTCCTATTTTTCTTCTGTCCGGCCAAACGGATCGGATGCAAACGGACAGGCGGTCCGTTTCCATCCGACTCCCCATAGGGGAGAGCGGAGGAGAGACAGGGAGGTCCCTGCACAGTGTGCGGGGACCGCCCTGTCCGCCGACAGCTGAGCGGAGACCCCCCGCTGAGCTGACGGAAACACGGAGCGCTCCGTGTGAAAGGACCCTTGGTTGTATTTTTAATTTCAAGATGTGTCAAATATTTTTAATTGATGAAAGGTCTGGACCCGGACTCGGACCCGCACTCTTCAACCACAAAGCAATGCTGTTGTCATAGCTGCTGTATGTAGTTTAGCATTGTTCTGCTGAAATGTGCAAGGCCTTACCTGAAAAACGTTGTCTGGATGGGAGCTTATGCTTCTCTAAAACCTGGATATATCCTTCAGCATTGATGTTGCCTTTCCATATGTCCAAGCTTCCCATTCTATATGCACTAATGCACCCCATACATTCAGAGATGCAGGCTTTTAAACTGAGTGTTGATAACAACCCGGATGGTCCCTCTCCTCTCTAGTCCAGAGGATGCAGTGCCCATGGTTGCAAAAATCAATGTCAAATTTTGATTTGTCTGATCCCAGAACAGTTTTCCAATTTGCAACAGACCATTTTAAAATTATTTTTTTTCCCCCGAGATGACAACTTTTTTGAGATGTGTTGCTGCCATTCAAGTGGTTGTAAAGGCTGATGCCGCGTACACACGATCACTTTTTGTGATGAAAAAAAACGACGTTTTAAAAAACGTCATTTAAAATGATCGTGTGTGGGCAAAACGTCGTTTTATGTCTTCAAAAAAAACGACCAAAAAAATATTCCAACATGCTTGAATTTTTTGTGTCGTTTTTTAAAATGTCGTTTTTTGTGTCATAAAAAGTGACCGTGTGTGGGCAAAACGTTGTTTAAAACGACGTTTTTAAACTCGCGCATGCTTAGAAGCAAGTTATGAGATGGGAGTTTCAATGGAACAGAGTGCTGTCGAAAGTGTCTTACGTAACCGCGCTTTGCAAGAGCATTGTGGAAAAACGATGGTGTGTATGCAATGTCGTTTTTGAAAATGAAGTTTGAAAAACGTTGTTTTGTTTCATCAGATAAAATGACGTTTTTTTTTCATCACAAAAAGTGATCGTGTGTATGCGGTATTAAGGTTTTTTTGGGCCATCGGCTCCCACTACGTTCAATCACAGCCAGTGAGGCAATGAAGAGAGAGCAGGAGCAGGGCAGAGCCACACTCTGTGTGTGAATGAATGCACAGAGCAGTGGCTCGGTAGCAAGCCTGCCCGGGTGCTGCCATAGCAAGTTGTTTGCTATGGGGGTTCATTGAAGAAGGGAGGGGCCAGAAGCACCAGCAGGGGAACTGAGAAGAAGAGGCTGTCCTGTGCAAAACCACCGCACAGAGCAGGTAAATATAGCATTTGTTAATTAAATAAATAATATAAATCTGCCTTTAATATACATTTTATATCAAAGTTATATTATTTTTTCTTAAAGAGGAACTGCGGTCTGCTCACATAACTTGTATTAAAAACATATTTTCTGAAGCATCCCACCAACCACTTTGCATATTATTTTATATATACTGTGATTCTGTACTTGCCAAATATACTGCAGAAATCTCCCTCTAAGTCTGGCTGCATCCATTTTAACTGTGGGCAGCTAGAGTTGCTCCCTGTTCACTTCCTGTATTTACACAGGCACACAGAGGCCCTCCTCTAGCTCTGCAGCTCTCATTGGCCCTCTTATGACTCATCCCCCATCCCTTCCTGGCAAACTCTCACGAGAGTGAGAGAGAGAGAGAGAGAGAGAGAGAGAGATGTGCATGATGTCATAAGCCTAGGCTAATTACCAGACAAGAAACAGGAAGTGGGCTGCATAAGGAATTTACTGGCAGGAAAAAACTGTTTCACTATCCAAAGTTAAAACAAAGGCAGAGGATTTAATAGCTTGGAAGATGAAAAATGACTGAAGGTCTGCTTTAAATCGGTAAATTTTCTCAGTTTAAACGTTTAACGTTTTCTATTTTCTATTTATTCTAAAATATTGGTTTATGAGATACACAAATCATTGCATTCTGTATTTATGTAGATTTTACATAGCGTCCCAATTTTTTGGAGTTGTATACGATCGTTTTTCTGGGCACCATGTCTGATACGCTTGAGGGTCTTTGTCATAAAATTTTCTTGGTGAATATTTTAGGAAGTAGGTTCCCAGGCCATTGCTTGGGCTTGGAAATGGCATGCAGAATATGATAACACGTGTGCATATCCAATTTATACACACATTTTAGGCCCAATTCAAACCAATTCAAGCACAGGGAGAACATGCAAAGGCCATGCAGATAGCGCCCTGGCCAAAATTCAAACCAAGGCATGCATAACTGCTAACCACTGGGCCACTATTCTGTCCTAAGCATATATAAAAGACACAAAAGAGCGCTGCTCTATATTCAGTAATATAACAGAGAAATTCTGTATCTTTTTTATGCAAAAGCTCCGGGGGTTGTTTCAAATCCACTTTGCACTACAAATGCAAACTACAAGTGTAAAGTGCACTTGAAATTGCACTGAAAGTGCACTTGGAAGTGCAGTCGCTGTGAATCTGATGGTTAGATCTGAAATGAGGGGAAGCTCTGCTGATTTTATCATCCAATCATGTACAATCTAAAATGCTGTTTTTTATTTTCTTTGCATGTCCCCCTCAGATCTACAGCGCCTGCACTTCCAAGTGCACTTTCAGTGCAATTTCAAGTGCATTTTTCCATTGATCTCCTGAGAAAGCAGGTTTTAGTTCCTGCAAAACACGTTCAGACATTGTCTACAGATTAAACTACTAGCCAACCAATTATAGGTTTATCTATTGTACGGGCCTGTGCCCATCTTGAGTATACTGGTGGTAACTGCTACAGTATTTGGACACAGGCACAATTTTAGATTTTTTTAGGTATTTACCCAAACATATTCAAGCTATAGTTCTATAAAGTGCACACTTTCAGGTTTAATTTGAGGGTATGTACATCTAAATCGGAGGAAGGGTTTGGGAACTACAGTTCTTAATAGCCATCCCCCATTTTTGTAGGGACCAAAAGTAACTGGACAACTGAATCAAAAGCTGTTTCATGGCCGTGTGTGAGCTACTTCATTATTTATTCATCAACTAAGCAGGTAAAAGATCTGGGAGTTTATTCTAAATGGGTATTTGAATTCGGAATATATTGCTGTGAACCTACACCATGGATTCAAAGGAGCTGCCCATGCAAGTGAAAAGGGCCATTGTAAGGCTTCAAAAACTAAACAAATCTATCAGGGAGATAGCAGCAACATTAGGAGTGGCCAAATCAACAGTCTGGTACATTCTGAGGAAAGGGGAATGCACTGGTAAGTTCAGCAACATAACAAGTAATGGACATCCATGGAAGACAACAGTGGTGGATGATTGCAGGATCTTCTCTAAGGTAAAGAAAACCCCATTTACCACATCCAGACAAGTGAAGGACACTCTCCAGGAGGTGGGCATATCATTGTCAAAGTCTACAATCAAGAGAAGACTTACAGAGGGCAAATACAGAGGGTTCACCACAAGGTGCAAACCATTCATAAGCATGAAAAATCTAAAAACCAGATTAGACTTTGCCAATAAACATCTAAAAAAGCCAGACCATTTCAAGAAATGGATTCTTTGGACAGATAAAACTAAGATTACCGTATTTATCGGTGTATATCGCGCACTTTTTTCCCCTTAAAATAAGGGGGAAATCGTGGGTGCGCCATATACGCTGATACCCGCTTCCCGCGCTCAGTTTGAACTGAGCCGCCGACACATACCCAGTGCAGTACATTCGGGTACATTCGGCTAGGCTCGGCTTCGCTCGTGCTCACGCATAAACGTCACAGAGCGTGAGCACGAGGGAAACCGAGCCTGGCCGAATGTACCCGAGTGTACTGCACTCGGTATATGTCAGCGGAGGCATTCAAACTGAGCGCGGGAAGCGGGGATTCGACTCGAGACATCGCTGGAGAAGCCGGGAGGACACCGAAGACGGACGCCGGACCGGGCAAGGCCGCCGATGGATGCCGCGCAAGACACCAAAACTGTAAGTACTAAAAGTAGTAAAACATTTTTTTACAGGTCCACATTAGGGGTGCGCGCTATATGCCGGGGCGCGCAATACCCCGATAAATACGGTAATCTGTACCAAAATGACGGGAAGAAAAAAAGTGTGGAGAACAGCTCATGATCCAAAGCACACAACGTCATCTGTAAAACATGGTGGAGGCAGTGTGATGGCATGGGCATGCACGGCTTCCAGTGGCACTGGGTCATTGGTGTTTATTGATGATGTGACAGAAGCAACTGGATGAATCCTGCAGTGTTTGTAGATATACTGTCAGCTCAGATTTAGCCAAATGCAGCAAAGCTGATTGGATGGGGCTTCACAGTAGAGATGGACAATGATCCAAAACACATTGCAAAAGCAACCCAGGAGCTTTTGAAGGAAAATAAGTGGAATATTCTGCAATGGCTGAGTTAATCACCTGATCTCAACCCAATTGAGCATGCATTTCACTTACTGAAGGCAAAACTAAAGGCAAAAAGACCCACAAAGAACAACTGAAGACAGTTAGAGCCTGGCAAAGCTTCAGAAAGGAGAAATCCCAGTCTTTGCTAATGTCCATGGGCTCCAGACTTCAGGCAGTCATTGCAAGTAAAGGATTCTCAACAAAATATTAAAAATGTATATTTTATTTATGATTATATTGATTTGTCCAATTACATTTGAGCCCCTGAAAATGGGGGGGCTGTGTATAAAAATAGTTGCAGTTCCTAAAATTTGTACTTGATATTTAGTCATTAGAAAGCTTTGTACATAATGACCAATCTGAGCCAATCTGAGGGGCTTTGTACCATGTGATAGCCAATCACAACCATTACGATCTACTATTTAATTGGAGAAGTCTCCTCTTCCACTTACAAAAGAGGAAGCAGAGGAATCATAGTACGCTAGGAATAGGAAATGAATCAATGGATCTTCTGCAGCAGCTGCTGATCTATTCATTACTGTTTTAACCCTTTCACCCACCCTTCCTCTCATAAACATAAAATCTCCAGCGTGTCTCAGCAGTGACTGTATATTAACTATTTCCTTTCCTCATCCTGCACATCTGTACATTAATTTCCATCTTCCCACTGTAACATTAAACTGAACATTAACCCCTTCACCTCCTCTTCCTGCTGTGTATGACTTGTACAATATTGTTTCCAATGCACCATTACCAAGCTTCATGTTTGAAACCCCCAGCCGGTTTTGTCATTCCCCAAAAATGTTGTCAAAAAATAAGATCATCTATTTTACAAAAAGGAGTGATTTGGGGACTATTCCTACTGTCCTGGCATTTTAACAGAAATACGAATTATGTGTTTTTTTCACATTTTAGATTTTATATTTGAAAAAAAAAAAAAAAACAACAGCAGTTTTTAACCACTTGCCAGCCAGCAGAATGGCATGGATAGACAAATAGGCGTACAGGTATGTCCCTTTAAATTTGGCGCCACGTGGGCACACGTGCGCCCCTGCCGCGAGCTCTGTGACCGTGCCCGCGGGACCCACAGACTTGATGTCCGCCAATGTCCCGCGATCGTGCGTAAACAAGGCATCTCCCTGTTCTGCCTTGTGACAGGACACTGATCATCTTCTCCCTCCCATCGGGAGCAGTGATCAGTGAAGTGTCACAGCAAGTCCCGCCCCCACACAGTTAGAATCACTCCCTGGGACACACGTAACCCCTTCCTAGCCCCTTGTATTTAACCCCCTTCCCTGACAGTCACATTAATACAGCAATCAGTGAATTTTTATAGCACTGGTCGCTGTATAAATGTGAATGGCCCTAAAATAGCGTCAAAAGTGTCCGCCATAATGTCGCAGTCACAATAAAAATTGCTGATCGCCGCCATTACTAGTAAAGAAATATTATTAATAAAAATGCCATAACACCATCCCCTATTTTGTAGATGCTATACCTTTTGCGCAAACCAATCAATAAACGCTTATTGCGATTTTTTTTTACCAAAAATATGTAGAAGAATACGTATCGGCCTAAACTGAGGAAAAAATTATACGTAGTACATCTGCTAGTTAAAGTAGTTTAGAGGCAAGAGGGTATAGGCACATGTAGAGAAGACTGGCCAGTCATTACGGGCATTAAATTAAGTAAGGGAATATAGGGTAAGAAACCCTCAAAAATGCCCAGCGCAAGAGGAGTGCTATAAAATATATGAACCAAAGGTGCGGTTCCACCTATACTGAGCCCCTAGATTAATGGTTAAAGTGGTCAGGGATTCACAATGGGTAACAAGGGGCGTAACATAGGCAGACTAATTCTAATCGGGACTCCAAAGAATGCAAACGTAATGAAAACCTTCAATTGCGTCATAATAAAAGCAGAAGAGTTATTTGTAAAGATGCCAAGTGTATCTTTTGTGTCTGTTCCCTACTGCAGTAGATATTATTGATATGGAACCACTAATTAATATGAGGATAGGAGTTGCCTATCTATAAAATGGCCAGCTCAGTTTCTATGCAGAGATGCACCAGATTTTGCACTCTCCAGTTTTAGTGAATCAGCCCCCATGTATTATTATGTACTGCCCACCCCTCATGACTACTTATGCCTGAATGGTCAGAGTTAGCTTGTGCCTTGGTTATAAAGCTATATATAGAAATGTATCCTAATTTTACACATTTTGTCACATCTTCTATGCTTTTGACCTTAGACTATACTAACCCAGGCCTGGGTAACTTCCTATTTCAGAAGAAAATCTTTAGGGTATGACCAATAGCTGTCATGAAATTGCAAAATATTTACATACAATATCCCCTTTCTGAAGAATTGCTAAAAAGCATGTGATCCTGATTTTGCAGTGGCATCATTAGGGCTCTACTAAGAGAATAAATCATTTTTACTTTACAAAGTGAACGTTCTTTTAGCTTAAAGTGTTACTAAATCCACTAAATCCACAACAGTAAGATCAGTCTGTGTATGCAGTAAAGCATGCTTGTTATACTCACTGTGGAAGCTAAGGGGTTAATCATCTGCATTGTGTAAAAATTCTCCCCTTCTTTTACTGACCCCAATCCATCTGCTGATCGAACAGAGCCTTGGAGGCATTCTGCACATGCTCAGTTTGGTGTATACTGCTATGCGTTTGTTTTTGTACATACTGTTCACTGTTGCTACAAACCACCCACTGACTGACACTACATACCGCTCACTGACACTATATACCGCACACTGACTGACACTACATACTGTTCACTGACGCTATATACCGCACACTGACTGACACTGCATACTGTTCACTGACACTATATACTGCATACTGACTGATACTACATACTGTTCACTGACGCTATATACCACACACTGACTGACACTACATACTGTTCACTGACTGACACTACATACTTTTCACTGACCCTATATACCGCACACTGACTGATACTACATACCGTTCACTGACACTATATACCGCACACTGACTGATACTACATACCGTTCACTGACACTATATACCGCACACTGACTGATACTACATACCGCTCACTGACACTATATACTGCACACTGACTGACACTACATACCGCTCACTGACACTATATACTGCACACTGACTGACACTACATACCGCTCACTGACACTATATACTACACACTGACTGATACTACATACCGTTCACTGACACTATATACTACACACTGACTGATACTACATACCGTTCACTGACACTATATACCGCACACTGACTGACACTACATACTGTTCACTGACTGACACTACATACCGTTCACTGACACTATATACCGCACACTGACTGACACTACATACTGTTCACTGACGCTATATACCGCACACTGACTGATACTACATATCATTCACTGACACTATATACTACACACTGACTGATACTACATACCGTTCACTGACACTATATACCGCACACCGACTGACACTACATACTGTTCACTGACGCTATATACCGCACACTGACTGACACTACATACTGTTCACTGACGCTATATACCGCACACTGACTGACACTACATACTGTTCACTGATGCTATATACCGCACACTGATTGACACTACATACTATTCACTGACACTATATACTACACACTGACTGATACTACATACCGTTCACTGACACTATATACCGCACACCGACTGACACTACATACTGTTCACTGACGCTATATACCGCACACTGACTGACACTACATACTGTTCACTGACGCTATATACCGCACACTGACTGACACTACATACTGTTCACTGATGCTATATACCGCACACTGATTGACACTACATACCGTTCACTGATGCTATATACCGCACGCTGACTGACACTACATACTGTTCACTGACCCTATATACCGCACACTGACTGACACTACATACTATTCACTGACAGTATACACTGCACACTGACTGATACTACATACTGTTCACTGACACTATATACCACACACTGACTGACACAACATACCGTTCACTGACACAATATACCGCACACTGACTGACACTACATACCGTTCACTGACCCAATATACCGCACACTGGCAGACACTACATACTGTTTACTGACGCTATATACCGCACACTGACTGACACTACATACTGTTCACTGACACTATATACTGCACACTGACTGATACTACATACTGTTCACTGACACTATATACCACACACTGACTGACACAACATACTGTTAACTGACACAATATACCGCACACTGACTGACACTACATACCGTTCACTGACCCAATATACCGCACACTGACTGACACTACATACTGTTCACTGACCCTATATACTGCACACTGACTGACACTACATACTGACATACTGGGGATCGAAAGTTTGGGCACCCCAGGTAAAAATTTGTATTAATGTGCATAACGAAGCCAAGGAAAGATGGAAAAATCTCCAAAAGGCATCAAATTACAGATTAGACATTCTTAAAAAAAGTTAGATTTTATTTCCATCATTTACACTTTCAAAATTACAGAAAACAGAAAAATGGTGTCTGCAAAAGTTTGGGCACCCTGCAGAGTTAATATCTTGTACTGCCCCCTTTGGCAAGTATCACAGCTTGTAAACGCTTTTTGTAGCCAGCCAAGAGTCTTTCAATTCTTGTTTGAGGTATCTTTGCCCATTCTTCCTTACAAAAGTCTTCCAGTTCTTTGAGATTTCTGGGCTGTCTGTCACAAACTGCTCTTTTAAGGTCTATCCATTGATTTTCAATTATGTTGAGGTCAGGAGATTGTGAAGGCCATGGCAAAACCTTCAGTTTACACCTCTTGATGTAATCCCCTGTGGATTTTGAGGTGTGTTTAGGATCATTATACATTTTTAGAAGCCATCCTCTCTTTAACTTCAGCTTTTTCACAGATGGCATCAAGTTACAATCCAAAATTTGCTGAAATTTTATTAAATCCATTTTTCCTTCTACTCGTGAAATGTTCTCTGTGCCACTGGCTGCAATACAACCCCAAAGCATGATTGATCCACCCCATGCTTAACAGTTGGACAGAGGTTCTTTTCATTAAAATCTGTGCCCTTTCTTCTCCAAACGTACCTTTTCTCATTCCGACCAAAAAGTTATATTTTAACCTCATCGGTCCACAGAACTTGTTTCAAAAAGGTATGTTCATTTGCAAAGTTCAAACGCTGATTTTTGTGGTGAGGACGTAGAAGAGGTTTTCTTCTGGTGACTCTTCCATGAAGACCATAGTTGTACAAGTATCTCTTTATAGTGGAAAAGTGTACCACAACTCCAGTGTCTGCCAGATCTTTCTGGAGGGATCGTGCAATCAAACTTGGGTTTTGAATTGCTTTTCTCACAATCCTGCGAGCTGTTCTGTCTGATAATTTTCTTGGTCTTCCAGATCTTGCTTTAACTTCCACTGTTCCTGATGACTGCCATTTCTTAATTACATTCCGAACAGAGGATATTGAAAACACTTTGCTATCTTCTTATAGCCTTCCCCAGCTTTGTGAGAGTCAACTATTTTCAGTTTCAGTTCTCGAGACAACTGCTTAGAAGAACCCATGGTGCTGATTGTTGGGGCAAGGTCAGATGAGTCTGGGCATTTAAAACCTTTGAGATTGCCATCACCTGGTCTTCCCAGATGATGATTGAGAACAATCCATGACACTGGCAGGTCTCATCTTTGCAAAGGGGGCAGTGCATGCTATAAATTCTGCATTTTTTGCTTTCTGTAATTTTGAAAGTGTAAATGATGGAAATAAAATGTAACTTTTTTTGACATATTATAAGAATGTCTAATCTGCCTTTTGGAAATTTTTCCATCTTTCCTTGGCTTCGTTATGCACATTATTACAAATTTTTATCTGGGGTGCCCAAACTTTGGATCCCCACTGTATATACCGCACACTGACTGACACTACATACTGTTCACTGACGCTACAAATACCGCACACTGACTCACACTACATACTGTTTACTGATGCTATATACCGCACACTGACTGACACTACCATACCGCACACTGACTGACATTACCATACCGCACACTGACTGACACTACCATACCGCACACTGACTGACACTACCATACCACACACCGACTGACATTACCATACCGCACACCGACTGACAATACCATACCAAACACCGACTAACATTACCATACCGCACACCGACTGACACTACCATACCAAACACCGATTAACATTACCATACCGCACACTGAAAATGTAAATACACTTTTTCCCTGATTTTATAACTGATTCTCAGCTGCGGAAGGGGCTTAGTGAGTTTGGGTGTCGAAAAAATGGCTGTGTGGAACACCTAGCTAGAAAACTGACCATGCTGTGCTCCCATCACAACCAGAAATCTGACCACTCTGCTATGCTTGTGAAAGCGAGGGAACTAGAAGGAACTGCAGGGGTTTCACAGAAAATAAAAATACAAAGACACCCTACAGCCTCTATTTCACCCCCCCCCCCCCCTTCTCTCCTTAGGCATGCCAGGACAGATCAGAACAGTTCTCATTGCCAGCACATGATCAATCAGAATTGCTCTGGTCCATCTTCCCAAAAAGATGCAGCTTTTAAATCCGCAGACTGCTGAACAGGCTGCTTGAAAAGTGGGAAAGAAAGCTATACATCCAGGGAGGTAAGTGGGCAAGTGCAGTGGGGACCGGGGGCGGGGGGATAGTTTAGGATGTAGGGTATTCGTTTACCTTTTCATTTTTTCTGAAAAGGTAAACTTACACTTTAAGGTACCATGAGCTGAAGACCTGAAAATATTTCAAACATTTTTTAAAAGTCCCTCCAGGGTAAATGCATGGGAAAATCTGGTCTAAATATACACATCTTGTAAACTGTGTTTCACATTCAAGTGACTGTGTATAAAGAGAAGCATCTTCAATAACCTCAATAGCTTTTGAACAAAAAAACAAAACAAAAAAGAGGTTGGAAGGAACCAATATCATCCCACGTTTAATATAATACAGGAAGTAGAGAGACAATGGCTTCCTTTTCTGCACATGTAAGAATACAACATGATGACAGGGGTGCAGTGGAAATTTAAACAAGCAGGGATCCCGCAGTGAGCAAAGAAATATCTTTTGAAGCTAAAGTGACTAATATAACAGTTTGTATGAATTCAGACACTTAGATATACATTGCATTTTTAATTTTTTTTTGCTTTTTTTAACATTACTAAACAACCCACTCAAGATGTTTTTATTTTATGATGTCCCTATGGAATGAAAGTAATACGCCATGATAAAATTACAAGAGTGGCTTCTTTCTGAGGTCTGGCTATAATGCCGTCCAACTAGGGAGACCACGTGTCCCGGATTGCCCGGGACAGTCCCGCATTTTGTAGGTCAGTCCCGCATACCTTTATTCCAGGACAATACAGTGTCCCGGAATGAAACTGACACAGTCACCCACCCCCCGGGCCAATCTGATGAACCCAAAAATGTCTGCCACATCGCTACTTAACTCACGGACAGTACATGTCCTGGCCGGGAATGCCTGGAGGAGCAGAATCCCCACCCCCTGTTTGTGATTGGAGAAATCATAAATCCCGCCTCTTGTGTTCAATCACTGTGCTGTGATTCGTTACAGCCCAAGCTGATTTTTGGGAAGGGGGGTGTCCCTGAATGGTAGTTTGGAAATGTGGTCACCCTACTTCCAACTGGCTTCAGTAGCCGGTGACCGAGAATAAGTATGAAAGGCAGCATACCTACACACCCTTTCTGGGTCATTAATGCAAAGTATTGAGGTAAACAGCCAGGCAGCTAACATTTTCAGGAGGGCTTCAGCAGTGGTATCCTCCTTGGCTTATTTGTGATAGGTTTTATTTCACCTTTTATGCCAAATCAATTTTCATGCTTTTAAAGAAAAGCTCCCGGGAAAAAAAATTAAAAGCCAGCAGCTACACATACTGCAGCTGCTGGCTTTTAATAAATGGACACTTACCTGTCCTGCTGTCCGTCGATGTCGGCAGTAGTGTTCCCGGCGTGAAGCCGAAAGACTCCTGCTGCCATTGCGGGTAATGGAACCCGGCAGTGTAGCCTTTCGGCTTCACGCCGGGAACAGTACTGCGCATGCGCGAGGCCCCGCTCCTCTCTTCTATTAGCCCGGCGGCCAGTGGAGGAGGAGGAGGGAGCCCTGCGACGACGTCACTGCCGCATCACAGCTCCGCGGCAGGGACTCCCAGAAGTGGAAAATGATACCTGTCGAAGACAGGTATCCTGTCCCCCCTTCCCCCGAAAGGTGGCAATTGTGGCACCGGAGGGGGGAGGAATCCGATGAGCGGAAGTTCCACTTTAGGGTGGAGCTCCGCTTTAAATTGTGATGATCCACTTGGGGAAAACAATCTCATCTTAACCCCTTCAAGCCTAAGCCTTTTTAGGACATTTGTTGCTTACCAAGTTAAAGTGGTTGTATAGTATTTTTTTTTTTTTTACTTTTATCTACAGATAAGCCTATAATAAGACATACCTGTAGGAAAAAAAAATATATCTCCTAAACCTGTATGGTTTAGGAGATATTCCCCTCGCAATGAGCCGCTGACTGCAGCGGCGCATGGGCACAGGGGATTTTTGGCTGAAAGCCCAGCAGATGCCGGACCTTCCCGGAGAAAAACTCCTGTGACAACATCGCGGCTCCAGCCACTCACAGCACTGGAGCCGCGATACCCAGAAGACACGCCGAGGCAACATGTCATCTCCCTCGGCATGGACTAGGTGAGTTACAGATGCCTTGCTCTAAGGTAAGTATTTGCCTTATGCCGCGTACACACGGTCGTTTTTTGCGATGAAAAAAACGACGTTTTCTGTGAAGTAAAAAACGACGTTTTTGAAACGTCACTTTTCAAAGACGATGTTGCATACACACCATTGTTTTTTCACAAAAAGCGAGGTTACGTTCACCACTCTTTTCCATTGAAGCTCGCTTCATAACTAGCTTCTGGGCATGCGCGGGTTGAAAAACGTCGTTTTGAACAACGTTTTTGCTACACACAGTGACTTTTTGTGAAACAAAAAACGACGTTTTGAAAAACGACACAAAAAATTCAAGCATGTTGGAATTTTTTTTGCCCACACACGATCAATTTAAATGACGTTTTAAAAAACGTCGTTTTTTTTCATCGCAAAAAACGACCGTGTGTACGCGGCATTACAGGTGACAAAAAAAAAGTTTGGGACTATACAACCGCTGTAAAATATGTATTATTTTGCTAGAAACTTACTTAGAACCCACAAACATTGAAAATATTTATAGAGAGTATAATATATTTATATTCCCTAGAGAAAAAAATGGCGATCGTTGCAATATTTTATGTCACACTGTATTTGCGCAGCAGTTTTTCAAGTGAATTTCTTTTGGAAGAAATGCAAAGTCATGAATTAAAAAGTATAATGTTACACAAAGTAAAATAGGGGATAGATTTAGGGACTTTAAATTTTTTCTTTTTCTATTTTTACTAGTAATGGCGGCAGATCTGCAAATTTTAGCGGGACGGCAACATTGCAGCAGACAAATCTCACCCTAAGTGACACTTTTTAAGGACCAGTGTCACCAATACAAAGATCAGTGCTAAAAATTTTGTATCACTTGGGTCGATCAAAAGGTTAACTATGTTCCCTCAGTGTCTGTTCTAACTATGGGGGGGCTCACTGGGACAACACAGAGAGCGCTCTTCCTGATTATTAGGAACAGACAATCTCAGTGTTGTCCACTGTCAGAACAGGGATCCTCCTTGTTTACATAGGCAGATCCCTGTTCTGCCTCTCTGTGGAGCGATCGCGGGTTGCCCGGAGGACAGCAAGTCTGCAAGACCCGCGCGCACACTCCCCCGGCTTGCAGCAGGCACGCCTACATTATCTCATGCACGCAACAACATACAGGTATGTTGTTGCGTGCAATAGAGCCTCCCAGATTCCGATAAGCCCCCCGCCCGCAGACCCCAGATTTGCTGTCCAAGGACCTCGACTGTGGAATGCACTACCAACCACCATCAGACTGGAGTCGGATCACTTGGCCTTCAGGAGAATGATTAAAACTCATCTCTTCTGGGGCAAAGCGTTTTCCTTATCGAAGGAATGGAAACAGCGCCCAGAGGCGATTCAGTTCACAAGTGTTGCGCTTTATACGTTTTTCACTCACTCACCCCGACAACCAACGGCCAGGGTTGTCGGGAAGAAGCCCTGTCCTTATCAACATGGACACAGGGTGCTTTGGGGTGGGGGGCCGCAGGGCGTAGGGGTTCTCTTTACAATCCATACCAGACCTAAGGGCCTGGTATGCCCCTGGGGGGGGGGGGAACCCATGCTGGTTTTTTATTTAGAATTTGGCATGGAGTTACCCCATATGATTCATACCAAATGCCGCGTCTAGAATTGGTGGTCAATCTCGCCCAGAAAGGGAGCGAAATTGACACAATGTCGTGGTCACCTACTGTATGTTATATCACTGCAATCGTCAGGAGCTGGAGAATTAATTTTGGGTTGTTCTTTGGTGGTGGGTTATGGTACCAACAAGACATATACAGCTAAAAAAAAAAAAAAATATGCATGATTGTGCCTTGAAAAAGTATTCATACCCCTTGAAATTTTTCATGTTACAACCAAAAACAAAAATGTATTTTAATGGGATTTTATGTGATAGACCAACACAAAGTGGCACATAATTGTGAAGTGGAAAGAAAATTTTCATTGTTTTTATAAGTATCTGAAAAGTGTGGCCTGTATTTGTATTCAGCGCTCCTGAGTCAATACTTTGTAGAACCACCTTTCGCTGCAAATACAGCTGCAAGTCTTTTTGGCTTCTTATAGCTTTCTTTGAACAATGACTTTCTTCTTGTCACTCTTCCATAGAGGCCAGATTTGTGGAGTGCACGACTAATAGTTGTCCTGTGGACAGATTCTCCCACCTGAGCTGTGGATCTCGGCAGCTCCTCCAGAGTTACCATGGGCCTCTTGGCTGCTTCTCTAATTAATGCTCTCCTTGCCCGGCCTGTCAGTTCAGGTGGACGGCCATATCTTGGTAGGTTTGCAGTTATGCCATACTCTTTCCATTTTTGGATGATGGATTGAACAGTGCTCCATGAGATGTTCAAAGCTTGGGATATTTTTTTTTATAACCCAACCCTGCTATAAACTTCTCCACAACTTTATCCCTGACCTGTCTGGTGTGTTCCTTGGCTTCATGATGCTGTTTGTTTACTAAGGTTCTCTAACAAACCTCTGAGGGCTTCACATAACATCTGTATTTATACTGAGATTAAATTACACATGGGTGGACTCTATTTACAAATTAGGTGACTTCTAAAGGCAATTGGTTCCACTAGATTTTAGTTAGTGGTATCAGAGTAAAGGGGGCTGAATATAAAAGCACGCCACACTTTTTAGATAATTATTTTTAAAGAATTTGGAAAACCATTTATCATTTTCCTTCAACTTCACTACAATTATGTGCCACTTTGTGTTGGTCTTTCACACGGTTCTCCAAACTGTGGCCCGAGGGACCATTTTTTCCACTGATACCAATGATACCAATGATGGGATACTAGTCCTCCTACTAATAAGGGCCCTACTCCTACTCCTACTGACCACCAACACTGAGGCCATATTTATTCTCACTGGTGCCAAGCTCAGGACATTTTCTGCCCCCCGCTGGCCACAGTCTGGCCCTTCTAAAGTCTGAAAGACAACAAAATGGCCCTTCATTTGAAAAGTTTGGAGACCCCTGGTCTATCACATAAAATCCCAAAAAATACATTTATGTTTTTGGATGTAATATGACAAAATGTGGAAAATGTCAAGGGGTATGAATAGTTTTTCAAGGCAATGTAGGTAAGCTTATAATAAGGCTTACCTATAGGTACTGTAAATATCTCCTAAATGTGCGCCGTTTAGGGGTTATTTACTGAATGTCACCGGCTTTATATAATTGGTGCATGCGCTCTGAAGGTACGGCATTCACATGCTTATCCTTCAGTCCTGTGAGTCCTGTGCTGTAAACGGTGGCTCCCACACGCATGCACGGGACAGACGTCATCGTGGTTCTGGCCACTCACACAGCCAGAGTCCACACACCCGAAGGAAGACCGGGTGAAGATGGAAGCGCCTTCAGCTGTGACAACCTGCCGCTGGAAGGCTTCATTTTCAGGTACGTTTTACATGTGCTAGTATGCGATCCATTGCCTGTCAGGTTTAAAACATGTACTGAGTGGTTTACTAATGCTTTAAAGTGGTTGTAAACCCCTCGGGGAAGTTACACCTACAGGTAAGCCTAGATTAAGGCTTACCTGTAGGTGCTTGCAATATCTCCGAGACCTACACAGTCTCGGAGATATTTGCAATTTTCCTGAGCGCCGCCGCCTTCTGGGCATGCGATGTCTTGAAAGGGCACTCTGTGCCGTTTCAAGCCAGGGTCATGCTGTGAATAGCGTCTCCCGCGTGAATGTGCAGAGTGACGTCATCGACACTCCGGCCAGTAACCTCCGGGAGAGATGTTGCCTCTGGAGGGGGGATGAGGATCGCTGCGGGGGCTTCGATCTAAGATAAGTAATTCATAATGAGCTAGTATGCTAGTCATACTAGTTCATTATGCCTTTTTAATATATATTTTTTTCCGGGGGGAGGGGGGGTTTACAACCACTTTAAAAGCAGGGGGGTTCAATACTTTTTTAAATGGACAGTTATTCTATTGCATGGGCTTTATGGGCAGCTTTGTCTAGCTGTTTTTTAACTATGCATACATTTCTGGGCAGAACTTTGTGTGAAAGAAACATTCCAATAATTCACACCTCCTTCCAACTTCACCATAATTCTTTCTACAGAAGCAGTCAAACTAAATGAGTGTTTGGCTGTGTCAAACCTCTAGCTGCAGCAAGAAGTGTGACACTGAGGCCTCGTTCACACAGATTTACCTAAGCATACACCTGTGTGAGTGCCATGTATCCCAGCGCAGGATGCACAGCTGTTCCGTCCATCTGTATGCAGGCAGTTCCATCCATGTCAAATGGGACGCAGCAGCTTCATGGACACAGCCACTGCTCCAAATTTCACATTGGTGTGGGTGCGGGATTTTAAAGGGGGGGGATTTACAAAACCCTTTACAACCACTTTAGCCCACAGGTAAGCCTAGATTAAACTTACCTGTAGGTGCTTGAAATATCTCCCTGACCTGCACAGTCTAGGAGATATTTTCAAATCGCCGTAGGGCGATTTCTCCCGCGCATGCGCCGGAGTTAGAAAGGGCACGCCGTGCCGTTTCTATCTTGGGTCATGCCATTAAAGGCGGCTCCCATGCACATGCTGTGCAGGAGTGATGTCATGCAACGTCACGCGACTCCGGCCAGTCACAGTGCCGGAGTTCGCGCCCCCGGAAGGAAGAGGGGTGAAGAATGGCCGCTCACTACTAGCGAGGAAGACGGGGACATCACGGGCTTCTCCTGCAGGTAAGTGTCACATAATGGGCTACTATGCGATGCATAGTAGTCCATTATGCTTTACCTTTACAGGGAAACAAAGAGGAAGTAACACCCATCAGGCTTTACTTCCTCTTTAAGAGCAAAGCCACAATATAAAAACAAAAAAGGGCATGGTGTTGATGGAAGCTACTTACTGTTGACTGACTTTCTAAGATTACTAAAGATTACTTCTCGCCAGTGCTAGTTTAAGGTCATGTCACCTTGGTTTCATATTGAAAATACTGCCTTCCTGAACCATATTCACCCCCTGGATGTACTTAAAAGGTGTCAGTCATGTCTCCCCTTTCCCTTCTTTCCTCTAAATTGTACATATTCCCTTCCTGAAGTCGCTCCTGATCCATTTTCCATATTCTGAGTTTTATATTCCATATTTTGAGTTCCATATTCTGAATTCCACGTTCCATATTCAGAGTATTACTGGCCATGTTCTGAGTTCTATGTTCCATATTACAAATTCCAAGACCCACGTTCGTAATTACAAGTTTCATGTTTTCCTGTTCCAAATTCCATATTCCAAGTTGCACTTTGCAAGGGAATTATCCCTAGAGCTTAGTGCATGAGGTGGAGCTCTGCAGACTGCCATTATCCAATCATATGCATGCAAAAAAAATAAAAAAAATTCCTTGCACCTGATTGGGTATTCTTTACAAAGTGGAGCTTTACCACATTTACTATGCTCTGAGGAAAATAATTTTCAAGGTGCAACTTCCCTTGCAAATCTAATATCCTACTTGCCTTTAGTAAACCAACCCCAAAGCAGCAGCTAGTGCCTTTCTGAAAGTTTTCTGTTGTAGATAGTGAAAGCACTCTGAAAAAGTAACCTTTAAAAACAGGAGTAAAGCTATTACCAGGCCCCCACTTTTATATTGCCGAAAATGTAAAGTCATTTGTGAGCATTAAAAAGGAATGCTATAGATGAGCTGAATAACAGACTGTTCCTTCCCATAAATCAAAGAAACTGTCAACCTGCTGCAATTTATATTGTAAAACGGATAAAAAATTAAACAGGTGAAGTGAGACTCACTGGTTATATCTCAGTAGATATGTTCCAGCCAGTGACGTAGATTATAGATATGCACTGACCAGCAAATTAGATATGTTTTGTTTAGCTCCATTGATGTACCGGCTGGCTTAGTAGATATACCGGCCACATAATTAGATATATTCTGGCTAGCTCAGTAGATTTGTTCCAGTTAGCCCAGGAGATAAGTTCTGGCCAACACTGAAGATGTGTTCTGGCCAGCTCAGTAGATATGTTATGGCCATCTTAGTAGATATGCTCTGACCAGCTAAGAAGACATGTTCTGGCTAGCTCCGTAGATATTTTCTGGCCAGCTCACAAGACTTGTTCTAGCCAGCTAATTAGAAATGTTCTGGCCAGCTCAGTAGATATGTTCTAGTTAGCTCAGTAGATTTGGTCCTGGCAGCTCAGGGGATATGTTATGGCCAGATAATTAGGTATATTCTTTGTAGCTCAGTAGATATGTTCCGACCAGCTCAGTAAATATGTTCTATCTAGCTCAGTAGATTTGGTCCTGGCAGCTCAGCAGATATGAAAAAAAATCCACAAGGGAAACACTGCGCTTAATAAAAAATTACAAAATAATATATGATAAATTGACATGTACAAATGTGAGACTTTGTAAAAGCAGCCAGTATCAAAAATTTGTGATACAAAAATTAAAGCATAGAAAAAAGAAAAAGATACGGCGCTGGATGAAAATGAAGACTGGATGGACAAACATATAATTACAGCGTATTGAAGCTGGATAGCGCTATAGGAAACCAACCAAAATGTATGAACAAAAACTTATAAGCAAAGATATTCACACACTATAATATTGTACACCAGACTGTGCAAAAATAAAAAGTATGACCAAAATATATGAATAAGTATTAAGGCTTGCCGTATGGTTAGCCTGTATTTGTGGGAGGAGTCTGGTGAGTACTTAAGGCTCCTCCCACGTCAGGTCCGGTGTTGGCGCCATTTCTGGTTGAAGGGGGAGGTGCAGAGTAGCAGCAGCCTCGTGGCGGTGTCTCTCCCGGGTTTCATTGATGTGAGGCAGCCTGCCCAGCCATCTATCTTGTCTATCTACCTGTCCTTTCCCCGAGGGCATGCCGGCTTGATGGAGGAAGGGGGTGCCCGCTTTTCTGGCTATACACGGATGCTGGCAGTGAGGGGGGCGTCCACGTGTTTCTCCCTTACCAAACCCGGGAGGGGCTGCTGCGTGGTTAGCTTGTCCCGGTTCGAACGCTGGACATCATGGAGCGGGAGCCCGCCACCCACCAACCCACTGCTCTGCAGACCTGCCCCCTCGCTCGTCTTTTATTTGCCTTCCGGGATCTCGGGGGGTGAGCTGTCCGGGTGCACGCTGCGCCGCCAGTTTCTCCCCATGCATTCACCGGGCCGCCTTCCTCCCCTGTCTCCCTTCCTCACTCAGAGCGGAGGAGCACTTCTCAGGGTGCGCGCAACTGCACGAGGGGGAGGGGAGGGGGGGGGGCCGTACACCACCCCACTCCAGGCAAGCTGCGGGACGCCCGCTCCTTGTCCCTGTCGGCTTCCGGGCTCACGCTGAGGGGGGGCGTCCTTCCACCCACTTGCTTGGTGAGCACTCCTGCTACTTGCACGGCCATCCGCTTGTCCATGCGGGGGGGGGGGAGAGGGGGGCACGCTGCTGCTCGGGGCATCCACCCACTCTTCCCTGTCAGTTCACAAGCTCGCTGAGCCATGCATTCCAGGCACACAGTGTCTTTGGGGGGGGGGGGGGGTCACGTTGGCAACATGGAGGGAGGGAAAGGAGACTGTCCACCTTTCATTCCTGGGGTTATGCCAGCACCTTTTCCCACGGGTTGCGCAGGCAGTCTGCTCGTTGCTGCAATTGTCTTAGCGTTCTGTCACACCAGGTTTCCAGCCAATGCATTTTCTTAGCGTTCTGTCCCTGGGTTTCTGTCATGGCGTTCTGCCCCGGCGTTTCTGTCTTAGCATTTCTGCCCCGGCGTTTCTGTCCTTGAGTTGTTACGCTGCCAGTCTTCCTTGCATTTCGGCAATTTGTCTCTGCGTTTCAGTCGCTCTGCGTTCTAGTCTTTTCTGTCAGTGCGTTTGCCCATAGTTTGTCATGCGTTTCTGCTCTGTCATGCGTTTTTGCCCCGCGTTTCTGCTCTGTCATGCGTTTCTGCCCCTGAGTTTCTGTCATGCGTTTCTGCCCCAGGAGTTTCTGTCATGCGTTTCTGCCCCAGGAGTTTCTGTCATGCGTTTCTGCCCCAGGAGTTTCTGTCATGCGTTTCTGCCCCAGGAGTTTCTGTCAGGCTCTCGGGCCCAGTATTTCCATGCTTTGCATTACAGCTTCAGTACGTTTGGGGCATGTGTAGCACACTCATGTAAGGGGGGGGGGGGGTTTCTGTCATAGCATTCCTGCCCCCGGGGGGTTGCGGTCACAGCGCCCTGCCCCAGGGTTTTTTCCATCACAGCTTCCTGCCCCGGGGGGGGGGGGGATTCCGTCGCGGCGTCCTGCCCCGGGGGGGGGGGGATTCCGTCGCGGCGTCCTGCCCCGGGGAGGGGGGGGTGTTCCGTCATAGCTCCCGGTGGGTGCAGGGGGGGGGTGTTTTCAGTCCTTGGGTCTGGGGGGGGTTTCTGGTTTCCATCTCAGCATTCTGTCATACCGTTTCTGCCCCACGTTTTCTGTCTTTTCAGTTTCAGTCTCAGCTTTTCTCATTAGCATTTCTGTCATTCGTTTCAGTAGCTGCATTCTGTCATAGCGTTTCTGCCCCAGGTTTGCTGTCTGTGCATTTCTGTCTCATGGTCCAGTCTCAGCGTGGACTGCCCCAGGATTCTGTCATTGCGTTGCAGTCTCAGCGTTACTGTCAGTGCTTTTTCTGCCTCAGCGGTTCAGTCTCGGCATTTTCCTTCTGGCAGGATTCTGTCTTTGTATTTCTGCCTCGGCGTTTCAGGCGCAGCATTTTCCCTCATCGTTCGGCCCCAGGGTTCTGTTATCGCATTTACGCTTCAGCAGCACAGGCTCCGCTTTTAGACTCACCATTTGTCTCATACCTTTTTCTGCCCAGGTTTCCTGTCATGGCAGTTCGGCCCCTATGTGTCAGGCTCAGCATTTCTCTCAGATAAATTCTGGCCCACGATTTTAGTCATAGCGTTTCTGGCTTGCGATTTCAGTCATAGCGTTTCTGGCCTGCGATTTCAGTCATAGCGTTTCTGGCCCACGATTTCAGTCATAGCGTTTCTGGCCCACGATTTTAGTCATAGCGTTTCTGGCCCACGATTTCAGTCATAGCGTTTCTGGCCCACGATTTCAGTCATAGCGTTTCTGGCCCACGATTTCAGTCATAGCGTTTCTGGCCCACGATTTCAGTCATAGCGTTTCTGGCCCACGATTTCAGTCATAGCGTTTTCTGGCCCACGATTTCAGTCATAGCATTTCTGGCCCACGAGTACTGGCCCACGAGTACTGGCCCACGAGTACTGGCCCACGAGTACTGGCCCACGTTTTCAGTCACAGCGTTTCTGGCCCACGTTTTCAGTCACAGCGTTTCTGGCCCACGTTTTCAGTCACAGCGTTTCTGGCCCACGTTTTCAGTCACAGCGTTTCTGGCCCACGTTTTCAGTCACAGCGTTTCTGGCCCACGTTTTCAGTCACAGCGTTTCTGGCCCACGTTTTCAGTCACAGCGTTTCTGGCCCACGTTTTCAGTCACAGCGTTTCTGGCCCACGTTTTCAGTCACAGCGTTTCTGGCCCACGTTTTCAGTCACAGCGTTTCTGGCCCACGTTTTCAGTCACAGCGTTTCTGGCCCACGTTTTCAGTCACAGCGTTTCTGGCCCACGTTTTCAGTCACAGCGGTTCTGGCCCGCGATTTCAGTCACAGCGGTTCTGGGGTGTTCCTGTCCCCAGGGGCTTACCCTCATAGCGTTTCCAGCCTCTGCGTTTCGGGCCCAGGCCTCCAGTCTCTGCGTTTCGGGCCCAGGCCTCCAGTCTCTGCGTTTCTGGCCCAGCCCTCCAGTCTCTGCGTTTCTGGCCCAGCCCTCCAGTCTCTGCGTTTCTGGCCCAGCCCTCCAGTCGCACGTTTCTGTCGTTTTGCCCCAGCATGACGGTCATGACGTCTGTCTGTCACGGCGTAGTTGTTGTTTGTTGGTCTTCATGTCTCATTGTTCTTTGTCATGTTGCAACTGGGTTAGTTAGCTAGCATTCGAATCTCGGGATCTGTCACGTCTACAGATCCATACGGGCTGAGGTTTCGTTGTTAATGATTGTCGCCCACAATCTTCTCGCCCGTATACCATACGTCATACGATGCACTTTCATTCTCACACCTGTACGACTACCCACCACGCTCCGTGGGTTCACCAGTCCTGAGTGTTCGGTTATCGCCTATGTCTGCGCTGCAGGTTTCTCAGGCTCATTTACCAATCACATAGGGGTGGGTGCCATCTTTTAGTTCATTCTCGCGCAGTGGTCTCGATGTTCTCGCTCATGTTCCCGAACTTAGGTAAGGTGCCGGGGGGAGGGGGGGGGTTGTTGCTTGTCTGGTGATCGGTTATCTGTCATTTCCGCCCCAGTCGCACGTTTCTGTCATTTCCGCCCCAGTCGCACGTTTCTGTCATTTCTGCCCCAGTCGCACGTTTCTGTCATTTCTGCCCCAGTCGCACGTTTGTCATTTCTGCCCCAGCATGTCGGTCGTATTGTCTGTCATGGCGTGGTTGTTGTTTGTTATCGTGTCTCATTGTTCTTTGTCATGTTGCAACTGGGTTAGTTAGCTAGCATTCAAATCTCAGGATCTGTCACGTCTACAGATCCATACGGGCTGAGGTTTCGTTTTTAATGATTGTCGCCCACAATCTTCTCGCCTGTATACCATACGTCATACGATACACGTTCATTCTTACACCTATACGACTACCCACCACGCTCCGTGGGTTCACCAGCCTTGAGTGTTCAGTTGTCACCTGTGTCTGCGCTGCAGGTTACTCGGGCGCATGTAACTTTCACATAGGGGTGGGGGGGGGCAGTCTTGGTTCATTCACGCGCAGTGGTCTCGATGTTCCTGCTCATGTTCTCCTTCTTAGGTAGGTGCCGAAGGGGTTGTGATCGTTGCATGTCTGGTGATCTGTTGTCTTGTTTGCTAGTTTATGTTCCCAATCTGAGTCTGGCTTGGTTCCCATGTGCCACGATGCTATTACCAGTGCATCGGCCTTATCCGCTTTTTCAGGTAGCTGACACTCAGTCTCCTGCCTGTGGTCCTTTTTGCAACTTACCCTCTCGCTTCCCTACATCAGCGCGGGTATTGCCCGGTTGAAGGTTTCAATCCGCTTGGCCCTTGCTCCATTTCCCCCATGCATCCTCTGGTCACAAGTAGTTCATTCCTTAGGGTGGGGTTGTCTTGGGCATCAGGCTCGTTCCATCTTTCATGGGTCAATAAGTTCTAAGTGGTTCACAGATTCCATAGAGGTTTCCTTGTGTCTCAAGTCATGGGTCGGTGGGTTCTCCTGTCGTAACGGTTTCTTGCATGCTTGCCTTCCAGGCGTACGCTACTCCACTGGACGGTGTGTTCTCTACCCTTCTTCACCTACACATGTGTCTTTTGCCCTCTTTTAGGCATACCGACCAGCTAGGCCAAGGCACACCTCAGGCCTTGGTTGCTAGGGTGATCACATTCCATACTCGAAGACTCTGACCACAAGTATTAAGGCTTGCCGTATGGTTAGCCTGTATTTGTGGGAGGAGTCTGGTGAGTACTTAAGGCTCCTCCCACGTCAGGTCCGGTGTTGGCGCCATTTCTGGTTTCCCACCCACCCGTTCCCCCAGCTTCACACACTCCATTTCTCTTTGTTCTTTTTCTTATTCTCATATTCAGGGTATGCCCTCTTTTAGGCATACCGACCAGCTAGGCCAAGGCACACCTCAGGCCTTGGTTGCTAGGGTGATCACATTCCATACTCGAAGACTCTGACCACAAAAATATATATCAAAAAAAATATTCACACACTGTGATCATATACACCAAAACTGTGCAAAAAAATAAAAAAGAAGTTCTTATTCCATTTAAATTTCCACAGGAAAGATGATCGTTGTTTAAATGATAAACATGCGAGAGGGAGTCCCAGAAAATTGAGTCCTACAGGTCATCAAAGAAGGTGGAAAGTGAAAAGTGTAAGTAGACTTGATTCACCAGTAGAGACACCCAAAGTGAAGATGTAGTCTCCTTACCGAATATACTGACCAATACACTGGTCACTCTGAGCACGGGGGTTTAAGGTCTCCCTCCTGACCGTCTGTATGATCTCTAGATGGTTCTAAAATGACTCTCCATAGAAGGAAAGCATAAAAAGAAAAGAAGACCATAGCGTAATACCACAGAATAAAAAAGATTCAATGTACTAAAACTGATTGCACTCACATTTAAGAGGTGAACAAACAGCGGTGTATATTGTTATGAAGCCGGCGGCTGCACGTCCCCTCCTGCTCGTGTTCGTTCAGGGTTTCCTCTCGGAATAGCGTGATGTCGTCGGTGCCGCAAGCCACGCCACGCATCTCAGTAGATATGTTATGGCCAGATAATTAGGTATATTCTGGCTAGCTCAGTAGATATGTTCCGACCAGCTCAGTAGATATGTTCTATCTAGATCAGTAGATTTGGTCCTGGCAGCTCAGGAGATATGTTATGGTTAGCTCAGTAGCTATGTTATGGCCATCTTAGGAAATATGTTATGACCAGCTAATTAGGTATATTCTGGCTATCTCAGTAGATATGTTCCATCCAGGTCAGTAGATATGTTCCGACCAGCTAAGTAAATATGTTCCGACCAGGTCAGTAGATATGGCGCAGTAGATATGTTCTGGCTAACTCAGCAGATACGAGAGGTCTTCAAAAAGTTTCCGCACATTTATATATATAAAACTTAGTTTAAAAAAAAGTGTGGAAACTTTTTGAAGAAACCTTGTATGTTTTGTCCAGCTCAGTAGACATCTTCTGGCCAGCTTAGAAGATAAGTTCTGGCCAGCTCAGTAGACATGTTCTGGCCAGCTTAGAAGGTATGTCCTGGCCAGCTCAGTAGATATGTTCTCGCCAGCTTAAAAAATACGTTCTGGCCAGCTCAGTAGACATGTTCTGGCCAGCTTAGAAGATAAGTTCTGGCCAGCTTAGAAGATAAGTTCTGGCCAGCTCAGTAGATATGTCCTGGCCAGCTCAGTAGATATGTCCTGGCCAGCTCAGTAGACATGTTCTGGCCAGCTTAGAAGATAAGTTCTGACCAGCTCAGTAGATATGTTTTGTCCAGCTCAATAAATATGTTCTGGCCAGTTCAGTAGATATGTTCTGGCTGGCTCAGAATATATGTCTCATAGGTATAGGGTTCTGTATATGGAGGTTCTCCATGTATTGCTTATCTTTTTTTCTACTGGTTGACCTATATAGGTTTGTGTCTTTTTTTTCACCCTATGTATCTTTGTCACATGTTTGTTCTGGGCCAGAGACAAGCAGATAACTAAAATTTTTAGAAGACGGTAGTTGACGACATCCCCTGTGTTTCTCTGAAGATGGGTTTTCTTTAAGCATCTGTAATGTGTTGCAAAGCCTATGACGACACACAGGGTTAAGTGCAGTCAACCAAACCACTTCCTATATTATACTGTACAGAGAGAGTTCCTCTGCTCAAGTCTCTACCAACATAGTGCCGTAGACGACTAATTGTACGGTTCATTGAGAGATTTTATTTAACACCTAAATACAATAATTTTCCTTAGCTACTTCAAATACTTTACATTATTGAATGTATTCTATAGGGCAATCAACAAGGTGTAATAATTCATTAGAGGAGGATCAGAATTAACTTCTCTATAATATGACAAGTACAGTGAATCCGGTGGCTTTTATGGGTTAATACAGCTATTTACAAATCCTCATTGCTCCTTGCAATACCATAATCAATAAGCCTATATCTTTAGTGAATGGCTGCATGCCTGAGCCTAGTGACTGCAGATCACCCGACAACCACAAAGACTGACATCAGGCTGAGCCGTTCAGCAATGACATCCTCCATGATGGAACACACACCCCCAACTGACCGTTTTCACCCTACCGCCCACCAGAAGGAAACACAGCTGAAATAGCAGTGCAGCCTTTGATTAATTCAGATCTAGCCTCATGTGTCATATTAGTATTTAGAAATACAGCGGCATTGCCTCTTGCCCATGTTTATTGCACAGAAAATACGATCCATAAAATCCTATACAAAGTTATTTAACTTTTAATGATCTTTATGAAAATACAAAAAAACTCCCACCACATTGTTACTGTACTACTCAATCTATACTTGTGTGTCAGGGTGTATAAACTATTAGAACACGGATGAGTGCAAATGATATAAACACAAAGCATGCTCAGTGTCCATCAATATACAATACAGATTGTAGTAATTAGTCTTACTATGAAGCTCAGCACAGTTGCTGAATACAGTGAGCTCATTATGTTTGGTATCAGTAAACAATACCGCATGTTCTGTATCAGTAAACAATACCGCGTGCTGATTATCAGTGTGTAGATACAAAGCATCAATAGGAAGCCTACTATAAAGGCAGTGTTCATTCTTAGTGTATTGACCAAAATATGGAGTCATACAGAGGCTGACCAGCAGTCATATATACTCAGACTGAGGGCCACGACATTGTTCTGTACTCATGATAATGCAAAATGTACAGGGATTTACTGACTGCAATTATATTACACTATACAAAACAAAGTCATAGAGCAGCCTTTTCAACCGGGGTGCCCCGAATTGCTTAAAGACGGGCCAGCGAGTAGACCAAGCCTGTGCAAGTAGACCAAGCCTGTGAGAGTAGAACCAAGTCTGTGCGAGTAGACCAAGCCTGTGCGTGTAGACCAAGCCTGTGCGAGTAGACCAAGCCTGTGCAAGTAGACCAAGCCTGTGCGAGTAGACCATGCCTGTGTGTGTAGACCAAGCCTGTGCAAGTAGACCATGCCTGTGCGAGTAGACCAAGCCTGTGCAAATAGACCAAGCCTGTGCAAGTAGACCAAGACTGAGCGAGGAGACCAAGCCTGTGCAAATAGACCAAGCCTGTGCAAGTAGACCAAGACTGAGCGAGGAGACCAAGCCTGAGTGAGTAAACCATGCCTGTGCGAGTAGACCAAGCCTGAGCGAGGACACCAAGCCTGAGCGAGGAGACCAAGCCTGTGCGAGTAGACCAAACCTGTGCGAGTAGACCAAGACTGAGCGAGTAGACCAAGCCTGTGCAAGTAGACCAAGACTGAGCGAGTAAACCATGCCTGAGCGAGGAGACCAAGCCTGAGCGAGGAGACCAAGCCTGAGCAAGGAGACCAAGCCTGTGCGAGTAGACCAAACCTGTGCGAGTAGACCAAGACTGAGCGAGGAGACCAAGCCTGTGAGAGTAGACCTAACCTGTGCGAGTAGACCAAGACTGAGCAAGTAGACCAAGCCTGAGCGAGGAGACCAAGCCTGAGCGAGGAGACCAAGCCTGTGCGAGTAGACCAAACCTGTGCGAGTAGACCAAACCTGTGCGAGTAGACCAAGACTGAGCGAGTAGACCAAGCCTGAGCGATTGGACCAAGCCTGTGCGAGTAGACCAAGCTTGTGCGAGTAGACTAAGCCTGTGGGAGTAGACCAAGCCTGTGCGAGTAGACCAAGCCTGTGCAAGTAGACCAAGACTGAGCAAATAGACAAGCCTGAGCGAGTAGACCAAGACTGAGCAAGTAGACCAAGCCTGTGCGAGTAGACCATGCCTGTGCGAGTAGACCATGCCTGTGCGAGTAGACCAAGCCTGTGCAAGTAGACCATGCCTGAGCAAGTAGACCAAGTCTGTGTTTTTGTTACACAAAGCCACATGTTTTATTGTGCAGCATTACAACCTTTGCACTGTCTAGGACAGCCACTGGTATCCCAACAAGTGATGTCATTGGTTTATAAGGAGTACGCCAGTGTCCGAATCCTTGTATGTCCCTTTTTGACCTCTCTCTATCAGCTTTGGCTCACATTAGCTCATTGAGCCCGGTTCACACTGCCGTGACTTGTCATGCGATTTGACAGTTCAAAGTTGAATGACAAGTCACGCCCCATTGATGGCAATGAAACCCTTCTAATGGCTCTGACTTAGAAAAAGGCTCCTGCACTACTTTTGGTGACACTCAATGCTACTTGCATTGCCTTCTGGTAAATAAGTTGTATGCAAGCCACAATGAAGTCATAAAGGGATGTCAGATTCAAAGTCGCGTGGAAGTTGCGGCAGTGTGAACCGAGGCTAAGGGATAGAAACTAAGGCAGAAGAGAAATGCTGGAATACTAGTCAGTACCAGTGTGCAATGGTGTATTTTCTTTGTAAGAAAAAATCACCTCTAATGTTGGGTGTCCTACGTGAGTGGATGTTGCTACGTTATGTAAAACTATTAGTTTAGTTTTTTACATTTTAGAATAGGGTGCCTTAAGATTGTGCAGAATTTTAAAAGGTGCCTTGACCGAAAAAAGATTGAGAAGCACTGTCCTAGAGATCCAATGTTTTCATACAATGCTTAGACAAACACAACATAAAAAGGATATTATTATACCAAATAATAAGAAAAGGACAAAGCAAATAATAAAAAGATATTGAAAACAAAGCAAAGAACAATGATGAAGTGCAACATCCTATAGCAGGGGTGTCAAGCTAAATTTCATTGTGAGCCACATCAGCATTATAGTTGCCCTCAAACTGACGGTTGTTTCTTCAAGACTAGGGCCCGGATTCACAAAGCACTTACACCAACGTATCTCCAGATATGTCGCGTAAGTACAAATATGCGCCGTCGTATCTGTGTGTCGAACCCACAAACTTAGATAAGCCTAAAAACAGACTTCATCCCACCGACGTAACTTGCCTACGCCAGCATAGAATGGGCGCATATTTACGCTGGATGCATGTGGCGGTCCCATTGATTTTCGATTCAAATATGCAAATGAGGGAGATGCGCCAATTTACGAATGTACTTGCGCCCGGCGCATGATTTACGCAGTTTGCATACGTTTTACGTTCTGCGTAAAGTTATTCCCTATAGATGAGGCGCAACCCATGCAAAGGTATGGACCAGGGAACACAAGCCTACGTATTATACGTTGGACATCTGTGAATATGGGCTGACGTGGGTCTGGCTGGGCGTAGGTTATGTTCATGGCGTACACAGTGATCCGGCGTATCTTAGGCAGTTGTTCCGACATGGTTGTACACATGCGCACAGGGATACGTCCATGTCCTGACACATGCGCAGTTCATTTTAAGTACTTGTCTGGCACCCGGCCCATCATTTGCATGGGGTCACGCTTCATTAACATGGATCACGCCCACTTCCAGCCCACTTCCACCTACTTCCACTTACGCTGGCTTACGCCTACGAAATAAACGCTACGCCGGTGCAGAGTTGGGAGCATTTGCTTTGTGAATTCATGCTTGCCTCTCCGTGCTGCGCTGTCGTAGCGTAAAAGAGATACGCTACGGCGGCATAAATATGCGCCGATGTATGTGAATCCGGGCCTAGATGTCCAGTGCACCCCCCTTACATCAGATGTTAGGAGCACCCCACCGTCAGAAGACAATAGTCCCCCACCCTCCCTCATATAGCATGTGCTGCTGCTGGGAAGAAGCTGGGATGGAGCTGGGAAGTAGAAAGTGAAGTGTTTGGAGGAGGACCAGAAGAGGGCTGGAGTCAGCTGCCAGAGTCTGCTGAATGCTGAGATGAGGGGAAGCAGAGAAGAGGAGCTGCAACTGCACAGAGAGGTGCAGGATCTGTAAGAGGAGATCTGTCCTCCTCTTTTGCTGAGTGGTGAGACAGAGGGGAGGCAAAGACGAGCCTCTCTGTGGCTGCATAAAGAAGCACAGTATCTTGAGGAGGAGTTCTGTCCTCTTTCCTACTGCCAACTGATGACACAAGGGGGTGGCGGAGATTAGGAGTTACGCAGCTGCAGGAGAGGTGTGAAAGACACATGAAATAGCGTGGCGGGCCAGATTCGGCCCACAGGCCTTTTGTTTGACACATGTGACCTATATAGCAACCGATCCAATTACTATAGTGAAGTAATTACAGCACTGTAGTCAGATTATACGTGATCAGTTGCTCCAAGTTATAAAACTTTGCAAAGCACCACTGCGTTTTTGAATTAACATGTTTCCATGTTGATTTGTTCTTGAAAGTGCATGCTTTGGTGTTAGCAAAGTTACCCTTGATCCACACTAATTAATGAATTCGGACTGTAGAAGACACATGCACTGATAAATGGTATGCACATGATTGTTTCAGGTCAGGTAGTGAAGGAAGGACAAGGGCGACAGCCCTGGAGTATTTAAAACAAGGTCATTTTTATTTTTATTCCGGCACAGAACGATCAAACTTAGAGCCGGTTCACACAGGGGCGACTCGTCAGACGACTCAACCGCCTGACAAGTCGCGTCCACTCTGTTCAATGGAACCATTCTAATAGGAGCGACTCAAGTCGCTCCGACTTAGAAAAAGATTCTTGTACGACTCTAAGGGCGACTCGGGGTGACTTGAATTGGACTTTAATACAGAAGTCATTTTACAAGTCGCCTCTGAAGTCGCCTATAGATCCCCTTGCCGAGTCACCCCCAAAGTCGTGCCGCCCCGGGTCTCAGTCAAACACTGGACTTTGCGGGGCCTAACGGGCTCAGGCCCCCTAGTGTGGGTACACCTTAACACAAGATGATGGGTTATATCACACTGCAATCTAACTTCCCTTGTTTATATAATAGTTTATTCTTTTATCATGTGAAACTATACTATATTTATTAAATTTTGTATTTTTGTATTATCAAGTTATTGGTGGTCTATAGTCCTTCTTGTTCTGGTTCTCTTACCGGAAAGCTTTTTTATATTAACACAAGATGACCAGCAGAAATCTGGTTTCATAAATCTGGCAAAAAGGTGGTGAAATCAGATGATTACCACCTGTCATCTGTGGTTATTGAAGAAGGTAGACCGGTGCTCTTTGCTCTCTGTTAATAAATACATCCAATATACAGGATTACTCAAACCACAGGAAAGTAGCCAATAAGCCTAAAAGGGTCAACTAGCCTTTAATTTGTTAACGTTGTATCATTTTTTGTGAATTGAAACCACATTACTACCTAGTAATTCCTAGATGGTACCAACTCCTGAACTCTGCATGAACATATCCACTACTGGTTATTTATGTGCATACATCATCCCATTGATAATTAGCATTGGCCATTATTTATTAACATACATTATAATTAAAGATAATTTCTAAGTAGTATTTTGGTTGCACATGTAAATACATCATCCCATTGATAATATCACACCAGACATTATTTATTTGTATATATTACCATATAATTAATGATCCTTCCTACGTAATAACCCACCAGCCAGTATTTATTGATATAAATTAACATATAATTGAAGATCCTTCCCATGTAGTATGTTGGTTACACATGTACATACAATATCCCATTGATAATAACCCACCAGCCGATATATTTTTTTTTTTGAGTTGAACTGGATGGACTTGTGTCTTTTTTCAACCTGACTAACTATGTAACTATTTATTGACATACATTAACATATAATTGAAGATCCTTCCCATGTAGTATGTTGGTTACACATATGCATACATCATCTCATTGATAATAACCCACCAGCCATTATTTAGAAGTTAAAGGCACTTCCTACTTAGTATGTATACTTAGATATGCATATTTAATAGAGTTCAAGTGTAGCTTGACGATTCTCCTCTGTTTCTGAATGTCATTTGTAATGATGTAAAAAGGCCTGCTATATAAAATAACACACCAGAAATGTTTGTGAATTCTGACGACTTACTAATGCCTCGTTTCCACTGAGCGGATCGGTTCGGTACGGTTCGGTACGGTACGCTATTTTGGGTGTTTCCATTATGAAAGCGTACCGTAAAAATGAACCGTACCGCACCAGCAAGGGTCCTGCTTCAGATGAGGGGCCAGAGAGAGTGGAACGGTTTGGTTAGGGCGGACCTACAAATGCATCTCACTGATTGGTGGATGCGCTAGGAATTTTTTCTAAACCCTGAATGGTCCCTCACGGTCCGATTTGCAGTGGAAACGCTCACTCGATTAGACCGGCCCCATCCGAACCGCTCCAAAATTACTGACCCGACCCGATCCGTGCAGTGGAAACGAGGCATTATAGCGCTGAGTTGGGAGTCCAGAGTTATTTAATTTGTTTTACAAGATATAAAAGAAAAAGCTATAGGTTCCCAACGCATTTTGGGAGCCAATAAAACAACCCTGAATGAGTTATTTGCTTATGGTTTTCCCTTTTGTCCCTTGCGGAATAAATAAAACACCTTTTACTCTCAAACAATGTGTTTGTATGCTCCTTCTGGTTCAGCCATATATAAGGGGTTATTTACTAAAACTGGCGATTGCAAAATCTGGTGCAACCATGCATAGAAACCAGCCGGCTTCCAGGTTTTATTGACAAAGCTTAAAGCGGAGTTTAACCCTAAAGTGGAACTTCTGCTTAATCTGATTCCTTCCCCCCTCTGGTGCCACAACTGGCACCTTTCGGGGGGGGGGGGGGGGGGACAGGATACCTGTCTTTGACAGATATTCTTTCCCACTTCTGGGAATCTGGGCCACAGCCTGTGATGTCACCGCTGGGCTCCCTCCTCCTCCCCCAGCCGCCAGGCCAATAGGAGAGAGGTGCAGGGCCTCGTGCATGCGCAGTAGGGTTCCCGGCGTGAAGATGAAAGACTACACTGCCGTGCTCCCTTAGCCGAAATGGCGGCGGCAGCACCTGACAGCTGATGGAAACATCAGCTGTGGTGCCGACCTCGAGGGACTCCAGGACAGGTAAGTGTCCATTTATTAAAAGCCAGCAGCTGCAGCATGTGTAGCTGCTGGCTTTTCATTTTTTTTGTCCGGAACACTGCTTTAAAGCAGAGGTTCTGCCGACATTTTTTTTTAAAAAGCCAGCAGCTACAAATACTGCAGCTGCTGACTTTTAAAATATGGACACTTACCTGTCCAGCGGGCCCGTGATGTCGGCAGCCGAGCCTGAGCAATCGCTCGTCCCTCGGCTGCACCCACCGCCATCCTCTGTGAAGGAATCAGGAAGTGAAGCGTTGCGGCTTCACTGCCCGGTTCCCTACTGCGCATGTGCGAGCAGTGCGGCGCACCGTCACCAGTCCCCGCTCTCTCCTAGGAACAGTATGTTTCCCAGAAGACAGCGCGGGGTGCGGGTAGGGGCATGACTGCCGCAGGAGCATATTCCCGGAAGTGGCTGCAAATACCTGTCTTAGACAGGTATCTCCAGCCCTCTCCTCCCTGAAAGGTACCAAAGGTGACACCGGAGGGGGGAGGTTCCGAAAAGTTTTTTGGGTGGAACTCCACTTTAATTGAGAAAGCTGAAGTTAGAAGCGGATTGGCTACCACGTACAACTGCACCAGATTCTGAGTGTTCCAGCTTTAGTAAACCCCCCCCCCCCCCCCATAGACTTTTTCAGGTTGGGTATGCCCGGAGGAACCCCGCTTTGTTAGAAAGCTGCTAAAATCTCAAAGTAAGCCCTGTTTATTTGCTATCCAAAGACCTGGATCCAGCGCCTCACTTGCAGCTCTACTAATGTATCAGATGGTTACATTGTAGTATATTGTTAGATTGTTTCATCACATATAGACATGTGTAAACTATGTTAGTGAATTACTTTAAAGAACGTTGACATGGCGCACTGACCTGAGACATCTGCGGTCGTAGGTTGATCTCCTTCAGGTTGACGGAGCTGGACTGCAGGTTTTTGAGCAGTTGACATAGTAGCACCCCATCTCGGAGGGTTTGGGCCAGGTCAAAGACCTGCGCCGTGTCCCATGTCACCCTGTGGTTGGGAGGTAGCACCTTACATCGGATCAGCCACTGGGCACACTGTCTCCAAGGCTCCATTATGGCAAGTGCAAAGAGCAAAAGTGCTAGTGCAATACTAGAATACTGAAGGACGACCGAACAAGTTCTGGACAACCAACAAACGATCGCTGGTCTATGGTGAGATGGGGCGGACCTGACTTCAAGACAGCATGAAAGTTCAGCTTTCTAGAGAATCAGCCTTCCTGAGAATAAATGAAGAGTGCAGTCCATGGCTGGAAGGAAGGACAGACATCATCAGAGTGAGTGAAGGTGTAGGATCCTTGGGGTAGGTAGGGTCACTCACCTCTCCTATGGTGACAATGTCCAGCAGTGTCATCTTCACTTGGGATCATGGTGCTAGAAGGACAGGACACTCCAGCAGATGACACCACAGTGCTGAGGATAGCCTGGCAGGGTTATGTGCTGCTGTCCTGAGGATGGGGTGCTGCACACATGGCCACACAGCTGTCAGATCTCTGCAACCTCCTCCTGAGCCGTCCGATCTCCCCGCTTCCATCCAGCGTGTCCCCGGGTGTGCTGTCACTTTCTCAGCCTCCTCTTACTTTATCTCCTTCCTTCTATGTCCTGCCTTCTTCATGCCTCCCTCTCTCTCTCTCTCTCCGATCCCCGGCGATCCCCTTTCTATCACCCCGTCTCCGATCCTCTAGCTGGATCTCCTGCTATCTCCCCCCTCGCCTCTCTCCAGATCTGCAGCCCCAAAATACGCGCATGCGCAGCTCGGCGTGCTGGATGTGCCACTACCTGTCATTGCATGGTGTTCTATGAGAGGGGGAGGGGGAGGAGGAGGAGGAGGAGGATGATGGCCACAGACATGTACGACGTGGTGTCACCACCACCAGCAGAAAGACTTTACATTGTCCTCTGGAAGGAATGGAGGCTGTGCCATCACACCGGAGGATGCGACCTTCTGAGGAGACAAAGTCTCCAACATCTCTTAGCATATCATTTATTCTCCACATATAATCTGTACACATCCATTACTTGATGGTCCTGCAGTCTAGGCTTCAGGAAATTGTCTTAGACCCCTTTCACCCTGAAGACTGCCCCACTCTAGCGGTAAAGCGCCACTCGTTTTATCTGCACTTTACCGGCGTTGTGAGGGTGGGATCGGGGCGATTTTATCCCCAAAGAAGGGGTTAACAAGAGGTTAAAAGCGCCGCAGCCCATTGATTTCGATGGTAAGGGTGGTTTAGGAGCGCTGTATACACCGCTACCGCACCGCGCCAAAAAACGCTGTTTTCAGCACTTTTTTATTCCGTCCTGCAAGCGCACTGCCCCAGTGAGAAAGCTTGCGGGCTTCACACTGGGGAGGCAGTTTACAAGCGCTAATTGTTTTGTTTTAACAATAGAACAGGCGCTATTTTTAGCGCTAAACCCCCTGTAAAGCGCTTCCCTGTGAAAGGGGTCTTACTGTGTTTTCTGCCTCCTTGTAAAATCCTCTGTGAGTTCCTGAACCTCTCTTTTTCCCCCTCACTTTCATTTGTCTGTAATATGGAGTGCACATTGGTTGTGGGGTTCTGCGCATGGCCAGATTAAGCATCATGGGCCCCTGGGCAAAGTAATGCACTAAGGGGGCCCCTACCAGCCTGCATCAAGTGTGTCCCCATCATAGTGCCCCTATACATCAGGTTCCCCCGTCACAATGTTCCCTTGCATCAGTTGCCCTCCTCCATCACAGTGTTCCATTACATCAGGTGTCCCCCATCACAGTACCCCCTTACATCCCAATAACAGTGCCCCCTTACATCAGTTGCCCCCCCCCCCCATCACAGTGTTCCATTACATCAGGTGTCCCCCATCACAGTACCCCCTTACATCCCAATAACAGTGCCCCCTTACATCAGTTGCCCCCCCCCCATCACAGTGTTCCATTACATCAGGTGTCCCCCATCACAGTACCCCCTTACATCCCCATACAGTGCCCCTTACATCATTTGACCCCCCCCCCCCCTCATCACAGTGTTCCATTACATCAGGTGTCCCCCATCACAGTACCCCCTTACATCCCAATAACAGTGCCCCCTTACATCAGTTGCCCCTCCCCCCATCACAGTGTTCCATTACATCAGGTGTCCCCCATCACAGTACCCCCTTACATCCCAATAACAGTGCCCCCTTACATCAGTTGCCCCTCCCCCCATCACAGTGTTCCATTACATCAGGTGGCCCCTTACATCAGTTGCCCCCCGCCCCCATCATAGTGTTCCATTACTTCAGGTATCCCCATCACAGTGTCCCAATACATCAGTTGCTCCCCCCATCACAGTATTCCATTACATCAGGTGCCCCATTGGAGTGTCCCCATACATCGGGTGTTCCCATTACAGTGTCCCAATACATCAGGTGTCCCCATCACAGTTTCCCCTTACATCAATTGCCCCTCCCCCATCATAGTGTTCCATTACTTCATGTGCCCTCATCACAGTGTCCCAATACATCAGGTGTCCCCATCACAGTGTTCCAATACATCAGGTGTCCCCCCCCCCCATCACAGTGTCCCCATAAATCAGGTGTCCACATCACAGGATTCCTATCACAGTGTCCCCAAGTATCAAGTCTACCCCAAACATCACAGTGTCCACATCAGGTTCCCCCATCACAGTGTCCCTATATATAAGGTGTCTGGCCATTAGCCTAGGCTTATGACATCATGCACAGCTGTCTCTCACTCTCGTGAGAGTTTGCCAGGAAGAGAGGGGGATGAGTCATACGAGAGCCAATGAGAGCTGCATGGCTGGATGTTTTTATTAGAAATTATTTGAGCAGACTGCTGTTCCTCTTTAATGCATTTCCTCTTTAAGCCTGCACTGCACGTTAGGGCTGAGAAAAAGTTTATACTCACCCGAGCCATCATTCCACCATTAAACTGTTCTTCCATGTGGTTCAGCATTGGACTGTTCCTGGTCTATGGAGCCTTCTCTGAGCTCTATGACCTCAGGAATATTGAATAGTCCACAATTCAAGATGGTGGGGGGGGGGGGGGTGATGGACCAGTTTTGTACTGGGAGGATTGGAGGATTAGGTAAGTACATTTCCTTTCTCCCCTCAAAAAGCGAGCACTTGACCCGTGAAATGTAGGCACAGCTTCTTTTTTTTGCCTGGAGTCGGGCTTTAAGGTAAAAAATGCCCACTACTTGTTCTACCCACCCCCATCCCTAAACACTTACCTGACTCCTCTCACCGATCTAGTGCTGTCTTGGTTCCAGCACTGCTCTCCTCTCTTCTTGGTCTCACAGGAGACACTGGAATCATTGCAGCAGTCAGTCAAACTCCTGTGATAAGGGAGCGGGGACGTGAATTACCAGTGCTGTGCATGGCTATGGACGCACACAGCCCCATTCAGGAGCGCACAATCACGGTGCATTCATAGTTCCCAGCTTTCTAAGGAGGCACCTGGAAGAGGGAGGAGAAGACAGCACCAGTGAGGGACCACCAAAAAAGAGGTAAGGGGCCGCTCAATGCAATATCAGTGCACAGAGCAGGTAAGTATAACACATTTTATCCTTTAGTGTCACTTTAGAATTCATCCTTGAATGGATTTATTTTCTTTTTTAAACCTGAGTTTCCTGTCATTGTAAAAACAGAAAGCAGAAAAATCCAACTTCAATTAAAGTTACAGGTCTGGTTTAAAAAATATATATTTTCAAGCTTGTATTCTTAACCGTTTGCTGACCACCTCACTTACATGTATGGCAGCAAATCAGGTAATAAAACAGCAAGAACGCTTATTAAAAGCACCACATATTACACACAATACACATAGTTAGGCATACATTTAACCACTTCCTGCCCGCGCTATACCTGAAAGACAGCTACAGTGCAGGCTTACTTTGCCAGGAGGGCGTACCTGGATGTCCTCCCATGACCACCCTGCCTATCCTTCGCACTCAGCTGATCACAGATCAGGGTAAAGGGCCAATCACATTAGCCCTTTACCAAATGATCAGCTGTATCCAATGACGGCTGATCCCAGATGTAAACACAAGTCAGTTATCGGCTTTTCCTTCATCATGCTGACAGCGTGCAGAGAGAAGAAGAGAGCAGATAACTGGCTTGTGTTAAAAGGACATCAGAACTGATAAGCAGGGCACTGCTTCTCAATGTCCTGATTATCAGTGCAGTCCCAACAGTGCCTACCAGTGCTGCCAATCAGTGCTCCTCAGTGCTGTCAATAAGTGCCCCCTCATCAATGTCACCTATCAGTGCTGCCTATCAGTGCCTATCAGTGCCGCCTATCAGTACCCATCAGTGTCACTTATTAGTGCCACCTATCAGTGCCATCTATCATTGCTGCATCATTGCCTCCTAGCAGTGCCCATCAGTGCTGCCTCATCAGTGCTGACTCATCAGTGACCATCAGCCTCATCAGCGCAGATCAGTGAAGGAGAAAAATTACCTGTTTGCAAAATTTGATAATAAGCTAAGAATTTTTTTTTTTCTTTTCTTTTTTTAAATGTTTAGACTTTTTTCATTTGTTTAGCAAAAAATAAATAAAAACACATCAGTGAATAAATGCCACCAAAAGAAAGCTCTATTTATGTGGGGGAAAAAAAGATACAATTTTCATTGGTACAGTGTTGCATGACATTCAAAGTGTGACAGCATTGGCCTGGGAAGGAAGGGGGTAAAGGTGCCCTGTAGGCAAGTGGTTAACCCTTTGATCACCCCTAGATGTTAACCCCTATCCAGCCAGTGTCATTCGTTTTAGTGACAGTGTATAGTATTAGCAATGATTATTGTATTTGTGTCACTGGTGATATCAGTGTCAGTTAATGTACCCCCAGCCAGCGTTAGCTAGTGTCAGATTGCCCACCATATTATTACAGTCCTTGCTGATCACCCCCATTACTAGTATAAAATATAATATATATATATATATATATATATATATATATATATATAAATTCCAGTATCTATACCAGACGCTATAAGTTTTTTTTTTACCAAAGACATGTAGCAGAATACATTTTGGTCTAAATTCATGAAGAAATTTATTTTATTTATTTTTTTCGTTTTTTTATTGGACATTGACAATTTCTGTATTTTTCTGTTTATATTGCAAAAAAAATTATGTAAGAATAAAAAAAATGACATAAACTTAATTTGCTTACAGTGTTATATAAATGTGCAATAGCCAATTAAAGTAGCGCAGTGTCAAATAGCAAAAAATGCTCTAGTCATGTAGGGGGTAAAATCTTCCAAAGGTCAAGTGGTAAAAGTGGTTGTAAACCCCAGACATGAAATATAAATAAAGCATATCCCTCTATAGTGTGTACGTGTCTCTATTAAAGGGGTGTTCCAGCCAAAATTAGTGTTTATTAAAAGTCAGCAGCTACAAAAAGTGTAGCTGCTGGCTTTTAATAAACACACACTCACCTGCTCCACGACCCAGCGACGCGCCGGCCGGGGCTCCGCTCCTCTCCCCCCCCTCCCCGGCCGGCATCTTCATCCTAAGTGTGGGCACCCAACCGTGACAGCCTTCGGCTTCACGGCCGGGCACCCACTGCGCATGCGCGAGCAGCGCTGCGCTCTCCTATTGGACAGGCGATCGCATGGGACCTGTCATGTGTCCCATGCGATCGCCTACAGGGAGGGGCTGCTGTAGGCGATTAAGCTTAATCGCTTAACCAGCCCCTCGGCGGAAGGAGGAAGTGGGACAGGAAGTCCCACTCCTCCTAAAGCCCCCACTCCCCCCCAAAATAAATTACATGCCAAATGTGGCATGTAAGGGGGTAAGGAGTGGGATTAGCGGAAGTTCCAATTTTGGGTGGAACTCCGCTTTAAGAACAATACATGTCATTTCTGTCTGCTGCTTTGTTCCTCTGCTATCAGCATAAATTCAGCATAAATTCTTCTGCCAATTTTTCTTGACACCAAGAGAAAAATGGTGACAGATGAAGGATCTCCAGCTGATTGACAGCCTCAGCTCTGTTCCTGTTTGCTGTGTGAAGGGGGATGTGTCTCTTTCCTCCAATCAGCTCTCAGGCCGCGTACACACGACCGGTTTCCTCGGCAGAATTCAGCAAGAAACTCGATGGGAGACGTATTCTGCCGAGGAAACCGGTCGTGTGTACACTTTTTGCCGAGAAACCTGTCGAGGAACTCGTCGAGCCAAAAAAAGAGAGCATGTTCTCTATTTCCTCAATGGGCAATGGGAAAATTTGGCTCTACAAGTTTTTTGACTGCCGAACAAGGAACTCGACGAGGAAAACGAAGTGTTTCGCCCGACGAGTTTCTCGGTCGTGTGTACGGGGCCTCAGAGCTTCCCCTAAAGAGTGTGACTTCAGCTCTCCATCCCCTTTTATTTAAAGTCTCAGGCCTCGTACACACAATCGTTTTCCTCGACAGAATCCATCAAGAAACTTGGTGGCAGAGCTTTTTTGCCGAGGAAACCGGCCGTGTGTATGCTTTTCGTCGAGAAAACTGTCGAGGAACTCAACGAGGAAAAAAGAGAGCAAGTTCTCTTTTTCCTCGACGGGAGTCTTAATTTCCTCGTCGGGCTGGTTTTCGATGAGAAACACGTTGGTGTGTATGCTTAGAAACCCGCTCACCTTCGGTAAAACTAGCGTTTGTAATGGAAATAGCACATTTGTCACGCTGTAACAGACTGAAAAGTGCAAATCGTCTCTCACCAAACTTTTACCTTACACGCAGTAACATGAGATAAGCAAAAGCAGCCCCGAGGGTTGTGCCAGTGGAACCGAACGTCCCCTGCTGTTGTATGTGTTGAAGTCACCGCGTTTGAGAACAAGGAAATTTGGTCTTGACAGTGTGTACGCAAAGACATCTTGTCAAGTTTCTCGACAAGCCTAACAAGGAACTCGTCGAGGAAAACGATGTGTCTTTTCCGATGAGTTCCTCGGTCGTGTGTACAAGGCCTTAGAGAAACTGTATAAATTCTGCACATTGTACAGATGTGGAGAAGAGAACTACAGATAGACACATCTATAGAGATTAACCCTGTGCATCACCTGAGACCAGTCATGTCACTGGGTATATGGAAGGGTTTACAACCACTTTACCACTTGCCTACAGGGCACGTTCACCCCCTTCCTGCCCAGGCCAATTTTCAGCTTTCAGCGCTGTTGCACTTTGAAAGACAATTGCGCTGTCATGCAACGCTGTGCCGAAACAACGTTTTTTTTAGACAGATAGATCTTTCTTTTGGTTGTATTTAATCACCATTGTTTTTTTTTTTGTTGCTAAACAAATGAAAAAATACATAAAATGTAAAAATAAATAAAATAAAAAAGTTTTTCTTAGTTTCTGTCATTCAATGTTGTAAATAAGTAAATCATTTTTCTCCTTTACTATTGTGTGCTGATGAGGCTGCACTGATGGGCACTGATATAGAGGTGCGAATGATAGGCGGTACTGATAGGCGGCACCGATAGGTGGCACTGATGGCTGGCACGAATAGTCTTCCCTGATGGGCACTGATTAGCAGCACTGGTGGGCACTGTTGGGGCTGCACTGATCATCAGGACACTGAAGATCAGTGCCCTGATTGTCAGTGCAGATGTACTTGCTGAGGAATGCCGCTTACCAGCTCTCCTCTCCTCACCTGCTGTCAGTGTGAGGAAAGAAATGCAGATAACAGGTATTTCCTGTTTACACTGTGATTGGACACAGCTGATCACATGGTAAAGAGCCTACATCATAGGTCAGTGATGCGCTGTGTCCCAGTGATGGCACATTTTTATATAACGTCCTCCCAGAACGAAAGCGCTCCTGCCCATCCCTCATTTCACTATACGGCGGGTGGGAATCAGTTAAAGTATAACTAATGGCAAAACTTTTATTATATGTGTAGACACGGTTATGAGGGATTAGGTCACCTGTCAGGTGTTTTATTGCTGTCTGTGTCAGCATTAGGGAAATTCCCTCTCTCTTTTTATCCTGTTTACGGTCATCACCCAGAATGAAAGTGAAAGAAAATCCCACAATTTGGATTGTCACCAGAACAGTAATAGAGGAAAAATCTTCCAACAAGGACCTTAGTTCTGGTGACAACTAGTTATTTATTTAGTGACACTTTAAAGTGGTTCTAAAGGCTAGACGTTTTTTTTTTACCTTACAGCAGGGTTAAATCCAAAAAAAGTAATATATTTAATTTATATAGAAAAAGGAAAATTGCGCTAACCCAAAAATATGATGAAAAATAAATTCCAGAAGGCAGCAATCACGTGAAATTAACACAAATATGTAAGGAAAAAATAATAACTGTGCCAACTTAAATAAAAAACAGTTAAGTCCTTGTGAATGAAGAAAATTAAATAAATGAAATGTCCAATAAATATGTAGATAGGACAGACAGCACCCCGATGCACTTGAAATCTTGTGAACCACCACCACATGGACTGGGGCTTACCAAAAGGTAGCTTTGTACCAGCAATGAACGAAATCCACAGCGGGATATCCCAGGGGTATGTAATCACAGCACAGGATTGAATCCTAGATCACAGACAATTTATGACGAAACGCGTCTGAGACTACGGCGCGCAGTGACGTCAGCGCGTTCTACACTAGGAGGAAGGGCTCCTGTTCATGCCGGCCGGCATTTGTTTTAATCGCCTGATTTGCACTTCTGTGTGTAAGTAGGTTTTATCTTTTTTATTAAACTGTTTGTACGTTACTACACTATGTTGCAGTTTCCTTTATTGCATATGGTATGCGGATGGGCTGCATGATACGGCTATTGAGGAATACTTCCATGATTGTGGTTCCTGGATTCATCCCACTGTGGATTTTGCAACAATAACATGTTATACTTACCTCCATTGTGCAGTTAGTTTTGCACAAAGTGGCCCCGATCCGCGTCTTCTGGGGTCCCTCGGCGGCTGTCTCTGGTCCTCCCCGCAAGAACTCATCACAGTCGCGCGAGAGAGCTTGCATGGTGATGAGTCCTTGCGGGCGCGCTCCCATGATATAGCGAGCGGCCATAGCCACTCACTGTATCACTTGGCCCCGCCCCTCGGCGCACCACGTCACTGGATGTGATTGACAGCAGCGCCAGCCAATGGCTGCGCTGCTCTCAATCCATCCGCTTTAGCCAATCAGCGGCCAGGCTGAGCGGCGAAGAGGATCTCGGGACCGAGGATCTCGAGGATTTTCGAGGGGTCAGGAAAGTAAAACGGGGGCTCAGGGGGGGGGCGGCATCATCAGATGTTTTTTCACCTTAATGCATAGATTGCTTTAAGGTGACATTTTTTTTCCCTTTACAACTCCTTTAACCACTTAACCCCCTGGACCATATTGCTGCCCAATGACCAGAGCACTTTTTGTGATTCGGCACTGCTTTAACTGACAATTGCGCAGTCGTGCGACATGGCTCCCAAACAAAATTGGCGTCCTTTTTTTCCCACAAATAGAGCTTTCTTTCGGTGGTATTTGATCATCTCTGCGGTTTTTATTTTTTGCGCTATAAACAAAAATAGAGTGACAATTTTGAAAAAATTCAATATTTTTTACATTTTGCTATAATAAATATCCCCCAAAAATATATAAAAAACATTTTTTTTCCTCAGTTTAGGCCGATACGTATTCTTCTACATATTTTTCGTTAAAAAAAATTGCAATTAGCGTTTATTGATTGGTTTACGCAAAAGTTATAGCATTTACAAAATAGGGGGTAGTTTTATGGCATTTTTATTAATATTTTTTTTTTTTACTAGTAATGGCGGCGATCAGCGTTTTTTTTTCAGTACTGCGACATTATGGCGGACACTTCTGACACTTTTGACACATTTTTGGGACCATGGGCACTTTTTTTTAGCGATCAATGCTATAAAAATGCACAGGATTACTATAAAAATGCCATTGGCAGTGAAGGGGTTAACACTAGGGGGCAGGGAAGGGGTTAAGTCTGTTCCTGGGTGTGTTCTAACTGTATGGGGGGGTGGCCTCACTAGGGGAAATCACTGATCTTCTGTTCATACATTGTATGAACAGGAAATCAGCGTTTTCCCCGCTGACAGGACCGGGAGCTGTGTGTTTACAGTATGGTGGCCTGAGTTTATGGGAGGAGCCCGGAGGGTATTTAAGCAGCCCACTCACACATGCTCTTTGTCAGTTCAATGTGCGGTACTACACGTCACTGGGCCGACTCTTTCCAGCTCACCTCATGTCCGTGAGTCTGTGCATTCAATCGCATTCGACATCGCAAGCGCATTGCGGCTTCTCCGTTCATGGTCTTTTGACGGCGGTCTCCGCTTACTGTTGCAGGTAGGATTCAAACCTTTTCGTATCATGTGCAATCTTGCAATTCCTTATGCTTCCTATCCTGCAATTCTTTTGTAAAAAACCTGTCCTGAGTTATTGTTGCTGATGTTCCAACATCATTCGTCTCAGGCTTGGTACATTTGTAACTCCCTCCTGCCAAACATACGATTCATTTATAAATCCAAGGCTTCATTGGTTATAAAATTCACTCTCCATGCTTGCTGTCTCATCCATTTGGAGATTAGCATATTGTTTGTATGGGTTCTTTGGCAGATTGAGGTGGTATTTGGACTTACCTGCTGCCTTGTCTGCACTTGATTAGCCTAGGGGGATGGGTGGTTGGTAGGTGTTCAATTTCACAGCAAGGGGTAGCATACACTCTACAACCAATTCATATCAGATTTGTTCAATATTCCTTACTACCAATTCGTATCGGATTTGTTTCATGCATTTTACAACAGTTTTGTATCAGTCATTTCTCTTCATAACTGTTTTGTATCAGATACATTGCATACTTTCTACCGTTGCCATTCGCTGTTTCCCCCATGCTGTGTGTTTTAGTTCCCGCAGCGGAACTTACGAATTGTTTGTACACGGTTCTTCTCACTCATTTATTTACCAAAGTTATTGCCTGTGCGTCATGCATGGCGCCACACCACACCACGCCACACTCTTCGGATGTGTTGCACACCCACTCCAGTCCAAGCAAACCCAGTTGCATGTTCACTGTCCCAGGTAGGATTCGCTAGCTTGTTCGTCATGTCAAAATTCGTGGCCACTCATGGTGTCACCCGCACCATATGTTTGGTTCCCGCAGTGGAGCTTATAAAATATTCGTACGCACTTCTTGTATTCTATTTTCTACACCAAACCTTGTTGTTTTGCCCCATGCACGGCATCACGCTACACCTTTCCGACATGTTTTACTCCAGCCACAGTCCGCCGCAAACTCACTCGCATGGCCCACTGTCGCAAGTAAGATTTGTTATTACATTCTTTATGTCCTATCAATTGTCTACCATTTGTTGTCTCCCATATTGTTCGTATGGCCGCGTACACACGACCGAGAAACTCGTCGGGCTAAACTCATCGTTCCGCCCGTCGAGTTTCCCGTTCAGCTGTCGAAAAGCTCGTCGAGCCAAATTTCCCCATAGAACAATGAGGAAATAGAGAGCATGCTCTCTTTTTGGCTCGACAAGCTTCCCGACGGGATGCTCGGCGAAAAGTGTACACACGACCGGTTTTCTCGGCAGAATACGTCTCCCATCGAGGTTCTCGCTGGATTCTCCCATATTGTTCGTATGGCCGCGTACACACGACCGAGAAACTCGTCTGGCTAAACTCATCGTTCCGCCCGTCGAGTTTCCCGTTCAGCTGTCGAAAAGCTCGTCGAGCCAAATTTCCCCATAGAACAATGAGGAAATAGAGAGCATGCTCTCTTTTTGGCTCGACAAGCTTCCCGACGGGATGCTCGGCGAAAAGTGTACACACGACCGGTTTTCTCGGCAGAATACGTCTCCCATCGAGGTTCTCGCTGGATTCTGCCGAGAAACTCGGTCATGTGTACGGGGACTTAGTGGCCCCTACGGAACCACAAATCAAACAGACTTGTCCTTCTACCTTATACTGCTCGCTTATAGGTACAAACAAACCAGGTGTTTCTATCCTTTCTCCGTAACCCAATTCTTATTGATTGAGAAAGTGCAACCATGCAAATCATCTCAGCAGCCTGACACCCTTTGCAACACATGACCTTTACAAAACGCAAAAATAAAATAAAATAATATATATAAAAACACAAAAAAAAATGCAAAAAAAAGAAAGAAACTTTGCCACCATGCAATCTCAGCCCAGCAACCTGACACCTGTTGAGACCGCTGCAACCATGCAAAATCGTCTCAGCAGCCTGACACCCTTGTTGAGACCCTTGCAAACGCAATACTGTCTCAGCAGCCCCACACTCATGGAGACCCTTGCAACCACGCAAAATCATCTCAGCAGCCTGACACCCTTGTTAAGACCCTTGCAACACATGACCCTTACAAAATGCAAAAATATGTATAAAAACGCAAAAAAAGAAAGAAACTTTGCCACCACGCAATCTCAGCCCAGCAACCTGACACCTATTGAGACCGTTGCAACCACGCAAAATCGTCTCAGCAGCCTGACACCCTTGTTGAGACGCTTGCAAACACAATACCGTCTCAGCAGCCCCACACTCATCGAGACCCTTGCGACCATGCAAAATCACCTCAGCAGCCTGACACCCTTGTTAAGACCCTTGCAACACATGACCCTTACAAAAAAATATATATAAAAAAATGCAAAAATATATCTATATATATATATATATATATATATAAAACACAAAAATAAATAAATAAAATTGCCACCACGCAATCTCGGCCCAGGAACCTGACACATGTTGAGAACATTGCAACCACACAAAATCGTATTAGCAGCCTGACACCCTTGTTGAGACCCTTGCTAACGCAATACCGTCTCAGCAGCCCCACACTAATTGAGACCCTTGCAACCTCCCACTCGTTAAAGACCTTTGTGACCACGCAGTCTCGCCACAGCAACCTGGCATTCATTGAGATCCTTGCAGCCAGGCAAATCGTCTTAGGCCTCATGTACACTGCTGTTGGTAAACGGATGTTTAGGAACAGTTGGGTGTTTTTTCAGCCGCCCCCAATCTCTCCTCTGTTATCTTACCAGTACATCTACACAGGGTCCCCAATCTCTCCTCCGTGTTATCTTATCAGTACATCTACACAGGATCATTATAGTCATTTCTAGGCAGTTGAGTTAGAAACCTTCCCGTTAAAGAAAAAAAAAGAAAAATGGGTTCAGTCGGACGTTCAGAGGCATTCGAAACACCAATGCCTGTAACAGCTTATAAACACTGCCAGACATGGTAACTAATGTTTACCAGCGTATCATTCACAGTCGTTTTAAAAAAAAAAGAAATATTGTCTCAGTAACTTGACACTTATTTGAGACCCTTGCAAATGTAATATCATCTCAGCTACCTCACACTCGTCTAGACCTTTGCAACCACACAATCTCGTCTCAGCAACCTAACACCCGTTCAGACCTTTCAAGAGTGCCCTCTTTAGGGACATGTCTGAAATCCTTACTCGTTCCCCATTTAGGGCTTTGCCCAGCATAATCACCCAAGCAGCCATCTACCAGGCCTTCTACGGTTCCCTATGACCTAGTGAATTTACAGTCAGTGGCTCCGGCAGTCAGACACTGCTCCGACGCCACCCGACTCGCTTTCGAACCACTACACTCTCACAGTCTGCAAACGCAATAAACCAGCCCCGGGGGTTGACATCAACCTGTTTCAGACTAACAACGCCTGACGCCCAGTGACGGTGCTCGACCGACTACTGCTCCATCTACCCAGCCAATCTGATGGTAGCTTGTTGCTACCCTTTCTAAACCAGCTCCCTGAGTGGCAGACAGTTTGTCAAGCATGTCAGAATTCTTTCCGATTTAGAGCAGCCTCAACTGCCTCCCAACAGGGAGTACCAGACCACGTAATCAAGATACCAGGCTGATGGAAGTCTCCTTGTTTTGCCACATACATCCCAAATCCTCAGGAAGAAATGGCACAAGCCTTTACCAAGCTGGCTCAATAAATACAAGAAATCAATAAAAGCTATTTCCCTATCTGAGTCTTTTGCCCCCTTTTCTTGGCATACTGACCAGACCACCAAGGCACACTTCAGGTCTATTTATGTTGTAAGTCTTGTCGCGTGTTTATGTGATCCACATCACTCTCGGTCAGAGGGCCACGACCATAAATAAGAAGGCCAGTATGGTGGCCTGAGGGTATTTAAGCAGCCCACTCACACATGCTCTTTGTCGGTTCAATGTGCAGTACTACACGTCACTGGGCCGACTCTTCCCAGCTCACCTCATGTCCGTGAGTCTGTGTATTCAATCGCATTCGACACCCTCCCGCCCTTTCCTTTTTTTCAGGGCACTTCTCAGCATTTCCTTCTTCAATTAACTACCCATTACTTACTTTGGGTATGCCCCCTTTTCTTGGCATACTCACCAGACCACCAATATATGCCCCAGTGCCCATCTTGAACGGTCCTCTCCTCTCTCTCTCCTCACAGAGGCAGCAGCAAGAACTATTGGGGGTGGGGCTGAGCCTCACAGTGTATGTTAATAGGTGCACACAGCCCAGATCGGGATAAAGCCCATAGGTGTGCCCCCATAACAAGCAGCTTGCTATGGGGATATACAAAGAACAGGAGGAGCCTAGAACACTGACCGGGGAGCCTAAAAAAGGAGGTTTGGGGCCACTCTGTGCAATATTTCTGCTCAGAGCAGGCTAGTATAACATGATTGTTATTTTACAAAAAAAAAGCCTTTACAATCATATTAACTCAGAAAAGTACCTTTTATTGCTCTCCGACTTCCTGTTGGAGGTGGCTATATTCATTCTCAATGTTCCCGCTGTAAGAAGAAATAGCCACCCTCTCTGGTTTGCGCCCAAGATGCACTATGGGGTGTAGTGTGCATAGAGCAGTGTACATGGCCACAACTAACGTGCACTGCTTGTTCCATACAAACAGGGGAAAAGGGAGAGAAATTATTTCATAAAAAATAGATTGCAGGAACACTAAAGCAGAACTTAACCACTGAATGAATTAGCTCCTCCGTCCTCTCTGCGCATGCGCATAATGCTACCGGCCTCTGGCCAATTGCCACTATACCGCCCAGCTGTGTTTCTGTGCATGCACACATAAGCCGCACAATGGTGGCTTAGTAATACATTGCCTCCTGCCATAGTAAACAGTGCGATTTGTTGTCAAATGCATCTCACCTCTCTCTCACCATAGTGCACTGCAATTATATCTGACAGCTGCCTGCATGCTAAAAAGTGCATTTAATATACAGGCAATGTGAATAACCCCTAAATATAACATTAAAGGTCTGTGTTTCTGAAACTAATGATTGTCAAGAAGTTCTGATGAAAACTTTTCAGACTGTTAGAAGTTTGAATGCAATAAATATTTTACTTTGCTGAGGATTTTTTTTTTAATATATATATATATATACTGTATGATGGTCAGCCTAGGACAAGAAGTGTGTTAAAGCAAATGTGAAAAATTAAAACAAATGCAGCCACCACATCTAGCGACTAGTAAGCTGTCTTTATATCAGTTTTTCTTTTTGGGCTTAGTAACAGATAAACAGCAAAATTCCCTGGTAGATCATCTGATAACTAAAGAAACCATATTAAAGAATAATAATAGTATAACACGCACTTTTTTCCCCTTAAAATCAGGGGGAAATCGTGGGTGTGCGTTATCTCTGAGCGCCGCCGCCGACCGAGAGCAGTACACTCGGGTACACTTGGCTAGGCTCGGCTACGCTCGGCTCTGCTCGCGGTCACGCCCTGTGCCGCCTCCTAGCCTTTATGCGAGAGGAGCCGAGCGTGGCCGAGTGTACCCGAGTGTACTGTGCTCAGTATATGTCGGCGGCGGCGCTCAGAGACAGCGCGGGAGAAGCAGGGAGGACACCACCAAGGCCGCAGACGGCATTTAAACTGTAAGTAATTCATTTTTTCCCCTGAAATTTCCCTTCTAGACTTGGGGTGCGCACTATACGCCGGTGCTTGGGCCAATGTAACTGTACACATGTTCTCCATACCTCCCAACTTTTTGAGATGGGAATGAGGGACACCTATCAGCAAAAGTATGGCGGCATAGGACACACCCCTTGCTACACCCCCTTAAAGGAGACATGTACAAAAAACAAGATTGGTTAAACCCACAAGTGCTTGTTTTACCACTATTATTCCTTTATGTTGGCTTTTGGAATTTACAAATGCAGCAATTTAGAAATCAGATGAAAGGTTTAGGGCTGCAGGAGCTGTGGTGGCTCAACGTGATTGGCACTGCACTGACAAGCCATTCACCTCTGCAGCCAAGGGTTCGGATCCCGGTCTCGGCTACATGTGAATTGAGTTTGGTGGTCTCAGCCAGGCTCCCGGTGGGTGTGCTATGCAAGGTACGCCTGTGCCTAGTACGCCCACCCCCCACCACACTTGCACGCACACGAAATTGGTTTAACACACACGCACTTTGGCCATGCGGTCTCCTAAAATAAAGAGAGGCGAAGGACCTACGGGGCTGGCTGGGTGGTCTAGGCTCCCTCATAGGGGGAGTCCCTCTGCCCCATTGGGGTCCTGTTGGGGTATGGAGAAGGATGGCGATTGCCTCCAGGGGGAGGGTCTGCCTACTCCCAACTCCTGCAGTCCGGCTCCTCTCTCTCGAGTTCACGCACAAAATACACTTTAAGAAAAAAAAAGAAGGGTTTAGGGCTGGAAAACACTTTTGATAGATAAAAAGTGAATTTTAAATACAACTCTATAGATCAGACCAAAATGAGGGACACATGAGAAGGAATGAGGGACAGAGGGACATTGCTCCAAATCAGGGACAGCCCCTCGAAATCAGGGACAGTTGGGAGCTATGGTTCTGTGTAATGTGGGAGACCAGATCTAGTGAATGCAGGGTCCTGGGTTTAGTAACACTTCAAGGAAACATAAGCCATGAATAGTGCGGTCCACTATTATCCTCAGTAAACACCTCTAATGCCACGTACACACGATCACTTTTCGGCATTGAAAAAAAAACGATGTTTTTCCAACTTTATCATTAAAAACAATGTTGCCCACACACCATAGTTTTAAAAAAATGATGAGCAAAGTGTTGTGGTGACGTACAACACGTACGACTGCACTCTAAAGGGGAAGTTCCATTCACGCTCCCGTCTCATAACTTGCTTCTGAGCATGCGCGAGTTTAAAACTTTGTTTTAGCCCACACACGATTATTTTTTACAACCCAAAAAACGACACTTTTAAAAATGACGTTAAAAAATGCAGCATGCTTGAATTTTTTTTTTGGTCGTTTTTCAGAAGATGAAAAACGATGTGACGCCCACACACAATCATTTTAAATGACGTTTTTAAAAACGTCGTTTTTTTTTCATGCCGAAAAGTGATCATGTGTACGCGGCATTAGAGTCCCTATATGCTTATAAAGGAATCTAAAGGTAATATACTAATAAATCCCACTAGCTTTATGTGGAGATCACACCTGGCCCCAAGACTTAAAAGGTTTTACATTATAATCCATATGCTGGAAAACCTCAGGCAATCAGATGTGTAAGCAGATACCTCTGAAGAGAATATAATCACATCCTGATGAAAACTTAGCAGAGAACTGGGAGTATTGTAGACGCCATGCAGACAATAACATTATTACATTGTAACGCACTATATGCCATATGCAAATTCATAGCTGCATCAAAGTATAATCTCTATGAACCCATATCAAAACAATGTGATTTATTGTACACAAGTTGTCTTGAAGTGTAACAACCAGCCTGCCTATAGATGGATCAAAATTCATCCAGTTACTGCTGATCCAGACAGATTTCGATCAGTTTGTTGCTGACTTTACATTTATTAAACAATATTTTGGTTGTGATTCTACCGTGATTCCCTGAAAATTTCGACAAAAGACCCAGTAGGGCTTATTTTCGGGGTAGGGCTTGTCATGTGCTGTCTTCTCTCCCCATCTCCTGAAACGGAGTAAAAAGCGACTGTAAAATCATAAAATGCACTGAATTACAGCCCCCATACAATGTAAAGTGTGCACCGTACCTACCTACAGCGCCTTCCTTGGTCCTTTCCGTGACCCGCCTGATTGGTCTTCCATGCTCTGAGCACTGCAGAGGGAGGGGGGCTCAAGATCCCCCACTGACAGCTGGCAGAAGGAGAGCAGCGGGGAATCAGCTGAGAGCCGCTCGGCACATTCATGTACCACCTGAACGGTCTTTTCCCACGCCGAGCACTGCAGAGGGAGATCCCCTGCTAGCAGAAGGAGAGCAGCGGAGAATCAGCTGAGCGACGATTGGCGCTTCAATGTATCGCCTGAATGGTCTTTTCCTGCTCTGAGCACTACAGAGGGAGGGGGGCCGAGATACGCGCTGACAGAAGAGGAGGAGAGCAGTGGGGAACAGCTGAGCAGCGCCACAACGAAGGTATTCACCAAAGAAACATACACAGTCTAGACCACACAACCCCAAACTAGGGCTTATTTTCGGGGGAGGGCTTATATAGCAGCCTTCTCCAAAAATGACAGTAGGGCTTACTTTCGGGGTAGGTCTTATTGGAGCAGGTCGGGGCACTGAGGCTGGAAACAGTACAGTAAGAAATGAGACTGAAAAAGTGGGGCCCAGTCCGGGGGGGGGGGGGGATAGCAATAAAAAATGAAGTCTCCTTGACCCCCACTTGTCAGGCTAATTTATTACTGTCCCCCACTTGTCACCTTCATGTATTACTGTCACAGTAATACATGAAGCTGACAAGTGGGGGGCAGTATTACACAAAGCTGACAAGTGGAGGGCAGTATTACACAAAGCTTACAAGTGGGGGGCAGGATTACACAAAGCTGACAAGTGGGGGGCAGTATTACACAAAGCTGACAAGTGGGGGGCAGTATTACACAAAGCTTACAAGTGGGGGTTGAGGGGACAATAATACATGCAGTGGCGGCTGGTGCTTAAACTTTTTGGGGGCAAACAAACTTAAAATTCTGAAAAAAAAAACAAACATCAAAAGCAGCCTCACTGTGCCAAGCAAACACAGCCACTGTGCCATCAAATGCAGCCACTGTGCCATCAAATGCAGCCACTGTGCCTTCAAATGCAGCCACTGTGCCATCAAACGCAGTCACTGTACAATCAAACGCAGCCACTGTACAATCAAACGCAGCCACTGTGCCATCAAACGCAACCACTGTACCATCAAACACTGTACCATCTGTTTGCAGGGATCCGTAGGGGCCACAGGTTGGGCACCAGAGATATAGACTATAGAATCCCTATCCCTATAGAAACAAATGTACTTTTTCTATGTCAAAAGTGTTATAATACACAAAGCATTTCATCCAGCAGCTACATGACTGCTATTTGCAAACATACAGACAAGTCCATGCACGGTCTCCGCTTTGCTCAGTAGTAATCGCTCCGTTGATCCCCGCTGAGCATGCAGATGACAGCTCCATCTCTGCACACTGTGCAGGGACGGACCTGTCAGAGCTCCGCTCTCCCCTATGGGGGATCGGATGAAGACGGGCCGTAGAGTCTGTTTTCATCCGCTCCGATCCGCCAGAGGATTGGAAGATGGGGTTTCCATCCGTCTGACTTTAGTGGATCGGAGCGGATTGGATGTCAGCAGACATATCACAGCTGACATCAGTCGCTCCATAGACCTGCATGGAGCGTCCGTTCAGGTCCGCCTAAAAAAGGGTGCATTTTGTATGTTATGGCACTTTTTATGGCACATCTACGCACATTGCAGTGCACTGTTCTGTCATTTTAATGAACTCTCAACATGTGTTCACTGACCCAAAAAACCCGTCTTGTGGTTTTATTCCAGTGCTCCTTAAGGCCATGCAAGCGCTCTTTATTCCATGTGTTGCAGTGCAGTGAAATGCAGGTGGGTTTGTTTACTTGTATGTGCACACTAAAGTGAATGTCCTTGTAAAGAAGAAATGAGGGGTGCGGTTATCACAGGGACAGGAAGACATGAACATTCTCAGATGGTTTAACCCTTACCCATTCTACTAAGATAAGGTTTTCTTTTTGCGCGTTTCCTCATTGCATAGATTGCCAACATTTCCCCCTCCCCAGCAGGAAGTGAAGGGAAATCCCAATGGGGACACAAACAGCATTACAAATCATACAAATGCTTTAACCCTTCTCAAACCTTTGGCTGGAGTTGGGCTTTAACTTGAAAAGCTATAAACAGACATTTATTAATATAGGTTTCTGAAAGCACACAGTTTAGTAGAAAAGGCTGTCTCATGCCAGCATACTGTAAAGAAGGACCCTTGCTTTCTGTGTGGAAACGGTAGTCTCTCTGAAGAGGCCAGATAAGTCCCCTGCTAAATCAGATATATAGTTCTACAATCAGAAAAAATCATCATCTCTTCTAATTGAAGATTGAAGAGCTCTAGCTCTGACTCAGCAGAGGGCATGCCACACCTTTGTAGAGAGAGCATAATTTATGCATAGAGAGCAAGGATCCCTCTCTACAGTATGCTGGCAGAACACAGGATTTTCTACTTATGCTGTGGCTGCTTTCTAATGATAACAAATTGTAAGACTTTGTACCCTTTTGTTTTAATGCAGCTCAACTGAGCTTAAACCCTGCCATATTGCCGGCAATGCACCGCCCTAATCGGTGCAACGCTGCATTTGCACAGATTTCCAAAAGTAGTTTCTGTACAACAAAGAAAGAAAAACAACAGGAAGCAAATCAGAAATGGCAAGAATGTTCCAATGCAGCTAAACACAGCCGCACGTAAACGCAGCTAATCGCAATGTACAACTGCTAGTGAACGCTGTGCCAGGATTCTCTGAATTTCAAAATAACAAAACATGCTTTTAACTGCCACAGAATAGCCGCCTGTGTGAAAGGAGCCTTAAGCCTCGTACACACGACCGGTTTTCTCGGCAAGAAAGCTGCTGGGAGAGATTTTTGCAGTGAAAACCGTGCAAATATATGCTTTTTCATCAAGAAAACTGCTGGGAATCCCGACGAGAAAAATAGAGAACCTGCGCTCTATTTTCTCGCTGGGATTCTCTGCAGAGTGTTTCCTGCAGAGAAAATCGTTTGTCAGTATGCTTACCAGTCTCCAGGTAAACCTGCGCATTCTCGATGAGACTTTGACGCATGCGTGGTAGCATACAAGGGTAGCATAGGGTATAGCAAGATGGCGGCGACGGCATCGAATTTGACAAGCGCCGGCTCGTCGTAGTCCATGACGTCACCGCGTTCTTGTCATTCAAAAGAACGGCAGCTCTCTCAGTCATTTTAATGAACTCTCAACATGCTTTTGAAATTGCACTAAAAGTGCACTTGGAAGTGCAGTCGCTGTAGATCCGAGGGGGACATGCAAGGAAAATAAAAACCAGCATTTTAGCTTGCACATGATTGGATAAAAAAATCAGCAGAGCTTCCTCTCATGTCAGATCTACTCCTCATATTTTTAGCAACTGCACTTCCAAGTGCAATTTCAGTGAAATTTCAAGTGTGAAGTTTTAAATAACCCCCTCAGTGTATCAATGACTGTCTGCTAGAAGTTACAGCACAAATAATGGCTCACTGATTATTTGCTAGCGGTTACAGCATGTGACTTCTGCTTGGTGATTGGTTGCTAGAGAATACTGTACATCAATACTGCTCACTGATGGTTTGCTAGTGGTTACTGGACATCCTTACCACTCGCTAATTGGTTGCTGCACATTATTACTGCTCACTGATTGGTTGCTAGAGGTTAGTGCACATCATTACTGCTTACTAATTGGTTTATAAAGGTTATAGCGCATCATCTCCTCACTGCCTGCACACCATGGACTGGGGAGGTAAGGGGACCCATCAATAGACAGAAAACTCCTAGGGATCCTATGACTCCTGGGATCAGTGACAATTAGTGTTGCTCACGAATATTCGCATTGCTAATATTCGTTACGAATATTGCATATTCGAGTATTCGCGAATAAATCGAATATCGCGGTGAATTTTCGCTATTGCGAATATTCTTATTTTTTCAAATTTAATTTTAAAACAGATCACATCCTAGTGATCTCCATCGACATCTAAAAGCATTGCTGGTATGATTAGAGACCCTGGGCCGAGTAGCTGAGGCGATCCTTTTATGTTGCCGAATATTCACAATGCGAATATTCGTATTACGAATATTCGCGAATACTTTCTCTGCCCTTCTGTGTTTTGTGTATAAAAAAGAAAAAACAAAATAAAATTAGCTATAGTTTATTCATATAAGTTTGTGTAAGTAGAGTTAGTGTTTAGTGCATATTAGTTTAGTAATCCAGGAAATGATCTCCGTTTTCGCATGTTGACGAGAATTTCGCAATTAATTTCGCATTCGCATTAGCGAAATTTCGCATTCGCATTAGCGAAATTTTGCATTCGCATTAGCGAAATTTCGCAAAATTTTTTTTTTATATAAAATATCACGAATATTCCATATTAACGAATATTTCGCGAATATTCTTCTATATATTCGTGAAATATCGCGAAATCGAATATGGCGTATTCCGCTCATCACTAGTGGCAATGCTGGGGGGTTGATGGGATCAGTGGTAGTGGTGGGGGGATGGGATTAGTTAGAAGGCAGTACACTGTGGCAAATTCTGAATCATGTAGAGCAAAGCTAGAAATCTTTGGCAAGTATATAGTGGGGTATTCTACATTGACACCAATGTAATAGGAACATTTACAACAGCCACCAGTGTAAGGGGGAATATACACTGACCTCCAAGTAAAGGGTAATTTTTACTGACCACCAATGTAAGGTGACACTTCTACACCGACCACCACTGTTAGGGGTGATTTACACTGACCACCAGTGTAAGGGCAATTCTGCACTTACCACCAATGTAAAGGAAAATGTACACTGATCACCAATATAATTGGGAATTTACATCAACAACCAATAAAGGGGATTTCTACATTGGCCACCAATTTAAAGGGGGCTTCTACATGGGCCACCAATGTAGGGAGGATTCTAAACCCAAGTGCAAGTTTGGATTTTTTTTTACCGATTACCAATATAAACCAGAGTTTCTACACTGGCCACCATTGAAATGAGGATTTACACTGACCAATAATGTAATGGGGATTTACACTGGCCACTAATGTCATAGGAGCATTCACAGTAACCATCAATGTAAGGAGGGATTTACACTGACCACCAATGTATCCTGACCACCAATGTAAGGGGGACCTTCACACTGGCCACTAGTGTGAATGAAAAGATTTTACACCAAGCCCCAATGTAATGAGAAGATTTACAATGACCACTAATGTAAGTGAGACATTTAGCCGGCGTTCACATTTGTTTGTGTTGGGAACGCATGCAAAATCGCTTTCCTTACACCTCAGAAACATGCTGTCCTTTAGCAGATACACAGCAGCACCATTCATTGTTAATGACACCCTCACGCATCTGCTGAGATGTGCGTACATGCACTAAAATTAAGGGAGCTGTGATACCATGTTATTTTCTGAAAAATAGTTATATTTCCAATTTGCTTACCTTTGCAGAACAGACTGATATTAGGCTTAATGAGCACAGTTGCAGGCAGGGCTTTCAAGCATGCCCCTTTACCTCTCCAGTGGGCGGCATTCAGCAGAAGTGATGGTGGATATGACCTTGAAGGGGGGGGGGCATGATATACATATGAATGTCACCTCTATTTAGATATCAATGCAGCCAGTCCATGGCTATTTACATATTAATGCCACCTCTATTTACATATCAATGCTGAATATTTCCATGTAAACACAGGGACTGCAGGTAAGTCACCTGTACACAGTAGGGCAGAGCTGGGCAGCATTAGTTACAGAACTTCACACTGAGATATCCAGGCACAGCACGGGACTAAAACTTCAAGGGACAAGGGAATTTAAACTGGAATAGTTGACAAGTATGTGGCAGCTGCTTTGGGCGCTACAACAATGATGGGGCCCACGGCAGCTTCCCCTTTTGCCCTGCCTTAAAGACGGCCCTGATTTAACAGTGTTATTGCAGCTGACTTATAACTCTGGGAGACCTGCTTTAATGGTGACACATAACCGCAGCTCAGTTCAGGCATTAGTAAGTGCAGTTCCACTTGTCCTCAAGGGTGTGCCTAAGCCCCACCCACATGATGCTCTATTTAGACGTCCAGGATTGGCTTCTGTTACCGAAGACAGTGATTGGGAAAAGCACTGGGGCTTTGTGTGCTATGGCTTCAATATTTGAATATCAAGTGGTCTTTTCTGAAATGTGGCTAAAAAGACTCTATAGGAGGTGAAACAAAAGCTGCGCCAGACATGTTCACCTACCCTACAGCATTGGGGTAATTTGGGAAACTGCTCTTTATCTCCAAACTCCACAGGATGATCGGGAGTCAAAAGACTGACCCCCTAACTGGACCTCTGTATAGGACCATGCATGAAATAAGATCCAGAGCTGTTAAGGAAGACTCTACCTACCGAGTGTGGTTAGTTCCTAAGAAATTTGGAGAAGTTTAAGATAGACACAGGACGGCAGGGGTGCTCGCTGTCACCCCTGTTGTTTGCCCTTGCGGTGGAAGCTTTGGCTATTTTAATCCAAGGTTCTTCTGAGATAGTGGGATTCCATAGAGGCCTTTTGGAGGAAAATATTTCTCTTTACGCCAGTGATGCCCTACTTTATCTAGGAGATACTAATACTTTTTTGCTGGCGCTAATGGCGCTTATAACCAGGTTTGGCGGATTCTCAGGCTTCTCAATAAACTGGTCCGAATCCATTCTGCTGCCCCTAGATCCTGTGACTAACCCCATGCTCTAGGAGGCAGGACAAATTACTATTGCCGATTCTTTCAGATACCTGGAGTTGTGGTGACCGACCCCAGACACCTGGAAATACCTTGAACTAAATCTGAGCCCCTTATTAGATAAATAAAAAGAAAGGTCCCCTAGCTGGTGCAAGCTCCCCCTATCAGTCGTAAGAAGAGTAAACTTGATAACAATTATATGGGGCCCTGCAAATATGATATATCTCTCAAAACTCCCCCATCTGGATTTCTAAGAAATGGTTTAAGGGCCCTTTCACACGGACGGATCAGTATTGATCCGCCCTGTGTGTGTCCGTATGCTCAGCAGGGATCCCTCCTTAAATCCCCCCCGAGCTGTCGGCTGACAGGGCGGTCCACGCACACTGTGCAGGGACCGCCCTGTCTTTCCTCCGCTCTCCCCTATTTGGGATCGGATGAACACGGACCGTCTGTCTGTATTCATCTGATCCGATCCGCAGACGGAAGAAAAAATAGGGTTTACTTCCGTCCGCAAAAGCGGATCTTTACGGAGGCGGACAATTACGGGTGTCAGCGGATGGTCATCCGCTGACACCCATAATCACATAGGGACCAATGTATGTCCTGTTTTCATCCGCAACGGATGGATGAAAATGTGGACATACGGTCCGTACGCGTGAAAGGGCCCTAAGAGAATTGATACACAGATGCGAGATATTATTTGAAAGCAGAAAGGCGCAAGAATCAGTTTAACTACCCTACAATACAATACAGAGGAGGTCTGGAGGTACCGCATCCCAAGCTTTATTTTCTTGCCTCTCGAATGCAGCAGTTCACAGGGTGGGAGAGCGACGGTGCCTTGGACGACCCCGTAGTACGTCTAGTGGTCCAAACTAACCTGGACTTGAAAAGCCTGCTCCCATTTGGGAATGGATCTCCCTGGTTTGCCGGGTCTCCTTAGAAAAGTGTAGGGGGCAGTCAGAGAGGCACTGAGGGTTAAGGCCCCCTTAGGATTCACCCCTCTGTGGGATAATCAAAGATACCCAGAACTTAATAAATTTGAGGGATTCACCCTATGGAAACATAAGGGAGTCTGGTTTTTATCACAGGTATATGTAGGAAATATATTGAAATCTTTTGTACAACTCTGCTCAGAATTTATGCTCCCACTTAGTGTTTCTATCAGTACTTACATCTCCGACATGCCCTACAGGCTCAGGGTCGGGTGACCTCCCTGTCTGTGACCTCCTCCCCGCTTCTAAGGGAGCTAATACATGCGACTATTAGAAAGGGACAGATTTCTACAATCTATTCAACTTTGTTGTCCTCTAATTGGGACCACGCTTCCTTGAAATGTAGAGCTAAATGGGCCACAGACATTGGAGAGGTTGATGGTGATCAATGGGACATGGCATTGGACTCACTACCTATGGTCTCCGTTTCGGCCTCCCATTGGTTGTCGCAGCTGTTTATTGTGCATAGATCCTATCTGACGCACACAAAACTGTTTGCGTGGGGCCTGAGGGATACACCCCTATGCCCAAAATGTAAAATACACCAGGGGGAAATTATCCACATGCTGTGGCAGTGCCCAAAGCTTAATAGGTATTGGACTGAGGTCATACAGTCCTTATCCTGGTTGGAGCAGGTGCCAGTGCCCTCCACCCCTCTGGTGTGTCTATTGGGTGTGATGGATGAGGAGATGTACCAGAGGTGAATGTACATTATGCTTACTAGACTGCTAAATCTGGCTAGATAACTTATAGCTAGACACTGGATGGTGCCTACTGTACCAATGGGGAAACAATGGATTGTATATGTGAAGTCACTCTTGAACAGGGAACAACTGGCATACCGCCATAGAAATGCTGTGAACAAATTTGAAGTCGTCTGGCAGCCATGACTGTCTAATCCAGCTCTTGCCCCACCACAACTTGTAATGGATAGACTGTTATAAATTGAATTCAGAAAAGTGAGAAGCTAATGGAGGGAGGGGTTGAAAGGAGAGGGGAAGGGATAACAGTTCAAAGTTTTAAGTTTGATAGGTTAAATGCTTGCTAAAAGAAATAAAAAGACTGAGTTTTAATGCGCAAGTTGTTTAACCATAGTTCTTATGCCGCGTACACACGATCGTTTTTTGCGATGAAAAAAAACGAAGTTTTCAATCATGAAAAAAAACGACGTTTTTCAAACTTCATTTTCCAAAACGACGTTGCGTACACACCATCGTTTTTCTACAAAGCTCTAGCAAAGCGTGGTGACGTACACCACGTTCGACGGCACTCTTTTCCATTGAAGCTCCGTCTCATAACTTGCTTCTGAGCATGCGCGGGTTTAAAAACGTTGTTTTCAACATCGTTTTGCCCACACACCATCACTTTTTGACACAAAAAACAACGTTTTGAAAAACGACACAAAAAATTCAAGCATGTTGGAATTTTTTTTGGTCCTTTTTTTGAAGACATAAAACAACGTTTTGCCCACACACGATCAATTTAAATGACGTTTTAAAAAACAACGTTTTTTTTTCATCGCAAAAAACGACCGTGTGTATGCGGCATAAAAGTTTACTTGAATGTTTTGGAATGGTGCAGAGCAACATATACGGCTGTGTTTGAAGATATGCTATGGGCCAGATTCAGGTAGATGGGCGCATCTTTAATCTGGAGTAACGTTTCTCATTTACGTTACTCTGGCGAAATTTTAGGAGCAAGTGCTGTTATTCATGAAGCACTTGCTCCTAAAGTTGCAGCAGCGTATCGAAAATGAGCCGGCGTTATTCAAATTGGGCGGGTACGGGGCGTGTATTATTAAAACTAGGCGTGATCCCGCGGCAAACGTACTGCGCATGCATCGACTGTCAATGCATCCCAGTGCGCATGCTCACAACTTCCGTCGGCACCACTTCCTTGGAAACGACAAGCACAATGTGTTCCGTTGGACGTTTAAATGCGCCCGTAGATGCGCCATTCCGGCACTAAAGTATATCCTGTTCCCCCTCCCCGCAGTGAAGTTACTTTTGTTCTGAGATGGCTGCTCCCGTTCCCCGCAAACACACAGGAGAAAGCTGAACTTTAAAGGCCAGGAGCTGTCAGCCGTCATCTCGGCTATGGAGACCTATGATGTCTTCCTCCATGGCTGTAAAAGTTGACAGACAAGCATGGACAGAGGTGTTGTCCTGCAAGTGGGGGTGCTCAGCTAGCTCTTATCGTCGGTAACGCTGCTGTAGCTGCTCTCCTGCTGACCTGTGGCCGTCTGTAGTAAAGATAAAGCAGCTATTTGTAGAAATAACTTCGCGCCGGACGGACGAGATACGCGCGGCGCATGTAGCCAGCGTATGGTGCTAATCCGTTCGCGAATCGGGAAATCTCCCTCATTTGCATATTTGCAGGGGAAATCAATAGGCGCGACTGATGCGCCAAGCGAAATTATGCGCTGACAACACTCGTGTCGGAAAGTTAAGCCGATCGGAAATGGCCCGTTTTCTGTCGCATCTAGTTTGGTGGGTACGGCCACATAGATACGACGGCGCATCTTCACAGTTACGGCGCATATCGAAATACTCCAGCGCAAGTCTTGCTGAATCTGGCCCCATGTGTATATCAGACGGATTATGACTGTATTGAGCCTTACTACAGATTGAAGGTGAAGGGCGGGGCATGAAATGTCCCCGCCCACACCACCTATGGGATTGGGTCATACCTAGAAAATTAATTAAAGTTATTTAAATAAAAAAAAAAAAAATGATAGTTTCTTACTTACCTATGATTGGGGAAGTTTTGTTGTCAGTTGCCCTTAACAACGGTCCTCTAGCCCTATAAAAGGAATGAGGATGCGTCATCTGTGGCAGAAGAACGGAGAAGATCTGGAGAAGCGCATCTTCTGTACATTGTTGGGAGGCTTACCTGTGATGGAGCAATTACTTCGCCAAATGATGGACCGGGCCGCCGCTACGGATGGTGACGTATGGATGCGGCAGTGTCTCTCACTCCCGGGCTCTTCTCCGGGGTTCATATCTTCTCCCTCTTCTGCCGTTGGTGGACCTGTCGGTCCTGCGGTACCGAGTACCTCTGCCTCTCGTTCTCCATTCGTCATCCCCATGGGCGTGCTGTCCCCCCCGGGACCTACGGTGTGCAGTGCGAGGTCTCAACATCCTGCAAGTGGCGTTTCCGCTATTCGGATGTCGTCAGCTCCGCCCGAGGCGTCAGTGACAGCCCCTTCCATCACGCGAGATGTCGTTCAGCCTTCCTCGTCAGCTGGGACCGATGGCGCGTGCGCAATACGGCAAGGCAGGGCTACACAGAGGCAGCTTAAGCGTCCCCGCCGGTTCGAATCCCCGCCTGGTCCTGTAGTTAAAGGACGAAAGAAGAATGAGTGAATTTTAATTTAAGGTTATTTATTTGGTTGCTGATGGTTTCTCTCGGTTTTTAATGTTTCTTCCTTTGTTTTTTGTCCTTTTTAGTGCTGTTAATTCTGCTGGTCTGCTTAGGGTGAATGCTGCAGTTCCATCATCCAGTCCTGTTGTCATGGCAACGGATAATCAACAGATGACAGGGAAGAAACGTCTTTTCAAAACTACAGTTCTTTTTTTTTATTATTGTTTTAGCTCCTTTACAGACTGATCCTGTTGCAATTGTACCGGGTCAAGAAGTTTCTCCTGATTTTGTTATTTCTACAAAGCTACTGCCAGCAGGGTCTGCGAATGCCTCGCCTGAAATGGTTACAGCGCCTGCTGGTGAGTTTACTAGTTCTTCCCAAGTCGGGGATTTACTTTCTTCCTTTTCTAAATTTATGGCTATGTTTGCAAATTCATTTACTAATGTTAACCAAACGCAGTCAACTCCTGCTTCTGTATGGCTGGATCCTTTGTCGGAGGCTCGTTGTAGCCCTATCTCTACCTCAGTTGCCACGGCAACTGTGGTTCCTTCTGCACCTGATGTTTTAGTTCCTCCTTTAGTCCCGGAATCTTGCCTTAAGGAGGTTATGACTTGTGATTTGTCTCCTCTGGGATTTCATTTATCGGGTACGCTTAAAGAAAAAATTTGGAGGGGGGATTATGTGGATATCTTATCTTTGCTTCCTTCCAATCATGAGCTTGCCACAGTTAGGAAGGATGGGGATGGAAAGGGCGAAGACAAGAAAAAATTGGCGCCACGTTCTTTTAACAACTGGCTACAAGCCTTTTGCATTTACGCTAGCGTGCTAGGTGAACGGCGCTCTGATTTGTGTTCTGGCTTATTCCAACACGTTGAAATTATTTTGGAGGCTTATACAAATTTTCAAGGCTTTTCATGGTTCTACTATGATGAAGCGTTCCGCCAGAAGTTGTCAGTGCACAAATCTTTAAAATGGGGGTCAAAAGATGTAGGGCTATGGCTCAATCTTTTATTGCCTCAGAAGCCTTTGGTTAAGGTTAATGTTTCCAGTGCCAGTAATACATACAGAAAAGGGGTGTGTTTTCATTTTAATGATGGCGTGTGCAAATGGCCTAACAGCTGTAAGTACAAACACGAGTGTAGTCATTGCACTGGTTCCCACCCTGCTTCACGTTGTTTTAAGAAATCAGCTTCTATTGCTTCTGCTCCTGCTAAGGAGCTTTTTCTTAAAAGCCACAACACCGGTGAACATTCTAAACATGCTACCTTGGCTTCACATGTATCCAGAAAATCTGAGGGCAATCATCTTGCATGATGGTTTCCTATTTGGTTTTCCCTTGCCTTCTTTTTCTGGAGTCGGTTGTCAGGTTTTTCCCAATTTACCTTCTGTTTCTTCAAATGCGTCTGTTGTTCGTGACAAATTAAACAAGGAATTGGACGCGGGTAGGATTGAAGGTCCTTTTTCTTCCCCTCCTTTTCCGGATTTTAGGGTTTCTCCTCTTGGTATTATCCCTAAGAAAGAGCCAAACACTTTTAGGTTAATACACCATCTTTCTTTCCCATTTGGGTTTTCATTGAACGACGATATTGATCCATCGTTATGTTCCGTTCAGTATTCTTCATTTGATGACGCTTTGGCGAAAATTAGGAACGTTGGTGCTTCGGCTTTGCTCGCAAAGGCTGATATTCAATCTGCTTTTAGGTTACTTCCTATTCATCCTTCTGCTTTTAACTCTCTTGGTTTTTGTTTTCAAGGTGAATATTACTTTGATAAATGTCTCCCGATGGGATGTTCACTTTCCTGTTATTACTTTGAACTTTTTTCGACATTCCTTGAGTGGGTTGTCAGTTGTCGTGCAGGTTCCAATAACTTATTACACTATCTAGATGATTTTCTGTTTATTGGAAAGGCTGATTCTTCTGATTGTTTGTATTTATTTACCGAGTTTAGGATTACATGTCGTGATTTTGGTGTTCCTTTGGCCGAAGAAAAGTCTGTTTTCCCAACGTCTTGTCTAGACTTTCTAGGCATTCAGATTGATACGATTGCCATGGAGTTCCGTCTTCCTGAAGAGAAGATTGTTAAGATTAGGATTTTGTTGGATTTTGTGCTTTCCAAACGTAAAGTTAGGTTGAAAGTGTTGCAATTCTTCTTGGCTTGTTGGCGTTTGCTTCAAGGGTTTTGCCTATGGGTCGGGTTTTTTCTAAAAGATTGTATAGGGCCATTTCTGGTATTTCTTCTCCTTTCCATTTCGTGAGGATTACTTCTGGAATTAGGGAGGATCTTAAGATTTGGCGTAGTTTTCTGGCATCGTTTAATGGTAGTTGTTTGTGGCAGACTCCCTTTTGTTCAGCCTCAGCTCTTCATCTACATACTGATGCTGCTGGGTCTTGTGGCTATGGAGCGTACTGGGATGGTCATTGGTCGGCTGATTCTTGGCCGGATTCCTGGAAGGCGGCAGGTTTGACATCTAATATTGTTTTGTTGGAAATCTTTCCTGTTTTAGTAGCGTTAGAATTATGGGGTGTTCATTTTATGAATCGTCGTATTTTACTTTTTTCTGATAATAAAGGGGTGGTTTTTGCCATTAATTGCCTGTCTTCCAGATCTCTTCCTGTTATTACTATACTCAGATTGTTAGTGTTTAAATGTTTGAATCTTAATATTTGGATTAAAGCACGATATGTTCCAGGGACTGATAATCTTATTGCCGATGCTTTGTCCCGCTCCCAGATTCAGGACTTTCGAAGACTGGTGCCGGATGCGGATCCTGTTGGCCTGTTATGCCCTCCACACTTATGGGATCTTCGGTGAATCCTGTTTTTGCCGCCATTAAGGGTTCTTTGGCTCCCTCCACGTGGGCATCATATAAAGCTGCGTGGGCATTGTGGTGCTCGTTCCTGCTTTCTCTTGGGTGTGAAAGTCCTCGCTTTTCAGAAAGCTTGGTTCTATCTTTCCTCAGTTTTCTAATGTCTCGCAGTTATTCTCATTCCCATATCGTAAAAACTCTCTCTGGTGTTTCGTTTTTTGTGCGTTTGCAGGGTCTCGGGTCATGTATGTCCTTTTTCTCAATCAGGCGTGCACTGCAAGGGTACAGAAGGCAACACTTAGTCGCTGACGATAGATTGCCAATATCTATCAGTCTTCTAAGTCGTCTTTGTGACGTGTCAAGGGAGGTCTGTTTTTTCCCCTTATGAAGCCCTCTTGTTTTCTTTGGCGTTTTGTTTAAGTTTTTTTGGGGCATTTCGAGTTTCAGAATTGCTACCGCGTAAGGTTTCTGATGACTCTGGTTTATTTTTTCAAGATGTTTATGTTGGATCGGATTCTGTTCAGATACTGCTCCGAAAAAGTAAGACCGATCCTTTGGGTCATGGTCGGTGGATCACCTTGCGGGCTGATCCCCGCGCGCGCTATTGTATTTATTCTTTACTTAGACAATTCCTGGTGGTGAGACCTGTTTTACATAAACACTTTTTGATACATGTCACGGGTGCCCCGGTGACTGTTTATCAGTTCCAGGCTGTTCTGCGTAGATGCCTCAAAGCATTACGGTTAGGACACCTGCGTTTCTCTTCTCACTCTTTTCGTATAGGTGCAGCCACTACAGCAGCTATGGTTGGTCTCAATGAATCAGTAATTAAAAAAATTGGTGGTTGGCGTTCGAATTGTTATAGATCCTATGTTAGACCTAATTTTCAATTTTAATTTTAGATAACCCTTGTACCGTATGGATAATAGGACATTCTTATATCTTCTGGGCTCATAAGAGAGCTGAATGGAGAATGTATGGCAGTAACTTGGGTTTATCTCATCATACTTTTAATGTTTACTGGTATGGCCTGTGTGGTATGCGTTGGGGCAGTTTACGTTCTGTTCTGACTCAGTTACATATTGATTGGCCAGTCCCTAAGATCATCATTTTCCACCTAGCGGGTAATGATTTGGGCAAACGCAAAACATTAGACCTGATTTCACGGATTAAACTCGATTTGTTATGTTTACATTCTGTTTTGCCTGATGCTATTTTAGTTTTTTCTGAGGTTATCCCTCGCTTGGATTGGTTAATTTGTCCTGAGCGTAGATATTTGGAAAAAATCCGTAAGCGAATTAACAGATCTTTAGATAAATTCATGCCTTTGGTTCACGGTATGTCGTTTAGGCATGTGGACTTAGAAGGTGGGTTGCCTGGTTTTTATAGACCAGACAACGTGCATTTATCCGATATTGCTCTAGACATCTTAAATTTGGATTTCAATACCTGTGTTGAATTGGCTGTTGCCATGGTGGGGTGCCATGCCTTTTAAAGTAGGGCCTGGCGTGTGGGATGATATGTTTATTTTATTTAGCTTGAGCTTAAAAAGCTAAGCTACTTTGGTTATTATAGTATATATGTTTATATATGGTTATATGCTAACAAAAATAGCTAATATTTAAAGGTACTATTTAATTTTATTTAAGAATTGTTTTTACATATTACAATTCATTTATACCTATAAATAAAGGCCACGGCCGTTTCATACCACAGGTATTGATTTGTAGTATTATTTACTTATTTATCCTTAGTAAAATTTATATTGGTTGTAAATTGGTTATGACTACAGTCCCATGAAGGTGAAGGGCGGGGCATGAAATGTCCCCGCCCACACCACCTATGGGATTGGGTCATACCTAGAAAATTAATTAAAGTTATTTAAATAAAAAAAAAAAAATGATAGTTTCTTACTTACCTATGATTGGGGAAGTTTTGTTGTCAGTTGCCCTTAACAACGGTCCTCTAGCCCTATAAAAGGAATGAGGATGCGTCATCTGTGGCAGAAGAACGGAGAAGATCTGGAGAAGCGCATCCCACCCTCCCTCCCTGTCGTGGCCTTTTTTATGAGGTTTTAATCCCTTACTGTAAGGGGATGATATGTTTATTTTATTTAGCTTGAGCTTAAAAAGCTAAGCTACTTTGGTTATTATAGTATATATGTTTATATATGGTTATATGCTAACAAAAATAGCTAATATTTAAAGGTACTATTTAATTTTATTTAAGAATTGTTTTTACATATTACAATTCATTTATACCTATAAATAAAGGCCACGGCCGTTTCATACCACAGGTATTGATTTGTAGTATTATTTACTTATTTATCCTTAGTAAAATTTATATTGGTTGTAAATTGGTTATGACTACAGTCCCATAAACTGTATTTGTATGTTTACTTTCTACATCAACAAAATAAAAAAGTTCTGATAAAAAAAATAAAAAGATAGACACAGGACTGCTCTATCGTGTGTTATCATGACCACCTGGGAGGCGAAAACTGGTTCTCCCATATTGTTTCCAAAAGATGGTCTTCAAAAGCCTGCATCACCACCATGGCCATCTGGGACCTCTGAAAATGTATAGCCTAGTTTAAAGGGTCACTAAAGTCAGGGATTTTTTTAAACAAAAATAACAAACATGTTATACTTACCTCCACTGTGCAGTTCGTTTTGCACAGAGTGGCCCGGAAACCTGTCTTCTGGGGTCCCTCGGCGGCTGTCTGGGCTCCTCCTCGCAAAAGCTTTCCTTCTTCATGCGAGGGCGCTCGCATGGAGGAAAGCTTTTGCGAGCGCGCTCCCGTGATACAGCGGCGGCCATAGCCGCCGACTGTATCACTCGGCTCCGCCCCCCAGCGCGCCGCGTCATCCGCCCTGATTGACAGCAGCGCTAGCCAATGGCTGCGCTGCTATCAATCCGCCCAGCCTAGCCAATCAACGGCCAGGCTGGGAACTCGAAGAGGACGACGTGGACGCGCCCGGGAGATTCGAACGATCAGGTAAGTACAACGGGGGCTCGGGGGGGGGGCCGGTGCTGCTAGATGTTTTTTTACCTTCATGCATAGGATGCATGAAGGTAAAAAAACTTGTACCTTTACAACCCCTTTAAGACTGTATTTGCCCAAGATGAGAGATATTTTTAATGGTAGACGTTGCCTCAGATGTTTACAGAGAAAAGGCCCATCAGTTCAAGCTGATATAGGGCACTTACAGAGTTTGGGATGGATTTGGATCTCCATGGATTTAGTCTGGATAGCTTTTCTCTACATTGACATTGATTCAAGAGTAATTGGAAATGTAATTGTGGTGACTGACCACTTTACTTAATACACCCTAGCTGTTCTTACCAAAGATCAGAGGGCAGTTACAGTTGTATGGGTTCTTTGTGAGAAGCTGAAGAAGATTTTTTACAGTGGTAACCAAATTGCCCAGGATCCCAGTATACAAGATAAAGGGACCAGAAATCAGGATCAAAGCCTGGCATAGAAATCATTTGCTGCCTGGTCCTCAAGTCCGTGACGATGATGGCTCAAATGACATTTCAGAGCAAGACTCACCCCAGCTTCAGGCAGACCTCTCATCTGATCTTCTTGATACCCATGAGAGTGATTGGACTGTAGTTTTGAGATCTCTAGCTCAACACCCTCTCCACCTAGGAAAACTAAATCTCCAGAGTTTGGGCCTTAATTAGCACACCTAGTCAGGAACCCAATCCCTCTCCACAGCCAGTCCCATCCATTTGCATGACTCCTAGTTTAGTAGGAAATAGCAAAAAGCAGGGCAGTGAAGTTAATACTAAGCAAAAAAATGTCTTTATTAACCACTTAAGACCCAGGCCATTATGCAGGTAAAGCACCTGGCCCTTTTTGCGATTCGGCACTGCGTTGCTTTAACTGACAATTGCGTGGTCGTGCGATGTGGCTCCCAAACAAAATTGGCGTACTTTTTTTCCCCATAAAAAGAGCTTTCTTTTGGTGGTATTTAATCACCTCTGCGGTTTTAAATTTTTTGCGCTATAAACAAAAATAGAGTGACAATTTTTAAAAAAATGCAATATTTTTTACTTTTTGCTATAATAAATATCCCCCAAAAAATATATATAAATTCTTTTTTTTCTCAGTTTAGGCGTATTCTTCTACATATTTTTGGTTAAAAAAAATCACAATAAGCGTTTATTGATTGGTTTGCGCAAAAGTTATAGCGTTTACAAAATAGGGGATAGTTTTATGGCATTTTTATTAATATTTTTTTTTTACTAGTAATAGCGGCGATCAGCGATTTTTTTTCGTGACTGCGACATTATAGCGGACACATCGGACACTTTTGACACATTTTTGGAACCATTGTTATTTTCACAGCAAAAAGTGCTATAAAAATGCACTGATTACTCTGAATATTACAATGGCAGTGAAGGGGTTAACCACTAGGGGGCGCTGTAGGGGTTAAGTGTGACTTAATGTGTGTTTCTTACTGTAGGGGGCGTGGCTGGATGTGTGACATCTCTGATCGTTGTTCCCTATGACAGGGAACAGACGATCAGTGACAAGCCACAGAGAAGAACAGGGAAGGTTTGTTTACACTCACCTCTCCTCGTTCTTCAGCTCCTGTGACCCGATCGCGGGACACTGTTGGCGATCACATCTGTTAAGATGGTCATCCTCCCTAAACTATACCTCTTCCAGACGCTGCCCATCCCCATCCCCTTTGCCTACCTACGCAAACTACAGAGTGACATACTGCGATATGTATGGAACTATAAAAGACACAGCATACCTTGCTCAGTCATGATGGCATCACGCACCGACGGGGCCTGACATTCCCCAACCTAGTTAATTACTACCAAGCGGCCCAACTCTCATGCTTCCCCCAGCGGTCCTACAGTAAATGGATGGAGATAGAAAAAATTTGGTTGGCACCCCTACACCCAAACGGCCTTCTCTGGAATATGAATGTGGAGGTAGACCCTGGATGACTTAGGGTCAATGTCTCAGCTGTGATGGCTCTGGCGCAAGCTGTCCCATGAATGCAAACTTAAATCTGAATGTCTTCCTCTGCAATCCTAAGGTGCCTGCAAGCCTAACCAACCAGATGTCTTGGCCCTGGGCCTCACAGAATTTATTCCACTTTGGTCATTTAGTGGATCCCAGATCCCATAAATTATTGCCATTCTCGGAACTCCAAGCCAAACCAACAGGTGTTCTACGGCTATTTGCAGATCTGACACTACGACCAAACATAGCCCCACACCTGCAATTTTTCCCACCCTCTCCATTTGAACGCATTATACTAGAAGGATGTACATGTAGAGGACTGATATCAGACATATACCAGATGTTAAACACATACTCTATACCAAAACGAGGCAAACATGTATACATGCTTTGCTGGGAGAGAGAGTTGGGAGAGGTACTCCCTGTGGAGGTCTGGCAGGCGGTTTGGAGGCAGGCTGCCAAGAGTTCCCTATGTACCCTCTATAAAGAAAACACGTGTAAGATTCTCGTCTTTTGGTACCAGACTCCGGAAGTACTCCATAAAATGTACCCCTCCCCCTCTGATCGATGTTGGCACTGCCAACAAGACAACGGCTCTCTCTTCCACATTTACTGGTCATGCCCTCTCATAGCCCCGTTCTGGAGATCAACACAACAATTACTAACCCACCTCTTTGAGGTGCCAATACTCATGACACCTACATTTTTCCGGTTCAGCCTCTCTCAACCGAAAATAGCCAAGTCATATAAGAAATTGCTCAAACACATTCTCACGGCAGCAAGATGCCTAATGGTCCTTAAAGCGGAGTTCCACCCAGGAATAAAACATTTTGTCAAAAATCCTAAAAAAAAAAAAAAAAAAAAATGTGAAAAAAAAAAAAAAATTTATACTCACCCGAAATACCTGTTGCTATACGGAAGTCCGTAATCTGCCTCTTCCCCACCGCAGTGTTTTCTTCTGCTTCTTCTCCTAGTGAATGGGGCGCGCTGCTTTCTGGGAACTGTGTGTGTTCTCAGAGAGCAGCCGCCCATTCACAAGCCGGCACAAGACTCACGCAGGCGCAGTAGGAAATGGGCAGTGAAGCCGTAAGGCTTAACTGCCTTTTTCCCCTAGTGTGAATGGTGGCGCGGGACCTGGATCAGTCGTGGGATCGGCATCGGGGGGGCCATCAGTGCGGGCTAGAAGGACAGGTAAGTGTCCTAATTAAAAGTCAGCAGCTACACTGTTAGTAGCTGCTGACCTTTAAAAAAAAACAAATTTGCGGGTGGAATCCCGCTTTAATTGGAAGAGAAATTCACCCACAATCCCAAAATGCCCTATACTCCAGAGTCAAAGATGTGGAACTTATGGAGAAAATGATAGCCAGAATGTTGGACAGGCTAGACGACCACAACAGGGTCTGGGAGCGGTGGAATCTCTGGGAGGACTCCCTGCCGTATAAGAGCCTATTTCCTTCACTTATCTCATTTGCCCTACTTTCTTTCCCCCCTCTTTTCCTTCTGTCTTCTCTTGTTCTGCAAAATATCTATGCAAAAATACATGTGATATCAGTCCTAAGATACTGTTTACTATGTTTTTCTTTATAAGCAATGTTATCAATGGTGTTGGAATATATATTGCACTACTTCCACAGAAGGTTCACCCCTTCTCAACACTGTTGCGTACATACCACGCATTGTCCAGTTCCTGCATTTGCTTTCACTAACTTCACTTGTATCTGTATACTGTTAATCTTTTTGAGACAACCAATAAAAAATTGTTATTTGAAAAAAAAATATAACAACTAAGAAAGTAGAGTTTTCATGAAAGTCATGACAGGTTTATTTAATTTTCAATTTTGACTGGAGTATATCTATAAACTACAAATTGTGCTCTATCAACATTTCTTCAATGGACTTCCTGGCAACTTTGACATAAATTTATTTTGCAAAAAGCCTGTACTGTTTTAATGGAAGAAAACAGTAAGGTTTAAAAGTATTGGAAAATACCACTCTGTCTCTAATTTACTGTACAAAATGTAATGTTCCAAATGTTCTTACTTTAATAAGAGCGCCTGACTATTCCTACCCTTTCTGCCCAGCTTTTCCTTTCTTAAAAGGCAGTACTACAGCCTCCATAAATGAAACGTGTTATATGAATGGAGGACGATTGAAAGGTCTGCTCACACATTCATAGATCAAATTAAATTTATAAATGCTGTAGTATGAATTTCTATGAATGAAGGAGGAGGAGGCAGAAAGGGTGGGCATAGATGGGCACTCTTGATGAGTGCTTGTCATAGCTCCCTTAGTTCTAATAGCCCCCAATGCACAGGAAGATTAGGGGGTGGGTTTGGAGGGCACCAGAGGAGGAAGGTGGCCTGGGTACTTGGTGACATTAGATATGGACTAACTCAGCCAAGGGTCAGGGGTTTTCTTAAATCCCTTGGCCTGCTGGGAAAACCTATACATTTGGGTGGAGTCAGGTGATCGTAGTTCTGTGCTACCTGGACAGCTGTCTGTGTGGACGTGTGTTGTATTGCCCAGGCTGCTAGGCCGGAGTTTGGGCCTATGCCAGACACATTAGGCTGTCTGAGGTCATTTCCAGAAGCAAGAGAGCAACGTAGGGTTGGGACTGCAGGTTGCAGTCCAACCAGAAGTGACAGCTCTGCCGGCCGGAGAACCTGTCATAGTCAGAGGTAAAGGGGAAGCTGACGACACCAAGGGACCAACCACCTTATTACCAGGGACCACAGTGAGTAGCTGAAGCAAGTACCGGAGCAGTATTCTCACCAACCGGGGATGGTTAAGAATTGGGAATATGGAAAATTCAGCAAGTGTCAAGCTAGAGACCCAGCCAGCAGAAGTGATGCTTGCAGAGCAGCCTTGTGCGTCAAGCCAGGGACCGAGCAGGGCTGTGGGGTGAAGATTGAAAAGTATCTGGAGTGCCAAGCTAGGGACCCAGCAGAGAAGCTGGGGTGACGCTTGAGGAAGATACTTAGGTGAAGATTGAAAGAGCTTAAGGGATTCAGTGGCAAGTCTAGTGAGACTGGGAGCTCAGTGGGTTGGGCACCTACAAGAAGTGACTGTAGAAAAAGTAAAGGAGTTCAATACAACCTGTGTTAGTAACTGTTATAAGACTGTTGCCATAGGAGACATGCGCATGCAGATGTGGTGTCTTGCTGCATGCCTTCCCCTGCATTGCTGTCTACCTGTAGAAATCTCAGAGTCTGCTAATTAACATTGCAACTACCTAAGAGTGTCCTGGCCGTAAACCCTCTCTCCCAAAGTTCTGTGCAAGAGAAATAAAATCTCTTTGCATTCAAGAAGTGTCTGGCTTCCATGAATTTATCTTGCATTACTTCCCCTATGCCTTACAACCCTGGGATCTTGCTACACGTATTTTATAAATTTTTAAGTAAACTTAGACTTTAAATGTTTGTTCAGTGTGCCCTAATAAAACTGATCCCAGCCTGGAGGATCACCTTCTCCTAGTCTTAGAAAATCACAAATTAGAGCTTCCAGAGAGTTAATCAGGTGTGTCTGGAATTTATAAACAATTATTTTTACAGCAAGATAATTCTGTCTATATCAACAGTGCCTATCTGTGATTTCATTTGTTTTCTTTATATTTTATCCTGACATTTAACACTGACTGACAAAGCATAAATATCTGTAAAACCAACCCAGTAAAAAATAGACTCCTTGATGAAGAACGTGTTGCGGAAACAGTCAGCAAGTAGATTGACTGCAAAGTAATAATAATATTAGTTTTTTTACAACATCTTTTAAAATACAGTCAGGGGATAGAACCTATATGCTCACCAGAACTCCTAAAAGTACAGTGTAGTCAAAATTTACAACAAACCTTTGTGAGTTGTTTTGCTTTTTTCTTATGATGGCATTGTGTACACCAACTCACTTGGTGAATCTGATGATCCTGGAACACATCTGCTGGTGATGCCGGACCATCTTGTCAAAGCTCCTCCCCGTTTCTCACATTCAGAAAGCCTGAAGTACTATAATCCCAGTACTAAGATGTTTCTCACATCCACCAATCAGATTAAAACCCTTAAATATGAATGTAGTTGATACTGCAGGAAGCAGAGAAAAAAAGCTAGGCCTAAATTTACTAGAGACAAAGATCACAGGTAAAGGCTTAACTACACAAATTCGGATACTACAGAGGGCACAGCTGTTTAAAATGTCATTATTGAATCATAATGGTCCAAAATACAGTATAGACAAAGAGCAGGGAAGGTGTTTTTTTTTTTACAAGAATTAAGATACATTTCTACTAGTTTCTTGTCACTTGCCCAACTTACAGGTAACCACACCTGCCTGTGTGCTTGATTGACAGCCGCTCCTTTAGGAAGCTTTATTGTCAACATGTACTCCTAATTTTTTATTTATTTTTTTGCAACACATACATTTTTTTTTCCAATATTACTGAATTACTGTATGTTATGGAGTTAGCTAGAGTACATAAGCTGGGACAGTATTAGGGAACAATCCACTGACAGATCTTGAAAATATAATGTTATTCTTAGTTATTAATGGCGTCTATATAAAGTGTAATACATCAATAAGAGCCCTTTCACATTGAGCCAAGAGCAGCGTTAGCGTTAAGCGCAATAGTTTTAGCCTCATTTTACTGCTGTTTTGGTGGCGCTTTTAACCCCAGCTAGCAGCCGAAGAAAGGGTTAAAGGCACCCGTGTAGCGCCGCTATTGAATACTTTGCAGGCGCTTCGGCAGCAGTGCCCATTTATTTCAATGGGCAGGGGCGGTATATAAACCGCTCCTCCAACACCCTAAAAGGACTTTTTTTTAACATCCTGCCAGCGCAGCGCCCTCAGTGTGAAAGCACTCGGACTTTCACATTGGGGTAGCATGGGAGGTGTTTTTTTTGGTGCTTTACAGACGCTATTTTTAGCCCTTTAGTGCCTGAAAAACACCTCAATGTGAAAGGGGTCGAATTGATGCAAAAAACTGATAGCAAACAGATGGCATTCCCTGAAATGCCCCTCTCCATATTTTGAAACCGAAAATTCCATGTCCACCTTATCCTGTTCAGGGAAAAATTAATCTTGCAATGACGGGGTTGCACTCAAATGTGTGGAATGGATGGTTGTCCTCCCCAGATCTGGGCACCCCTTTCCTAATTTTGCAACAATTATTGAAAATGATTGGCATATTGGTACCCTCATCCCTGTTGAAGTTATTTTATAAAGGTGATATAAAAGGTAAACATTTTAAAAATAATCAACCTGTTATGCTGACCTGCTTTGTGCAATGGTTTTGCACATAATGTGTTGTTTTAAGAATGTTCAATTTTCTAATCGCTTGTGGGGTCAAATCATTGTTCCATTTTAAATGCAGTGACAAGAGAATTTTAAGTAGCAGTCTGGCAATTTTTTTGTGAATGAACACTATTCTAAAGCCTTGTACACACGATTGGATTTTACACAGACAAAGCATTAGACTTTTTTCCGAAGGGCTTTGGCCATGAACTTGTCTTGCATACATACGGCACACAATTGTAAGCCAACAAACACGAACGTAGTGACGTACTACGTGAAATTTCAGCTCTTGAGCGCCACCCTTTGGGCATCTTCAGCTAATGTCATGTTTTGTGAACATTGATTCTGAGCATGCGTGTTTGTACTTTGGACTTTTCTGTGAAGGAGCTGTGTACACACGATATTAAACAGAGCTTGGTCCATGGACATTTTTTTAGCCTGCCATCCAACATTTGTCTGCGGAAAGTTGGACAACAATTGTGTGATGGAGCATACAAACGGTCAAATTTTAGGCCAACAGTCTGTCATCACACAATTCCCATTGAAAAATCCGATCGTGTGTACGAGGCTTTACAGTATATATGGTATTTATTTGAAAAAGTCCATTTGTTCCAAATCAGATGCTAAGAGCAAACAAAATTTTGAACTACTTTTAAACAACATTTGTCAAGCTGTTGAATGTACTGAAATTTTTATTGTAAAAATGTTTGACTAATGTATGAACATTTTTTTTTTTTTTTTATCTACTGGCGTATACCCAGCTTAATCTAGACAAAATTGCAGTAATTCGGTACAACCATAGGCATGTGCCAGGCACACCCTAATCACCCTGTGCGGTGCAGATTCTCCCTGCTTATATTTCACCAAAGCCCCCAACAGAGATTCTAAAAAATAATTAAACATACAATTGTAAAAAATAATAAAATAATAAACATGAAAAACTACTGGCACAGTCTACTGCCCTGACACCAACCTCTGTCCCACTGTTTTAATACATTTTAAAATATTTTTTACAATTATTTATATGAGAGAGTTTGTGAGTATTGTGTGTGTGTGTATATATAATATATATATATATATATATATATATATATATATATATATATATACACACATACACAAAGATAAAAAGTACATACATACACACACGATTTGAGCTTTGGGTTGCACACCCTAATTCAATAGGCTGCGCACACCTATGAATACAACCATGGTAATACAGATCTTGTAATATCACATAATCATACTATGGTACACTGTTCTTTTAAAAAGTCATCTGACTATGTGGAAGTTGCCCACTGTATGTGCTTAGAAGTCCCTTTTGGGGCTCCTTTGTACAACAGGAAAACCAAAAAACTGTAAAACTCTTAAAAAAAACTATTTTATCAAAAATATATATGTAAATAACATGAATGTTAATTTTTTTTTTGTTTTAAAAGTTTATTGAAGATAATGTATGAATGTTAATTTTAAATGCAAAGCAACTATTAGCTGTAGACAGACAACTACTGTGACTTCTATTGTATGTAAAAACTTTACAAGTAATAATTCTTACTGTATTTTTAATGCATATTAAGAACTAATTTTCATGATTTTTGAAAGACATTTAGGGCTGCTTAATGTCATGAACATATATTCTGTAGGTTAACTCATTACAGTTTCAATAATTTCATTTCTTAATCTCTCTAGCACTGAGGAAATGGGAAAAGTGGTGACTGCTTGCTTCCTCTGAGATAGTTTCGCAGTGTTAGCCAGAAGCTCTATGAAAAATTAGGAATATTTTAGTTAGCTGGCATACTTGTAAAGGATTTATTTTTTTCTAAATAACAAACATGTCATACTTTCCTGCTCTGTGTAGTGGCTCCCCCCCTTTTGAGAGCCCCCATAGCAAGCCGCTTGCTATTAAGGGCACTCCTACGGGCGCGATCCTGAGCCAGGCTTTGTTTGTCCATTGACACACAGCGTGGCTAGGCCCTGCTTCTACTCCCTCCTCACAGGCTGTGATTGACAGCAGCAGGAGGTAATGGCTCCCGCTGCTGCCTCCTTGTCCAATGAGGAGAGAGAGAGGAGAGAGTCGCCTCTCTTGGGCACAATGCTGGATCAAGATAGGGCTCAGGTAAGTAAAAGGGGGCTGGGGGGAGCTGAACACAAAAGGTTTTTACCTTAATGCAGAGAATTAATTTACAAACATTTTAAAGGGATTTCACTACCTGTCTTGCCCTATCCTGGCAGAGCTTACATCTTTGTAGAGACATTATTTTATGATCATTATCAATGTTCCCTCAGCAGAGTGCACATCACAAAAACACTCTTTGCACCAGGTGATGCACCTCTTTTCCCGGTGTCTGAACAAACTTATATCACAGATCTTACCACACTGCCTGTACTACTTTCACTGGCATCTCACCCACCTACACATTCAATTCAAACACCTCTTCAAAACTGGCATTGTCCTCAAAAACCCAGGTGCTCTTAACCCTTTTTCTCCCAGAGACATTTTCATTGTCACGCACATGTTTAAATTGTCATTTTGACCTTTAGGATTATTTAAACCTCCCAAAACATTAGATTTTTTTTAGCAGAGGGTCTATAAATTAAAATGACAGCAATTGCATTTTTTTGTTGCACAATGTTAGGGCAACTGTTTATCAAATCAATATTTTTTTAATTTAATCCACTAAAATATAATTTTGCACATACTAACACAATATTATCCCCAATTCTGTTATAAAATCTAAACCTTCCTGGCGGTAATCCCGAGTCAGGCTCAGGGTGGAAATCCAGTACCATTAGCGGTAACCCCGAGCCAGACTCGGGATCGCATCGCAGTATCCAGGCAGAGGTTACTTACCTTGTCCCCTGGATCCTGCAATGTTTTCCCGCTGTGTGTGCAAGCTGTCTCCTCGCTCGATTCACACAGTGCCCGTGTGCCGCCGAGCTCCGTTCTCTGCAGCGTTACAACGCACGGGGGCAGAGATCGGTGCCAAATTCAAAAAAGTAAAAACACAATACACATACAGTATACTGTATTCTTACAGATTACAGTACTGTATAAAATAATTACACACCCCCTTTGTCCCTAGTGGTCTGTCCAGTACCCTGCATGCACTTTTATATAATAAAAACTGTTCTTTCTGCCTGCAAACTGGAGATTGTCCATAGCAACCAAAAAGTGTTTCTTTATGCCAAAAATGGTTTTAGACCAGCTAGAAAACAGCGATAATAAATTAGAATCACTTGCAGAATTGAGCGATAGTGATTTGTTGGGAAATTCCTCATCAAACACTGAAAGTAATGACAGCGACAATTCAGCAAATGAGCAAATTTCAGAGTTTTTGATTTGATTACATTATTAATGAATTTTTATTATTATTATTATTATATGTTAGAATTATTTATAGTTATTTATTATATTATAATTTATGATTTTGTGTTTCAAACTTTATCATACCCGGGATGTCTACTAGACTCTTGTTTGGACAGATTTAAATTAGTTATTCCTAAGAATTGCAGGCCTACAATATAAAACGCAAAATTTCCATTCAAAACAACTGTACCGCTTTCAGCACCTAAAATCTGACATAATCATACCACCAGGGAGGTAAATATATACCAAATATTAAATCATATAAAAAAAGCAGCGCTATCAGATAATGTGAACTTGATTCAAAATAAGATAAATAAATTCATCAATAAAAATGAGTCCATTGAAAAAGTCACTGGAAAAAAAGAGTTTAGAAATGAAATCCAAAGTCCCAATCAGATCCAGTAAGTGGAGGGTGGAGAAATAGGCTATACATAGGAAGAAAAACATCAGCTTCCCCGGATCCTCCGTATAAAAACACCTCCAAGATAAAAGACATTGGCCTCCAAACTAATGGAAAAGCCAACAGCCCAGTGGGGTAAGCCGTTTCCCATGTGTGTCAACATACAGTTGTGTGAAAAAGTATTTGCCCCCTTTCTTATTTTTATTTTTTTGCATATTTGTCACACATAAAGGACTCAAGAGGGAGTCTGATACAGAAAACTAATATGGGTGTGCCACATCCCAGAGAAAGGATCAAACAAAATAGGAAACCCCTAGAGTGGGACTTTTGGACCACACAGGTATAAAGAAATATGATTACAAAAAATATTTTAAATATTTTTTGTAATCATATTTCTTTATACCTGTGTGATAGTGCTCCAAAGGTCCCACTCTAGGGGTTCCCTCTTTTGTGTGACACATAAAGGACTCAGATCATCAAAGAAAATTGTATTATTACACAAAGATAACCCGAATAAATACAAAATGCAGTTTTTAAATGATGATGTTTGAACCATTTGGAGGTGGACTTGTTGTTGTCTTTTGAATCATTGTCCTGCAGCATAATCCAAGTGCACTTAAGCTTGAGATCACAAACTGATGGCCGGACATTCTCCTTTAGGATTTTCTGGTAGAGATCAGAATTCATGGTTCCATCAATTATTGTAAGTCATACAGGTTCTGAAGCTGCAAAGCAACCCCAGATCATCACGCTACCACCACCATGTCTGACTGGTGGTATGACGTTCTTTTTATGAAATGCTGTATTACTTTTATGCCAGCTGTAACGGAATGCACACCTTCCAAAAAGTAACATTTCTCATCAGTCCACAGAATATTTGCCTAAAAGTATTGGGGTTAATCAAGATGTTTTTTGGTAAATGTGAGATGAGACTTTCTGTTCTTTTTGGAACTGTCATGGAAGCATGGAGTGATAGTGCTCCAAAAGTCCCACTCTAGGGGTTCCCTCTTTTGTGTGACACATAAAGGACTCAGATCATCTAAGAAAATTGTATTATTACATAAAAATAACCCTAGTAAATACAAAATGCAGTTTTTAAATGATGGTTTTATTTATTAAGGCAAAAAAGTTGTCCAAACCTGCCTTGCTTTATGTGAAAAAGTAATTGCCCCCTAAACCTAATAACTGGTATTGCCCCCCTTGGCGGCAACAACTGCAATCAAGCATTTGTGATAACTGGCAATGAGTCTTTCACATTGCTGTGGACAAATTTTGGCCCACTCTTTTTTGCAGAATTGTTTTAATTCAGCCACATTGGAGGGTTTTCAGCATGAACATCCTGTGTAAGGTCATGATACAGCATCTCAATTGGATTTAAGTCTTTGGCTTCGACTAGGCCACTCCAAAACCTAAATGTTGCTCTGTTTGAACCATTTGCAGGTGGACTTGTTGTTGTGTTTTGAATCATTGTCCTGCTGCATAATCCAAGTGCACTTGAGCTTGAGATCACAAACTGATGGCCGGACATTCTCCTTTAGGATTTTCTGGTAGAGATCAGAATTCATGGTTCCATCAATTATTGTACCTATCAATTGTCACCACTGTGCCATGCCATCAAAGTCAACCACTGTGCCATCAAAGTGCAACCACTGTGCCATGCCATCAAAACGCAGCCACCATGCCATGCCATCAAACGCAGCTACTGTGCCATCAATTGTCACCACTATTCCATCAAACACGGCCACTGTGCCCCCAATTGTCGGCACTGTGCCCCCGATTGTAGCCACTGTGCCCCCAATTGTCGCCACTGTGCCCCCAATTGTCGCCACTGTGCCCCCAATTGTTGCCAATGTGCCCCCAATTGTCACCACTGCGCCCCCACTTGTAGCCACTATGCCCCCACTTGTAGCCACTGTGCCCCCACTTGTAGCCACCCTGCCCAGTACCCCCCCCCCGGCACTTACCTTTATGGCTTCTTCGTCCCTCCATGTCCCTCGTCCCGCCCTTGATGACGCTTCAGCAAATCAGGTTACGCCTGTCAGTCTTATCCTCGGACGCACGGTCGGTACGTCCTGAGGATGAGCTTCCGGAAGCCGACTACAGCCGCTGGCCCTGATAGGCACTTCCCCACAGCCAGTCAGCTGCCGCTATTCAGCTGACCGGCGCTCAATGTCCGGTCAGCTGAATAGTGGGCGGCAGCGGCGAAAATATACAGATTCATACAGTGTATGAATCTGTATATTTTACTGGCTGTGAGCGAGCCAGAGGGGGCGGCGCTCCTGCGTCCCTATGGACGCACTGCCACTGATCTCAATTGGATTTAAGTCTTTGGCTTTGACTAGGCCACTCCAAAACCTAAATGTTGCTCTGTTTGAACCATTTGGAGGTGGACTTGTAGTTGTGTTTTGGATCATTGTCCTGCTGGATAATCCAAGTGCACTTGAGCTTGAGATCACAAACTGATGGCCGGACATTCTCCTTTAGGATTTTTCTTCAGAATTCATGGTTCCATCAATTATTGTAAGTCATACAGGTTCTAAAGCTGCAAAGCAGCCCCAGATCATCACGCTACCACCACCATGTCTGACTGGTGGTATGGCGTTCTTGTTATGAAATGCTGTATTACTTTTATGCCAGATGTAACGGAATGCACACCTTCCAAAAAGTAACATTTCTCATCAGTCCACAGAATATTTGCCTAAAAGTCTTGGGGATAATCAAGATGTTTTTTGGTAAATGTGAGATGAGACTTTCTGTTCTTTTTGGAACTGTCATGAAAGCATGAATCAGACGTACAAAACAGATAAATAAATAAGAAGGCTTTATTGAAAACCAAACAGTAAGGTCAAAGTCCACACTGACGATCAAAACAGCCAGAAGAGTCGTCCACCAGTGCCAGGGTCGATAGCCAGGGATGAGAGTCAGCCAAGCTGGAGTCTGTAGCCAGAGAAGTCGTGAAACGAAGCCGGGAATCAGGAACCAGGAGGAAAGTCTGTAGCCGTGTCGGTGACCAGGAGCAAGCAGCACGATCACAGGAGGGGTATCAGACGAAAGGCCCAAGCGAGGAAATGCTGCAGCTGCCGTCTATATATATGCTGAGCAGCCAGCTCCTCCCAGTGGGAAGGAGGAGCCGCAGGGTGGGCAGGTTACAAGAACCCCATGAAGCAAGATGGCTGCTAGCACAAGTCAGTGATGAGAAGCCTGCAAAGAGGTAAGACCATGACAGGAACTCTCCCATGGATGTCATTTTTGCCCAGTCTCTTTCTTATTGTTGAATAATGATCTTATCTGAGGCAAGTGAGTCCTGCAGTTCTTTACAGGGCCGGTACAAGGCGTGGGCGGAAGGAGCGGGTGCCCTGGGCGGAGCATTTTATTGTAGCAAGGGGGGCGCAGTGTACGGTTAAACTTTCCAGTCAACAAGTGACTGACTACCGCTGTTTGGCTCAGAGCTTGCCCAGTTGCCTGTCAGTTAAATAAAGAGCAGTGCCGCAATGCCGCCCTCGTCTTCTCTTCTGATTCCGCGTCACCCACTGAACTGAGTGACATGCCCGAGAGGAGCAGGAGAACGTTGTGATGCTGCTTGTTTTCTCCTCCTTCCATCTGGCTCATGCAGAGCCAGCTCCGCCCACTAGTATGCATGCAGAGTCACGAGTGAGGGGCAGCAGGACTGAAGGATTATAGGAGAAGTGAATGCCCATGGAGCGGAAGAATTAAGGTGCTGCAATCTGTCTGTCTCTCTCCCATCGCACGGTGTACCCCCCCCCCCTCTCTCTCTGCATCTCCCTGTGTTTCTTTCACTCCTGCCTGGCATTCTCTCTCTCAAAGCAAACTCACTTTTTCTAATATAAATGGCCTGCAGAGCATTGCACTCTCTTTCACAAACTATTGCAGCCCCCTCCCTCTCTTACACACACACACCATTGCACCCCCCTCTCTCTCTCTCTCTCTCTCACACCATTGCAGCCTCTCTCTCTCTCTCTCTCTCTCTCTCTCTCTCTCTCTCACACACCATTGCAGCCTCTCTCTCTCTCTCACACACACCATTGCAGCCTCTCTCTCTCTCTCACACACACCATTGCAGCCTCTCTCTCTCTCTCACATTATAATAATGAACATTTTTTTGCAGCAAAAAAAATTGGCATTTATAAAAAAAAATTGCCTGCGGAGCTTTGCCCCCCTCTCTCTTGTGGATTTATTTATTTAAAAAAAGTTTAACTTATGTATCATAATAATAAATAGTGAATGCATTTAATAAATTAACTTTTTTTTGCAGGTAAAAAAAAAAAAAGTGCATTTATAATTTTTTGTTTTGCCTGCAGAGCATCTCTCTTTTTTTCTCTCTGCAATTATGGGCACAGTGGTAGGCTGCATTTGATGTGCACTGGTGAGACTGCATTGATCTAGCAGCTGTTTGTTCTGTCAAGAAAGGTGAACTTACACTTTAACAATTTGCAGACCCGCCACAGACGCCATACATATACTGCGACGAAGCTACAGTATTTTACTGTTGTATTGTTTTAAATCGAAGGTTCACCCAAAATTGAAAATCTCTGTTCCGAAACCCCCCCCTCCGGTGTCACATTAGACACCTTTCAGGGGGAAGGGGTGTAGATACCTGTATAAAACAGGTATTTGCACCACTTCCTGGTATAGACTCATGCGGGAGTCCGACCCCTCCACGTCACCACTCCCTTTGTGTTCTGGGAAACACTCGTTGCAGCGCGACTCACGTATGCGCAGTAGGGAACCAGCTCGCTTCAGCTGCTGTATCTGCTGGATTTTTGCAGGTGAACCCCCGCTTTAAGTGTTTTCTGGTTTTGAAAGGACACTTACTCTTTCTTCATAACGGGGGGGGGGGGGGGGCGCAGTTTGCCATCTTCGCCCTGGGCACCAGATGGCCTTGTCCCAGCACTGGTTCTTTAGATGTTGTTCTGGGTTCTCTTATGAGCGGACATATCTCTGCTGATATCCACTTGCCAATACAAGTCAATGGGTGGCCGCTCGGATCCACCTGAAAAACACACAGGCAGATCCGAGCGGGCTTATCGTGTGAAAGGGGCCTAACAATTTATGCATTTATTCCCCTATGTGTTTCTCAATGTAGCATCAAAAATCACTTTATTATTCTGCTACTTTACAATAAAGCTGCATGAATGTGACAATCAAATTAGTTCACAAAAGTTTGTGAAATAAACACGTTTGAATTGAGTGTTTTGCTTTGTTATACAACACGTAAAAGCATAAGTCACAAGTATAAATTCATTAAAGTGATTGTAAAGGCTTGATTTTTTTTCCTATAAAAATAACAAACATGTTATATTTACCTGGTCTGTTGCAGTGGATTTGTACAGAGCAGCCCGGATCCTCCTCTTCTCGGGTCCCTCTTTGGTGCTCCTGGCTCCTCCTTCCTGTTCAGTGGCCCCACAGCAAGCAGCTTGCTCTGGGGGCACCCAAACCGAGTCACAGCTCCATGTATCCATTCAGAGATGGAGCCCTGCTCCACCTCTCCCCTGATTGGCTAGCTGACTTAGATTGGCAGCAATGGAAGCCAATGGCGCCGCTGCTGTGTCTCAGCCAATCAGGAAGGAGAATCGTGGATGGCTTAGACATTCATGGACATTGCTGAACAGAGAGGGACCTAGGGGTGCTGGGTCAGCTGCTGCACACAGAAGGCTTTTTAACCTAATGCATAGAATGCATTAAGATAAAAAACCTTTTGCCTTTACAACCCCTTTAAGTAGAAAAGGGTGAAAAAAAATACAAGTCCTCTTGATCAAATCACATTTGGCAGGTAAAATGTTGTTGCATGCCAGAGCAGGAATCGTTTTTAACAAGCAACTGCCAACTTTTCACCTTTTTGAATCTTTTGTTGTATCTGCTGATCTTTTAGGCCGCGTAGACACGATCGAATCTATCTGCTGGAAACGGTCTGACGGACCGTTTCAGCAGATAGATTCGATCGTGTGTACGGGCGGACAGACGGGTTTTTCCAGGAGACAGATTTTAAAGCATGCTTTAAAATCTGTCTGCTGGGAACCCGTCCGCCCGACATGTCTGCTGGTTAGTACGCTAACCAGCAGACATATCTGCCCGCGCATGCATCGAATGGATTCGACGCATGCGCGGAAGTGTTTTACTTCCTGGTGACGGTGACGTGGCGGCATCAACGTCACCGCCACGTCACCACGCTGTCTTCCGATGGGGATATTGGTTTGATCAAACCAATATACCTCAGCAGACAAATCCGATCAAAACGGTCTGTCAGACTGATTTGATCGGATTTATTTGGTCGTGTGTACGCGGCCTTACAGTCACTTCCTCTCTGCATGCACTTTAGAGGTGGCTGAATGGCATTTCTCAGGGTAAGTTGGTTGAAATTGACAACACGGGACAATGTCTGTATAATGTATATTGAAATAGCCACCAGCAATCTCCATAAAACCATGTGACAGGGTGACCACTCAGGAGCACAATAGGGAAACAGGGATAGAGCATTGTTAAAGTGGACCTTTAGTCATTTTTTCAACTTTCCATCTATTAAATCTTCTGCTCTTGTTGTTTTAACTTTTGATAGTAAAACATTTATTTTTCTTCCAGTAAATACCTTATACAGCCCACTTTCTGTTTCTTGTCTGGTAAAAAGCCTAGGCTTATGACATCATGCACAGCTCTCTCTCTTTCTCTCACTCTTGTGAGAGTTTGTGAGGAAGGGAGGGGAGATGAGCCAAAAGAGGGCCAATGAGAGCTGCAGGGAGGGCTGCAGAGCTGGAGGTGTGGGGATCTTCGCAAAGTAAGTTTAGAAACTTCAAGATCATTCACAATAAGGGTGCTTTCAAGCCTCGTACACGAGGCCGGTTTTCCTGACGGGAAAGTTCGATTGGGAAAACTGCCCAAATACCGCCGGACAAAAAATAGAACCAGTTCTCCTTTTTCCTGCCAGGAAAACCCGAGGACTTTTGCCCGGCAGTTTTTGTCAGTTTTTTCCTATGGGAAAAACTGTGATGGAGCATACACACGGCTGGGATTCCCGACCAAAGCTCCATCGCAGTTTTCCTATCGGGGAAAACCCGGCCGTGTGTAGGGGGAAAGACTGACCAAGCAGGTTCTCGGCTTTCCCCTCTGGATTTCCAATGGGGAACTTTTCCCATTTTCCCCAAAACATTTTTTATGGGTTTCCAATGCATTTTCTGGTGACATGCACCCGTTTTTTTTTCAACCCAGCAAATAAAATAGTAGTGTGTACGAGGCTTAAGTCTAGTCTTGTGATTTAAAGTTTAGCTTGTAGGTTTGTTATGTCTCTTACCGTTGTGTCCAAGGTATGAGACAAAGATACCTGTATCATCCACGCTTTACAGTTCCTATACTTCTGGGATGCTTTTGCTCATATCGGTCAGACATTCACTATTCAGTAATGGTTTATTGTATTGATTTATGATTCTTGACTGTTAGTTCACTTCATTCATATATGATGTGTATGCACAATATGCAATTTTCATTCTCAGCTTAGCTGCATTGTGAAAAATGTGAATAACAAATTATTTAAAATAAAATGCAACTACCGTGTATTTTTTATGCATTTTGATGCATTTGCCATTCTTTGGGGGAGCTGTGATTTTAAAGTGGTTTTGAAAATAAGGGCCCAGATTCACGTACATCTGCGCATTATTGGACCGGCTTAGCGCACCGCCTTTACGTTAGACTTGCGCAATTTTGCCGCGTGATCACCCTATTCTCGTAGCTTTTGCGCAGGAAATTGCGCATACGTACCGTTTTTCCAGAGGCGTAAGGAGGAGTAATACAAATTGGGAAGGACGTGGGCGTGTTACATTGAAATGAGCCGTGACCCCATGCAAATGAAGGGCCGGCCGGCTCGCGCATGCGCGCTTGAACGAGACCATGGTCAGCACCGATGTGCGCATGCTCACAACTCGGGAGCGGCGCAATCAGTGAAATTTGAAATGGACTAGGGCAACGTTGTGAACTACGCAAACAGCATAAATAGACACACACAAACGCACTTCCTTTGCAAAAGTACATCCCTTTGTCCCTTCCCATTTAACAAAGTGCTTTTGTTCTTGTTGTTCGTTGCGGTGTGTTTTGTAGTTGTCAGATTAGTGTTCTGTGTGATCAAGTGGTTGTTAGTAGATTTTTGAAAGTGGTTTTTGATAAGTGTTTGAGAGACTGTTTGTTTGATTGATATATTTATTTTTGTTTCTTTTTCTGCTGTATTTTTGTTTTGTTTTTTGGGGACTGTTTCTTGCTGAGTCGTTTTCTCTCTGTGTGTTTTTTTTTGTGATTGTTTGGGCTTGTTTGTGTGCGTGAATTTTGTTGACTGGGACTGTTTTTTTTTGGAAGGATGACTGAATTTTACAGTTGTGGAAAAACAGATTCTTGCCCGGGCCATTAGCGAGTATGGGCGTTACCTCCACGGCCCAGAGAGTGCCAACACCACCCCGGCCAGGAGGAGGGAGATATTGGATAGGATCACTGACCAGGTGAATTCTGCGGGGCAGGGGGAGACACGGACAAGGTCTGGGATTGACAAAAAAATCAATGACCTCCGGCGTCTGGTCAAAAAGAAGTTGGCCAGAATGCATGCCCATGCCAGGGGCACAGGAGGGGGCCCACCATGCCGTATTAGCCTGACAGCGGAGGAGCGTGCGGTGGCCCTGACCTTTCATCGGCATGAAGTTGAGGGCCTGCCCGGCTTTGACTCAAGTCCGGAGCCCGTGGTGCCAGGTAAGTTTTTTTTTTTTAATATCAGGTGTGTAGCATGTGTGGGGGAGGGGGTGAAAGGGAATATGTGGCAAGTGTGTGGATCCTCCAACCTGTGAATGTTTTGTGTCATCCACAGATGTGCAGGAGGGTGCAGGGCCATCTGGCCTGACCGCACCAACCCCAGGACAGCAGCCTAATGAGGCCCCCCCAACAAGGCCGGAGTCCGCGGAGGAGGTTCAACAGGAGCAGGACAATCATGAGGAGCAGGACAATCATGAGGAGGAGGAGAATCATGAGGAGGAGGAGTCCATGTCAGGCACTGGACGTTTGGGTTTTGAGGACTCCTCCCCTCTGGCTGCCAGCAGGCAGGCCTCCCTAAGGGGGAGCCCCCCCTCCTCCCCCAACATGGCTCCCCTCACAAGGGCCTCCCCTTCTCCCCGGCCACAAGCATCAGCTGGAGGCAGGATGTCATCCCAGACCACCAGGGGGTTGGCCGATCTCCTGCCCGCCACCCTGAGAAGGGACCAGTTCCTCCAGACCCGCCATCTGGGACAGGTCAGCCAGACCTTGGTGCGGATGGAGGAGAGCCTGTCCTCCATCAAGGATACGCTGGGGAACCTGGACTCCCACTCCCGGGCTTTCACAACCTGCCTAAATGAACTGCAGATGACATCAGCAGGCGTTGGGCAGGATGTGAGGGCCCTTACCCTGGCTATCCAGGCCAACACGGCAACAGTTGGTGCTGCCCTGGACAGAATTGCCGTGGCCTTGGAGGGCAGGCCACCAGGTGGGCAGAGATCAGGGGCTGATCCTCCTTCCCCGGTTTTACCCCTTCCCCATGAGTCTCCCCTGAGAAGCCGGGGCCGTGGCCGGGGGCGCCCCAGGCGTGGCTCACGCAGAGGGCAGTAATTTGTTTTTCCCCCAATTTTTTTTTTTTGTCAAATATTTTTTTTTTTTTTTTTTGTCTTTTTTTTTTTTTTTTTTTGCTGGAATTTTTTTTATTTTGCAGGTCATTTTTTTTTTTTTTTGGGTTGTGAATGCTGTGTGAATGTGGGGGTGACATTCCTGCCGGAAAAGGGGTGTCACCCTCTATTTTGGTGGAGAAGGGTTCCCCAGGACCAGGGAGAAGTGATCCCCAGGTCCGTGTGAATGGTGTATGAATGTACAGTGACATAATTGGAGCCTTGGCGTGGCGTTGCTGCTCACAAGTCCTGCATGGTGGACTGGTGCCAATCCAATTTGATGTGGATGTGGGGTGTGTGTGCTAGGGACCACAGTGTTGTGCATGCATGCATTCTCATTGTGCCATGATTAATGTGTATGTTTAACGTGCAAAGATGCCCAATGTGAGCTGTCTCCTGACTGCTCTTCCCTCAGAAGACGGGGTAACCTCGGTTAAGGGGGGATTGTCTGGTTCAGGGGTCAGGTCATCACGTAGGTCAATCTGCAGGCCCTTTCTTTCTGCAAAGTTGTGCAGCATGCAACATGCACCGATGATCTGGCACACGAAGTTTGGGGAGTACAAGAGGGTACCCCCAGACTTATCCAGGCATCGGAAACGTGACTTTAGGATGCCAAAGGTGCGCTCCACCACTGCTCGTGTTTGAGCATGTGCTTGATTGTATCTTTCCTCTCCTGGAGTTTGGGGGTTCCGGATAGGAGTCATGAGATGGGGTCCCAGTGGATATGCAGAGTCACCTGTAAGGGAAAAGACAGGAGGATGTTAGTCATGCATGTGCCCCTTGTGATGTGCATCATGGGAGGGGATAGTCATGCCTGCCACCCATGTCACTCACCAACCAGCCAGGTGTCCCCATACACGTTCTGATCGAATTCCAATCGGATGTGGCATTGATTGTATATGTAGCTGTCATGGCTGGACCCTGGGTGTTTGGCACGGACGTGCCATATGAGGCCTTGGGCATCGACTATCACCTGTACATTGATGGAATGCCAATGCTTCCGATTGCGGTACATGTGCTCTGTCTCCTGGGGGGGCTGGAGTGCCACATGTGTGCAATCAATGGCCCCCACAGTGCGTGGGAATCTGGCAATTCTGTAGAAATCTGTCATTGCCTTCAGCCGCAGGTCCTCAGTGGTGGGTTTGATGATTTGGTTAGCCATGCGTCTGAGTATTGCAGGGACAACCTGGTGCACACATCTGCTCATGGAGGACTGTGACATCCCAGCCACCACTCCACTTGTACGCTGAAAAGAGCCACTGGCAAGGAAATGGAGTGTTGCCAGGACCTTGACCAGTGGCTGCACTGCATGTGAGCGGTGTGTTGGGCTGGTGATGTCATCCTGCAGGGTTGTGGTTAATTCCAGGATGGCATGAGGGGTGAATCTGAAGATGCGATACACCTCAGAATCACTCATGCCAAACAGGTCTATGCGGGTACGGTTAACAACAAGAACCTGGGGAATGCCCAGGGAATAACCAAGCCTACTTACCGACCAGCTAGCAGAACAACCAATTAACCTGTCTAACAATGTGCGTTAAAAACAGGGGTTTTGTCCGCACGCATTTGCAAACGCATGCGTGAGCCACAGAGCCGCGCCAAGGCACCCCATAATTCTGTGGTCCTAACACTAACAGTGAGTGTCCTCACAATGGAGGCACATGCATTTTAATGGATAGATAGGGGCAGGTGGACTGAAGGGGAGCCACCCCTCCTTAAAGGTACAGAAGCACACCAAGCACCCAGCATATAGCACAATGGCTGCAAAGGTGTTGGTGCACTGCTGGACCAAAATAAACACCACAGGTGAAACAAAACGTATCCACCGCTCCCATCTATGGCTGGCAATCACAGTAAGTAGCAATGGAAGGCTAAAGCAGATAACAACAAGAACCTGGGGAATGCCTAGGGAATAACCAAGCCTACTTACCGACCAGCTAGCAGAACAACCAATTAACCTGTCTAACAATGTGCGTTAAAAACAGGGGTTTTGTCCGCACGCATTTGCAAACGCATGCGTGAGCCACAGAGCCGCGCCAAGGCACCCCATAATTCTGTGGTCCTAACACTAATAGTGAGTGTCCTCACAATGGAGGCACATGCATTTTAATGGATAGATAGGGGCAGGTGGACTGAAGGGGAGCCACCCCTCCTTAAAGGTACAGAAGCACACCAAGCACCCAGCATATAGCACAATGGCTGCAAAGGTGTTGGTGCACTATGCGGGTACGGTATATCCTCTCCCGTGCCATCCTCCGTGCCATCCTCCGTGCCCTCCTCCTTCTTTGTTCATCTAAAGTCAGTAGTATAGCTATGCGCGACGATGCCCCTGGCATGTTGGCACGGACGTGCCATATGAGGCCTTGGGCATCGACTATCACCTGTACATTGATGGAATGCCAATGCTTCCGATTGCGGTACATGTGCTCTGTCTCCTGGGGGGGCTGGAGTGCCACATGTGTGCAATCAATGGCCCCCACAGTGCGTGGGAATCTGGCAATTCTGTAGAAATCTGTCATTGCCTTCAGCCGCAGGTCCTCAGTGGTGGGTTTGATGATTTGGTTAGCCATGCGTCTGAGTATTGCAGGGACAACCTGGTGCACACATCTGCTCATGGAGGACTGTGACATCCCAGCCACCACTCCACTTGTACGCTGAAAAGAGCCACTGGCAAGGAAATGGAGTGTTGCCAGGACCTTGACCAGTGGCTGCACTGCATGTGAGCGGTGTGTTGGGCTGGTGATGTCATCCTGCAGGGTTGTGGTTAATTCCAGGATGGCATGAGGGGTGAATCTGAAGATGCGATACACCTCAGAATCACTCATGCCAAACAGGTCTATGCGGGTACGGTTAACAACAAGAACCTGGGGAATGCCCAGGGAATAACCAAGCCTACTTACCGACCAGCTAGCAGAACAACCAATTAACCTGTCTAACAATGTGCGTTAAAAACAGGGGTTTTGTCCGCACGCATTTGCAAACGCATGCGTGAGCCACAGAGCCGCGCCAAGGCACCCCATAATTCTGTGGTCCTAACACTAACAGTGAGTGTCCTCACAATGGAGGCACATGCATTTTAATGGATAGATAGGGGCAGGTGGACTGAAGGGGAGCCACCCCTCCTTAAAGGTACAGAAGCACACCAAGCACCCAGCATATAGCACAATGGCTGCAAAGGTGTTGGTGCACTGCTGGACCAAAATAAACACCACAGGTGAAACAAAACGTATCCACCGCTCCCATCTATGGCTGGCAATCACAGTAAGTAGCAATGGAAGGCTAAAGCAGATAACAACAAGAACCTGGGGAATGCCTAGGGAATAACCAAGCCTACTTACCGACCAGCTAGCAGAACAACCAATTAACCTGTCTAACAATGTGCGTTAAAAACAGGGGTTTTGTCCGCACGCATTTGCAAACGCATGCGTGAGCCACAGAGCCGCGCCAAGGCACCCCATAATTCTGTGGTCCTAACACTAATAGTGAGTGTCCTCACAATGGAGGCACATGCATTTTAATGGATAGATAGGGGCAGGTGGACTGAAGGGGAGCCACCCCTCCTTAAAGGTACAGAAGCACACCAAGCACCCAGCATATAGCACAATGGCTGCAAAGGTGTTGGTGCACTATGCGGGTACGGTATATCCTCTCCCGTGCCATCCTCCGTGCCATCCTCCGTGCCCTCCTCCTTCTTTGTTCATCTAAAGTCAGTAGTATAGCTATGCGCGACGATGCCCCTGGCATGTTGGCATACAGATTGTTGAGCAACACGTGTGACTGCTGAGCTGCTCACTAACAGTGTTGCTTTATCTAACAAGTAGACTTTTTTTCTTTTTTTAGACCAGCTTTTATCAGCTCTAATTTTAGACAGGACATTTTGCTGTTGCGCACACTGCGTCGCCTGCGCTGCCCCAACGTTGTTTTGTGGATCCCCGTAAGTCCCTCATTAGCATATTTGACTAGCAAATCAATGGTGTGTCTATCGCACTTTTGCACGGACGGATGCGCCAGTCTAACGAAATTACGCGGGACAAAAAAAAGTCGATTTTTTGCGTATCTCGTTCTGGGGATGCCGCGCAACGAAACGCACGCGCACATTTAGACTTACGCACGCGCATCTCCTGTTGCGCAGGCGTAATTGCTCTGTGAATCTGGGCCAAGGACTTTTCAAAATGCACCGCACCTGCAGTGCAGTGGTGTGAAGCTTTCCATAGGATTTAAAAGGAAATATTTTTTATTGCGTTTTAGCACAATAAAAACACAGAAAAATCACATCAGTGTGAAAGGGCCCCAATAAAAATAACCTAGAAATATCTGAAATTTTATGTGGAAATGAATATATGATTTTACATTTTGACCACATAAATGCTTTAATAAATGTTTAATTTAAAAATATTAAAATTACTCTTAAAGTTCCAATAATTTGTTAAACCTTATATGAGTTTTTAGTTATTTGGTTACATTCTGTAGACTTTAACAGTAAGCTTTAGTAGTGGTTCAGAACATTAATATATTTTTCAATTACATTTTTATTGTATCCTATTTTGTATGTGTTCTATTTATTACTTGTTTAAAAAACTGATTTGGCATACCTTCATACATCCTATCCATTCTGTTGGTAGTGCCTTTAAAGTCCCGCCCCAAGGGTTCCCCCATTTTTTATTCTATATCCATTGGGATGTGGCACACCTGCATTAGTTTTCTCTATCAGATCCCTTCTCTCAGTAAGCTTTGGTATAATCAGAAAAAAAATATGAAAAACAGTATGTACCTAGTAATAGCTTTCAATCATATGAAGGGCTGTGCAGTTTTTTTTTAAAAGTGCTGACTTTGGTAAAATTATTAATTCACGTATGCATAGGGCCTCATTTAGTAAAGATTACATGTATTTGCCATTGAATTGCTATGTCACCAATCGGCCAGGAAACCCAACAATACCCTCATAGTATTTATTATGCACACAGAGGTTGCAGAGATGCAGAGAATTCTGATAGCACGCAAACAGCTGATTCACTAACAAAATCAGTTCTCTAAAAAGTGTGTGCAATACACGTTCCAGGGAAACAGGAGTTTCTTTACTGTAATTGAGGGAAGTATAACTGATCTTTCCCACGAAGAGGGGTTTTAAGCTGCAAAAATGTCCCTGTGCATGGGGAGGCTTCAGGCAAACTCATTGTAGGTTGTTACAACTATATTTTAACTACTAAATTACGTAATTACAGAACACCACTTTCTTTGCTTAAGAGAGCACTTTCTGGTTATCACGATGTACAGTATTAGGTTCTAGAGCCAATATTACATTTTCTGAGCAATTTTTTGTTGGTGGTTGCTAAATAATAACTATCTTAAAGCGGAGTTCCACCCAAAAATGGAACTTCCACTTATCTCACTCCATACCCCCTTACATGCCACATTTGGCATGTAATTTTTTTTGGGGGGGGAGTGGGGGCTTCAGGAGGAGTGGGACTTCCTGTCCCACTTCCTCCTTCCGCAGAGGGGCTGGTAAGGCGATTAGGCTTAATTGCTTATTGCAGCCCCTCCCTGTAGGCGATAAATCTAGGACACTGACAGGTCCTAGACAATCGCCCGTCCAATCAGCGGCGAGCCGCGCCGCGAGCGCTTGGGCAGTGTGGCTCGCGCATGCGCAGTGGGTGCCCAGCCGTGAAGCCGAAGGCTGTCACGGCTGGGTGCCCACAGTAGAAATGAAGACGCCGGATGGGGAGGGGGGGGAGAGGAGCGGAGCCCCCCGGCGTGTCGCTGGAACGCTGGAGCAGGTAAGTGATTGTTTATTAAAAGCCAGCAGCTACACTTTTTGTAGCTGCTGACTTTTAATAAACAAAACTTTTGGCTGGAACACCCCTTTAACAATCCTTATTATGCACATATTTTATGCAAGCAAGTGCTTGGCGTTTAATGATATAAAGATGTTCCTTCGTACAAATAAGATACCAGCTTCAGAACTGCACATTCGTTTGAATGCTGCAACTTTTACCAGGGTCCTCGTCCCCTAATAAAACATTTTACTCCTGGATTACGCATACAATGAGATTTTAAAGTTTTCTGTATGTTTATTCTGCATACAGGTGGAACTTCAGCTTTAACATTTGGCAGACATTGTGCATGGCTCTGTAATGCAGAAATCAGGAAACGTGTTTAGTATGCTGCAGGAAGCAGGTGGCGCTTCCTGTGTCTTCAGTTACTCGACTGTAACATGTCTGTGATCTTTAACCCACGTGTCTCCTGAAACGTCACATCTTGTATCAGACCATCTGATTCATCATGCATTTTCCTTGTACGTGTCAGTAGATGCATTTATATATACACTAGAGTACAGTATAAATATGTGTAGCACCTATCCCGATTTTCCGGGAGCCTGATGGTGACTACCAGAGGTAGGGAGGGCTGTCATAATTCCTCAGAGTGCGGGTTACTAGGTATAGTGGGTGATAAATATAGCGCTACCCCCGAAGGAGCCGCTGGATTGTTTTGGGATCGGCAAATTAAATTACCCCAGCTTGGTCTAGGGGTGCACCAGAAGAACTAAGTAGTAAACGAAGGTCCACACAGTCAATAAAGATTTTCTCAATGCTTTAATTCCAGGCAAACATTAGCCAACATCAACTTTAGTGAAGGAAGAATAGGTTGATGAGGGAAGAGAAACATTCGATGTCAGGCCTGGATATACACAAGGCAGATCAGCCCTTAGTAGCACAAATTTTCACATATCGCCAAAGGCCAGCTAATTTGGATAGACTAAATGTGCAAACAGAGCGAATTCTCCCAGTAATCTCTCAGCATAAGTCACCGGGTGACAGCAAAGCGCACCTTTCAGCATCCTGGTCACCGAATCCCTGTCTGGGATTCTCTTAAGCTTCGGGAACCCAGTAAGTCACTGAGGTCCCTTGATTCTCGACTCAGGAAGGCCCAGGAACCTGGCCAGGCGGGCCGCGCCGGTGGGATCCATGGGCACGCATTCCCTGAAGGTGGATGCCGCACCCCGAGCCCGGGACCCCGCGCACGTGAAGAAGAAGAACCCCGAAGACCCGAGCTAGGTCCCAGATATACCCCTCCCCAGCATGCCCAGCGAGGAAAAACCCTCTCCAATTGGCTGCTGAGGAAGACTCCATCCGCCAGAAATCCCGCTGGCTCCCACTGCCGGCCAAGGATGAAATGACATCCCCAGAATGAAGTCCGAGCCAGTGGACTCTTTCAGAATGACATAGGTCAACAACCTGAACAAATCACAACTAGGAGCAACTTAACTCTCCTAGTCCAACTAGTTTTAATGCAGCGCCCATGCAAAAAGCAAGGGGGCGCTACATAAACAAGAAAGAAAGTTAGGCGCCAGTCACTTTAATGCTTAAACAAGAGTAATGTTTATTTCTCACAACAGGAAAAATGTGTGAGAGAGGGGATAGGGCACAAGACACCCTTATTAACATTTAGCAATAGGCAGATTGGCAGACTACTTAGACAAAAATAGATGAGATAAGGCAGACAGCAGTACAGGAAAAAGAGCCTTTAAGCTGAACCAGCACATCTGTACTTTGTAGGATAGGCTGTGTCCTATAGCAACTGAGCTTTACTCAATGCAGCATTACTGAATTATTTCGATATGTTGTCTCTTGAAGCTCTCCCAGCCACCTCATGGATCCCCAGTCCGTGAAGAGTCACCTCTGGTGCTTTTCTAGAACTCCATCATCTTAGAATTAGTTTCCAGATCTTTGGCAGGCTTTTCTCAACAGAACCTTGAACACCCGGGTAGGCCTCAGACAGGCCTAGCAGCCGGCGACCACCTGGATAGGCCTCAGGCTTCACTAATCACTACAAATCAGCCAGGTTGGCTACCACCCAGCAAAACTAAATTTACCTGTAGCCCTACTTTTAGGATGAGGGTGCTACATATGTGAAGTAGTGTGGAATTATTAGATAATTATGAAAGATTTTTAGACCCTGCTTCAAAGTAAAAACACTTATGCTCCATACACACGATCGGAATTTCCGATGGAAAAAGTTAGATGGTTTTCCGATCGTGTGTAGCCCCATCAGAGTTTTTTCATCGGAAATTCAGATGAATTCCATTGGAGTTTAGATATAGAACATGTTCTATTTGTTTCCAATGGAATTCCGATGTGATTTGGCTGGGCAAAAGCCTGATCGTGTGTACACGGTATTAGGCTTTTAAATAATGTCAAAGAAACTCAAGCACTTAAAGTGATTGCAATGGCTTTCTTTAATTTTTTTTAAAACAACAAACATGCAATATTTACCTGCTCTGTGCTCTCAGCTTCCCCGTTCTTCACTGTGGCGGTGTCATCGATCGTGTGTTCCCTAATATAGGGACACACAATCAGCCACACCCCCCTACAGTTAGAAACACAGATGAGGTCATACATAACCCCTTCAGCGCCCCCTTGTGGTTAACTCCCAAACGGCAATTGTCATTTTCACAGTAAACAATGCATTTTTAATGCATTTTTTGCTGTGAAAATGAAAATGGTCCCAAAAATGTGTCAAAATTGTCTGATGTGTCCGCCATATTTAATTTTTTTCAAAATTGTTGCTCTATTTTTGTTTATAGCGCAAAAAAAAAACGCAGAGGTGATCAAATACCACCAAAAAAAGCTCTATTTGTGGGAAAAAAAGGACGCCAATTTTGTTTGGGAGCCACGTTGCACGACCGCGCAATTATCAGTTAAAGCGATGCAGTGCCGAATCGCAAAAAGGGGCTTGGTCCTTTACCTGGATTTTGGTCCAGGTCTTAAGTGGTTAAAGTGTATTCCATTTTTGTAGGCAAATTGGGATAACATCTACTTTGTTTTTATATTTGTTACTGTTACATGCCACATTCACATAGCATAACTAAGTAGTAAAGGCTAAGTTTTTTTTTACCTTAATGCATTCTCTGCATTATGGTAAAAAAACTTTTAGATGCAGCCCCCCCCCCCCCCCCCCAAATACTTGCGTAAGCCTGATTTAGATCCAGCGCTGTGCCCAAGAGTGAGTTCTCTTGCTCATCTTTCACTGGACTTAGTGAGAGCAGCAGGAGCTATTGAGACAGCATGAGTGCAGCCCTATCAAGCGGCTTGCCAGAGGGGTACTCGGCAGGGGAGAGGAGCCTGGACCCCAGAAGAGGAGGATCCGGGCTGCTCTGTGCAAAACCACTGCACAGAGCAGGTAAGTATACCATCTGTGTTATTTAAAAAATAAAAATCCTTTACAACCACTTTAAAAAAAAAAAATTATATTGCAGCTTACCTTTTTAAATGCAATATTCTGGACCCTCCAGCAAGAAAGTGAAAGTCCAGAATTGATCCAACCACTGTGTAGAAGGAGGATGCTTTTACTTACCTATTCAGAGGGCACTCCGGTCTGGTTACGACATTGGCTCCCAGGGGCGGCTTCAAGGGAAAGGATCGACCCTGTACTTCCATTTGAACTATGTACTGTACAGGAAGATCTTCAATGTCAATTGTAACTAGATTTAAACACCGTCGTTCCTAAAAAAGGGTTAAAGGTGTAGAGGCCGGGCTTTCTTCATTGTATGTTGATGAGGACAGACTTGGGGCAGGCACACGATCATTGTTCAGAAAACCTTGCAGTGAGCCATGGTAAATTCTCCTGAGGAGAAAGTTATAGCATAACATCACTATCTCAGTAAAGGGAGAGAAAAATAAAAGGCAATGTCTCCTTCTCAATAGTGCTGTAGCTCAGCTCCTTTTTTTTAGGAATGTTATATAAATGGAAACATATACTGGTGTTTTTTGGCTGCAAATATTGTGTATTTGTTTGTTGCAAACCCCAATTTCTAATTGGTTGCTATTGCATGTTGTATCATCCTATTGAAAGACGATTGATGGTGACCTCTCTCTCTCTCTCTCTCTCTCTCTCTCTCTCTCTCTCTCCACACACATATATATGTACAGAAAATTTTGATCAATAACTAGCAGGGCATGTTCATGTAGTCCCGATACTTTAATTGTAATAAATTATTAATATTAAACACTACAGCAAAATGCTGAGAAATATGTAACTAAAAAGCAGACCTATGGGCTGCATTCATGGTTTGGGAGAGGAAGTATAGTGAAAATGTGTATCCTACCAAAAGTGCTGTACTTATTCCAGGCTCTGCCAATTTCCATCCCGGCAATCTTTCTCCGACAGGTGAATTCCTTGTTCATGAAGTTTATATGGGCAGGGAAACGAGCCAGAATCAAAAGAGACTTAGTGAGAATGCCAAAGAGTTCAGGGGGGATGACAGTCCCAAATATAGTAAAATACTACAGAGCAACACACCTGACAAGGCTGGTAGATTGGTGTAGACATGGGAAATGCAAAAGATGGGTAGACATAGAGCAATATGTAAGCCCGATCCCACTGAATAGAGCACCCTGGTGCTATGAAATACTCCCGAGATACATCAAGAGACACCCTATAATAGGGACTACATTACAAATCTCAGCAAAAATATGTGGAAACAAGAATCTCTCACCAGGCAAATCACCTTTGCTACCTATAATAGGAAACCCTAATTTTACACCTGGGATGGAAAGGGATATTGTTGGAAAGTTTAGAGAGAAAGGCCTTAGTCAGGCCTCAGATTTTCTGAGGTCAGTTCTGTGGCCTTCCATTGGGGAACTAATGGAGGTTGGAGGACCATTTGAGCTTGCAATGTGGCAGGCGCTGCAGGTAAGCCACTTCTTAAGATCATTGGGTCCAGCAATGGAATTTCAAAGACAATTGACGATACTAGAGAGAAGCTGTAGTGCGGTGGAGCCACTCCCAAGAGTGTTATCCAAAATGTATGGGTTTCTGAATAAGCCCTCGGAAGACTTTGTGATGCCGAGCATCAGTAAATGGGAAAGAGATCTGGGGAGAACCTTTACCCCAACCCAGCATAAACAAATAATCTTCCTGGCACTAAATTCCTCGGTGTGTTCAAGAACCCAAGAAGCTAACTACAAACTCCTCACACAGTGGTACTATACCCCAGAAAGGCTACACAAATTTGATAATGAAGTAGAGGGAAAATGTTGGAGGTGTGGTGAAGAACAGGGAACTCTCTTACACATTTTTTGGTCGTGTCGAAAGGTGAGACAGTACTGGGGAGAGGTAAGGAGAATCTCCCAAAATTTTTTTGAAGACGTGATCCCAGATGACCCTGCCTTCTTCCTGCTGCATGTCTCACAGATGCCGGTGCAGAGGTATAGGAGGTCGGTAGTGTGTCACCTGATCAACGTGGCAAGGGCGGGAGTTACCCTGAGGTGGGGGGACCTACGGCCCCCCTCGGTTACAAGCTGGCTTATCAGGGCCCAGGAAGTAGGAGCTATGGAAGACTTGGTTCTTTCTGCTCAAAACAGGAGGACACAGTATAAAGAAACCTGGGCAGGATGGAATCAATTTATTAGATCAGAAGAAGGGAAGAGGCTCCTTGAGGAGAGGTAGGGGGAGAGACAGGAGGAGATGGGGAATGGGTTCCCCTTTTTTATTTATTCGTGGGGTTGTTCTTTTTTTTTTTTTTTTTTTGTTTTTTTTGGGTTGGTGGGGGAGGGGGGGTAGCATAAGGGAAAAAAGGAGTAGGATCGGAAAGGTATTGATCAATATTGGAAGTATGATGTATCATAAGTAATGTATATCTTGGTCTGTAAATGTATGGTATCAGTGAGATTTTGTTATATCCTATTTTTGAAAAATTTAAAATAAAAGATAAGTAAAAAAAAAAAGCAGACCTATACATTTTCCTAATAGGATAAAGACAGCGCTATCATGCAGTAATATTCACCGATAACTAATGTGCATCCATAAATAAATACACAACTATTCCTTGTGAATAAAGTGCTCAGTGCATAAATCAGTCCAAATAATAAAACTGTGCATTGTGACAAAACATATGTGCTCTCTCTTCCATGTATCTAGCATACATACACACCACACTCACCAGATGTTGTGGACCTCTTTGATAAAAAAGAAGTCAAATATTGCATTACATTTTGGTGTGCCATGCATCAGATATCCCACCAGATTGTTAATGGTCCTCGGTCCCTTTAGCAGCCAGCTGCTGCGTCCTTTCCATTTGTAGTTGTTAAGGTGCCTCTGTGCCTTTAAGATGCTCAATAGTACCCATTATCACAAGCATAGATGGGGAAGCCTCTCATTTTTGAGTAATTTTTATAAAAAAATGTTGTAAAATAGTAATTCACTTATATCCATTAAAGAAAGATCAGGCCCGAAAATGAAACTAGGAATGCCGCAAGTGACTGGAGCCTGATTATTGCCAGAGGTTTATTGGTGAGCTCCTGGATCAGTACAGGTCAGGTAGTCACAGGACAGGTGGGAAAATTATACAGGAAAATGTTACAACCAAAAACGTAAATGTATTTCATTGGGATTTTATGTGATATACCAACACAAAGTGGCACATAATTGGGAAGTTGAAGGAAAATGATAAATGGTTTTCAAAACCCTCCTGAGTCAATACTTTGTAGAACCACCTTTCACTGCAATTAGAGCTGCAAGTCTTTTGGGGATGTCTCTACCAGCTGTTAACATCTAGAGAGTAACATTTTTGCCCATTATTCTTTGCAAAATAGCTCAAGCTATGTCAGATTGGACAGAGAGCATCGGTAAACAGCAATTTTCAAGTCTTGCCACAGATTCTCAGTGGGATTTAGGTCTGGACTTTGACTGGGCCATTCTAACACATGAATATGCTTTCGTCTAAACCATTCCATTGTAGCTCTGGCTGTATGTTTGTATGTTTAGGGTCGTTGTCCTGCTGGAAGGTAAACCTCCACCCCAGCCTCAAGTCTTTTTCAGACTCTAACAAGTTTTCTTCTAAGATTGCGCTGTATTTCGACCAGCTTCTCTGTCCCTGCTGAAGAAAAGCATCCCCACAACATGGTGCTGCAACCACCATGTTTGACGGTGGGGATGGTGTGTTCAGGGTGATGTGCAGTGTTAGTTTTCTGCCACACAAAGTGTTTTTCTGTTAGGCCAAAAAGTTCAATTTTGGTCTCATCTGACCAGAGCACCTTCTTTCACATGTTTGCTGTGTCCCCCCACATGGCTTCTCACAAACTGCAAACGAGACTTCTTACGGCTTTTTTTCAACAATTACTTTCTTCTGAGATTCTCCCACCAGAGCTGTGGATCTCTGCAGATCCTCCAAAGTTACCATGGGCCTCTTAACTGCTTCTCTGATTAATGCTCTTCTTGCCCGCCCTGTCAGTTTAAGTGGACAACCATGTCTTGGTAGGTTTGCCATACAATTTCGGATGGTGGATTGAACAGTGCTCCGTGAGATGTTCACAGCTTTTTGTTTTATAACCTAACCCTACTATAAACTTCTCCACACCTTTATTCCTGACCTGTCTGAGGTGTTCCTTGGCCTTTATGATGCTGTTTGTTCAATAAGGTTCTCTAACAAACCTCTGAGGGCTTCTCAGAACAGCTGTAGTTATAATGAGGTTAAATTACACACAGGTGGACTCTATTTAATAATTAGGTGTCTATCACATAAAATTCCAATGAAATACATTTACGTTTTTGGGTGTAACATGACAAAATGTGGAAAATTTCAAGGGGTATGTATTGTTATTGTGTTTTGAATCCCTGTTCTGGACCACTGTATGTATGTAGAACAATTCATTAATAAAATCTATTTATTTTGGTTTTAACAAAATAAAAACAACCATGCTTTAAAGGAGTTGTAAACCCTCAAGGTTTTTTTTTACCTTAATGCATTCTTTGCATTAAGGTGAAAATCCTCCTGTGCTGCCCCTCAGAGCCCCCTTTTTCCTTACCTGTGCCCAATCTTTCCAGCGATGAGGACAAGCACAGCACTGTCTTGGGTCCTCATTGGATAAATTGACCCTGCTGCTGTCAATCAAATCCAATGACGCAGGAGCCAGGGGGTGGGGCCGAGTCCTGCTGTCTGTGTCAATGGACGCAGCAGCAGGACTCGGGAGCATGCCCGCACACATGCCCTCATGGAAAGTGGCTCCCGTGGAGGCACTCGAGAAGAGGAGGAGCCAGGAGCACTGTTGGGAAACCCCAGAAAAGAAGGATCGGGGCGGCTCTAAGCAAAATCCTTAGACAGAGCAGGTAAGGATTATATGTTTGTTAAATAAAAATAAAAAATTAACCTTTACAATCAAGCTTAAACAACAAAAATCTGTAAAAAATAGTAAGTTCTTAGTTATCAATAAACTCAAGTAAATTCACATATTATGCAATAACAAGGCTCCGGATCCGAGATTGACAATACTACAAACAAGTGCTCGCGAAGAGGGGGAGGAAGGGAAGCTCACTTGCTGATTGATTGACAGGCCTCAGCCCTTTATATAATGAGCCCCATACCTTCCAGAATTTTCCACCACACCTAATTGGACACTTTACCTGGGTGTGGGAAACATTTAAAGGGGCAGCCTTTCAATGGCAAACAGATATTCCAAAAAAAGACATTACAATAGTAACCATGCAGGTGTAACCAAATACTAGTCCCACTTTAAACAATCCAGTAGTACCATGTGCAATGCTCCCTTTCTGAAAGTTAACACTACTGCCCTCATTTTGGCAATACTACTATCATTTAGGTTCAAGAATCTTCACTTGAGTCTGTTTATCAAAACTGTCCAAGGCCTTTTAACACAAATGTCTACATATATATTTTTTCAAGGACAGGTGTCAGGAGAGCTAATAGATCAGTACTGTGTGACTGCACAGAGGAGACCAACAATGTGAGTAGTGAAGTAAAAGGGTCTTTATTTACAAAACAAGTGGGGACAACCAGTGCAATAAACAGTAAACAGTATATACAATCAAAGGGAGATACCGTATTGGTAAACCAAGCCAGGCCGAGGTCATACACGTGGGATGTCAGCAGATGGGTGAGGATGGGGACAGAACAGAGCAGGGAGCGGATGGATGGACAAGCTGCGGGGTAAGAATCCAGGGGAGACAGGAACCAGGAAACAGGGCGGAAAAGTCCAGGCAGGGATCAGGATCAAGGATCAGAATCTCGGAACAGGAACAAGGCTCAGAATCAGGATCCAAAAGACAGGGTCAGGATATAGGCTCAGGTCTGGAAGATATGACGATACAAGGGCGAGCTCTGCTTGAACTCGCCGGGTATAAATAGAGATGTTGATTGAGTTTAGGTTACAGCTGAGCGCAGGAAGGGCTGTATGTTCCATACTGCCAAGAACCCCCCGCTGGTGGGGGCCAGAACTGCAGCCCAAATATCAGGCAGTATCACCAGCGGGGGGACCTTTCCTGACAACAGGACATTCAAAACTGTATTTTTAGTTAAATTTTATTCAGATCAATTTGAAATGTTGTAGATTGAGTATCACATGTAGCTAGCAGCTGATGCAATCAGGTCAGTTCATACAAATTTCTGCTATATCATGTACTACTTTTCATTGATGCAAGTAATTTCATCACCTGCTATATAGAAACCACAGCTGAATGTGTCAGATAAAGGACACAGCTGGCGAATATTACAAACATTGGGCCACACAGAATCTGGTGCAGATCTGCATAGTAACCAATCAGTTTCTAACTTCAGCTTGTTCAGTTACGCTTTAACAATAAAACCTGGAAGCTCATTGGTCAGTGGTGACTATGCACAGCTGCACCAGGTTCTTCTGAGTTGCTTCAGTTTTAGTCATTCTCCCCCACCTTGTCACTGCTATATTAGGCTGTGCATGTATGGCCGGGTTCACATTGGTACGACAAACGCTCCGACATTGGGAGCTCATGTCGCATGACGTGTGAAAATCAATGTTTCCCTATGAGAGCCGTCTTAACTGGTCCGACACAAGTCAGTCCAACTTTGAAAATGCTCCCTGTACTACTTTGGTCCGACTTTGATCCTACTTCAGTCCAGTGAATATCATTGAAGTTGGATCAAAGTAGGATCCTTGTCCTTACCAACCGACTTTTGACATCCGACATGTGATTACAGCAGCAGTAAAAGGAATTTATCTCACACTGGGATTGTTTTGATTGGTCAAAGGACAAGTCAGAATATCACAAAGTTGGATCAAAGTAGTATCCTGTTTATTCAATCGGATGTCAGACCAATGTAGGACCGATGTAGGACCGATGTAGGACCGATGTTGCAGAGCAAAGTAGGATGAAAGTCGTATGACTGTCGTCTAGTATCAGTGTGAACCCAGCCTATGGCATTTCAATTAGACAGAGGCACGATGACGTCAATTTTATGACGAAACGTACGTCGGGAAGGTCACGTGCTGACGTTTTTGACGTGACGATCCGAGCGGAACGGGCGTTCGAATAAGCCGGCCAGCTTTACATTTCTTTGTGTCTTGATTTCATCTGTTACGTGTAAGTGCAACTTTTAATAAACCTGTAAAGATATTTTAAACGTACTTCACTATGTGGGCTATTTACTCCTTTCCGGTGTATTGCTGATATCTGGAGGATCTACAGGACACCTTGACAACAGCTGCCTCAATAAGCTCTGAGCAAAGGCTTTCCTGCTATATGTGATTGTTAATCTGGCTTCTGGTAAGCCTTCATTTCATTTGGTGACACGGTGGTGGTGTTAAATTAGTCATAACTTAGGACATTAATATTTTCAGCATCGTTTTTATGTGTTGTTTTTGGCATACTTCACTATGTGATTTTCAATTCTTTTTGGTTAACTAATTGATGACGCACCTGGAGCTACCCATAATCTTTATCCTGCTGTGATATCCTGCTGTGGACTTATAAAGGCCCTGGCTGGGGTTTCAGCCGCAAGCGTGTTATGCTTGCCCTCTGGTAAGCCTCCATTTTTTTATCACACTGACATTTTGGTGGTGGACATATATTTATTCATTTATATTGACTCTCAGGACTGCCTGTGAAGCACTTTCCAATACATCTTGGTCTAATATTCTCTTCAATTCAAGCTTAATTGCCTTTATTAACATATGAGTACACTGGACTGTTATTACACTCTAATTTTGTGCAAAGGCACTGTTTCATATACAGTTCCGATATTCACTTCAATTTTTTCTCCTGTGTATTTAGTGTGGGTATAACACATAGTGGTTGCAGCTTGTAGTTATTTGTGTGTGTTTAGCGCGGTAATTTCTTTGCATAAGCTTAAAAACATAAACGGCATGTGCCGAATCCTCATGTCACTCCCGTTGTCCGTTAATCCCTACGCGTTACGGCATCTGCCTTCATCTGGGTTCTAGGTTCGCCAGATGAAGGCAGATGCCGTAACGCGTAGGGATTAACGGACACCGGGAGTGACGTGAGGATTCGGCACATGTCGTTTATGTTTTTAAGCTGTTTGATGTTTCTTTGATGAAGGGAGATTACTTTTAATAAATGTATCGCTGGTTTGTGATACTACACCATTGGAGGTTTCCTTTCTTCCATTTTTCCTTGTATTTCCTGAGTTGGTATAGATTCCATTTGCTTGGTGAGACCGCACATGAATATTGCTCAGTGTACCTAACGGGAAGGAATTGGAGGTGCCCCTATGTGATTCGATGCAGATATCTTATGTCAGTGAGGTGAGAGGCCTGTGAGGCTGTTTTCCCACGGAGTGGCACCTGCACGATTAGTGTGAACACTGGATGAAACACAGATTGTCTCTGATGTGCACTTTAGTTCACTGATTGCACCTTACACCCACTTGTGGACTTTATTTATATTTATATTTATATATATATGTATATCTTTATTTATTGATGTACTATTGTTTTGGTCACTTTGGTTATTTTTGGTTATTTCTTGGTAGCGCAAGATCATCTTTTTATCACTTTATTGTCACTTGTGTTATGTAAACACTTTTAGTTTTTGCTGCAACCTATATATTTACTCATTGTGGTTTTATGATATTTATTTATTTGCACTTGGTGTATATTTTCTCCGCTTAGCGCAAAGGCTTCCACTTAATATCTGCCCCTAATCTCTTCACACCTCATTCACACCTGAGCGGCAAGTAACGCCGCATACGCGGCTTTTATATACGTGGGATAGGGGCGCTAGAGGAAAAAAAAAAATATTGTGTATAATTATGTGAATAGGTGCGACCTATCTAAATATAGGCATCAATCCCATTACAAACTAATTGATACACCTATTGTGAAATGGGTGATCAAATAACTAAACAAATGTATATTAATTAACAATGTGCAGTGAACCATAAATTGAGCAATAATACGCTGTAAAACATAAGAAGTGCTCCGTGCTCAAACAATCTTCCAAGTGATAAGTTCCACCTTCACCAAAAAGGACACCTTGAGTGGGGATGGATGACTCCTTACCAGATGATGTTGACCTATTAATTAAAATAAGGTCAATAGAGCTTAGGTGTCAACTGCTTCCCATGGAGATTCCAATACAAATGGTGGGTGGTTGCGGATATCATAAAGGAAAGAAAACAGCTCCCATAGTGTAAAACTATTTAATTAAATTAATAGATAAAAATCACAGTGCCAAGTGGCCTCTTACTTGGATAAGTGCCCGTATCCTGGCACTGAGGCTGTGAGCTTGTATGAATATGGAGAGAGATCAAATGCCGGCGTGCGTTTCACTGCTGACAGCTAGGAAACCAGAGAACCGGATGTTGTTGGTCAATGCGTGCCCAGGTACCGCCTCCGCTTTACTTGCCGCGCTTCGATTCATTTTTTTTTTTTTTTTTACAAAGTCTCCCATTGATGTCTATGGCCGAACGCCAATGTCGCCTGAAAAAAAGGGTCCGGGACTTTCTTACTGTTCAGCGTTTCAGAGATGTGAACCATCTCTATAGACATGAATGGGATTTTTCCCCTCCAGCGGCACGAGCGTCGGGCGACAGGCGTTTTGTCGCTCAGGTGTGAATGCAGCCTTAGACACCCTCTCCCAATTTGGCCACGTACCAGGCCTGCAGCTGGACCCACAAAAATTGATGACTTTGAATGTCTCCCTATCACCATCTCTAGTAACCCGTTTGACTGAACCTCTCCCGTTTCCGTAGGCCAGCTTTTATATCCCTTAATTGGGTATCAAACTCACTGCTAACCCCAATGACTTGTATGCAGCCAACTAACCCCCCCCCCCCCCCATGCTATCAAACCTTTCTAACCTTCTGTCTTCTGGATGTGAAGAATAACAGTGATCAAAATTTCCATCCTCCCTAAAACCCTCTATCTCTTTAGGGTACACCCCATACCTGTCCCAGCCTATTACCTGAGAATTATACAGCATCAAGCCTCTCAGTTAATCTGGAGCAAACTCAAACCCCACCAACACTCTCAAACACCCCATTCCGTATTATGACTGGCCTTAGTATATCTAACTTTGCAAAGTACTACTACACAGCTCAGCTAGCACAACTTTTCAAATACCATGCTACCAAAGAAACACCACTCTGGGTAGTAATTGAATCAGTAGATTGTGATCTCTTCTCCACAGCTAACCTTTTCTAGTTAGCACCATCACAAAGGCATCCCATCACAAACCCCATAACCAAACACAGTTTGATCATTTGGGATAGACTCAGAACTCGATTTGGCCACCATTCCCCACACAACCCCCTCCTCTTCATCCTCTGCAGTCCCTTCTTTTATCCGGCTTGTCACCTGATGTATCGCCTGATACGTGCTCACCATTTCTACAAGACCAACTCTTTCATGCCCTTCCTGTCACTCTGTGATATTCACGGACATCCCTCTTCCAATACTTACAAGTCAAACGCTTCTACTCCCCATGTACCCCTCTTGACTTAACTTCCTCGCGCTTCACCTCTTTCGAACAGACTTGCAAGTCTGACCTGCATAGAAGAGGACTTATCTCTGACTCATACGCAGTAGCATCACTAGGGTTGGTGTCACCTGGTGCGGTAAAAAATTATCTCACCCCCCTATTTTTGGGTCGGCAGCCCAGATTTCAAGCTCATTGGTGCGCATTGCGGAGGTCTGTAGGGCCTGTAGGCAGTATAAGGGTTAAAGGATAGCAGGTTAGGCACTTTGTAATGGCTCAGTCCCTAGGAACAGTAAAGCATAATGGCCAACAAGCCCTCTTACCAGGCCCAGCGAAACTGCAGCAGTAATCACTCTGGCTGGACGTTCGCTCTCTGGGTTGCCCAGGCCAGCTTTGGTCAGTAGTGTTGCATGGCTGTGTACCCTCTGTTGGTGCTGGTACAGCATGGCTCTTCCTCCCGGGGGGTGCTGGGCAGCAGTGTGGCTCTCTCTCTGGTGGTGCGTGTACAGTGTGCCTCTCTCTTGTGGTGTAGGTACAGCGTGGCTTGCTCTCTAGTGGTGCGGGTCCAGCGTGGCTCTCTCTCTGGGGGTTTGGGTACAGCGTGGCTCCCTCTCTGGTGGTGTGGGTATAGCATGGCTCTTTCTCTGGCTTCTCCTAGCACCGTCCTCTCTTTTTCTTGTCTCCTGTAGCACTCACTTCCTCAGCTTTTTCTCAGGTTCCAGGGTTTATCTCTCCCCCCCCCCAGCAATATGCATGCTGGGGGTTGTAGCCTGCTCCTGTTGATAAAACTGGGGCTGCCAATCTTCTGGAACTGCATGTCCCAGGATGCTCTGCTAGACTCTAGTCTGATTGGCTCCACTGTGGCCAATGGGGAGAGAAACAAACAGGCAGCAAGCTAGGCAGTGAACCAGAAGAGATATACATATAATATATATCTGTGTCCAGCATCACTCCTATCCCCCCGTTATCAAACCCGCACAGGGCACCGGACACAAACACTCCTTCCTTTTAACACAGTGGTGAGTGGTGAGTGGCAGACACCATGCCATACCTGTCATCACAGCAGCTCACCTCGGCCCGGGAGGACACCCCCATCGTAATCTGTCACACCCCGCCCGCCCATTACTACAACAGCTCAAGGACAGGGTGGGAACTCAGCCTCTGGTACACCCGGGCGGCAGCTGGAGAGGATACAGTGTGAAGTCACAGACGCACAGAATAGAATAGATAGTGACAGGCTCAACAGTGCAGTAGTGAGAAAGGAGGAGGAAAACAGTCCAGGCGCAGCCAGGGCTTTGGGTGTTCCGGATTGAAATAAAAATGTAAAAAGGAAGCCAGGGATTTTGCCACCCTTGGAATGGTGTCACCGCTCTGGCGGTGTCACCCGGGTGCGGACCGCACCCCCCTAGCGATGCCACTGCTTATACGCCCAACTCCTGATATACCCCATAACCTCACCTCCAGCATACGTGAACAAGTGGGAAAAAGACCATAATCTTACCCTTGAACCAGCCGACTGGTCACATATCTGGCAGGCTACTAAATCCGCTTCTCCCAAAATTGTAGCCCTGGAAACCAACTACCAGTTGCTAACCAGATAGTACCTGGTCCCCGCCAGGATCTCCAAATTTTTTCCCACAATGCTCTGCACACTGCTTTCGTGGCTACCAAACCCCAGTTACTTACGTACATATCTGGTGAGACTGCCCCATTGTAAAAGCCTTCTGGACCAAAGTATTTCAAATCCTATTGACTCTTTTCAATACATCCAGATCTGACTGTGGCTCAACTGAACAACAAACTATTGGCAGTGACCCACCCCCAATTCAAACTCTTACTCTTTGTCATCACAGCAGCTAAACAAACCATTGTGAATGCCTGGAAATCCCCCCCTTTAAGCAGAGGTCCACTTTAAAAAATCTTTTAACATTACACACTCCTATAATTTTTTTTAAAAACATTTGAAAAAAAAATATTTGTAAAAACACCACATAATATATACTCAACAGGGTATAACCATGAAGTAATAATGTTCAATCCACATGAAAACAATCAGTCCATGTAGAAATTTAATGTGATAAATTGTCCATCATGAGTAAATAACATAATAAAGATGTCATGATGTTGAATGAACCATCCCAACAAAGATCTTCAAATGTAAGATGTAATTATGAATGTGCTTACCGGAACCGTTGGACCCGACTGTCATACGACAACAGGTCAATCGAGCTTACGGTACCCAACCAGCTGTTCAACGTGACTGTCAGTGAAGATATAAAAAGAAGTGGAAAACACCTCCCTGGTTTCCAGAAGACGTCAACCGAAGGTAAGGTCAAGGAGCCAGATATTCCTCACCCGAAGATGACTCTGATAAAGGTGTCTCAACCATGCAGTAGGTAGAGACACCTCCTCCCTTCCTCCTCTCTTCCCCCCTCCTGTGCCCAAAGTTGCTCTCCTACACCTATTCTTGAATTCCTAAGTGATCAGAGCTCCTCACCCCTTCTTCTTGATAACAGGTTTGAAGTCTACCTCAGGATCCCGTCTTTGACCCTTGGTGGATCCCTGATTGAGCTATTCATACCCTGTCCCCACCACCCCTTCTGATACCCCTAGTTATTCCTGTATACCCTTCTAACTGAAGCTTTCTGTTGGTATTCTCTACATTATGCCCACTTTGTTACTTACTCTCCCTGCATAGTGGGGCCTGCCCAATTAAACCTTATACTGATTGGATCCACAGATCAAAGTACAGCCCCCTACTGTTATAATTACATTTCTATTGTTCACTACAACAAACCATTTGTTTATGGCATTCACTTTAAATCTTTTTGTTGTGCTTTTTCTTTATCTGCTTGGCAAGTGTAATAAGATTTGCACATTGTTATACTTTAATCAAATATTTTAATTTGAAAAAAAAAAATGAACTTGAACTGACCTAAACCTATTCATAAATATTATACTATACTTGCGTGGAGTACACATGCATTAATCTTGCTGATGTAACATTTTTGTACTAAATACACAGACTTGGCACATTTGGAATATGGTAATGCAAATTCAGCCGGCTTTAGTCGAAGGGGCATAACTAAAAAATCTGCCGCCCTGCTGGCGGGGGGGGGGGGGGGGGCGTCCCCCTGTCAGAATACAATAGAACAGAAGGGGAGATCACTGTACTAACATTGGATGGTTAGAACATCGGCTCCTACCTGAGCTGTCAGGTTTTTTTTTTCGTTCAGCTCACCAGGTTGAAAAAAAAAAAAATAGCAGGGTGTAAAAGGCTTTAGTCTATTACATAATCATAGGATAGGATAAGTGACTTTGGAATGTACTGGGTTGCAATCATATGTATGTAGCGGTACCCCCGAAGGGGCTGCTGAGAAATTGCGGGATGGCATGTTACCTTATGGCTCTGGTGAAATGTCTAGGGTGAACGATGCATGCAGCAGCTGTAAAGGAATGTCCGCAAATAGGAAGTCTCTTTATATGTGCTCTTTATTACCCAGCCGGGTAAAAACAGGTAACAGGTGATGGAAAGGATAGAAAAAGGTTGGAAGGAGAACAGCAGATTCAGGACTTGAATATGGAGACAGTCCTGCTTCCCGACAACAATTAGATTTCAGTGGAATAATTAGTTCCCCATCTCTGGTGTCAGGAGAAGGAATAATGCTCCATCATTAGTGTCCGTAGGAGGAATAGTGCCCCATTACTGGTGTCAGTAGGAGAAATAGTGCCCCATCATTGGTGTCAGTGGGAGGAATAGTGCCCCATCACTGGTGTCAGTAGGAGAAATAGTGCCCCATCATTGGTGTTGGTAGGAGGAATAGTGCCCTGTCTTTGGTGTAAGTGGAAGGAATAGTGCCCCAAGGCCCAGGTTAAAGGGGTTGTAAAGGTTTGTTTTTTATTTTCTAAATAGGTTCCTTTAAGCTAGTGCATTGTTGGTTCACTTACCTCTTCCTTCGATTTCCCTTCTAAATGTTTTTTTTTTCTTTGTCTGAATTTCTCACTTCCTGTTCCTCCTTGGTAAGCTTGTCCCCATCATCTGAGCTGTTCTGGCTGGGGGTTAGTCAGTGTGCTTGCCCCCTTCCTTGGGACTACATCCCTGCGTAAAGATGCTGTGAACACAATGTCTCCCCGGGATGTAGTCCCAATGTAGGGGGTGAGCACGCTGACTAACCCCCAGCCAGAAGGGCTCAGATGATGGGGGCAAGTTTACTGAGGAGAAACAGGAAGTGAGAAATTCAGACAAAGAAAAAAACTTTTAGAAGGAAAATTGAAGGAAAAGGTAAGGGAACCAACAATGGACTAGTTTAACCTCGCTGGCGGTATGATTATTTCAGATTTTAGGGCTCAGATGATGGGGGCAAGTTTACTGAGGAGAAACAGGAAGTGAGAAATTCAGACAAAGGAAAAAACATTTAGAAGGAAAATTGAAGGAAAATGTAAGGGAACCAACAATGGACTAGTTAAACCTCGCTGGCGGTATGATTATTTCAGATTTTAGGTGCTGAAAGCGGTACAATTATTTTGCAAGAGAATTTGGCATTTTACATTGTAGGCCTGTAATTCTTAGGAATAACTCACTTAAATCTGTCCAAACAAGAGTCTAGTAGACATCTTGGGTATGAAAAAGTTTGAAAAACAAAACCATAAATTATAATATAATAAATAACTATAAATAATTATAACAAATAATAATATAATTATAATAAAAATTATTCAATAATTTAATCAACTCAAAATCACTGAAATTTGCTCAGTTGCAGAATTGTTGCTGTCATTACTTTTATTTTTTATGACGAATTTCCCCACAAATCGCTATCGCTCAATTCTGCAAGTGATTATAATTTATTATCGCTGTTTTCTAGCTGCTCTAAAACCACTTTTGACATAAAGGGACACGTTTGCAGGGAGAAAGAACAGTTTTTATTATATAAAAGTACATGCAGGACACTGGGCAGACCACTAGGGACAAAGGGGGGTGTGTATTTTTTACATACAGTACTGTAATCTATAAGATTACAGTATACTGTATGTATTGTGTTTATTTACTTTTTTGAATTTGGTGCCGTTCTCCGCCCCCGTGCGTCGTAACGTCACGGGGAACGGAGCTAGACGGCACACAGGCACTGTGTGAATTGAGCGAGGACACCGCTCGATCACACAGCGTGGCGGCTTTGCAGGATCCAGGGACAAGGTAAGTAAACCATGCCTGTGGATGCTGCGAGGCCATCCCGAGTCTGGCTCAGAGTTACCGCTTTTGGTAATGAAATACCACCCCAAGCCAGACTCGAGAATACCGCCAGGGGGGTTAAAGGAACCTATTTAGAAAATAAAAAACAAGCCTTTACAAACACTTTAAAGCAAGCAAAGGGCCACATCCATCCTGCGGGCCGCATTTTGGAGACCTCTGCTCTATTTGATTCAGTGACCACTCTTTTCAATATAGCAAATAATAGGAAACCCAAAATAGGGCCAACTTATATTTTCTGTCTCTGGGGCAGGAAATAAAGGAATGTGTCTCCAGCAAAAAACAACCTTCCAGTGATATGTATTCTTCCCTACTCTATCCAAAACTAAACAAGGCCTTAGATACACTTTATGATGTGACTGTAATTAATGTTTCCAAAGACATCATTTATTCATTGTTTGTTTTCCTTATCAAATACTATATACCTATAATTCTGTACTGTGTCTATGAACATTTTCTGGAAAACATATATTACCATCTTAGGATCTTTGTCTGAGATTTATCTTCTGTGTACAAAATGAAAACAAACCATTGTGTTTTCTACAAATAAGGACTTGGCACAGGCCGATAAACACACTCAGAGCTCCGCTCCGCTAAAGGCCCCCAGCTGGTTTATTGATGGAAAACTGTTACCGATTCAAACTCAAAAGTGTCAAAATGAATGAATATTTTTCACACATTTATACAAACTCTAGAAAACTGGAAAGTATTTGCATGAACTCAATAACTTATGTGAAGACAGTGCAGGGAGAGGGAAAGGATTCTGTAACTTCAAACAGGAGATAAATAGACCTTACTTAGCAAGGAGGTCCAATCTTCATGGACTTGTATTTGCCATGTGGTGCCATTTCAAGGAGCATGTCCAGTGTGTGTTGATGTGGTTCAGATGCGATTACATTGCCTTTTTCAAATGCGATTTTGATATAGCAGCTCTTTCGGGAACACAGTGGAGACTTGCAAAAATACACTGGAATCTTCTTATCTTTGAACAAATAAGCATTTGACATGCGATTTACATTCAAGCCTCAAAATCGCTCCGTACCACAGGTCCCTTTTTAAAATTGTACTGCATTTGCACTGTATATATGTGAACGGCCTCCATAGAAGATCATGTTATTTCACTTGTCATGCGATTCCATACATTCCGAAATGCATCCAAAATAGCATCAGTGTAAACCAGGGCCAATAGTGAAAAGTAAGATTTCAGGCTGGGAGGGGTCTGTGCCACCACCTATATGTTTTTTTTTTTTTTGCAGTTTCTGGCTACTATTGTTCTGACCTCTGCCAATATCTAGGGGTGGTTTACCTGTTTCTTCTTTGTTCCCTCAGTCAGGGTTAGTTCTTCGTTTAGGAAAGTCATTGCAATTTTATGCTTTAAACAACTTTAAAACATCCCTGTGGACTGCTATTATCTGGAGTATCATTGCAGCATTGGATTTGACCTCTGTGTCTTATTGTAGTGTTAAGCTGCCTGTGGATGGTGCCAAGTCAGCAGGTGACCACACTATCAGTTTGGGTCTAAGGAGGTATGTAAATGGACTAAGTGGCATTTAAAACAGAACACCCACATACGAGAAAAATCCATGACAGAATTGCTGCAAATTGTACATTCATGAACACATGAAGGTCGTGAAGGGGGATAAGTCTTCCAGAGGTCAAGTGGTTAACATAATGCCCTTTGTGCCACTTAAAGGTCCTCCCTGAATTTCCATGCTGCCAGTAATCTTCCCCACATGTCACGTGTAGCTCTCTCTTCCGTATCCTGGTTTGCATATAAAGTTTGACTTTTCTCCAACATATTCCTAGCCTGAGACTGTAAAATTACAAGCAATCATGACTTCATGGGGTGATGTACTTAAACTGGATTGTGCAAAATCTGGTGCAGCTGTGCAAGGTAGCCAATCAGCTCCTCACAGGAAAAAAGTCTGCGCTTACGCCAAACATAATGTGAACCCACCAACCTAATTGCTCATGGTGGAGGGAAATAGAAATGATACAAAATGATGATTAAAACATTGACTTAAAAAAAAGACCATAAAATTAATTGAGAGCAACTTTGAAGGCAGCCCAGTGGAAGAATAAGAATAGGTCTTCTGAGGTAGATGGAGATAAAACACAGGTGCCACTCTAAGTGCAGTATATCAATAGATTTTTAATTCCACACATAGACAGGGTACTCCCAAGGGTACGATCATAACAGGCATGTAGGCTTCTAACTTCAGCTTGTCAAATTAAGTTTTGACACGCAATTTGATATGTCAAATCGAATGCCAAATTGCAGCCTATTTCCGGCAACGGCACTGTCCGAATTAGTGCGACGCTGTCTACGCGCCGTTACACAGATTTTTGAAAGTAGTTCCTGCACTACTTTTGGTGACTTCGGGAGTGATATCAATAGACTCCTGTGCATGAACCCACACAGAGATCTTTCAAATCATGAACTGGAGACAGGTTTGAAATCATGCAAGTTCAATTTCAAACACGCCTTCAATGTGAACGTAGACTAAAAGCTGGGAACTGATTGGTTTTAATGCAGAGATGCACCAGATTTTGCAGGCTCCAATTTTAGAACACCACTTTTTTGGGGCAATTGGGTTGATGTGTCCACAACAATCAAGTCAGCGAACGTCCAGCTTTCGCTGTATTTTTGTTTTTAAACATAGTTGCATAGTCAGGTTGGAAAAAGACACAAGTCCATCTAGTTTAACAAACAGAAATAAATATAGAAAAACAAAATAGAGTGGCTAAATATAAAACCTCCATATACAAAATCTTATATCCACTGTTGATGCAAAGGAAGGAAGAAAAACCCTATAAGTAATGGTCCAATTTGCTCCTGCGAGGGAAAAATAATTATGTTCCAGAAGGCAAATCAGATGTTCCCTGAATCAATAATCCCTGGCGTTATTACCTCTAAACGTTAAAGCGGATCTCCACCCTAAAGTGAAGATCCGCTGATCGGAACCCTCCCCCCCCTCCGGTGTCACAATTGACACCTTTCAGGGGGGAGGGGGGTGCAGATACCTGTCTAAAGACAGGTATCTGCAACCACTTCCGGCCCGCAGTCTCGGGCAAAAGTCTGTTTTTTTGGCGACATCCCGTCGCCCCCCGTTGTGTGCTGGGAACTCTCAGCTCCCAGCACACAGCGGGAGCCAATCGGCGGGCGCAGCGCGACTCGCGCATGCGCCGTAGGGAACCGGGCAGTGAAGCCGCAGCGCTTCACTTCCTGGTTCCCTCACCGTGGATGGAGGGGGGAGCAGCAGGGTGACGAGCGATCGCTCGCCCTCTGCTGCGGACACCGCTGGACTCCAGGACAGGTAAGTGTCCTAATATTAAAAGTCAGCAGCTGCAGTATTTGTTGCTGCTGGCTTTTAATATTGTTTTTTGCTGAACCATCCGCTTTAACATCCAATTATGTTTTGTTCATTTAGGAATTCATCCCGCTTTTTTTTAAAACAACTTACTGAGCTGTCCAGAACCAGTTCTTGAGGAAGCCTATTCTACATTTTTACACCTCAATCAACCCCATAAACTTAAATTGTTGCACTGAGTATAAGGAGAGGCTTCCTTAAAGCGGAGTTCCGCCCAAAATTGGAACTTCCGCTAATCCCACTCCTCACCCCCTTATATGCCACATTTGGCATGTCATTTTTTTGGGGGGGGGAGTGGGGGCTTCAGGAGGAGTGGGACTTCCTGTCCCACTTCCTCCTTCCGCCGAGAGGCTGGTTAGGCGATTAAGCTTAATCGCCTACAGCAGCCCCTCCCTGTAGGCGATCGCATGGGACACATGACAGGTCCCATGCGATCGCCTGTCTAATAGGAGAGCGCAGCGCCGCTCGCGCATGTGCAGTGGGTGCCCGGCCGTGAAGCCGAAGGCTGTCACGGTCGGTTGCCCACACTTAGGATGAAGACGCCGAGGAGGGGGGGAGAGGAGCAGACCCCCAGGCCAGCGTGTCGCTGGATCGTGGAGCAGGTGAGTGTGTGTTTATTAAAAGCCATCAGCTACACTTTTTGTAGCTGCTGACTTTTAATAAACACTAAATTTGGCTGGAACACCCCTTTAATATTTAACAGATAAGGTCTGCATTTGGCTGAATGGCAGCTCCCAGACTGCACCCTTTGGGTAGCCCCACTGGCTACAGCTGACAGACAGCAACAGGCGAGCAGATAAGGTATCAAATTATGGGGCAAGGACTTAGTAAGGACAGGCAGCAGACAGGCAAAGACATCTAAGCACCAACCACTCTTGAACCAGAATAAATCAGAATAATCTGGCACAAATGCAAAGTTTATAGGATGTGACAGTGCATTAAAGTGGTTGTAAACCCTTTCCAACCACTTTAACCTACAGGTAAGCCTGCACAGTCTAGGAGATATTTGCAAATCGCTGTAGGGCGATTTCTTCTGCGCATGCGCCGGATTTAGAGAGGGCATACTGTGCCGTTTCTATCTGGGGTAATGCCATTAAAGGCAGCTCCCGTGCGCATATGCGATGTGACGTCATGCGACTCCAGCCAGTCACAGAGCTGGACTTCGCAGGCCCGGGAAGGAAGAGGGGTGAAGAATGGACGCTTGCTACTAGCGAGGAAGACAGGGACATTGCGGGCTTCTCCTGCAGGTAAGTGTCACATAATGGGCTACTATGTGATGCATAGTAGTCCATTATGCTTTACCTTTGCAGGGAAACAAAGAGGAAGCAACACCCATCAGGGTTTACTTCCTCTTTAAACAGCTTGTGAACTGGCACCTTGGTGAAGTTTCAGGCACGCTGTTGGTGTTCCAATTTCCAGACCTAAATTGTAATCAGCAAAAAACATACTGGAACTAATACTGGTGAAGAACTTGGCAAATTTACAGTAGGTAGAAACCGACAGTTCAGTGACAGTACCTCTTTCTTATGCTCCCTTATCTTTTAGGCTCCCCCCCCCCCATATTTGGAATGTCTTTTTTGGGAGGTGGGTACCTGATTTTGACATTGGAACCTAAAGACCGTCAAAGAGTTGGGTTGGGTGAGGCCATTGCTGGATCCTGGGACAGGTAAGTGTGTATATTTATATTATATATCTGCTGACTTTCAAAATTTTGTTTACTGGGTGGAGACCCTCTTTAAACAACTTGAGACCACATAGATCTTTCTTAGGGACCCAAGATTTCTTTTGACCTATAACCTATAACCAAAATCCAAAAAAAAAACCACATAAAACAAATGCTATAAATAAAGTTTTAGTTCAGTGAGTAAAATAAGTATTATATCCCCAAGCAAAACATGACTTAGGACTTGATGGAGAAACCCTTGTTGGCAATCAAAGAGGTTAGACATTTCTTGTAGTTGGTGACCAGGTTTGCACACATCTCAGGAGGGATTTTGGTCCACTCTTCTTTAAATCCTTAAAGGGGTGTTCCAGCCAAAAATTGTGTTTATTAAAAGTCAGCAGCTACAAAAAGTGTAGCTGCTGGCTTTTAATAAACACACACTTACCTGCTCCTGCGTTCCAGCGACGTGCCGACTGGGGCTCCGCTCCTCTCCCCCCCTCCCCGGCCGGCGGCTTCACGGCCGGGCACACACTGCGCATGCGCGAGCCGCACTGCACATGCGCGCGCGGCGTGGCTCGCCGCTGATTGGACAGGCGATCGCATGGGACCTGTCATGTGTCTCATGAAATCGCCTACAGGGAGGGGCTGCTGTAGGCGATTAAGCTTAATCGCCTAACCAGCCCCTCGGCGGAAGCAGGAAGTGGGACAGGAAGTCCCACTCCTCTTGAAGCCCCCACTTCCCCCCTAAAAAAAATTACATGCCAAATGTGGCATGTAAGGGGGTGTGGAGTGGATTAAGCGGAAGTTCCATTTTTGGGTGGAACTCCGCTTTAAGGTTTCTTGGTTGTTGCTTCAGCTCCTTCCATACATTTTCTATAGGATTAAGGTCTGGAGACTGGCTAGGTCACTCTATGAACTTCTTGAGCCACTCCTTTGTTGCCTTGGTGTTATGTTTTGGGTAATTTTCATGCTGGAAGACCCATCCTCGACCCATCTTCAGTATACTGGCTGAGGGAAGAAGGTTCTCATTCAAGATTTTATAGTTGGTTACTTCCTCCAAATATGGCGAGTCCCCCTCCTCAAGAAAGCACATGTACAGGCCTGTCTGAAGTTTGCCAATGAACATTTAAATTATTCAGAGAAGGATTGGGAGTAAGTGCTGTAGTCAGATGAGACCAAAATTGAGCTCTTTAGCATTAACTGGCTCGCTGTGTTTGGAGGAAGAAAAATGCTGACTATGACCCTAATGCCGCGTACACACGGTCGTTTTTTGCGATGAAAAAAAACTACGTTTTTTAAAACGTCATTTAAATTGATCGTGTGTGGGCAAAACGTCGTTTTTTGTCTTAAAAAAAACGACCAAAAAAAAATTCCAACATGCTGGAATTTTTTGTGTCGTTTTTCAAAACGTCGTTTTTTGTTTCACAAAAAGTCACGGTGTGTAGCAAAAACGTTGTTTAAAACGACGTTTTTCAACCCGCGCATGCCCAGAAGCTAGTTATGAAGCGAGCTTCAATGGAAAAGAGTGGTGAACGTAACCTCGCTTTTTGTGAAAAAAAACGATGGTGTGTATGCAACATCGTCTTTGAAAAGTGACGTTTTAAAAACGTCGTTTTTTACTTCACAGAAAACATCGTTTTTTTTCATCACAAAAAATGATCGTGTGTACACGGCATAAGAACACCATCCCTGCAATCAAGCACGGAGGTGGAAACTTTATGCTTTGTGGTTGTTTCTCTGCAAAAGGTACAGTCCGACTTTACCGCATTGAGGGGCCAAGAGATTGGGCCATATATTGCAAAATCTTGGATGAGGACCTTCTTCCCTCAGCCAGAACTCTGAAGAGGGGTCATGGATGGGTCTTCCAGCATGACAATGACCGAAAACATGCCAACAAGTCAACAAAGGAGTGGCTAAAGAAGAAGCACATTAAGGTCATGGAGTGGCCTAACCAGTCTCCAGACCTTAATTCTATAGAACATTTATGGAAGGAGCTGAAACTTTGAGTTATATATCAGACAGGAGGCTCATATCTTATGCATTAATCTTTCCTTTATTAATGCCCATAGCAGAACAAACAACGTAATTTACTGAAAGTGAGAACAGAAAAAACAAAACTGTATGGGACTACAACTCCCAGCAGGCCTAGGGTATCCGTAGCCCCTCCTATCCTGTCCCTCTATATAAGGTTAGCCCCATCTAGGATCTTCCTCTTTCTTTCTGCTCATGGCAGAGCTCTACAAGATGAGTATATATATATTTTATATTGCGATATTATTACTACCCCTGTTTTGGTAATTAGGGTAATTTATCTTATTTAATACATCCTTTCTTTTCCCCTGTTAACGGGTGTTCCATGGTCAGATATCTTATCTATCTGACTTACATTGTCTCCCTCCGGCGGCGCCATCTGTGAGGTATACTTTCCCCTCCTTTCCTCTGCAACTCTCCTGGACTCACACGGGGGAGGGTTAGATCTCCGGGCAAGGGCTCTCCCCCCCCCCCCCCCCCCTCCTCCCTCCTCTCTCTCCTTTTTCTCTCGCGCGTCACTGTATCTTTTGTGCTACCCCCAATCGCCGTCCTGAGCGGGAACTGAGGGGCGGATCTCATTCGCCCACTCAGTCACTCGCATCTCAGCAATGAGAATTCAGGAGCCGTAGTCTCGCGAGACCTCGCCTGCTCCGTGACTTCCTTTTCCGGCTCTCCTCACAACGCAGGATATTCTGCGCCTGCAGTGTCGGAGGTAGGAGCCGGAGCTAGTCAGCTAGTGAAGTCTCCTTAGGTAGATAGCTAGCGTTCTTTAATAGGAATTTATTCCTTTTCCCTGTCACCTTCATATAGATGCTCTTATTTATCGCTATTTAACTAATCTGATACTTCAGCAAGGAGCAACTCCCCAGCCACCCAGTGGTCAGAACCCACTCCTTCCCTAATACTTATATATATTTACACATATATACTACAGAATGGCTGGGGAAGATTCAATCCCCCCTCTGGGCGATGAACTGGCACTGGGCTCAACACAGTTCTTGAGCACAACACAAATACAAGATTTGATTACCAAATCCATACAAGCTGCTCTGGCTGCAGCTACCACTCCCTCTGTGCCGCAACAAATTCTGCCCCCTGTAATGTTACCACACAGCGGTGAACCGCAAACAAAAAAAGGCAAATCCTCTCATAAGAGGAAACACACTGTGGTGACCCATGACTCCCCGGCAGGGGAAGCAAATAATATGCATAGAGCAGCTCCCCACTCGGACTGCCACCCCACGCATTCCTCGGACTCCTTTCAACCCCTGGGCCTCAGGGAGTCAACAAAGAGGCATAGTTCCGCTAAGCGGGCAAAACCTGACTCATACGTGGTCTCATCAGACGACGATACCTCTGCTGAGTCGGGCGAGGCTGAGGTCTCTGAGTCCGAATACGAAGATGAGGAGGATGCGGGGGCATTGGCGCTCTTACACGACGCCAACCCTGGAAATCAGGGCGAAATCATTGTCGATATGCAGGGTGAACCTCTGTTCCACCCAGATACTATATCCCATCCCCGTTCTGGAGACTGGGCCCCCTTACCCCACGTGTCACAGTATGTCGAATTCTGGGCACGTAGGTCCCTGGAGAGGTCCAATCGCAATAAATTGCGATCTGAATGCCCTCGACCACATATTCCTAAAAAAGTGGTCGCGACACCCGAGATAGACCCCATTCTATCTAAATACCTGTTCAAAACAGGAAAATTCCCCAAAAAGGGGATAGACCGTTCCTTTAAAGCCATTCAGGACCGGATTCTTGATCTCCTCGGCCCATTAACTAAGATTTTAAATCTATCAGAGCAGGCCGCGACTTCAGGCCAAACGGTTGATATAACCCAGTTACGTGGGTGGGCCCAGAGGGCCATATGTCTAGTGGGCAGCGCAAACACCGCCTGCTCTGTCGAACGCAGACGCTCCATTTTGATGCGACTTGATCCACAGTTAGCTCACCTGGCAGAAACTGAACCAGGTCCGGCAGCAGAGGGGATGCTGTTCGGTGATTCCTTGGTGAAAGATATTAATAAATTCGTAGGGCTCTTCAACAGCCTAGACAAAGCGCAAAACTCGCTCAAAAGATCCACAACCAGTAAGGTTTTCCCCCGGGCCGGCAGAAGTAGGGGTCGTTCTGCCGGCCGCAATGTCAGTTTCAGACCTTTTCAAAGGGCAAATCCTTCTCCATACACCCAAGCTCCCCCTCCGTACACCTCCGTGGCGCAACCAGCACCCTTTTTCCCGCCCCGAGGAAGACCTTGGAGAGGACGTGGTAACAGAGGATATCCCCGCTCCCGTCCATATTCCGGTGAGTACTACCTACACTCCAACTTCTCACACACCTGTGGGGGGCCGACTAAAATTTTTTACCCACGCCTGGTCTGCGATTACGGCAGATGCGTGGATACTAGACACCATTTCAGGTTTTCACATAGAACTTCTATCCCCACCAACCTTGGGAGTGATACCACCCCCTATTCGATTTGCGAAACAGAACGCTGTTCTTATAGACAAGGAAATCCGAGATCTGATTGTCAAACAGGTCGTGGTCGAGGTCGACCCATACTCCCCGGGGTTTGTCAGCAACCTATTCCTAGTCAAAAAGAAAGGGGGAGGCCACCGTCCCGTGATAAATCTGCGGGACTTGAACCAGCATGTCGCATATCGGCATTTCAAGATGGAGGGTATCCATTGTCTCCGAGATCTCCTCCATCCCGAGGATTGGTTGGTGAAGGTGGACCTAAAGGACGCATACCTCACCGTCCCCATACACCAGGAATCCCAACACCTACTCCGCTTCAGATGGGGGGGACGCACTTGGCAATTCACATCCCTTCCATTCGGTCTGTCATCCGCCCCATGGTGTTTCACCAAACTCTTGAAACCAGTGGTGGCGTCTCTAAGAAGCAGAGGTGTACGTCTAATTATCTACCTAGACGACATCCTCATTATGGCTTGCTCCAAATCACAAGCTCTACGCCACATGGTTTGGACGATCGACTTGCTTCAAAATCTAGGTTTCTTGATCAACCAAGAAAAATCGATTCTGACTCCGGCCCAAGAGATGGAATTCCTGGGCTTCATGGTGGACACCAAACAAGCTGTCCTCCGCTTACCCAAGACAAAATTAGCACTTATCCGCAAGGAGATCAGAGCGGTGTTACGCAAGAATTATCTATCATTACGCGTCTTAGCCCGCCTGGTAGGCCTGCTTGCCTCCTCCATTCAAGCCATATTTCCGGCCCCCCTTCACTACAGGGCCCTACAACGGCTCAAGATCCTTCATCTGAGACAAGGCCTCAGATACGCAGACAGGGTTCCTCTATCTGCGGAAGCTGGGGTCGAATTGCAGTGGTGGCTTCGTCATGCCGTCGAGTGGAACGGCAAAACGATTTTCAACTCATGTCCAGATGTCATTATAGAATCGGACGCAAGTCGCCGGGGCTGGGGCGCACGCTTAGGCGAGACCGCGACGGGAGGGACCTGGTCCAACAAGGAAACCCTCTTACACATCAACGCATTGGAGCTCCTAGCAGCCCAGTTCGCTATCCAGAGTTTCCTATCAGACAAATCCAATTGCTGCGTATTATTACGCATGGACAATATTGCAGCGGTGCAATACATCAACCGCTTAGGGGGCACCAGATCCAAAATCCTGGCGGATATTGCCAAGACCATTTGGCATTTCTGCTTCTCCCGCAACATCATCCCTATGGCAGAGTACATCCCGGGTATTTCCAATACGATAGCAGATTGGAATTCCCGTTATCTGTTAGATTCCAGCGATTGGCGTCTGGACCGCTCAGTCTTCACCCGACTGAATCTTCTTTGGGGTCCCTTAGGCATAGACCTTTTCGCCTCTCGCCTCAACCACCATCTGCCCCGATTCTTCAGCTGGAGACCGGATCCGGAGGCCTCAGCAGTAGACGCGTTCCGTCATTCCTGGAAAGGGGAGACGCATTACGCATTCCCCCCATTCTCCATGATCCCCAGAGTACTATTGCAGATAGCCAACCAGAGAGCGACGGTGGTACTAGTCACCCCGTGGTGGCCGTCTCAACCATGGTTCCCACTACTTCTAGGAATGGTCATAGACTGCCCCAGACTTCTGCCGTCTATCCCTCACATCCTTTCCCATCCAACCAAGGGCACTCACCCTTTAGTGGCGGAAGGCACACTGACCCTCCTGGCGTCGCTGGTTTCGGGTTGCCAGATACGGACAACAACCTTTCTAGATCAGCTAGAGATCTCCTCTCCCTGGCCTGGGCCCCCGGGACTCGATCGGCATATCGATCAGCCTGGAAACTTTGGGTATGTTGGTGTGATCAACGACAGGTTGATCCCATACAGGCACCTGTAACTATCGTACTGAACTACCTGGCGGACTCTTTCGATTCAGGCAAATCATACAGTTCCATAAATGTGTACAGATCAGCCATATCAGCTTACCATTGCCCGGTGGATGCGATGCCTATCGGCAAACACCCCCTGATATGTAGAATGTTGCGGGGCATCAGATTCAAACGACCCCCGCGTCCAAAATATCAATCCACATGGGATGTCGCCAGGGTCCTCGATATGTTCTCTTCTTGGGAGGACAATGAGGCGTTGCCTCTCAAGCTTCTGTCCTATAAGCTCACAGTCCTGTTGTGTTTGGTCTCGATCAAACGGGTGTCCGACGTCAGGGCTTTGGACATTTCCAGACGACAATTTTCACCTCAAGGAGTTAAATTCTCTGTGGTTCGTAGGACCAAAACAGACCTTCATTCGGTGTTTTACCCTTTTTTCCCTACACACCCGAAACTCTGTGTAGTTAGATGCCTTCAGGCCTATGAGACATATACCGCTGATCTACGCTCCTCTGTTTTCTCCCAACTCTTAGTGTCTTATGTCAGACCTCATCTCCCGGTCACCTCCGCCACTTTGGCACGTTGGGTTAAGTCAACCATGGCAATGGCGGGCATAGATATAACCCTGTTTGGGGCACACTCTTCCAGAGGAGCTATGGCTACCAAGGTTGTTACGGCGGGTGGTTGTCTTACAGATCTCCTATTGGCGGCTGATTGGTCTTCTGAGACCACTTTTCGCCAATTTTATTTTAGACCAGAGGATCATGTCTCCATGTCAGTTTTGTGAAGATTAGCTTACACTTTTCCACTTAAAGTTAGTATAATGTAGTCGACATATGTTCATATTAATTTATTCAGTGTTAAGCTTTGAACCTGCATAAGATATGAGCCTCCTGTCTGATATATAATTCGAGATTTTCCTAGCCTGTGACGGAAAATATTAGTTATATGAAGACAGGAGGCGAGTATCTCCCTCCCTAACCCACCCTGTCACGATTTTGCATTTTCTTTCAGGGTATTGATCACACTCGGGTTTCCTGCACTCTGACGACCTGCTGATCGGGAAGAGTTTTTCCCGTATACGGATGACCGACTGTCCGAAAGACGTTTGGTTAGTTAGTCCCCGTTGGGACTGGTTTGCTGTTACTCCAATTTCCTCCGGAGGCTGGGATGTCGGGCCGGCTGACCGAAGACCCCGGTGTTTACTGGACTGTTCAAATGAAGATCCTGGTTTTTTCTCCACTCGGTAGGATTCGCATAAGAAAGAGGAAGATCCTAGATGGGGCTAACCTTATATAGAGGGACAGGATAGGAGGGGCTACGGATACCCTAGGCCTGCTGGGAGTTGTAGTCCCATACAGTTTTGTTTTTTCTGTTCTCACTTTCAGTAAATTACGTTGTTTGTTCTGCTATGGGCATTAATAAAGGAAAGATTAATGCATAAGATACTCGCCTCCTGTCTTCATATAACTAATATTTTCCGTCACAGGCTAGGAAAATCTCGAATTTCCAAGAGACAGCCAAGAAACCTTAAGGAATTACAGAAGAACTGTAAAGAAGAGTGGACCAAAATCCCTCCTGAGGTGTGCGCAAACCTGGTCACCAACTACAAGAAGAAACATCTTACCTCTGTGCTTGCAAACAAGGGTTTATTCACCAAGTACTAAGTCATGTTTTGCTTGGGGATCAAATGCTTATTTTACTCACTGAACTTAATTTATAACATGTGTATCATGTGTATTTTCTGGATTTTTGGTTAATATTCTGTCCCTTTCACTTAACGACCCCTACACGCCGATAAACGTCGGCAGAATGGCCGTGGGCGCGTGCACGTGACCCGGTCTGAAGCCCGTGACCGGGACCACGGGACTCGCGGACCCGATCGCCGCTGGAGTCCCACTATCGGTCCCCAAAGGGTGAAGAACGGGGAGAGCGGTGTGTAAACACAGCTTCCCCGTTCTTCACTGTGGCGTCCCGCATTGATTATGTGTTCCCTTACATAGGGAATCACAATCAATGATGTCACACCTACAGCCACACCCCCCTACAGTTAGTAACACAAATGAGGTCACACATAACCCCTTCAGTGCCCCCTAGTGGTTAACTCCCAAACTGCAATTGGCATTTTCCCAATAAACAATGCTTTTTAAATTCATTTTTTGCTCTGAAAATGACAATGGTCCCAAAAATGTGTCAAAATTGTACGAAGTGTGCACCATAATGTCGCAGTCACCAAAAATGTTTTGTAAACTCTATCAATTTTGCGCAAATCAACCGATGAACACTTATTGCAAATTTTTTTACCAAAAATAGGTAGAAGAATACGTATCGGCCTAAACTGAGGAAAAAAATGTTTTTTTATATATATTTTTGGGGGATATTTATTATAGCAAAAAGTAAAAAATATTGCATTTTTTTCAAAATTGTCGCTCTATTTTTGTTTATAGCGCAAAAAAATAAAAACCGCAGAGGTAATCAAATAGCACCAAAAGAAAGCTCTATTTGTGGGGAAAAAAACGCCAATTTTGTTTGGGAGCCACCTCGCACGACTACGTAATTGTCAGTTAAAGCGACGCAGTGCCGAATCGCAAAAAGTGCTCTGGTCTTTGGGCAGCAATATGGTCTGGGGGTTAAGTGGTTAAAACAATGTTTTTTTCATGCCGAAAAATGATCGCGTGTACGCGGCATTATTTTGGTACCTAGGGCTCCCAGTGAGAGCCCAGTCTCTGCGCTGGGAGCACGCTGTGTTAACTTCTCAGCACAAAAACATTAATGCATAATTGAGGCTTCAAGAAAAGCCCAGTTCAATAAGGCGCCATATATATATACGTAATGTCGGCAGTAAGGGGTTGATAAAAGGACACTTTACCTATCCAGGGGTTCAGTGCTATGCTCACCCAAACTGGTTGTTTGCCAGTCTTAGGGTCCTTGGCACCGGCATATTTACTGTGGGCAGCCAGCTGTGATTTCTTTCAACTTTACAGCTGACTGCACACTGCGCATACATTGTGTGAATAGTCCCACAGCCTTCTGGGACCTGAATGTCCCAGAGGGTTGGGGGGGATTTCCAGTCGACCCCCCCACAAAAAAAAATCTCCTCCAAAAACAGAAGAGGGGTGCATAAAACAGAGCTTCCCCTTTAGGGTGAAATTCTGCACTAATGTTAGAAACAAAATACCCCCTTGGTCCAACTTAAAAGTTCTTGATGAAGATCTTCTATAAGTGTATACTGAAAAGAAATAAAAAAAAGAATATATATATATATATATATATATATATATATATATATATATATATAGTTCCTGCCCTTTCCTTACAATTACCTAAAGCATGAGCAGCACAGACAGTACTTTCAAGTACTTTGACAAATGAGACACATGAATATGTAGGGGACAGGTGCACAGCCATTGTCACAGTCATTCAGTCACTCAACCATTTTATACCCATATGTATAGTATGTTATGTAAATTATTATATGTAACGGATGCACGTTATTGTTGAGGATGTTGAAGGTTTATACCGGTGCAATAGAAAATGTGGTCCTAATAAATTATACATTTCGCTAAAACTATTATTATCCTCTATCACTGTATATGTGATGAGAGTATAAATCCAGCTCTCCTTCCTCTGTGGTTACACCCATAATGCAACCAGAGCTATTTACAGTAGGCCTTGCTTCATGTGTGAATCCTGTTATTGCCAAATTCAACCTCCTTTATTACAGCAACACATTCATTTATTATATTTGCATAACAATCGTGAAGACTGAAAATATGTGAATACATGGTTATACAAATTACTTAGAGTGCTTTCACACACACAGCACCCAGGCCTCGCCGGTAAAGCGCTGCTATTTAATTTTTTTGAGCACTAGCAGGGCGCTTTAAACCCCTGCTAGCAGCCAAAAAAGGGTTAAAAGCACAACAGCGGTACTTTGATGGCAGTTCGGCAGCACTGCCTATTAATTTCAATGAGCAGGGGAGCTTTACAGCACTCCTAAAGCGCTGCAAAGAAGCTGCAGGTAGGACTTTTTTTGACACCCTGCCAGCGCAGCGCCCCAGTGTGAAAGCACTCAGGATTTCACACTGGGATTGCAGGGGAGGCTTTTTTTATGTGCTTTAGGCCCCTTTTCACATTGGGGCTAGAGCCGCGCTGGTGGTATAGCGCCACTATTTTTAGCGGCGATATACCGTCGGATTTGCCGCGAGTTGTGGCCGCTAGCATTGCGGTATTACTCCTAGGTTGCCTATTAGGCCTCATTCACATGGGCATATTGATCAGTACACCCATGCAAAGAGCTGTGTTTACATGCCCCCGGGAGGCACACATGGTCCTCTGCACTGGTGTACTGATCAGTACACTAGTGTGAATGAGGTTTTAGTTCCAAAGCAGTGACATTACTTGCATAGAATCTGCCCCAGAGCTAGTGTGTGGCCCATGAATCAGAAAAAGCTGTGTCTGCTAGAGTCTTATCCTCAGGTTTATAAAAGATCCGTTTAATCCCAGGCCATAGTTATCAATTATGGTTTTCAGTTTTACACGCTATATTTAAAATAAAATATCTTCAATGAAATGTTTTTAACACATTGCACTAAATCTGTTTTTATTTAGACAGCGGCATAATTTGGAATATACAGTCTATTTTATGCTGTTTATATGTCTTATGTGTATAATGCTATAACTAAATATTAAATGAAAAATAAATGTTCTCTCCTTACCGCAAGATGTTTTCAGCAGACAAGAACACTGTTCAGACTTGGGATGCATCTCTCGGACTTGTTTGGATGATCATTGGCATGTATTAACACAGTCTTTTTTCAGTCCCTCTTTTATGTATACAGTGCCCAGCTGCAAGACAGGACACATTTATATATTTCAATTCTTCTTATCACTTAGGCGCCAGCAATAAAACAAAGAATACCCCGGACCAGCACATAAGAGACTGTAAATGGGAACATAAAAGCACTTCTTATGCAAAGCCCTAAAGAGATGGGAACAATGATGACATTTCATGGATGCGCTTCTAATCTTTTACTAAGCATGTTACCTGAATTTTACTGTAAATATTAAAATCCATATGTGCTAGTGGATGGCATTTACCATTATATGCAGCCTTATCCTTACACAGGCTTAAATGTGGGTACCTCTTTATAATTAATTCAACTAACTTCAGAAAAACTTTTCTCATATGCATGTTTACAATAAACTCACTGGTAAATGTGGCTTCAGCTATCCATCCTTTCTCGCACACATTCCTATGCTGGGATTTGGCCAATAAGAATACGTAAATAGGGCAGGATGAGACAGGCAAGCTGCAATACTACCAGGACTTTTGCCTAATCAGAATGCTTTGGAATTCAAAGAGAGGGGGCAGCAGGCCTGCAATTTAAACCTGTCAGCAGTGTTTTATTTTATTATTATTTTATTGTTTTTCTAAATAGAGATATACAAAGGAAAACTGAAAGAATAAGCACAAGAAATACCTAAATATTCTAAAAACAGTGATACTGAAACAGAATGGGCTCTATACCTATTAGAGTTATTAAAGAATCGAAGAACAGGAGAGACATCTTTATAATAAGGTAAGGACACTGAAATAAGCATCAACATGAGAGTTACCCATAAGTATAACAGGTTACAATAAAGCTGTCTCAGTATGATGGAAGCATGGCTAAAGCTCATTCTCAATAACCACAGTATTATCTATATTGTGAACATATGGGCAGGTGCGGCCTGCTGTCTCCACTGCAGGTGGTGCCCAACCACTGCGGTAATGCAGAGGGAGAGGAAGTCACGTGGAACCTGGTTCCACTATGCTTTACTGAGTCACTGTGACAATGATTCGATTGGACGCTGAGCCACCCATTGTACTTTGGTGGCCATCTTAGGTGTGGCAGAGTCTATTCAAGTCTCTTGCCCCTAGGTAGTGTATGTAGCATATGGAAAGGTACCATGTCTGTTATGGACAGTACTAGCAGTAGGAAAAGGTTCCTGACGAGGAGGGAAAGTGTAGGGTTCACAACCTCTCTGGAGCTCTACCTGCTTGGGCTCAACACGGCCAGGCTGCATTCTGCCCATCTCTACAGATGCTGTCAGTTTGGCTAAAAACCTGCTTCCTATACGATATTGGAACTGTGTGTGTTTCCGGCTGGGCTGCCTTCCCTCCGAGTATTTTATAAACTATCTTTATATTATTCCAGTACAAGATATTTCATCACACAGGGACTGTGTGTGTTATTGCCGCTTCACCACTCCACCTACAAGCAGCACAGAATTTAACCTAAAAATATAAAAGAAAAAGACGGCCGCGGCTGCGTGAGCGGCACTTTCTGAGAGGACGTCATATGACGTCCAGTCAGGATCTTAAAGCCACCGACCGGTCATCATTCTGCTATAGGCCGAGCGGGAATTTGTTAATCATCAGTGGTCTGTAGTACATACAGTACTGTTCAACAGCCCGCAGCCTTCTACTTCAAACCAAAGCTGTTCTATTGGGTTGAGGTCAGGAATCTGTGCAGCCCAGTCAAGTTCCTCCACCCCAAAATCTCTCATCCATTTTCATTCTGGAAAAAATGAGAATCACAATTTTTTTGCTTAGAATAAAGATCACGATTCTCGGTGTAACATCATCTTTCATATTATACAAAAAAACTGGGCTAAATTTATTGTTTTTTAGTGTATTTTTCCCAAAAAATTGCATTTGAAAAAACGATGCGCAAATACAGTATGACATAAAATATTGCAACAACTGCCATTTTATTCTCTAGAGTCTCTGTTAAAAAAATATATATAATGTCCTGAGTAATTTTCTAGCAGAAAATACTGATTTTAACTTGTAAGCAACAAGTGTCAGAAAAAGGCTAAGGGCCAAATTCACATACAATTGCCCCGGCGTAGAGTATCAGAGATACACTACGCCGCCGTATCTTACCTGGATCTAAGTCGAATCCAGGAAGATTTCAGCCCGTAAGGAACGGCGGCGTAGTGTTTCTCTCGTGGCGGTATCGAAATACGCCATTAGGGGGTGTGAATCATTTAAATTAGGCGGGTGCCCGCGGCGATCGAACTGCGCATTCTCCGTTCAGAAATTTCCCGCCGTGCATTGCGCGAAATTACGTCGGAACGTCATTTTTTTTTTTAGTAGCGTAATTTACGTACATTCCTATTCACGGACGACTTACGCAAAAAAAAAAAAAAAATGAAAACTCAACGCAGGAACGACGGCCATACTTAACCTGTTCCCCACCGAGCCATTGTAACATATTTAACCCCTTCAGCGCCCCATAGTGTCCCTTCCCTGCCAGTCACATTTACACAGTAACCATTGCAGTTTTATAGCACAAATCGCTGTGTAAATGTGAATGGCCCCCAAAATGTTCCAAAAGTGTCCGATGTGTGCGCTGCAATGCCATGGTTACAATAAAAAAAATCGCAGATCGCCGCCATTACTAGTAAAAAAATTAAATAAAAAAATGCCATAATTCTATTTCCTACTTTGTAGACGCTAGAACTTTTGCGCAAACCGATCAAATACGCTTATTGCGATTTTTTACCAAAAATATGTAGAAGAATACGTATCGGTCTAAACTGAAAAAAAAAAGTAAAAAATAAATAAAAATTATGATATTTATTAAATCAAAAAGTAAAAAATATTGTGTTTTTTTTTTCAAAATTGACACATTCTTTTGTTTATAGCGCAAAAAATAAAAACCGCAGAGGTGATCAAATACCACCAAAAGAAAGCTCTATTTGTGAGAAAAAAAAGGTTTAATTTTGTTTGGAAGCCACGTCTCATGACCGCGCAATTGCCATTCAAATTGCGACAGTGCTGAAAACTAAAAATTGGTCTGGGCAGGAAGGGGGTGAAAATACCCGGTATTGAAGTGGTTAACATGGCACGTCTAACTATAGCAGCTTTAACTATACGCCGGAAAAAGCCGACTAGCGACGACATTAGAAAATGCGACGGCCGATTGTAACTTTGTGGATCGCAGTAAAAAGCTAATTTGCATACCCGACTTGGAAAACGACGCAAACTCCACCCAGCGGGCGGAAAAAGATTGCAGCGTAGATCCGAAGGCGTACGAAGACAAAGCCTGAAGCCGTCTTATCATGGTTTAAGGATTCAAACTAATGATACAACGCGGGTAATTTGAAAGTATGCCGGCGTATCCCCACCTGGGGAAAAAAAATGTAAAGTCAGCAGCTACAAATACTGTAGCTGTTGACTTTTAATATATGGACACTTACCTGTCCAGGGAGCCCACGATGAAGGCACCCCAGACGATTTTCGGACGGCTGTCGGGGTGCTGCCGCCGCCATCTTCACTTAGGGGAACCGGCAGTGAAGCCTTTCGGCTTAGCGGCTGGTTCCCTACTGCACATTCTGGCGCTTTCTATTTGGCCCGGGGGCAGAGGAAGAAGGAGGGGGGCTGAACTTCTGAGGGTCGGCACTTCAGTGCCATCTCCCAGAAGTAGGGTCGGGGACCTATCAAAAACAGGTCCCGTTCCTTCCCCCCTGAAATGTGCCAAATAGCCAAATAAGCAGAGGTTTCTCTTTTTGGGTGGAACTGCGCTTTAAGTGGTTAAACTGACCTCATTTACAGACCAAAGTTCATCCCTTTGTTCTAAAAGAACCAAATGATACAATGTTTTTTTTTTTATCTCAGTGCTTAGCAATATTGATAAACATTTGCCGGATGGTTGTTTTTGGGGGGGTTTTAACAGCTGTGAGTGAGCAGAGAACAGCTCTGCGCTTGTTCCATGAATGAATCGTGGAAATGCTGGATTAAGATCGTGATTTTTTAACAATTAATTGTGCAGCTCTACCTTCCAACATGACCCAAAGCTAAAATAACCACACAGTGGTTGAAGGAGAAAAAAGGTGAATGTCCTGCATGGCCTAGTCAGAGCCCAGACTTAAACCCCATTGAAAATCTGTGGAATGACTTGAAGACTGCAGTCCACAAACGGTCACCATCAAATTTAACTGAACTTGAGCAGTTCTGCAAAGAAGCGTGGGCAAATATTGCAAAGTCTAGATGTGCAAAGTTAGTAGAGTCATATCCCAACAGACTAAATACTTTAATTAAAGGGGTTGTAAAGGTTTTCTTTTTTTCTAAATAGGTTCCTTTAAACTAGTGCTTTGTTGGTTCACTTATCTTTTCCTTTGATTTTCCCTTCTAAATGTTTTTTTCTTTGTCTGAATTTCTCACTTCCTGTTCCTCCTCAGTAAGCTTGCCCATCAGAGCTGTTCTGGCTGGAGTTAGTTAACCAGAACAGCTTACTGAGCTTAGTGAGAAATTCAGAAAACAAAGAAAAAAACATTTAGAAGGGAAATGGAAGGAAAAGGTAAGTGAACCAACAATGCACTAGCTTAACCACTTGTCATCTGCCCACCGTCAAATGACGGCGGGCAGACGACTCCATTATCCTGACATCACGTCATATGACGTGATGTCCCTTTAAAGCCGCGGGCGGGCGCGCGCGCGCACCCGCCACTCTGCGGGGATCCCGTGCGAGTGCCCGGCGGCAACGATCGCCGCCGGGCACACGCGATTGCTCAGTAACTGAGCTGGGACGTGCAGCTCTGTTTGTAAACACAGAGCTGCACGTCCCTGTCAGGGAGAGAGGAGAGCGGTTGTGTCCCTTGTACATAGGGACACAATCGGTCACCTCCCCCAGTCACCCCCCCCTCCCCCCACAGTTAGAACACTCATAGGACACACATTTAACCCCTTCCCCGCCCCCTAGTGGTTAACCCCTTCACTGCCAGTCACATTTATACAGTAATCAATGCATATTTATAGCATTTTTCACTGTATAAATGTAAATGGTCCCAAAAATGTCAGAAAAGTGTCCGAAATGTCCGCCATAACGTCGCAGTCCCAATAAAAAAATCGCAGATCGCCGCCATTAATAGTAAAAAAAAAAAAAAATGCCATAAACTATCCCCTATTTTGTAAACGCTATAAATTTTGCGCAAACCAATCGATAAACGCTTATTGCATTTTTTTTTTACCAAAAATATGTAGAAGAATACGTATCGGCCTAAACTGAGGGAAAAAAATTTTTTTTATATATTTTTTGGGTTATTTATTATAGCAAAAAGGAAAAAATATTGAATTTTTTTAAAAATTCTCGCTCTATTTTTGTTTATAGCGCAAAAAATAAAAACCGCAGAGGTGATCAAATACCACCAAAAGAAAGCTCTATTTGTGGGAAAAAAAGGACGCCAATTTTGTTTGGGAGCCACATCGCACGACCGCGCAATTGTCAGTTAAAGCGACGCAGTGCCGGAAGCTTATATTTTGTCTGGGCAGGAAGGGGGTGTAGGTGCACAGTAGGCACGTGGTTAAAGGAACCGATTTAGAAATTATAGCTTTCACTTGGATGTTACAACTTACACTAGTAAATACAGCTGGGTAAAACAAAAACTGTGTCTATCTTCATTTCAGGCTGCAAAGCAACAAAATGTGATTATTTTAAGGGGGTGATTCTTTTCTATACCCACTGTATACCGGTATATAATTTACTGAAAAACTTGACTCAGCTAAAGCTTGGTTCAACATCAAATGCATAAATCTCATCCAACTCTAATGCCCTGTACACACACGATCGGTACATTTGAAGAAAACGGTCCGATCGGAGGAACTGATCGTGTGTGGGCCCCATCGGTTTTTTTTCCCATCGGTAAAAAAAAAAATAGAACCTGTTTTAAAATGTTCTGATGGTTAAAAAACCGATAGAAAAAAAACGATTGTCTGTGGGGAAATCCATCGGTCAAAAATCCACACATGCTCAGAATCAAGGCCACACATCCTCGGAAGCATTGAACTTCGTTGTGTTTTACGTCACCGTGTTGGAAACTATCAGATTTTTAACTGATGGTGTGTAGGCAAGACTGATTAATGTCAGCTTCATCGGATATCTGATGAAAAAATCCATCGGTCCGTTTTCATCGGATGAACCGATCCTGTGTACGTGGCATTAGTTCATTATGATAGCTAGTTAAAGCTAGATTTTTTTTTTCAAATAGCAATTTGAGTAACAACTGAAATCATTCAGTAAGATATGAATGGTGTTCAGGGAACGCTGTAGTTGTGCTAAATTTAGACAGCCCATTGATATTACCTTACTCCTCATTTCCTGTATTTCACTGGAGCCAAATTTCACAGTGATTCTCACATGGTCAGTGGCAGGGTTTCTTCCTGAAGCTGTGCCAGGTAACGTCATCTTCTTCTAATCCATGTATCACCAATGAGATGTAAACTGCTAAAGCGGCCTTGAATCTGATTGCTGACAGAGATGGAGTAACTCATCTGAACTCAATAGAACCTTATGATACATCAAGTTTGTTTATATGTGAAAAGCAGCAAGGAGTCTGCATCTTGTGTGTAAGCAAAAGGGGTTTTGGAAACTACTGACAATTTGGGGTGCAGTGGTCTGGTGGGATGGTATTTTTACTCTCACTGAAATAATGTAGTGAATTAATTACTATCACAAGAAGATAAAAATTTGTGTTATTACTGCATTGACAAAACCTTTCACATTATTAAAAATGCACACTTCTCTCTCTGATGAGTAAGTGACAGTATATAGTCACAACTATAGTCTCACGTGATAATAACACTTAAAATTACACTAGACATAAGAACTGTATTAGTTTAATACATTGGCCTAAAATAGCTTGATTTAAGAAATGTTTTTTTTTCTTTTATCAGGTTAATTTATTTATTTTTTGATATTATCTTTTAATATTCTTTTTTATTATTCTTTTTTTTTTATATTTTTTCACATTTTAAATTTTCCAAGGCTCAGACCTAGCCATTAGCACCTATTATAAGGCATGTCTTATTTCATACCACAAAAGGATCAGCAAATAGCTGGTCTCTTCTCCCCCTTCCATTTTATGAACTATTGGTTGATATTGCAGGAGGAATGATCATTTCAGTACTGGAAGCACTTCTTGTAGCACTTCTGGGTCTGAACACACCCCAGGAAACTATACTTGCTTGTGTTTTTATTCATTTTATACCCATCACCAGGTAAAGATTTGTTTTATATGACCACAGATTTAAGCAAGTACAAAAGGGCATTTAGGTAGGATCTTTTGGACTGTGCCTCATAACAAGCCTATTTCTTTGTTGAACGTGGACGCCAAGGTCCTAGCTAAAATCCTTGACTTGTGATTATCCACAGTCATTTCTGACCTGGTTCATGTTGACCAAACTGGGTTTATGCCGGGTAAGGGCAACAACATTAATATTCAATGTCTCTTTCTGAACTTATCCTTGAATCATGACCATATAGGATCTCCCTAGATGCCAAAAAGGCTTTTGATTCTGTGGAGTGGGAATATCTGTGGGAGGTTCTGTGTAGATTTTGGTTCGGTCCTAAATTTATACACTGGGTTTGGATGCTTACGGGGAGCCTAGGATACAGGTTCGTAACATCAACCGGGTCTCTGATTCGTTTCCACTGTTCAGGGGCACTCGGCAAGGGTGTCCTCTCTCTCCGAGTCTCTTCGCTCTGGCATTAGAACCCCTGGCTATTTCGGTCAGGGATTGCCGAGCAATCTGTAGGTTACTGGTTGGGAGGCTGGAGGAGAAGATATCCCTATATGCTGACGATGCCCTGTTGTACCTGAATGACGTGGGGCCCTCGCTCTTGGTTGACCTTGAAACATTTGATGTCTTTGGAACATATTCGGAAGTTAGAATTAACTTGTCCAAGTCAGTCATCTTCCCACTGGACGACCGGGCGTCTGCCATGGCCAGACCCTCTCCCTTACGTTGGGTGTCCGAAATGAAGTATCTAGGGGTAGTGGTGACAAGGGACAGGATGCAGTACTATGCCCGCAATATCCTCCCTCTGTTGTCTCTCCTTAGGGAGAGGTTCTTGGCTTGGGCGGGGTTCCCCTTGGACCTCCTCGGCTGCATCAATGTCCTCAAAATGATTCTGTTACCAAAATTCAATTACTTGTTTCGAAATAGTCCGGTCTAGATCCCGGCCTCCTTTTTCAGAGACGTGGATAGATGCATCAGTACTTTTATCTGGAGGGGATCCATTCCCAGACTGGATAGGTCTACACTTCACCTCCCTACACAACTGGGGGGCCTTGTGCTGCCCAACTGTCAATTTTTTTATTGGGCTGCTGTTTTGGTATCGTGTACTGGTGGTTTGAGAGGCCTCGCACTAATAGTTGTTTATCTAGAGGCAGCCTATCTGGGCTCACTGCAGGACCTACAGAACTTGGTCTATCAGGGGGCTGGGGCATACCAGACAGTGCCGATCCCTACTAAAACTACACTTCGGGTCTGGGTGGCAGCTAAGAGGCGGTTTGCTCAGGAGTTACGTTGGTCCCCAGTGCAACCTCTATGGATGAACCCTAATCTGGCCCACATTAGAACAGTCCCGGACACCCAGGTCTGGGCTAGGTTCGGTATTAAAACTCTGCGGGATATAATGCCAGATGGTACGCTGCTAACATATGCTCAGCTCCGTCGGGCATTTTACCTGCCAGGATGGATGTTCTTCAGGTATCTTCAGCTCTAACATGCTGCCAGAGCACAGTTCCCCTCCAGGCCCATCATCAAACTAGACCCTGTTGAGACGGTTCTGTCACAGGAGAAGCTTCAGAAGCTGCTTTCTATACTATATGGAACCCTGCTTAGGACTGATTCCCCTAAAATTGAAAGGCTGTGGGATCTCTGGAAGGCTGATATACCTTCCCTGGACAGGGAGGTTTGGGAGGACTCTTTAGAGCAATGTCCTAAGCTGGTTATCTCATCACAAGTTGGTTCAATACTGCACAGGGTGTATTACATGCCAGTCAGGCTCTAAAAAATGTATCCAGCCAGGGACCCCCATTGTCCACGTTGCCTAACCCAGCTGGGTACTTTCCTTCATATTCTCTGGGACTGCCCCAAAATACAGGCCTTCTGGCGGGAGGTGTTTGAGCTTGTTAATACTAAATTGGATTTGTTGTGGCAGGCGCAGCACTATGAAGTGCCTCATGCGCTGTGGCATTAGAAGAATTGTGACATCTCTGACTTTTCAGTCCAACAAGACTGTCTATTACTTTGAAAATTCCTCTACCGCCGTTCTATGGAAGCAGTAGGTTTAAAGAGCACACCAAATGCTTAAAATAACTTCTTTATTAACTTCACTTTTCGTCATATATAATGCTGCTGCTTTGCAGCAGACAGTCCATGTACAAAAACACGTGATAAATAAAGTATAACAAAATGGTGGTTCAAATATTCAATCTTGTCAGTTAACATAAAATGGTGGATATATTTCTTTCTTCAGTATTTACTCTCTCTCGCTGCAAGTTATCAAAGCATTCTCTGATTTCTCTGAAAGGTATAACTGTGGTTTGCAACTTGGTTTGCAGGATTGCTTTTGCAGGGTTAGCTTAGTTTGGTTTGGTTTAAAGGTATGATATGGTATGGTTCGGTTTGGTTTGAAGGTATGGTGGAACTACAAGTGAACACACAACTAGATCAGTATACAGTTCTAACCACACTATTTACAATAAGAACATATATATAACTGTGTCACATACCTATTTTTAGCCCCTGGCTTCCATAAAACACAACTTTGGCCTTGTGTCTGTTCTGCTCTGTGTCTCTGTGGTGGAATAATCTAGCAGCACATGGAGTATTAGGAACCTCCCAGACAGAGTGTTTGTAAATCTGGCTGTGACTGGTCAAGACTCTGCTCAATGTGAGATTGGCTGTGATTGGGCCAAGGCTTCTGATGAGTCACAAAAGCTTAACTCTATGCTTTCTGGCATGAATTCAACTGTGTTATTGCTTACCTCCTGCTGCCATACAAACAAATGACTCTTAAAGGCATATTTTTCCTTTTGCTTCTGTGAACACAACATACAACTGTTATATTAAATCCAAGCACAAAATCACAGTGAATTACTCTGCTTTTCTCTCTCACATATACACATGTGCTCTACATTTAGGTTTTTAGCAGGTTGAGCTGTATATACATGTAGGTTATATTAGCTACCTAGGACATGTTATAGCTGGCCAGCTACATTTGTCGCTCCCCATGTCACCAGAGCTGGCTCTTCTGGGGATCCCTGACGATGACCAATGGTAAACTGCTGATTTCATATTTACTGTTTTACGCCCAAAAATTATCATCTGCAAATTGTCCTCTCCTTCTCCACCTACTGTATCCTCCTGGCTATCTGTGATTGATGCTGCATTGCCACTGTATAAGTTAACCTATATTAGTCACGGGTGCCCCTGGAAGTTTGATAAGGTGTGGCAGTTGTGGATGTCGCCATAGGGGGGTGTCTGGACTGCTCCTTGGTGCGATGCCTCCCGGCCCAGGTTCCTGTCCCCCCCCATACACCTCTTAACCCCAAATGGTGCGTAGCCTGGTAGTTATGACTTGAATCTACTTTGCCTCTATTACTTCACTTTGCCCCTATTAAAGTACCTGTTATGTCTTTTGCCACTCCTTCTGAAATATTTAGTTGGCTATTGATGAATGTATATATATGCTTACTGTAATGTCATGTCATGTTTTTTGAATGCCAATGATTAGTTAAAGAGGGTTGGGGGTTAGGGGATACCAGGAGTTAGGCTTCGAAAAAAATCCCTTATTTGCTTGAATAGCATTGGAACCACTAATGGTTGCAACAGACTTATCCCTAAATGGCTAGTTCAGCTCCACCCAAAAACTATTTATGCAGTTAAGGGATGCCTGTAGATAAAAACAAACTGTACAGCCAGGGGCGTTGTTAGGGGTGGGCTGAGGAGGCTGGAGCCCCGAATGGGTGGTTGAAAAGCCCCGAGTCTCGGCCATTAAGGATTTCATGAATAGCCCCGAATCCCGCCGAGCAGGGACCATTTTTTTTACAAGCGCCTGCCTCCTCCTAATTTTCTGGCTGCCATGTTTACTGTCCGGCGCCCTGTGATTGGGCGTATGGGGGTCATGTGTGGTGTGGAGCTGGCCTGTGTGCGATCGCTCTAGATGTCCCGCCCCCGCACATGACTGTCTACCATAGCCCAATCACAGTGCGCCGGGAGACACATGGTGGCCGGAGAGAAGCACTGTGTGAGCCGTCGTCTTCCTTACCACCTGGCTCTGCTCACGGGTGTGTGTCTAGCGGACTCGGAGGGTCGAGGCTCGGGGTGGAGATGGGAGCATGGAGCGGAGCCGGTGCAGCGTGTTACACATGGATGGATGGAGCTGGCGGGGAGTCAGGACTAATTCTGCATAGCGCTGAGGTCATGAGGAGAGTCCTGGGCTGGCGCAGAGCAGAGAGAGGTAAGGAGGAGTATGGATTTGTACCGAGCTGTGTGGAGGGGGGAGGAGGGGGGGGTGAGTAGTTCAGCAAGTAGAACTCCTACTCTAGGAGTCTGGTGGGTCTGTGTAGTAGGTCAGTGTAGGTGTTAGGGAGGTGTGTCAGGTCACGTGTTCAATTTTTTTTGGAATTAACTCTTTACGGACATGTTGTGTTTTTTGGACTCTGCATTCGTTTTTTTGTTATTATTAATTTTTCACATTTAATTTGTTTACATTTCAAGTATTAACATTTATTTTACACATCATTTTAACCACATAGCGCTATACTCTATCCATTTTTTTCAACACGTGACCTATCTGACCCCCTGACGCATACACTGACCCACTGACCTTACACCTTCTTTTTAACTATTTTTTCATATATTTATTTTTCACATATCATTTGTTTACATTTCAAGGTTTAACATTTATTACACGCATGGTTTTAACCACATAGTGCTGTATTCTTTCTATACCAACTTTAGTCAAAACTGTAGAGTTTGCTTTTATCTAGAGACACCCATTACCTGCATAGGCAGTTTTTATGGTAAAGGTGAATTAACCATTTAAAGGTTATTTCCACCTGTTCCATAAAATAGCCTACGCAGTCAAGTGCAGCCTTATATAACCACTTGACCTCCAGAATATTTACCCACCTTCATGACCAGGCCATATTTTTGTGATACGGCACTGCGTTACTTTAACTGACAATTGCGCAGTCATGCAACACTCTACATAAATTAAATTTATTTAATTTTTTCCCACAAATAGAGCATTCTTTTGGTAGTATTTGATCACCACTGCATCTTTTATTTTTTGCGCTATAAACCAAAAAAACGACAATTTAAAAAAAAAAAGCATTTTTTACTTTTTGCTATAAAACATATCCAATAAAAAAAATGTTTTTAAATATAATTTCTTCATCAGTTTAGGCCAATATGTATTCTGCTACATATTTTTGATACAAAAAATCCCAATAATATATTGATTGGTTATAAAGTTATAAAAAAAGTTATAGCATCTACAAATTATAGTATATATAGTGGAATTATTATTTATTTTATTTTTATACTAGTAATGGCGGCTATCAGTGACTTATAGCGGGATGACCATATTGCCGCAAACAATCTGACACTTACTGACACTTTTGACTCTTTGTGGGGACCAGTGACACTAATACTATGAACTGTCACTGTACTAATGATACTGGCGGGAAGGGGATAACATCAGGGACGATCAGAGGGTTAAAAGTGTGCCTAGCCAGTGTTTTTGTGTACACTGTGTGCTGCTTTCACTGAGGGACGTGATGGATTTTATTCAGTGCTTTACAGGAAAACAAAATCCATCACATCCCCGCTGTCAGGATAGAGTTCTGCATTGTTTATATATGCAGAGGTCCTTTTCTCTTCTCACTGATTAGCGGGTTCCGGTGGACATATTTTGGCCGGCACCCGCTGATCGGCATCTGCTGTGACTAATCACATTTTCACTAGCATTGGGGTAAAAGAAAGAAAGCAGGGGCATAAGGCACATGGGTATCTGCACTGTGGCATGAACACTCCTCCCGAAGGGCTGAACATGATCAAGATACAAGTCACCGCTGTATCAGAACCAGTACCACAGGTGCTAGATTGGATTGAGATCGGTGGAGGCTACCTCAAACTCCTTGTTGTGTTTCTCAAACTATTCTTGAACCATTTTTAAAGTGTGGCAGGCTGCATTATCCTGCTGAAAAAGACCTCTGCCATTAGGAAATGCCATTTCCATAAAGGAGTGTAGGTGGTCAAAAATGTTTAAGCAGGTGGTCCATGTCAAGCAACATCTGCATGAAAGTCAAGACACAAGGTTTCCCAGCAGAATCTGTCAGTGATCATATGGCTGATCAATGTTTTTCTGTAGCATAAAATAAGGGTTTTTAACCCCTTTATGCCTAAGCCTTTTTCTGGCACTTAAAATCTGAATTTTTTGTTAGAAAATTACTTAGAACTCCCAGACATAATATATATTTATTTAGCCATGACTGCAGCCTGATTGACTTTGATCCAGCCACCCCCGTCCAGCTATCCAGCTAGTCTGAGTTTCAGCCGTTCTGTACACTCATCAGCATAGGCTCCCAGCAGTGCACTCCCATTAGTTGGCACTAGCCTATCGCCACCGCTGTCTCCAAGCCTCACTCCCGCTCCGCTGCCCTGATTACGACCAGGAAGCCATAGCGTACACGAGTGTGGACCTACACCGTGCAGCGGCGACACATTCGTCACACCTCTTGAGCACCCTATAGCTCCGGTACAATTGTCCAACTGCTCCTGCCGGCTATTCGTTCCCCTTGGTCCTGGTAAGGTTGATACAGCACGGACGTGTTTTTCACTCTGGGCATTATAGGCCCCCCCTTGCCAGAGGAGCTGCGCTTGTGGTTTATATGTACATTACATTGCATGGCTATTTGACTGTGTCAATTCCACCTTCACACAGATTTTGCTACGGTACTTAAAATTCTCCAACACTTTTTAAAATGTATACACTTTACCTGTTTAGAATTACAGAGGAGGTCTTGCACTATAAATATTGCTCTCACTTTAATGATCGCGGCGATAGCTCACAGGGTGGTATTGTAGATGCAAGACAAAAAAAACAGGCGCCACGCCCTTAATTGATAGTAAATAGGGAAGTGATCTCTAGATGAACTTTTTAGGCACTACAGTAAACACAATCTAAAAATATAATCATTTATCGGTACAAAAATATCTTGCAAGTCCTCCTATTCATGTGTTGGTGGTCGCGGGCAGTACTCCCACAGCTTCGGGGTGCAGACACCCCCAGATAACCCTCCTTTCACAGCGCCACATGTCGAACCTTGAGTGGTTATGGAGTAAGTTAGGGTAGGCAGGGGTGTATCCTGGCCTAGGCCAACAAGGCCCAGGCCTAGGGCAGCACTTTGCAGGGGGGCAGCACGAAAAGAGTCCCCGCCGGCTTGCGCTACACTGTTAGGAAAATTAGTCTAACGCCCAAAAAGCGGCCGCGCTGCTTCTGGTATGCGGGCGGGCGGCATTCCGCAACTGTGGGGGGGGGGGGGGCGCTTCCAATTTTGACTGTTTTATCATTCTGGACCACAAACCTTCCTCACTGTGCTATATGTTTCTGCTGCACCATCTACTATCCCTGTCCCATTGCAAAGATTTCCCTTCACTTCCTGCTCTATAGGCGACCAGGAAGTAAGAGGAAATCTAAATAAATTAAGGGAATCCATTGCCTCCCCCCCCAGGCCCTCAGAACTAGTGTCCTCACTCGAAAATTTCAGGGCGGGTCTTAAACAACACAGGGTGTAGCCGTAACAGGAAGGGGTGGGTCATATTTAAATTAGGGGGTGCTCGAGTTTAGACAGGCCTAGGGCAGCACAAAACCTAAATACACCTCTGAGGGTAGGTAGGATATCCCACCATCTTAGTGGGCTCCTTCCTTCTTGTTTCCCTTTCTTTTCCTTATGGGGCTTTACTATTAAGCCCTGTACACATGATCGGTTTGTCCGATGAAAACAGACCAATGGACTGTTTTCATCGGACAAAACGATCATGTGTGGGACCCATCGTTTTGTTTTCCGTCGGTTAAAAAAAAAACAGAACATGTTTTACATTTTTCCTATGGATAAAAAACTGATAGAAAAAAATTGATCGTCTGTGTGGAAGTTCATCGGTCAAAAATTCACGCATTCTCAGAATCAAGTCGACGTCAGCTTCATCGGATATCTGATGAAAAAATCCATTGGATTAGATTCCATCAGATATGCGAGCGTGTGTACGAGGCTTTAGACTCCAACATTGTTCACTTACTTTTTGCAGTTTGCATCTGCTCCTGAGGAAGTGGAGTGATCTCATCGAAATGCGTCAAGCTACATGGCTGCAACTTCTTTGCTACATCAAGCTCATATATGTTTGACTTTATATACAGTATGATCTATTGCCAACTATGAACCAATGTTATTACTGTATATATCTACACAATCAGCTTTTTAACCTATGTCCATAATTTCTCATTGTGTTATGATCCAGCCCAATCATGATGAATATGTTTTAATGTTTGAATGAATTCAGCCAATCATGGAATACAATGTTTTTATTCCACACTGTTGATGGGGCTCTTGAATAAAACATTTTGCTCTCAACATTATTGTGTAATATTGCATTATGTTACTATTTTTAGTACTGTATGTCTTTATATTAATTATTGATGTGTCTACTTTACTACCTATCGCTGACATGGTTACGCACCTCATTTAAAGTCCCAACTCTTTTTTTATTTTCATTTAGCAGCATCAGTTGTTATTACAAGAAAGTCGACCGCATATTTGCGTTACGTTGGCATGAAGGGGTTAATGTAATATTTGCATTTATCTATATGCAATCTTCACCTTCTGTACAAAATACCAAAAACATGTCTTATTCCGTCAACACTCCTAGGATAAGGAAACGTGTCATTTAGGCAGTCTTACTAATTAAACTCGCTAAGGAGAAAACTTTCACAGTTATCATCCATCTTATCCATTAAAAACACTTGTTTATTTGTGATTCGCAGCTTCCTTCTGTCCCCGTGTTGTGGATAAAACAGCAAAGTTGGATATTCCAGAAGCACGAAGGAAGAACTGTGTGTAGGAAAGATTAAATTCCCACATCCTGAAGATGTATTTTAGTTGCTGGACTTCTGTTAGTGTGTGATATTCTATCCGCTACTAGTGGAACGGCAGCAGCTGAGTAAATGTGATTTGCAAATACTCCATTCTACCAAGCAAATAGTGAAAAATATTTGTTCAAAAAACTGTTTATCTTTTCCACATCAATCTATTTTTAGAAATAAAATGCTTAAGGCAGTTGTCGCTATATTAGTGCAATTGCAGCAAATAGACTGAGTACTGCTCATGATACTTTTTATATACACTAAAGCCCTGTACACACGATCGGTTTGTCTGATGAAAACGGACCGATGAAACGTTTCATCGGACGAACTGATCGTGTATGGGCCCCAACGGTTTGTTTTCCATCGGTGAAAAAAAAATAGAACATGTTTTAAAATTTTCCTATGGATAAAAAACCGATAGAAAAAAACGATCATCTGTGTGGATTTCCATCGGAGAAAAATCCACACATGCTCAGAATGAAGTCGACGCATATTTGGAAGCATTGAACTTCATTTTTCTCACCACGTTGTAGTGTTTTACATCACCACGTTGGACACGGTCGGATTTTTGACTGATGGTGTGTAGGCAAGACTGATGAAAGTCAGCTTCATCGGATATCAGACGAAAAAATCCATCGGATTAGATTCCATCAGATATCCGAGCGTGTGTACAAGGCTTTACAGTTATAGGGTAACTAAACCCAAAAACGTAGGCCTGGATTTACAAAGCACTTACGCCGACGTATCTCGAGATACGCCGCGTAAGTGTAAATATGCGCCGTCATTACTGTGCGCCATACCCATAGAACTAAGATGCGCCAAAAAACTGACTTCATCAGACTGACGTAACTTGCCTACGCCGGCGCATAGTGGGCGCATATTTACGCTGGACGCATTTGGAACTCCCATTGATTTTCGATGCAAATATGCAAATTAGGGAGATACGCCGATTCACAAACCTACTTGTGCCCGGCGCATGTTTTAAGCCATTTGCGTAAGGGTTACGTCCGGCGTAAAGTTATTCCCCATATAAGAGGCGCAACTTATGCAAAGGTATGGACCAGGAAACGAACACCGTCTAAATTTACGTTGTTTACGTCGTTTACATAGTACGTGAATAGGGCTGGGCGTAGGTTACGTTCACGTCGTAGGCAGTGATTCGACGTGACTGTGAGCATGCGCACTGAGGTTCATCCAAGGTACGATGCACGCGCCGTTCGTTTTTAGTACTTGTTTGAAGCTCAGGCCATCATTTGCATTGGGGTCACGCTTCATTTAAATGTATCACGCCCGCTTCCACCTACTTTGACTTATGTCGGCTTACGCCTACGACTATACGCTACGCCGGCGCAACGTTGGGAGCATTTGCTTTGTGAATTCCATGCTTCCCTCTCAGCGTTGCGCTGGCGTAGCGTAAATAAGATACGCTACGCCGGCATAAAGATGTGCCAATGTATGTGAATCCGGGCCATAATATATTGTAGCTTAGCAATTATTGGATGTGGTGGATGCATTTGTTTTATTTTTTCAAATGTTTGTCCTTTATTTTCATCTGCTGATTGGCCAGTAACACATCTCCTGTTTTAGGGTGGCTACAGTCACTCCTCCACTGTATGGTGGAGCAACATAGCTACCTTTGGACAGCAGTGTCTAATTAGTGACAATCGATGGAGAGAGTAGCTTTGGATGTAGATTTACATAGACTTTACACAAGTGACTAACAATTAAAGCGGAACTCCAGCTAACACTTATACCCCTTTCAAACTGGATCGGTGAGGGCGTTAGTGGTAAAGTTAGTTTTGGCGGGCCTTTACCGCTGTTATAACAGCGCTTTTTGGCCTCTATCAGGGTGCTTTTAACCCCAGCTAACGGTTGAAGAAAGGGTTAATAGCGCCCGTGCTGCAGCACTACTGAAATGCTTCAGCAGTGCTGCCCATTCATTTCAATGGGGCAAAGGAGGAGCGGTGTATGCACCTCACCCACACCGCCCCAAGATGCTGCTTACAGGACTTTTTTCTGGGGTGGCTTGAGGGGTGCTTTTCAGGTGCTTTACAGCGCTATTTTTTGCACTAAAATGCCCGAAAAGAGCCCCAGTGTGAAAGGGGTCTTAACCACTTGCCTACTGTGCACCTACACCCCCTTCCTGCCCAGACGAAATTTAAGCTTCCGGCACTGCGTCGCTTTAACTGACAATTGCGCGGTCGTACGACGTGGCTCCCAAACAAAATTGGCGTCCTTTTTTTCCCACAAATAGAGCTTTCTTTTGGTGGTATTTGATCACCTCTGCGGTTTTTATTTTTTGCGCTATAAAAAAAAATAGAGCGTCAATTTTGAAAAAAAAATCAATATTTTTTACTTTTTGCTATAATAAATATCCCCAAAAATATATAAAAAAAAATATTTTTTTCCTCAGTTTAGGCCGATATGTATTTTTCTACATATATTTGGTAAAAAAAAAATGCAATAAGCGTTTATCGATTGGTTTGCGCAAAATTTATAGTGTTTACAAAATAGGGGATAGTTTATGGCATTTTTATTATTTTATTTTTTTACTATTAATGGCGGTGATCTGCGATTTTTTTATTGGGACTGCAACGTTATGGCGGACACTTTGGACACTTTTGTGACATTTTTGGGACCATTTACATTTATATAGTGAACAATGCTATAAATATGCATTGATTACTGTATAAATGTGACTGGCAGTGAATGGGTTAACCACTAGGGGCGGGGAAGGGGTTAAATGTGTGTCCTATGAGTGTTCTAACTGTAGGGGGAGGGGGGGTGACTGTGGGAGGTGACCGATTGTGTCCCTATGTACAAGGGACACAGCATCGGTCTCCTCTCTCCCTGACAGGACGTGGAGCTCTGTGTTTACATACAGAGCTCCACGTCCCTGCTCAGTTACTGGGCAATCGTGTGTGCCCGGCGGCCATCGTTGCCGCCAGGCACTCGCACCGGGATCCCAGCATTATGTATCAATAATTTTTTGTTATTTTTTTACAAAACATTGAATATTTTCATGCTTCAGCTGTTTTGGGTTTGATCAGACTCATATATATATTTAATAGCTATCCATGTTGCATCAGTAAGAATCCCTAAACCACATCCCGCCTTTATTTGGGGGAACTCTTCTAACTCATACTCATTGAGGGATTTTGATGCAGATGGTTTCTTTCATTTTGCTTAACAATTAGTGGTTGCTCTAGAATTTTTCTATAAATTCACAATATACTCACCCCAACCTTCCAGTGTTGTGTTGGTTACATCCCTCACAATCCGTTTTTCATCTTATCCACAGGTAGTGGGTTTTCAGCCTCTTGATTGGCATATGCATGGTAGTCAGTCATCCTGGCACAGCTGGAGTATGGCAGGAATACAAACTGAGCTGCGCATGGACTCAGTGTGCATTCAATAGAGAATTGTGAGCAGGCAGGTAAGTGTGTATTATTGCAGACAAGACCTAGCATGTCTCTTCTGTAATTATGCCGCGTACACACGATCGGATTTTCCGTCGGAAAAACCTTGGATGGTTATTCCAACGGAATTCCGCTCAAGCTTGGCTTGCATACACACGGTCACACAAACGTTCTCTAAACTTTTGACCGTCAAGAACGCGGTGGCGTACAACGCTACGACAAGCCGAGAAAATGAAGTTCAATGCTTCCGAGCATGTGCCGAATTGTTTCCTAGCATGTGTCGGAATTTTGCACGTCAGAATTGCTACAGACGATTGGAATTTTTTCCATTCGGAAAATTTGAGAACCAGCTCTTAAATTTTTGTTGGCGGAAATTCCAACAGGAAAAGTCTGATGGAGCCTACACGGTCGGAATTTCCAACCAAAACCTCACATCGGACTTTTCTTGTCCGGAATTCCGACCGTGTGTACAGCGGGATTAGGCTTGTTTCTACCTTAAGCAGTTACAGCAACAGTTTTTTTTTCTTTTGGGATAAAGGCTTTATTTACCTATTTCAGTGTCAAATAGCTTGTTTTTTTAGACTGTATGTTGTTTTTATTTTTGACTATAGTCACAATTTAAAGTTTCAGGACTGGGGTGTTTCTGTGCCCTTGGTCCAAGCAGTACATATACACATAACCAATCAATATGCGCTTATTGCAATTATTTTTACCAAAAATATATAGAAGAATACATATTGGCCTAAACTAATGAAGTATTTTTTTATTGTATATGTATTATTGCAAAAAGTAAAAAATATTGGGTTGTCTGTTTTTTTTTTGTTTATAGCGCAAAAAATAAAAACCGTAGAGGTGATGAAATACCCCCAAAAGATAGCTCTATTTGTGGGAAAAAAGGATATCAATTTTATTTGGTTACAGCGTCGCATGACCGCGCAATTGCCAGTTAAAGTAAAAAAATAGCCTGGTAATTAAGGGGGTAAATCCTTCCGGGGCTGAAGTGGTTAAAGGAGAACTGAAGGCAAAACGTATTATTTTTTTCATTTTGGATAGAGTAAGGGAGGGTATTACCCCTGTCAGGTTTTTTATTTGCTGTATTGTTTTACTAGGGAGATTCTTCTTCACTTTCTGTCACATAGCCACAACAGGAAGTGAGAGAAAATCCTTTTTAAAGTGCAAGAATTTCTGGTTGTCACCAGGGTCCCCCAGACCTGGTGTTCCCATTTCACCAGGTCACTAGACCTGGTGTTCCCATTGAAGGATTTTCCCTTAATTCCTGTTCTGGAGGCTGCTCAAAATTTGTTGTGTTGTGCGTTCAGAGATTGTATTCTGCATACCTTTGGTTGTAACGAGTGTTTATTTGAGTTACTGTTTCCTTTCTATCATCTGTCCATTCTCCTCTGACATCAACAAGGCACTTTCATTCACACAACTGCCACTCACTGGATAGTTTTTCATTTTTGGACCATTCTCTGTAAGCTCTAGAAATGGTTGTGCATGAAAATCCTAGTAGATCAGCAGTTTTTGAAATACTCAGACCAACCCGACTGGCACCAACAACCATACCTTGTTCAAAGTCACCTAAATTACCTTTCTTCCCCATTTTGAACTTCAGCAGGTTGTCTTCACCACATCTAGATGCATAAATGCAATGAGTTGCTGCCATGTGATTGGCTGATTAGCAATTTGTGTACCTAATAAAGTGGCCGGTAAGTGTATATTGTAATCCAATTTCCAGTAAGCTCTGTTATACACATTCCTATGCATGTTAGTGCCTTGGAAAGACTTAATAAATGAAAACATCAATATCAGCAGGGAAGTCAGTTAGTCATCATTGAGATGAAATGATGTAAAGAAATCACACAGGGACAGGCTGGGGCGATGACGTATTTTACCACACTAGTGGATTAGGTTTGACCTGTATTTTACATTTCCACATGTGTGAACAAGGCCTTCCTATAGCACATTTACAACTCTATCCACTGGAGAATTTTGGCAGCATAAACTATGTGGGCTCCATTGCAAATGTACTTGGAACACTGCCAGCAATGATGTTCCTGTTTGCCAGTCTAGTCTCTGCTTGTATTAAACCTGCACAGCTACTAGGATCGTTGTTTTCAATGCAATCCCAGTTTCCCCAGAGAGCAGTGCTAAGGCACAGTATAACTACTGTATACTGTTCTATGCGGTTCACTGCACTTTTTTAAATTCCGATTTCGTCGAACTGTGATCTCCCAATCAACAAAAAAAATATATTTTCTGCAGTACTTAATTTTAAATGCATCTGCATTTACAGTATTATTTTAGTCCCCTGCAAAGTCCTACAAATGACAGTTGGTCCTGCCAGTAAAGTCAACCTAATGCAGCTTCCTGTGATGGTCTAGCAATAATTACTGCACAGCTTCTGAATTTAGAGTTGCCATTTTCAAATAGATTGCGCCTTCATATACCAATGGCAGTGTTGCAAACCGCCTGTGTTTTTACAGGCAGCCATTAAAAAATTGCAATTTTTTCATGCCTGTAAATGCTAGTAAGGTGAAAAGCCAGCCAGTAAAAATAATTATGGAAATGTGCATGCGCAGTTTTAGACCGGAGCCATCCGAGAGTCTCCGATGATCATTCTGACTCTGAGTGCTGCTACTTGCCTCCTACCCCTTCCCCAGTGCACCTTATTTGAATTTATCACAGGAGATGCCGTGAGCGGGAGGGGGAGAAGTGGACACAGCCTGCAGTGGAGGATGGACTTCAGCCTACCAGGAGAAGGTAAGCTGGCTGGGCTGACCAAAATGTAGTCTTGTCAGTGGTTTGTCTAAATGGGCAGGAGGAGGGGGGAGAAGGTGGGCTTTCTTTAGAAGGGCTCCTGTTTGAGGCTGTTATTGTAGCTGGCCAGCTAGAACCTGTCCTAGGTAGCTAATATAACCTACATGTATATACAGCTAAGCCTGCTAAGAACCTACTGTAGTGCACATGTTTATATGTGAGAGACAAAGGCAGAGTTATTCACTGTGATTTTGTGCTTGGATGTCATATAACAGTTGTATGTTGTGTTCACAGAAGGAAAAGAAAAAATATGCCTTTACAAGTCATTTGTTTGTATGGCAGCAGGAGGTAAGGAATAACATAGTTGAATTCATGCCAGCAAGCATAGAGTTAAGCTTTTGTGACTCATTGGTAGCCTGGCACAATCACAGCTAATCTCACATTGAGCAGAGTCTTGACCTATCACAGCCTCCTTTGCATCCATTTCTGTCTGGGAGGTTCCTAATACTCTATGTGCTGCTAGATTATTCCACACAGAGACAGAAAGCCACATGGAGACAGAGACAGAGAGCAGACACACAAGGCCAGAGTCTTGTTTTATGGAAGCCAGGGGCTAAAAATAGGTATGTGACAGTTATATATATGTTCTTATTGTAAATAGCGTGGTTAGAACTGTATACTGATCTAGTTGTGTGTTCACTTGTAGTTCCACCATATCATACCTTCAAACCAAACCAAATCATGCCATACCATACCATATCATACCTTCATACCTTCAAACCAAACTAAGCTAACCCTGCAAAAGCAACCCTGCAAACCAAGTTGCAAACCACAGTTTTACCTTTCAGGCCGCGTACACACGATCAAATTTGTCCGCTGAAAACGGTCCGATGGACCGTTTCAGCAGACAAATCCGATCGTGTGTACGGGCTAGCGGACAGGTTTGTCCATCGGACAAATTTCAAAGCATGCTTTGAAATTTGTCCGCTACAAACCTGTCCGTCGGATATGTCCGCTGGTTAGTACGGCAAACCAGCGGACATATATTCCCGCACATGCGTCGTATCCTGTGAATGGATCCGACGCATGCGCGCGGAAGTGTTTACTTCCTGGAGCGGTGACGTAGCGGTGACGTGGCGGCGTCAACGTCACCGCCGCGTCACCACGCTGTCTGCCGGCGGGGATTTTGATCCGATGGTGTGTACACGCCATCGGACCGAAATCCGATGAGACATGTCCGCTCTAAACTGTCCGTCGGACAAGTTTGAGCAGACATATCTCATCGTGTGTACGAGGCCTCAGAGAAATCAGAGAATGCTTTGATAACTTACAGAGAGAGAGAGAGTAAATACTGAAGAAAGAAATATATCCACCATTTTATGTTAAATGACATGATTGAATATTTGAACCACCATTTTCTGTTATACTTATTCATCACGTGTTTTTGTACATGGACTGTCTGCTGCAAAGCAGCAGTATCTTATAAGAAGAACAGTGACGTTATTAAAGAAGTTATTTTAAGCATTTGGTGTGCTCTTTAAACTTACTGCTTCCATAGAACGGCGCTAGAGGAATTTCAGAGTAATAGACAGTCTTGTTGGACTGAAAAGTCAAAGATATCACAATTCTTCTAATGCCACAGCGCATGAGGCACTTCATAGTGCTGCGCCTGCCACAGTTATGCCACGTACACACGACCGTTATTCATGTCATGAAAAAAACAACGCTTTTCTTGACGTGATTTGTTGTGATTCCTCTCAAGCCTGCCTTGCATACACACGTTCGTAAAAAAAAAAGGCTTGAGCAAAGTGCGGTGACGTACAACATGTACGACGGCACTATAAGAGGAAGTTCCATTCCAATGGTGCCACCCTTTGGGCTCTCATAACTTGCTTCTGAGCATGCGCATTTTTTTCCCCTCGTTAAAGCGTGCACACGACCATTTTTCACGACGTGAAAAACGACGAGAAAAAATAGAGAAGGTTCTAAAAAAAAATTGGGCATTTTTCTCGTCGAGAAAAATGCTCTGGAGCATACACATGACCAATTAAAAAAATTGCATTTTTCTCATCATGAAAAACAGTCGCGTGTACGCATTAGATTGTTTTCTTTTTGTGTGCACTGCTTCTGGAGGGAGGATACTTTCTGAGATCTCCCACAATCTCTACTACACCTCCATAGTGTCCCTACCCATTACCTGCTCACCAGTCCAGTACACAGGCACAGCCTCCTCTCCTGTATAATCACCTTGTGTGTCTGTGAGCTGCTGGGCACTACAAATCCCAGTATGCCAGGAGAGGGGCGGCAGCAGCAAAAGTATAGATGAGACTGATTTTTAGATGAAAAGTGCTGGTGTACAGTGCCTGTGTGTACAGTGTGTGTGTGTGTGTGTATACTGTATCATCCATGTGTGCCCATTGCCACTCAACAAAAGTAAAACAAACATGTTCTCGTTCAATTAGTGCTGTGTTGCTGAGCGCCCATTAATGTCCTTAGACTGGAGAAAAATGCCAGTTAAAAAAGCCACTTGTTGCCATTTAGAAGCAGCTGAAGGGTAAAAGTGTTACTAAACTCAGGACCCTGCATTCACTATATCAGGTCTCCCACAGTACACAGAACATGGAAATGCAATTATTTTAGTAATAATAAATTGCTAAATACCTTTTTCCATCAGTAGTATATAGCAGTCTTATGACTTCTATTAGTGTCCGGTTAGCTTGTAGGAGGAGTTTTCATTCTACTCTGATTGTCCTATGAGGCTAAAGGACCCCTGACCCTCTGCCTGGACAATGCTGATTGGCCCTCTGCTGATCACATGTACCTGCCCAAGAAAAAAAACTCTAGCAATACACAACAAACTGAGCATGTGCAAAGTGACTACAAAGGCTCTTATCAGGAGATGGATTGGGGACAGTAAAAGAAGGGGAGGATCAGAGGAGGTAGGATCAAACAACCTTTTAACACAATGTGGAGGATTAACCCCTTGTTTTCCACAGTGAGTATAACAAGCATGCTTTACTGCCTATACAGACTGATTTTACTGTGGGTTTAGTAACACTTTATCTGTCAGCAGGGCAGCTGTGCGATGACACTATGGCACATCAAACATGGCTTTTATTCACACCCTCCAGTGCCCAATCGGAGGCTGAGCCCAGCAGTTCACTATTCAGCTGCCTCCACAACTGCACATACACAGTTTGGAGTCAGCGACAAGTGATTTTTTTTAAAAAACCTTTCCCCCCCTGCCACACCAAGGACCAAGGCGAAAAGGTGTGTGTGTAAGGGGACACTGATGTAAGACAGCACTTTGGGAGGACTCTGCAGAATCTGATGTATCGGGAGAAAGCTGGAGAAAGTGTTTGCAGGTGCCTGACATTTCACCCCTGATCCACTAAGCTACTGATCATGGGTGCAGTGCTTTGCAGGCCCCTGTGTAAAAATAATGAATGCACATTTTTTTCCCCCTGCAATGTGCATTCATTATTATTTTTTTCTTAAAATCGGGGTTCACCCCAAATTTTTTTTTTAACATTACATGCAAGCGAGTTGTTTTTTGACTGACAAAACATGGAAAATTTACCGGTGGAGGAGATTTTGTTGCTGATAACCTAAAATATGACAGAAACTCCTATTGAAAGTCAATACATTTGATATGTAAAGGCTAAATTCACCTTTAAAGCGGGGGGTTCACCCAAAAAAAATGTTTTAACATTACATGCAGGCGAGTTGTTAGAATGACAATCGGCTGTATTTTTTAAAATCCTTGCCATACATACCGTTTTAGATGTATATGTTCACGGCGGCTTCCGGGGATAATCTGCGGTACTGGACGTTCCTAATTGATTGACAGATTTCCGATCGACGCATACAGCGCGTCACGAGTTGCCGAAAGAAGCCGGACTGCAAGTCGGCTCTATACGGCGCCTGCGCACCGATGTTCAGCTTCTTTCGGCAACTCCTGAAGCGCCGTTGGAAGCCTGTCAATCAATTAGGAACATCCAGTTCCGCTGATTATACCCGGAAGCCGCGGTGAACATATACATCTAAAACGGTATGTATGGCAATGATTTAAAAAAAATATGCTGCTAAATACCCAAAGGTGTTTTTACAATTCGGCACTGCGTCGCTTTAACAGACAATTGCGCGGTCGTGCGACGTGGCTCCCAAACAAAATTTGGAAAAGAAAGCACGAGGAGTCCCCCGATGTGGGGCTTTATAGGCAACAGTAATTCAGAGTAAGAATATTGTATACAAAAATATATAATTTTATTGTAAATAACAAAAAAACATAATAATTTAAAAGAGACAATGATATAAATATGCAAATTGAAAGTGATCCACTGGGTATGTACTAGGCCCAAACAAAATTTGCGTCCTTTTCTTCCCACAAATAGAGCTTTCTTTTGATGGTATTTGATTTGTGTCTGCGATTTTTATTTTTTGCAATATAAACGGAAAAGACCGACATTTTTGAAAAAAAATATATTTTCTACTTTTTATTATAAGAAAAATCCAATAAACTAAATTTTAGTCAAACATTTAGGCCAAAATGTATTCAGCCACATGTCTTTAGTAAAAAAAAAAAAATCGCAATAAAAAAAAAAACTAGCTACCTAGCGGCAACAGTGACACTAATACAGCGATCAGAAAAATTATCGCTTAGTGACACTGGCAATAGGGGGTGAAAGGGTTAACTACGGCGGTGATCAAGGGGTTAAACCTTTATTAGGGGGGGTACGGGGGCTACCCTGGACCTAACACTAACTGCCTGTCACACTAACTGTCACACTAACACTAAATGCAGTGATCAATAAATATATGATCACTGCTATTAGTGACACTGTGATAGGGGGCTGGGGGGGGGGGTGATCTGAAGGGTTAAATGTGCCTATGTGTGTGGTGTCAGTGTAGTGTTAGTGCGACTTACTTGTGATGTCTTCTCTCCTCTCGGCGGATTGAAAATACCGCCGAGAGGAAAGCTGACATCACTTCCTCTGCCTGTGTTTACATTATACAGGCAGAGGAAGTGCAGAGCAGGGAAGGAGCAGATTGGCTGGGAGAGATCCGGAGGGGGCGGACAAAAATGAACAGACGCCCCCACATCCCGGATTGCTCCTACAGAATAACCGACCGCCGCAAGTACCCGGGGGGTCCCGATTGGACCCCTGACCCGCGTCTAGGCAGGGACGTACAGGTAAGTCCATCTGCCTGTATGTGCCATTCTGCCGACGTATATGTACATGCGGCGGTCGTGACGTGGTTAAAGGTGAATTTAGCCTTTACATATCAAATGTATTGACTTATAATAGGAGTTTCTGTCATATTTCAGGTTATGAGCAACAAAATTTCCTCCACCGGTAAATTTTCCATGTTTTGTCAGTAAAAAAATGTAATCAGGGTTGGCAACCCTGACTAGTGGGATACAACAATTTTCAGGGGGCATGTCTCTGATTGGCACTATGAGACACAAATGAAGGAGGATTTTCCTAGTCAAGGAAGATAATGAACACTTTTATTTACTTTATGGTCATACAGGAGTCTTTAGTTGTACTTTGAGGTTTTACTAGAAAGTATAATAGAACAAGCAGTGAGGGAGCTACATAAATTCTCTAATCGGCGAAAACAGAACAAACAACTGCAGGAAGTGTTGTGGAGTCAGGAGAGAAATAAGTATGACAACATAACAAATCTACCAGAATAGCATGTTATGAAATTTGCAGAACAGGGAGCAGTCAGAACTTGTGAAAATATGAAAAAAAAAAAGAGAACCAGAGACAAACAAAAAAAGAGTGGGGGAAGATGGCACTTATTGGCTACTACTGCAGGGGTCTCAAACTGGCGGCCCTCCAGCTGTTGTGAAACTACAAGTCCCATCATGCCTCTGCCTGTGGGAGACATGCTTGTAACTGTTTGGCCTCGTACACACGATGAGATATGTCCGCTCAAACTTGTCCGACGGACAGTTTAGAGCGGACATGTCTCATCGGATTTCGGTCCGATGGCGTGTACACACCATCGGATCAAAATCCCCGCCGGCAGACAGCGTGGTGACGCGGCAGTGACGTTGACGCCGCCACGTCACCGCTACGTCACGCACCAGGAAGTAAACACTTCCGCGCGCATGCGTCGGATCCATTCACAGGATACGACGCATGTGCGAGAGGATATGTCCGCTGGTTTCCCGTACTAACCAGCGGACATATCCGACGGACAGGTTTGTAGCGGACAAATTTCAAAGCATGCTTTGAAATTTGTCCGATGGACAAACCTGTCCGCTAGCCCGTACACACGATCGGATTTGTCTGCTGAAACGGTCCATCGGACCGTTTTCAGCGGACAAATTCGATCGTGTGTACGCGGCCTTTGCCTTGCAATTCCTCGCGGGACTTATAGTTTCGCAACAGCTGGAGGGCCGCCAGTTTGAGACAACTGTATTGTCTTATTAGAAGGAAACCAAAACCTGGCGTTTGACCCTCTCCTACAGGAAAAAAAAAAAAGAAAAAGTTTTTGACACAGATCAGCAGCAAAGCTGATCTGAAACTCTATGTAGTTAAATGTACCATGTAATCTTTCTTACCTTGTAATGCATTCTACTATGATCCTTAGGAATTGGAGGTATGGCTTGGCCAGGTTCCACCCGCTGATTGACATAGTGGCTACACAGCCAGGTCTCGCCCAGGCCATCATAAGGCCAACACACAAAAGTAATAGGCTAATTTCCTAGTGCAAGGTTTCAATCTGTGCTAGCTCCTGTGGTCCTGCAATCCTGTTATACTGGTTACTGACTTTGTCATGTATTTGACTTGACTATGCTTATTCACTGCCCACCTTGACCTTTGGCCTGTCCCTGTTTCTGAATTTGCTGGTCAACTTTGTACCACACTCTGGTTCTTACCCTTGGCTAGTTGCCTTATGCACAGGTATGTCCAAGGACAAAAACTGGTATATTCTCCTGTGAAGTACATTACCCCTTGAGTCTCAGCGCTTTTAGAGGCTCAAATTCTCTCCAATATCGCGAGTAGGGCTGGAGTCCCGCGATTCCGCGGAACCCCCCGTTCAACAACTCCGATCCGTGAAACCCCCCCAACAACTCCGATCCACGAAACCCCCCCCCCCCCTCAACAATACGCCGAAACACCCCCCCCCCCACTCAACAAGGTGTCCCTCACTCCCATCTAAAAAAGTTGGGAGATATGCCAATATGCACTGAGGTCTACTATCCATTATTGTCCATGACAGTTTGGACTAGAGGTACACTTCAAATCTAAATATGATTTTTGCATTTGCTATGTATTTCTAAAAGCAAATCACTATGGAAAAGCACCTCTTGAATCCCACCTCAGTGGTAGTTTATAGGAGGTTTGCTTAACCACTTCAATACCAGGCACTTACCCCCCTTCCTGCCCAAGCAAATTCTTAGCTTTCTGCGCTGTTGCTGTTTAAATGACAATTGCGCGGTCATGCTACACTGTACCTAAACAGATATTTTATCATTTTGTTCCCACAAATAGCGCTTTCTTTTGGTGGTATTTGATCACTTTTGCGGTTTCTATTTTTTGCTATACAAATAAAAAAAGACAGAAACATTTTTTAGTTTTTCTTTTTTTTCTGTTATAAAATGTTGTAAATAAGTACGTTTTGTCCTTCAATGATGGGCACCGATAAGGCGGCACTGATGAGGCGACGCCAATGAGGTGGCACTGATGGGAACTGAAGGTGGGCACGGATATGCGGCACTGGTAGGCAGCACTGATGGGTGGCACTGATGGGCATTTTTAGGTGGCACTGATAGGCGAAACTGATGGGCACTGAAAGGCTGCAATGATGGGTACTTATGGGTGGCACTGATAGGCGGCACTGCTGGGCACTGATAGGCATTGATACATGGCACTGATATGTGACACTGATTTGCATCCCTGGTGGCACTGGTAGGAATTTTGGGTGGGCATTGGTTGGTAGCTGCCTGGGCATTGATTGGCAGCTGCCTTGGCACAGATTGGCATTTCCCTGGTGGTTTAGGAGGCATACCTGGTGGTCCAGTGTGGATGCCCATCCCTGGTGGTCCTGGGCGGCATACTGGTGGTCCTGGGTGGGATCCGAGAGTGGGCTGCATTGATAAACTATGAGCACAGACTCCCGTCAGGAGAGCAGCCGAGCGGCTCTCCTCTACTCACGTTTGTCAGGCACGAGTGAAGAAAAGCCAATCAATGGCTCTTCTTGTTTAAATTGTGAGCAGCCGTAATTGGACAAGGCTGATCACGTGGTAAAGAGCCTCTGTCGGAGGCTCTTTACCGAGGTCAGTGTAGCGGTGTGTCAGACTGCTGGATGTCATATGACGTTCAGTCAGGATAACTAAACCACTGCCTGGCCGTCATTTTGTTATAGGCCGGGCGGAAAGTGGTTAATATTGCTTATATTGAGATTTTTTCATGAAAGCCCCTAGATTATTTCCCATTGGAGCATGGCACCTTAAAAGAGAAGAATATTGGATAATTGTAAGTGTGAGTAAAAAAGTTGTAATGCTTCCTTCTTTTCTTGGATCATGTTGGTATTTAACTTCAGTATAGTCAAAGAATGAGAGACAGAGCTGTCTTGGGGAGTGCAGATAAAGTTGATGTGCTGATAATAGAATGAAATCGATAGCAGAGATCTCATAGTATTATTGTAATAGACAGTAGAAATAGATATTGTATTCTCTTAAGAAATTTTAAATAGTGAAATGTTTTTGATCATCACTATCTGAATACCTATCTGCCCAATACTGTAAGAAAATCTGCATTTCCAAATGCGTAAAATGATATTCAGTTTTATAAAATGTTCCAGAGTGCCAACATTTTCTTATCTTGTATTCCAGATGCATGTTTATCTGTTGCGTTCCTCTTCACCTACTTTCTTATCTATATTTGGAGAAAACTGTGAAAATGTGTGGTCTTCATCTCAGGGGTTGAGAAAAGGATCATATGATCTTCTGTAAATGGGCCTCGAAATCCAAATAAACACATATGTATTGCCAATAAGCCAGCATAAAAAGTATTTTTCAAGCTCTAGGCATAGCAGAAGATCTTCATCACAATGGTAGTTTGCAGCATGCCAGGTTGAGTCCACATATTGCTTGCCAAGTAGGAATGATTCCGCTTTGGTCAGACAGTATTAATTGTACTAACAGAAAGAAAAATGTATTTGCTATTTTTTGTGAAATTCTCGATTAAAAAAAACGGATGACTATGTTACAGAGAATAGGGTCCTTGTTTTGTTTTAATTGATGGAACTCCAGTAGGATTCATGATCCAATCATAATCATCATAGAGATTAATATCTATTAATAATATAATACAGGATTTATAGTGCCAACAGTTTACACAGCGCTTTACAATATAAAAGGCAGACAATACAGTTATAATACAATACAATACAAGAGGATTAAGAGGGGCTTGCTCAGAAAAGCTTACAATATAATAGAAAATGTGTCCAAGATATGAAAAAGTAACCAGTAGCAGGCTCTTCTGAGTTTGAAACTGTTTTAAAGACTCCAGAATTTATTTTGTAGAAAGAGTTTTTTAAAGAGAGTTGTTCTGTCAGATTTTTTGTTTTTGGCCTAACTGGGCAGATTCCCACTCACTTCCTGTTACTATGTGCATGATATAACTGGGACATGAAAGTACAAACAATAAAAACATTGTCAGAAGTTCTAATCCTTCCCCATTCCAATGAAAATGGGTTATTATCTGCATCCCTATTGTAGATTCTTCCCATTACTCCCGATCCTTGACATGTAGTGTGAAAAATAAATCACCACAATAAACACCATGCTGCGCTGGGAACATGATGCATGTAACAAATGGTGATATAAAAGTGATTACAAACTAATCATTAACTAATTAATTCATGATAATAAATGAATACATTGATAAGAAGTTCATGCAAAATATTATGAAAGTCCAAACACCATAAGAAGAGTCCAGGCTGTAACATGCAGGAACTCCATGTGTCAGAACTCCACTCACAGAAGAAAAAACACCCCACATGCTCTTACACCCAGTGGAGATGTCAGCTTATTCAAAGATGTGTGACTCTGTCAAAAAAGATGTCAAACCACGCTTATGTGAACAAACTCATATTCACAAAATAAAGGATCTATTCTCAGACCTCCTTCCATACATTCTTCGCCGTAGATGGTCCCCAGGAACAAAAAGAAGACAGAGAGCCAAGCTCACACAGTGTGAAATTCTTTGAAGATGGTTTATTTTGATTATAAAAAGCACTTAAAAATGCTAAAATCACTAGAAGACAGAGCGCCAAGCTCACACAGTGTGAAAGCCTTTGAAGATGGTTTATTTTGGTAAAAAAAGCACTTAAAAATGCTAAAATCACTGCAGCCAGAACTCCAAACACCACGATGCAATGCAGGAACAAGAGGGACATGGTGATGTCACAGCTTATGGTTACGCCCTACACACGTTTTGTCATAAATGACATAATCAGGGGCCCAGAAAGCCACAGCCAGTCACCACTGAGTTTAAATACACAAATAATTTAAATAGGTGGAGCACAGGAAACCAACACAGACTTTCTAAGAGAGCATGCGCACAAATATACCATCTTGTGGCTATATAGGAGATTGCATTCCAAAGTAAAATAAAAAAATAAAATAAAGCAAACCCATGAAAAATGTGAGTCTAAAAAAAGGCACAAAATAATTGGAAAAAAAACCCATAGGGCGATGTTACTTCAAACCAATAATTGTCCAATATGTGTAGAAATAAATATATGAATATACACACATATATATATATATATATATATATATATGAAAAAAATCCTGTGGTCTTCCCTTACGAACGGGACAGAATATATTTACTAAACATATGTAAATATAATAAAATATTAAATACAAAATATATAAACATGTATGGAAAAAATTAAAAATAAGCATGAACACCAAACACAGATTTTAAGGTGGGTTACTAATAAATGCATTGACATCCCATTTAATGTTTAACCCGTTAGGGGGAAAAATTTAAACCATAAATCCACTTGGTTTCTAATTTTGATATTTCCCTTTTGACAAAACTACCTCTGCTATGTGGGACATATTTATCAATGCCTAAAAATATGGAAACGTGCATAATGCTTGGAAACACTGTGGCCTGGATAATGGAAAATTGTATCAAATACTTTCTGTAATTTTCCTTTCCTGATGCCAAGACATGGCAGCATACCTATGATATAGCCCCGCCCCTATATCCACCCACAGGACACGTTTAACTCTCTATAAAACTCTGACTGAGAGCTACCTCCCCCATTCTCCGTATAAAGTACAAAGATCAGAGGGAGGGTTCGTATGCTGCCATGTCTTGGCATCAGGAAAGGAAAATTACGGTAAGTATTTGATACAATTTTCCATTTTCCTGACGCCAGACATGGCAGCATACCTATGATACATGAAGAGCTTTCTAGAGGGAGGGTTTAATGCTGTAACTTAAAAAAGACAAAGAAGCTTGAATAAACTTCCTCCCAAACTCTACCGTAGTAAGAGCTGCTAGATCCACCCTGTGGTGTATTAAGAACATATAATGTGATGACCAGCTAGCCTCTTTGCAGACTGTCTACAGAGACAACTCTGCCTGTGCTATCCAAGAAGATGACATCACCCTGGTTGAGCGATGAGCTCTAACCATCTCTGGAGGTTCCTTACCGCCTCCACATGCCCAGTGAGTATTTTCACGATTCAGGCCGAGATGGTTCGGGCCGAGGCCACTTACTCTTTAAATCTTAATCATTCTGAATGTAGAAGTAGCCTGAGATGGACATTCCAAAGTCCTCAAAGCCTAACTTGAGCAGATCGGCATCTGATTGCACTGGGAAGGCTGGAAGCACCCATTCACTGAGACATGGATGTCACGCTTTGGAACAAAAAGATCTCAGCCCCAACCCTGTCTCGGAAGAACATGGAATGAGGTTCTGCCACCCCAAATTTTGGAGTCAACGCACTTTCACCCGAAATCAAGGCTAATAAAAAGCAGATTTTAAGGAGATCTCCCATAAAGAGCAGTCTTCTGTCAAGAGTACAATAAGGGTTTGCTAGAAAATTGAGGACTACTGCCAGGTCCCATTAAAGGAAACCTATTTCTCTTGGGAAGGCATAGTCCAAGTACCTCTCATGAAGTGATCCATCAGCAGGTTTGCTGCCCATTTTTTTTTTGGGGGGGGGGGGGGAGCCAAGATGGCAGAAATTTTCACCTTAAGCAAACTGAGCTCCAAATCCAATTCAGATTGTAGAAAAGACAGGATTTGAGATAAATTTGGGTCACAAGAGTCAAACTGATGCCCAGCTGCAAAGCTTGTGGGCCTAATCCATACTCTGGAGTAGATAGCATCGATTGATCCCTTCAAAGAACTCTGCAGAGTTCTAATCCCCTCTGGAAAACATCTGGAAAACACTCGTAACCTCTGCCTTACAATTTCCAGGCTGCTAAATTTAGACGTGATGGTTGCCGATGTAGGGCATCTCCCTCAGATAAGAGGAGATGAGTCACAGGCAGAATTATCGGTGTGCACACGCTGATACCCATTGCCAGAGAGACCCATGGTCTGTGAGGCCAGTAAGGAAAACCTGTGATGACTGTCAAAGCTCAACAATTTCTTTAATCCTAAAATTCCTGGAGTGAAGGTATAGGCCAGTTGCCCAACCCAAGGCTTGGTAAAGGCATCTGTCCCCTCCACTAATGGATGAGGGTAGCGTGAGAGGAACCGGTTCCCCTTGTAGCAGGCCGATGAGGCAAAACAGATCCAGTTGTGCGAACCTCCACTCGTGGATGATCCCTTGGAACACTTCAGGGTGAAGGGACCATTCGTTGGGATCCTTGAATTGCCCGGATAGACAATCCGCTTCCAAATTCTGATAGGCTGGAAGATATATGGCAGATATATGGCCCTCAAATCTGGGAGATATTGCTGGGCCAAAGTCAGGATTGGTTCCACCTCTCCCAGGAGGGACTGGCTGTGCATGTCACCTTGTCGCTGTATATGGGACTGCTGCCATGTGGTCCAGACAGTGTAGGATTGGCAGACCCTATGTGTGTGGCAGTAAAGTGTTCAATGTCAATGCTGGTAGGAGTTCCAGAATATGGAAACTAGGCCCTGAGTGGGAAATTCCCACCTGCCCTGAATCCTGAGATTGATAAATTGATTCAGCCTCTTGAGGTAGTTCTGGAGGCTGCCGATTAAATAACCAATAACGGCCTTGCAATTGGTAATGATTAAGCACAAAATGAATGTGTGAAATGCGTCTATGTGACCTCATGTTGGTGTCATCGCTTTGAACAACAAAAGGAATATCGAAATTCCTGGATGCGCAGCCATTTCTTCTCTTTCAGGGCCTTGCACCACTGAGGGCTGAAACCACCATTCTTCGGTAGTGGTCTTACCGGAACTGGGTCACTTTGAGCCACTTGGCTCCAACTGCCTCCTGGGCAGGCCTGGCGTTAAAAGGGCTTCTGAGTATCCTGGGGAGCCGCATGGGTCTTGGCCTCCTGCGATCTTATGAAGGTTGAATGTGTACCCCTCTAATGCCTTCTGACGCCCTAGGATGGGCGAAAGCCTCCAAAATCGCAGTACCTGTTTGGCGCTCCTCTGATCGGTTGCCCCCTCTGGCTCTTCGATCCTGGGGCAGAAGATCTGATTTTCCTCCTATAACCCTGGAGAAGATAGTTTCCAGTATTTTGACAAAACAGCGCCTTCCCATCAAAAGGCAGCTTACGGCAATTCAGCTTTGAGGATGGGCCAGCCGCCCAGGATTTTGCCCCAGTGCACCTTTGGCTGCGACTGAGCCAATCATGGCTCTGGATGACCATCGAATGATGTCTATAGCTGCCTCACCTGTAGAGTCCGCTGAAAGTTATCTCGTCAAGAGTCTTGATGACTCTTCTCTTTGGCAGCTGGGTTTAATCGCATACTCCAAGTTCTGCGCCCACATGCTCACATAGCACTTGCTATAGATGTTAAAGCAATGCGTCTCACAAGGATCTCGTGAAAGGAGGAAGAACCTTACATCGGAAGTGTCACATTCTTGGTCAGTCTGGTGACTGCCGCATCCACCGTTGGAGGGTAGATAAAGGAGTCGCATCCTTCCCCATTAGTGGAAACAACTTCTGCAACCTATTGGTTGAGGAGGATTTTCTCTCTCCCTTTTCTCATTCCTCCTGAAAACAGGCTTCCTATTTCTGTCATAAGAGAAAAAAGGTAGCTTACCTGCTTCTTTGGATTCCTCCTATGGAACCCAAAGGCTTCCTCACACTTGCAGCAGGATCTGCCATTGCCCTAAAAGGCAATCTGTGCTTAGGTCACCTTTCAGGCCTTGTACACACGATCGGACATATCCGATGAAAACGGTCCGCGGACCATTTCCATCAGATATGTCCGATCGGGAGTTTGATCCGATGGCGTGTACACACCATCGGATCAAATTCCCCGCCGCCGGACGGCGCGGTGATGTGGCGGTGACGCGGCGGTGACGTTGACGCCGCCACGTCACCGCCACGTCACCGCACCAGGAAGTTAAACACTTCCGCGCATGCGCCGAATCCATTCAGCGGCGGCGCGGCGGCGGTGGGGGACGACATGTCTGCTGGTAAGTGTACTAACCAGCAGACATGTCGGGCGGACAGATTCCCACCGGATAGATTTCAAAGCATGCTTTGAAATCTGTCGGGTGGAGAAATCTGTCCACTAGCCCATACACACGAGCGGAGATGTCTGCTGAAACGGTCCATCGGACGGTTTTCAGCGGACATATCCCCTCGTGTGTACGAGGCCTCAGAGTTATTTGAATTTGTCACTTAGAGTAGACCAATGTATATGCAATGCGATTTTCAAAGAGCGATTTGTACACAATGTTGCAAATCGCATGGGTGCGGCCCATTCACTTGGTTGCCCTATGTGCGCAAATAGAAGCCCCTGCTCATATTTGAGGGCGTCCAACTTTGCACAATGTTTTGAAAGGTGCGTTCTCCAACGTGACCGATCACAGCAGAATCGCATGGCATTTGGGGTGCCCTGAAAGAATAACGGTACCTAATGCATATTGTACAGCGATTGTCACACAATTTTAAATCAGATTGTATGGTGTGTAATAACTGGTTTTCTCCTTCTTTGGAGGAGGTACCGGATCCACCCATTACAGTGCAGCCTTACTGCCATAACTAATGAGGATATTAGCATAAAACAAAGCCTCAACCTTCAGGATCTTCTGTTGAGGAGGAGGTAATATCATCTTCCTCTGCCTGAAAGGTTGGCTATAATACTGGGTTTGGGGAACTAGCCTGCTTAATCTGCTGGGCTGGAGTCACCCCCGAAGTGCCTGGTACCCCTCCAGTTAGAGAGAGTTGAATGGCTTGGTTTAGACCTGGTGTAGTGCCCATACTGTCCATCCACTTCTGTCCCTGGCTGCCCGAGATGACTGGAAATTTCAGCCAGGGGGTTGGGGACTATTTTGCTGAACAAGGTGACACCTGCTGACTCCCAAACTCCTCTCTGGCAAGCTGCCTGAAGCAGTCGCTGCAAAGTAGCTTTCCAGGCATAGGGTCATCTCCACATGACCAACATTCGCCTTTCGGGCGCTGAGCCCTCAGAGGAGAAGCTGTGTGCGTTCTCTTAAGCGTACATTTGCACCCTTTGTACTGGGGTCTGCCAGGACTGGAGGAGACACCTTCCGCCCTGAAAATCCTGATGATCCAGAGAGGGCCTCTGAACCTCCTTGAGCGGGTGTGAGCGGCCGGGGTTGCAACAGATAAGAAGGCACGCTCGTTAGGGCTCAATGCACTCTTTTCTCCCGCGTCTTCTTACTTACCAAAAGTTGGCCCTCTACCTGATAGTGGGGGTGGTCTTTGTTATGTGGCAGTAGGCTCATGCTGATGGGAGTTACTGAAAGGTGCATGGGGGACTGCATGACCACAGAAATAAGGGAAGTAAAGGAGAAAAAAATATACATATATCTCAGCCTTTTTTTTTTTTTTTTACAAATAGTAATAATTTAAACAAAATAATCTGGCAGAACCCCCATCCCCCTAGTAAAACATTGCTCCTACTCCTCCCCCCATATATCCCCATTACTAGGATAGATAAGAATTACCTCAGAAGGAGATGCTTAAAAAGCAAAGACATGCATTAGCTGTTTGACTGCTCCCTGCAATTGAATCACCTGAGACTCAGTCCTCTCTCACCTCTACTCTAATACAATTAGGAAGGCCAACACCCATCCACACAAAAGGACACTTTTAAGCTGGCTACACACCATACAATCTTCTGCAGATTTTTACCCTTCAGATTTATCAAACCACACAACATGAGGCCAAACCCTAAAGCCTCAACCTGTATGCAATCAGGCAGGCACCACATGGTCCTGGCAACTCTAAAGGAAATCAGACAACAAAAGTCGCAGTTTGTATGGGGCCTTTAAAGACATGAGAACAAGAAAGAATCTGACAGACCTGGAAAAGGTCTTCCATAGGAAAGAAGGCATCATGCAGTCCCAGCTTGCTCAAATCAGACTCCATCGCCGGCAATACCAAAGGAGGACTGTTGTCTCTGATTAGAGAACATCTGAACCCTAGAAGACCACCAGAAGGGGTTCCCCACCTTGTTGGTGCATTTAGCGTGCCTAAGATGTGGGACCTCGAACTGGGAGAGGCTGAACCCAGCCGGAACTTCGACATAGTCGGCAGGTAAGGGATTATCCTGAATGAAACGGTCTGTAGGTTGATCTTGAGGACAAAAAAGGAGAATGGGGGAGGTAGCTCTCAGTCAGAGTTTTATAGAGAGTTAAACGTGTCCTGTGGGTGATTATGGGGGCGGGGCTATATCATAGGTATGCTGCCATGTCTGGCGTCAGGAAAGCCCTTCTTAATGTTGGCCACATGTTCTAACCGCACATGGAAGGCCCACATACTTCAGATGCTGCATTTTTTTACAAGGATAAAATCCTTTCATATCATGAAAAAAAAAAAACAGTTCTCAGCGATGGGGTCTATAACATTAGGGGCCAATTTATGTTTTAAAGAGGGCACACCTTTAAAGAGGACTCATGTATGATCTGGTAGTAGGAGACCCAAAATACAATTGATTTTAAGAACAGGCCAATGTTGCTTCAGACAATTGGCAATCGCGAATGTTGGATAGAAAATTAGGTAATTGAAAGGAATCAAAATATCTGGATTAGTCCTAGGTACCTCTGAATTTACATTTTTTTTCAATCAGCAATGCATCCCTATCCAAGGTATGTATCTGAGAGATAGTGCCATTCAGGGAACTCTCCTTGTACCCCTTCTTGAAAAACCAAGACTTTAGGGTCTCTGCTTGTACAGTAAAATCTTCAACTCATATAATTCCTCCTAAGATGGAGAAATTAACTCCAGAAAACAAATGTAAGCCAAGATTTATGATGACAGCTATTAAGAGGGATAAAGGAGTTACTAACTGTGGATGTAAAATACGTATTGGTGATTAAATGACCGACTTCCACTTTGATGTTAAGATATAAACATTGATCCGATGGTCACTTACTTCAAAGTTTAGAACTATAGCCCTATTTGTAGCATTAAGTTCACTCATAAACAAATCCATTGAAGGGATGTCACTATCCCACAGGAGGAGGATATCGTCAATATACCTCCTTTACAGAACCAGTTGAGGTCTGGGGAAGGCATAAACGATTTCCTCCCTTACAGTTGCCCATAAATAAATTTGCCAAATTGTGGGCAAATTTAGCCCCTATAGCAACCCCCTTACCCTGTAAATAATATTGTCCCTGAAATTAAAAACAATTATGGGTAGCCTAAAATGATGATAGATTCATAATAAAAATGTTTGTATACTAGGGATGGTGTAATCTTGATTCAAAATATTCTACAGCTTCCAGGCCCAATTAATGGGGGATAATGGTTTACAAGGACGACACATCAGCAGTAACTAGTAAGAGTTCCTTCTTATATTATATTTGTCCCAAAACATTGATAGTGTGCTTAGTATCTTGTAAAAATTATAGAGATTTTAGCAACAAAAGGTTGTAAATAGTGGTCAACATACTTCCCTGCGCTAGAGGTGACAATCAATGCTGCTAATGATGGGACGGCCTGGGGGATTGGAGGGAACATCATTAAATGTGAGATTACTCCATAATAGAATATAAGTATCCAAATCTGAAAGGATCCTATACATCTCCTCCAAGTAGTCTTGTTTATCTAAGACCATGATATGGAATACACCAATAGGAGGCCGACACGCCCTTGGTGGATTGAAAAGAGATGCATTGCTTAAATTAGAATGTTTAATAGCATCTACTCCAGGTAATTTGTTTGGATTCAAATCACCAATTCCTATTACACCCATCTTCTTTTGGGACTGAATTATCCTTCCCCCTCGGGTTCCTCTCTTCTTTCTATACCCCTTTTTTGTGATCTTTTTGGGTGTCTGAAAACCCCAATTGTGGGATCTACTGTATTCTGTTCTTGCTGGTAATAAGAACCTGAATCTCTCACTTTAAAACTATAATTTTTACAAGATACTAAGCACGCTCTCATTGTTTTGGGAGAAATACAATATAAGAAGGGAATGTTACTAGTTACTGCTGATGTGTCACCCTTGTAAAGCCTTATCCCCCATGGATTGGGCCTGGAAGCTGTAGATTATTTTTGGTTTCAGGGACAATATTATTTACATAGTAAGGGGGTTGCTATGGGGGGAAAATTTTATATGTATGGCCAAATTGAAGGAGGATGTCTTTTATGCCTCCCCAGAGCTCAACTGGTTCTGTGGAGGAGGTATATCGACGATATCCTCCTTCTGTGGGATGTGACATGCCTTTGTTGGATTTGTTTATGAGAGAACTTGATGCTGACAAAATGGGTTATAGTGATTAACTTTGAAGTAACCATCAGATCAATTTTTTAGATCTTAACATCAAAGTTCAAGACAATAATTTAATCCCTTCATGCCTAAAGGTAGAACAAATCTTAATGTCCAAGCATAATTTTGCCGTGTTATTAAAACCATCCAAAAGGATCAGGTGCCAAAATGGAAAACAGGGGTCAGGGGTGTCTTCACAAAAAGAAGTCCGTAGCTGCTAAAGAAAGAAAGAACCCTTGGAGGGGGTAGCAAGAAAAAAATAAAACAAATACTCTCTGTATCAGCGCTTAGAACTTGCGCTAAGTCCCCACATTGTTGAATAATCTAAAAGATATGCAGTGCCCAATTAGGGTGAAAGAACCAGTTCATCAGAATCCCAATACAGTAAACCACACAATTTTATTGATCAAGCGTAGGATGTTACAAATTTGACCAAATTGGCCTATAATATATCACATACCATAGACAGCTGTTACCCCAGGTCCCATCACTAGATGGTAATGTGAAGGCTGCTTTCCCAAGGATGGAGATGGTATAACAAAACCTTCAGGTAAGCGGAGAGTATCGCTTACGAGTGGAGCCACTGGAAAGTGTTCCTGGAATCTCTGGGTAATCCCCTGTGCGAGAACACTGCATCCGAGCTCGGGAGCCGGAAGTAACGTCACAGAACTGTGACGGAGGTCAGGCAGAGACTGGGTAGGCCGCTGTAGATGGTTAAGGATGAAATGCACACAAAGCATCAGGGAATCACCATGACAATGTATTTCACGCTTTTTCAAGTCACTTAGCACAAGTTCTAAGCGCTGATACAGAGACTATTTGATGTGTTATTAAAACTCTACATATCATCGACTACTTTGTGCATCTAGGTGGATTATACCTATTTTTTTTCAGGACAAATTGGGCTTTCATTTGGTGGTAAATGGTTATGGATATCTCCTGATCTTTTTTATTATTAGAGGAAAACTGTCCCAAAATATGTTTTTTTTTTAATTTAGCTGTTTACTTCTTGTTACTACCATAACATACCACCAAAAAACAATCCAAACTCAATTCTTCTGCTCCTGATGATAGCAGCAATACCATATATGTGTATGTTATTTATTGTTTGTACCCTTAGTACAGGCCAGGAACAATAGTGTGCTTCTTTTTTTTCTCTACCTAAAACACACACACACTGATACTAATAACAATAAATAAAAAATCATGCCCTAAATATACTGACCATGAGCTTTGACCCTTAACTTGACCCAGCCACTAACCCTTGCACTGACCTAGATCAAACCTTGATTAAGGTATATTTTATTTGTCTTTTATTATTTATTTATTTATATATATTTTTTTTACACAAATGTATTTTTCTCTCTGCAAGGAAAATGAGAGATACAATGTATCGTTCCTCTCCACTCACAGAGAGAGAAACACAGGGCAAGGCTTCACAGTGACTGATCAATCAGAGGCTGCCTGGAATCAGGAGTTCTAGGTCCCGATCGTTAGTACGGGGGCTCTTGGTGAGACAAAGGGAGAAGCATATATGCGGCCCCATGGAAAAAGCCCACTTCGCTGAGGCCACATATGTGTTACATTGTTTGAAGGGATTAATCACCTGTTCTTATTTCAAATCCACAACTCCTTCATCCCTCTTAATAGCTGCCATCATAAATCTTGGCTCACCTCTGTTCCCCGGAGTCAATTTATCCATCTTAGGAGGAATTGTACGCAGGTTAAAGATTTTTACCATTCAAGCAGAGTTCTCTGAATGGCACTATCGCTCAGATACGTACCTTAGATAGGGATGCTCTGCTGGTAGAAAAAAATGTGAATTCAGAGTAACTAGGACTAATCAAGATTTTTTGGTTTCTTTAATTACTTAATTTTCTATCCAACATTGTGCCATTAACAATATTTTGAAGCGATATTCGCCTGTTATTAAAACCGATCGTATTTTGGGTCCCCTACTCCCACGTGTCCTCTTTAAAGGTGTGCTTTCTTTAAAACATAAATTGGCCCCTAATGTTATAGACCCCCATAATTGAGAACTGGGTTTTTTCATGATATAAAAAGGATTTTATCCTTCTAGAAAATGCAGTATCTGTCACATTAATAGGTTGGGATGTAAAAAGATTCCATCTTTTAAGTCTAATGTTTTGTCAAGGACATACTCCATCAAATCTTTCATCGCTTGTTCCACGCATAAAGTTGTTAGTTGTTAAAGTTACGTTAGACCGGCGCAATGTAGAGGCGCAATTACCGTATCCTCGTAGTATTTGCGCAGAAATTTGCGCCGGTGCAACGTAATTTCCAAGGCATAAGGCGGAGTAATTCAAATTGGGAAGGACGTGGGCGTGTTACATTGAAATGAGCCGTGACCCCATGCAAATGAAGGGCCGGTCGGATTGCGCATGCGCACATGAAGCAGACCATGGTCAGCACCTCTCTGCACATGCTCACAACTCGGGAACGACGCAATCAGTGAAATTGGAACTAGGCCCAGGCAACTTAGTGAGCTACGCAGATCGCTAAGCTTGTATGCTAACACTCAGCGGAGAGTGTTTTTAAATGTGAGTGTATTTTTTATTCATTTAATGCCTAATAAATGATCATACCAGAGAGCATTAGATCCCTGTCTCTTGTCTTCCCTGCTGGTATAACGGAGAACGTTCGAGCCTGGATCTTAGTGCCTGCTACTCTTATGGATGGCTTTCGTATGTCTTCTGTCTATGGATATTGCTGACATGCTTTCTGACCTATCATAGGTTGAATATTTAAGGTGAGAGGCCACCTATCACACGGTGGAGGATTCGTTTGGTGTCTCTTTTCACTCTCACTCCATGTGGATTCTTGGGACTTGCATTTTAATAGCTTTTTTGCTTTCCTTTAAGGACATTATTATTTTCCACATTTTTTACATATGTCACATATGCCTTCAATTCTATTTCATTTTATTATTGTTTATTTACATGTTTAGTTTAATATTTGCGCTGCACTATTTTTCTGTATAATTTTTTTTATTTAATTTTTTTTCTGTTTGTGAATGATTTTGGAATGTGGGGGTGACATTCCTGCCAGAAAAGGGGTGTCACCCTCATTTGTGGTGGAGAAGTGATCCCCAGGTCCTTGTGAATGGTGTATGAATGTACAGTGACATAATTGGAGCCGTGGAATGGCCTTGCTGCTCACAAGTCCTGCATGGTGGGCTTGTGCTAATCCAATGTGATGAGGATGTGGTGTGTGTGATCTAGGGACCACAGTGGTGTGCATGCATGCATTCTCATTGTGCCATGATTAATGTGTGTGTTTAACGTGCAAAGATGCCTAATGTGGGCTGTCTCCTGGCTGCTCTTCCCTCAGAAGATGGGGTAGCCTCGGTTAGGGGGGGATTGTCTGGTTCGGGGGTCAGGTCATCACTTATGTCAATCTCCAGGCCCTTTCTCACTGCGAAGTTGTGCAGCATGCACCGATGATCTGGCATACAAAGTTTGGGGAATACAACAGGGTACCATGGGGGGTTCCGCATAGAAGTCATGAGATGGGGTCCCAGTGCATATGCAGAGTCACCTTGAAGGGAAAAGACAGGAGGATGTTAGTAGTGCATGTGCCCCTTGTGATGTGTGCATCATGGGGGGGGACAGTCATGCCTGCCACCCATGTCACTCACCAACCAGCCAGCTGTCCCCATACATGTTTTGTTCGAATTCCATTGGGATGGGGCTATGATTGTATATGTAGCTGTCATGGGTGGGGTCATGTGTTGGGCTGGTGATGTCCTCCTGCAGGGTTGTGGTTAATTCCATGATGGCATGAGGGGTGAATCTGAAGATGCAAGACACCTACGGATCACTCATGCCAAAGATGTCTATGCGTGTGCGATATATCCTCTCCCGTGCCTCCTCCTTCTGCGCTCCTTTAAAGTCAGTAGTATAGCTATGAGCAACGATGCCTCTGGCATGGTGGCATACAGATTGTTGTCCTGCAAGTGTGGCTGCTCAGCTCGTCCCTAATGGTGTTGCTTTAGCTGACATGTAGACGGATTGTCTAATTTTAAGCAAGCTTTTATATTGCCTAATATTAGACAGGACGTGCAGCTGATGTGCACAGCGCGTAGCCTGCGCTGCACAAACTTAATTTTGTGGATCGCCGTAACTCCCTCATTTGCATATTTGCCTAGCAAATCAATAGTGTGTCTAGCGCATTTTTTGCGCACACGATGCGCCGGTCTAACGAAATTACGTTGGTTTAAAAAGTCTAGATTTATGGCGTAGATCGTTTTGGGGATACGGCATAACGATACGCAGGCGCATATTTCCAATTGCGCAGGCGCACCTCCTGATACTCCAGCGTAAGTGCTTTGTGAATCTGGCCCCTTGTTTTTAGGCATCATTAAATACGTCCCACATTGGAGAAGTAGTTTTGTCAAAAGGGAAACCAAGAGGATTCATGATTTGAATTTTTTTTGCCCTCATGGGTTAAACATTAAGTGGGATGTCAATGCATTTATTAGTAACAGTTGACCCACCTTAATATGTGTTTTTAGATTCATTCTTATTTAAACTTTTTACCATACATAGTTATATTTTTTGTATATAATATTTTATTATATTAACTAGGGCTGTGACCGATTAAAATTTTCTTGTTCGATTAATCGTTTTTTTTTTTAAATCAATTAATCGACTAATTTCGATTAATTATAACGATCGGTTCGTCCAACTACTTTTAGCCTGATGCATCCTCCTGCTCCACAGATGCAAAGGTACCTCAATCCAATGGGTGCAGTTTGCTCGCATCCAGCAGAGTCAGTCTCACTGTCCAGGCTGTCCGATGATGTCAAGAATTTTGATCGATCAAAAAAATTAAAGATTAATCGAGGAATTAATCTTTAATTTCCCCAGCCCTAATATTAACATATGTTTAGTATGTATTCTGTCCAATTTGTGAAGGAAAACCACAGGATTTTTTTTTCCATTTCCTTTAAAAAGCCACAGTTATGACCTTATCATCTTCTGTGGGAGGTGGAGTTGGGGAGACAGCTGGACCCGGAGGACTGGCAGATCATGACTATAGCATTATCTAAGTGTTCAAAAAAAAAATCTTATCCTAGAAAATGCATACAAGATACTTTACAGGTGGTATTATATACCAGCCAGGCTGGCCGGTTTTATCCCAGCCTACTCTCCTCTATGCTTCCAAGGATGGCAATATGGCGCACATTTTGTGGACATGTCCAGGAGGTATAGGAATCTATACTCTTCTTCGTATCTTATTTCACACTAATCTCAAAAAGGACCCTTTTGAAGCTCTTCTATCAAAACCGATTGCAGAATTGCTTTGCCCACAGCGCCAGTGTCCACAGCATCTTTTTACTGCAACCAAGTTAACTATAGCAAGGGCATGGAAATCACCTTTACTTAGCTTTGAGGTTAAAAAAACAAATGAATAATATCATGGTAAATGAACAACTGACAGTCATTCTTTCAGACACACACGATAAAGGAAAAAGGAAAGTCCAAACGGTTTCACGTCTGAAATGTCGCTTCTTCAGGAGATTCTAAATTTTAAGAGAACATACTTCAATTAGAATATAGTATAAAACATAAAGTACATAATAATGATAGAACATGTTAGTATCTGTATACATTTATTCATGTGAAACTCACCAACGAATTGGTGCAAATGGAAAGCATTACAAGTCGCCCATCCTCTACAAATGCAGCAGCCAAAGTAAACCACAAAACCCCACTCCAATTGAGAGGTAGGTTGCCGACACCTGGCGCCAAGCCAAGGAGGCCCGCTCAACACTGTGCAATTGGAATATGGGGGTGCACCAGGTAACTATAGATTAAAAAAAATGAATTATATGGAAAATTGCTGTGATAGGAGTAATAATGGACATGAATATATATATATATAAAATAATAACCATGTCCTTATTCACATTAGTAATGAAAAAATAACTCTGGGGCAGCTTTAGGAGGGGGGGGGGGGTGCAGATTCTTGGTAGAAAAACACATTTGTAAATAATTCAATTATCTGTTGGATGCTGGAGATCCTTATAATCCCATCTGTGCAGACATATTACCCACTAGTATATTAAAAAATACCTTAATTAGTCCTACGGTTGCCAACGAGATATCTAAGCACCAATGCTGGGGTGAAAAACCCTCTTGCAATAGAACAGTCTAAGAAGAATCACTCTATAGAGGAAACATATTTAACCAGTTGCTTACTGGGCACATATACCCCCCTCCTGCCAAGGTGAAATTTCAGCTTCCGGCACTGCGTCGCTTTAACTGACAATTGCGCAGTCGTGCAACGTGGCTCCCAAACAAAATTGACGTCCTTTTTTCCCCACATGTAGAGCTTTCTTTTGGTGGAAAAATTTGAAAAAAACAAAACAATTTTTTCTACTTGTTGCTATAATAAAAAGCCCAATTAAAAAAAAAAAAAAATTCTCAGTCTAGGCCGATACGTATTCTTCTACATATTTTTGGTAAAAAAAAAAAAAAATCGCAATAAGCGACTGGTTAGCGCAAAAGTTATAGCGCCTACAATTTTTTTTTTACTAGTAATGGCGGCGATCTGCGATTTTTATTGGGACTGCGTCATTATGGCGGACACATCAGACACTTGACACATTTTTGGCACCATTCACATGTATACTGCGATCAGTGCTATAAATATGCACTAATTACTGTATAAATGTGACTGGCATTGAAGGGGTTAACACTAGGGGGTGAGGAATGAGTTAATGTGTACCCTGCATAGTATTTCTAACTGTGGGGGAAGGGGACTGACTGGGGAAGGTGACCGATCTGTGTCCCTATGTACAAGGGACACGGATCGGTCTCCTCTTTCCCAGACAGGACGTGGATCTGTGTTTACACACACAGATCCATGTCCTTGTCTGCTCCTGCTCCCCCCAGTGGCTGGAGGCCGTATATAGATGGCCTCCCGGCTATTAAGGTCCACACTGCGGCCAAACAAAGTCGTACGGCCGTCAGGAAGTGGTTAATATATAAATTACCAGCTGATCGCTGGAAATCCATGTATCCAACACGCAAACGTGTACCAAACAGATAATGATAAAATGTGCCTTAGACATAGGATTGCCAGCAGATTATAAAGGCATTTTCACCACTGCAAACAGTGCTGGGGTGAGTATGGCCAATTAACAAAGTATGGGCATAATAAGCAAGATGACAATAAAAGATGGGGGGGGGGGGGCAGAAACTACACATGAAAACGCCAATTATGATTGACTTACTGTTTTATAAACCCCGCTCAAGAGGGCATCTGAAACACAGGGGTAGATTTACTAAAGGCAAATTCACTTTGCACTACAAGTGCACTGCACGTGTACTTGGAAGTGCAGTCGATGTAGATCTGTGGAGGAACATGCAAGGAAAATAAAAAACAGCATTTTTGCTTGCACATGATTGGATGATAAAAATCGGCAGAGCTTCCTCTAATTTCATGTCTTTTCCTCATTTACAGCGACTGCACTTCCAGTGCAGAGTGGATTTGCCCTTTTAGTAAATCAACCCCACAGAGTTCCTGTATGATACAGCCTGGACTCTTCAAGCAGTGTTTGGACCTATCAATTTATTAACTTTAATCATTTATTTATCAGTTTGTAATCCCTTTTGTATCACTATTTAAGTATATTTGTCAATCATGTTCCCAGAGTGGCACAGTGTTTATTGATGTGATTTTGATGTGTATTATCCTATACATGATATTTCCCGCAGCTCATCTATATTGATTGACACTTGCCATTTGCCCGGTTTCACTCTCAATGTCTTTGTATTTCACAAAATAAATCATCCCTCTAAGGTGGATGTTGTTGTCGGTGAATGTCAACCACAGAAGGAATATTAATATGTTTGTAATAAAACTTTAATCGCAAAAAAAAGATTAAAAAATAAATATGTTGCCCTTCTGTAGGCTTAACATTATATTTAAATCAGGTTCCAGTGTGTTTTAGGAGTGGATGAACCCTTCCAGTAAACAAAAACATTTTTGAAAGAAAAAAAAAAGAAAAAAAGTGTGTGGTATTTGGTGTATATACAGGAAACAAAGAGGTATATGAAATGCTTTACGTGTTATTGGTGTCTAAATTATTTTAACTGGACCAATTTCAGAGAGAATTTCCAACTGGCTACAGGAGTCCCTGGCCTGGAAGATGTATGCAAATCAGGAAGGTTAGAAATCCTCATTTGCATTCTTGTCCTGAGTCAGTGGCTTAAAGTACTGAAACCAGTGGGTCAGTACGACAAGCAGCAAATGGGATATTTCATGATTTCCCCAGGGCACGATTACTATAGGGGTATTGAAAGTTAAGGATTTTTTAACAATAATCACAGCAATTCCTTTTTTAGAATCAACTATTGAGACATAATAGGAGTAGCTCTTACCAAAATAGGAAGCATACAGTAATTAAAGTGAAGTTCTGCCGATTTTTTAATTTCTATTTTTAAAAGTCAGCAGCTACAATTACTGCAGCTGCTGACTTTTAAAATAGGGACACTTACCTGTCCAGCGTGCCCACGATGTCGGCATGGGCACCGTCATCTTCACTAAGGGAATCAGGAAGTGAAGCCTTCCGGCTTCTCCTCCTGGTACCCTAGTGCGCTTGCTCGAGTCGCGATCCCACTGGTCCCTGCTGTCTTCTGGGACCTGTGTGTCTCCCAAAAGACAGTGAGGGGGTGGAGGAGGGGCCCGACATGGCATAGATTGCTGTGGATACTGCAGCGATCCATCTATCTATGATATCCTTTACATGCTTGTACAGACTAGTATTTCAGCATTTTCTTCTCCTTCAGTTTCTCTCCTTAGCTCAGCTAACATGACCCAAGTGCTGACGTAGAGGGGCAAACAAGGATCTTCTTTATAAACTGATGAGGTCATTGGTCGTTAGGACGCCGGTGACTGGAAGGTTGTAATGGTGCACTGTTGGTTTGTGTAACTAGAAAAAAAAATGCACCTGCTGGCTTGTATACACTTTTTTGCCAATATTTCAGAATTTAGCTCAGGCACCTTTGAAGAAACCTGAAGGCACCCTGGTCCAAAAATGGTGGTATAGATGATTACAAGAGGCCAATAACAAGATACATTTAGAAAGATACTTTTACAACTGCATTTAAGGCCCCTTTCAGACGTCCGCCTCCGTTTGGCCGTTTTTACAAGTCCGTAAACGGACTTGTAATGCATCCCTATGGGATCGCGTCCGTTAGCGGATGATGCATCCGCTAATGTCCGTAAAGATCCGCGTCCATCTGGATCTGGTTTTTCGGACGGAAGAAAACCCTATTTTTCTTCTGTCCGGCGGATCGGATCGGATGAATACGGACACACGGTCCGTATTCATCCGATTCCCCATAGGGGAGAGCGGAGGAGAGACAGGGCAGTCCCTGCACAGTGTGCGGGGACCACCCTGTCCGCCGACAGCTGAGCGGGGATACCCACTCAGCCGACGGACACACACGGAGCGGACCGAAAAACGGTCCGCTCCGTGGGAAAGGACCCTTAAGCAGTAATAAACTCAAACAATTTTTTTTTATTATTATATTGCAGTTTATCGAATCACAAATGTGCTGGCTGAAATTTTTTGGCTTTTTTTTTTACTTGGTGATCCAGAAAGTAAGACAGCTAAAGTGTCAGAGGGTTGCGACAAACCATTTAACACTTACAAGGGTGCTTACAATGGTCTGCTCTTTATTCATTTAACCACTTGCTTACTGGGCACATATACCCCCCTCCTGATCAGGTGAAATTTCAGCTTGCGGCACTGCGTCGCTTTAACGGACAATTACACGGTCCTTTTTTTCCCCCACAAATAGAGCTTTCTTTTGGTGGTATTTGATCACTTCTACGTTTTTTATTTTTTGTACTATAAACAAAAAAAGTGACAATTTTGAAAAAAAAAAATCAATATTTTTTACTTGTTGCTATAATTAATAGACGATTTAAAAAGAAAAAAAAAATTCTCAGTTTAGGCCAATATGTATTCTTCTATATATTTTTCGTAACAAAAATAAAAACGCAATAAGCGACTGGTTTTCGCAAAAGTTATAGCGCTTACAAAATAGGGGACAGAATTATTATTATTTTTTTTACTAGTAATGGCGGCGATCTGCAATTTTTATTGGGACTGCGACATTATGGCGGACACATTGGACACTTTTGGCGGCATTCACATCTATAGTGCGATCAGTGCTATAAATATGCACTAATTACTGTATAAATGTGACTGGCACTGAAGGGGTTAAAACTAGGGGGTGATGGAGGGGTTAAATGTGTACCCTGCATTGTGTTTTAACTGTAGGGGGAGGAGGTGACTGGGGGAGGTGACCAATATGTGTCCCTATGTACAAGGGACACAGATAAGTCTCCTCTCTACCTAACAGGACATGGATCTCTGTGTTTACATACAGAGATCCATGTCCTTGTCTCTGTAACCACCGATCGCGAGTGCCTGGCAGACATCACGGCCGCCAGGCACGTGCATCGGCATCTCAGTGATGCGGCGGGCACGCTCGCGCGCCCCCCAGTGGCTTGGAGGAGCCGATTACGTAAAAAGACGGCAGGTCAGAGAAGTAGAGCCACCCTGAAGTGGTTAATGTTGCTGTAACTGCTTGGAGGGGTAGTAAACACCACTTTTGAACTTGTGTCTACAGGCAAGCCTATAATATACTTAGCAGGAGTTCACCTTATACTGAACACAGTATTCGCATTTGATTTGCACTTGCATTGCTGTGCCGATGACATGTGAGGTCTGTGCATCACATGTAAAAATATGAGTCCAGCCATACAGTTTGTATGGCTGAACTCGCATTCGATTTCCACAAAAAAGATGCAGGGACTTTTTTTTCCCCCCATGTGATCATATTCCAGTCTAAATCCATGGTTCGCACTGCGATCTATGAACAGATCTCTGGGTGTCATTAACATTGTATTGACACCCACAGCGGATCGCAGAGGGAAGAGTGAACTGCCTGCTGGAGAGATGCGATGCGGCAATCCGTGCTGGAATTGTGCTGGTTTACTGCATCGATATAGTGTGAAGCCAGGCTCAATCTGTTATGCCGCATACACACACAATCGTTTCGTCTGATGAAAAACGGTCTGATGGACCATTTTCATCAGACGAACTGATCGTGTGTGGGCCCCATCGTTTTTTTATCCATTGGTGTGTAGGTACGACTGATGAAAGTCAGCTTCATCAGATAGTCAAGTCCATCCAATCTGCTGGTTTAACACTACCCCTCTCCCCAACAATGCCCGTGTCCAAAGGCGTCTCTGTTGCTCCTACATCTGGGATCGAGCTACCCCTAGATAGGAAATGTGTTATTGAAATATATTACATTTTTGTTTTTAGCTTTAATACTGTTTTAAGGTTTTAGTAATTAGTGCAAACCAGCAATAAATGTGTGCATTTTATATCCGCTTTAGCTTTAAATCAAGGTGTTCGGCTTATCTCCAACCAATTAAGAAGCCCAAAATGTCAAACGTGGATCTCATCATTATTACAATGATTTATGTATTTATATTCTGGGGTTTAAAGCATGCATTTAGAATAATCTTCTTAAATCAGCTGCAAGTGAACAATGAAAATTTTATTCCATAAATTGACAATTTAGTTTACATACCATTGTCACAATAATTTCACTGTAAGATATGAAATAATGTCTTTGGTGATTTGTTACAGTAAACAAACCAGTAAACCACATACATTGCATTACAGCTCTCTTTAATGAATTACACTCACACTTATTCAAACATTTGGAAGTGGTCGGACTCATGTAAACTTCTAACAACAAAAACACTGATGGCCAGATGTTTTGAGGTCTTTCCAAAGTATTTTCCGGTCCCATGGCTTATATTAACTATCAAAGGGTCATAATAGTACAGTAATGCACATTAAAACATTTGAAAGGCCACACATGGAAAAACATATTGTGCTAAGGTGATCTACACCCCTTAAAGGACTGCACTCACTTTCATATTTCATATCAGTTCTTCAGTATTGAACAATGATAAATGCAGCAAAAGACAAAATAAACAATGAAGCTATATGAACATTGGTATTATTAAAGAGCAGTAGGATTGCCAGTGGATCTGATGACATGCTCATTTTAGGGTCAAATATAATTAAAAGCAGTGTGGTCAAACGTGGGCCAAAATTCAACTGGTTCTGCAGAATTTTCGATCCATGTATGAGCAGGGTGGTTTTACAGAGGTTGGTCTACTAAACAAAATTTTGTACAACCACCCTGTTGGATTTTGCTGCTCTATCATCTGGCAGCGCTGCTCAGCTTCCCTTAGTCAATTCAAATATTTTATATTAGAGAATAGACTTATTTTTATTTCTGTTTAACCCGTTAGCTGAACAAAAAACCTGATTCATGTATGGGTTGCTTGTTGCTTTAGGCCCATAAGCTAGCCTAGTCCAAAGCAAAGTATCATAGCATGTATACAGGTCTGTCAGAATCTGGGTGGGTGGGAGGCAGTATACTATGGCCCTCAACTCTACAAACAGCAGAGACTGGCACTTAATATTTGCTGGCACAATCCGATTTTCTTTACATTCACCAAGGCTTTTCAACAAGTACTGGGAGAGGAGTGACATACTAGTAAAAATATTCTCGGTGTACATTCTTTTGGTAAAAAAAGGGAAGGTCTACTAGGTGGATGTGGACGGAATCCTAAATTACTTTGTAGGGCATTTCTGAAAACATACATTCATTGTAGATTAAATAAAACTGGAGTGGCAATTTGGGTGCATCGATTTTGGACTCCTACACCATTTACACCCTCAAAAAAACAAAAGGATAAAGACCCGCAACATGAAATTATCAGAAAAAAAGAAATACAATAAACTTGAAAATAATATCTAACAGATAAACCCCATTAAAACACAGACTTTCAGTTCACCATAAACACAGCCCTAATTCATAATACAAGCCTGATCTCTAAAGCTAACTGCCAACCTGAAAGTCAAGCTGTTATTAGAGACACATAGGGGCTACCAATGCCTTCATACTGTAAATCCATGTTTGATTGGCTGTTATGTTGCTGTGCTGTATTTGCTACTTTAAAGTCACTCACCCTGAGCAAGCATGCAGATCAACAAAATCAGAAGTTGTAATCACATTTAGAAGCAACAGGGAAAGTATGACAGCCAGGAACATAACATATGCAAAATACCCCTGTTGCTTTTAAAGCAGAGGGGTTACAAGAACTGGTTCTACCTGGTTCATTTTTTTTAGATATATTTCTCTCTTCAGTTTTCTCACTCCGACTATTTGATCAACATGATTCACATGCCCCCTATGCCTTACAATCTGGTACAATATTTCTGATTGAGACGACAAACTGGGAACTTTGAAGGGAAGTGTACCGTACGCAAGTATTGCTCCTGTAAAACACTGGGGGTGATTTACTAAAGGCAAATCCACTTTGCACCAAGTGCAAAGTGCACTTGGAAGTGCAGTCGCAATAAATCCGAGGGGGGCATGCAAGGACAATAAAAAACAGGATATTAGCTTGCACATGATTGGATAATAAAATCATCAGAGCTTCCCCTCATTTCAGATCTACCCCTCAGATTTACAGCGACTGCACTTCCCAGTGCAATTTCATATGCACTTTGCACTTGTATTGCAAAGTGGATTTGCCCTTCGTAAATAACCACCACTGACTACTAGTATATATGCGGAAACTAGTAAATATTTCATTACCCATGGTGAGAATGTGGTCGCTTTGCCAGGTAAAATATAGAATTACTACTAGAAGGTAGTAATCATTATGCAACAGATCTTAAGCAATTAATAAGCAAAACAAAAAAAGCCCAGGCATGGATATGTGCATCTACAGCTAGAACCAATATTCATTTTTATTATAACAGCAGAAACTAGAGAATAATAAAGTTGTCCACAGTAGGAATTATTTTTTTTTAACCCCAACCCAAAAGTAATAGCTGTACTCTGGTTGGTACATTCACCTTAGTGTGCACTAATATGTAATAGACCCAATATAAAAAGGCATACGGATGGAATACAATCCATTGTGACAATTAGCAGAATCATTATAAAACTAGTTGTACTTTTCACATTCAGTACTAGAGAGTAGCCCTGTAATGTCACCATATCCCCAGCTCAGTTCCTATAAATATACCCCGTTGCCCTCCTCACTATTACTGTAAATGTACCACTACCCTCCAAACCCTTATTTTGGCACTATGGTGTCCCTGGAAGAGTCCGTGTCTCCATCACTGGCTCAGTATATATCAGGAAACTGAGCAGAATCATGTCCCCTGGATATCATTTCTTCACCCACAACTCTTTAATTTCTGTGTAAATACCACTATCCCCATTCTTATCCAAGCACCACAATGACCAATCCTACCCAGTTGGTCCTCCAGGACAGGAAATTAAGGTAAATCTTTGCAATGGGATACAGACAGCAAAAAAACAAACAAAAAAAGAATATATATCTGTTTGATTTTATCTAACTCCTACACTATTCCCAAACTAAAATCGATTTTTTTTTCTGCTGAAAATTTTTTTTTTACTTTAAATTACTTTAACATAATTCTTTAATCATAGTACAGTGAAACCTCTTTTAGGAACAAATGATGTCATGAAGTCAAGGATGTGGGTATAATTGACAAAATATGGAAAATGAAATATGTTTGAGCAAAACAAGTGTCATTTCAACTGCATAGATTAGCTCTTCCCAACATATGGCCGCATGGACTTGGGTTGGCATGAAGTGTATAAAAATGCAGACCCACATTTGTATGCAACGTATCGCACCTCACTGTATATCGTAATTTAATCAATGCATAGGCTCGAATGAAGTGTCATATTGACACTCAAAGTTAAAAAAAATAAATAAAAATAAAACCACTAATAGAGTGATGTGTTGTAACAAAACACCACACTGCCCCTGTACAATGTACACAAGCGCATATGTGTTTTGGGACACAGGCTGATTTGAAAGAGCCCTAAAGAACGAATTAACGAATGAGAGGACGATAGTCAGAATGTTGTCTCATAATAGATATCTCAACTCACATAGCAAAAACTGTCCAGCCAAAATGAATGCTTTTCATTTTAGAATGTATGGAAGGTTAGAACCACATCAGGTTTATATTGTATTCCTGCTAGAGAGATTCATTTGTCTTGGTGACCACTAGGAGGAGAATCTTCCAATGGAGACAGTGACAACTGTAATGCCTTGTACACACGATCGGAATTTCCGTTGGGATAAACTCGATGGATTTTTCTGACAGAATTCCGTACAAGCTGTCTTGCATACACACCAAATTCAGACCGTCCAAAATGCAGTGACATACAACACTACGACGAGCCGAGAAAAATAAAATTAATTGCTTCCAAGCATGTGTCGACTTGATTCATGCGTGTTTCATAGAGACGAACGCAATTTCTGGTTCTCTTTTTTTCCCAATGGAAAAAAATTTCAATATGTTCTCTCTCTAAGTCCGTCAGAATTTCCAATGGAAAAACTCAGATGGGGCACACACAAAAATTCCTTCTGACTTTTTCCATTGGAAATTCCGATCATGTGTACAAGGCATAAGGGATAAATAAGCGTGTACCAAGGCATGATTCACCCCCATTCCGTTCCATTTGTGTAGAATGGTTACTCCTAACAGCACCCGGGACCACCTGAAGAGGTGGTCCTGGCCAGGGTTCACTTGTGGTCCAGTATGGTTTGTTTTAGTATGAGTGTCAATCGTGTGAGTAAAGAACGATCCATAGATCACTGAGCACAAAAGCAGGGATCACTGTGGTCCAGTTGCCAGAGGCAATGATTCAATTATGCTCAGGAACACTGCTTTACAGCCCAGGGTGATTGCAGACCAACAGGAGGAATTGAGAGGGGGAACAATCAACTCGGGCACAGTTCGGTTCAACCATACCGATTGTGAGGACACCAGTAAATGGCACATTTCAGTTTATTTTGTGGCTATAGGACAGAAAGTAAACAGAAATTTCTTGAAAGGGACAAAGACAGCAAAAAAAATAAAAAAAATATGGGCTCTAAAATTTCTCTGCTCTACCCAAATTAAACTTTTGGTTTTAGATATACTTCAATGCCTACGCACATGATCGCTAACCAATGTTTAAATACGGTTGGAAGAAATTCCTTGTGATGTTTTTACTTCTATATTTAAAAAAAAAAAGAAAATTATACATTTATAAAGTTTGCACTTCTTATACACTTTTTTTTTTTAAACTCTAGATACATTTAGGACATTAGGAACTCTTTGGTATTGGCTACTGAATATTGCATTTCTAATAGCAAATATAACAATTATACATGATAAAAAGGACAGGAAAAAAAAAAATACCAAAATTTGAAAAAGTGGCTATAAAAAAACAAAAAAAAAAACAAACAAAGCTTGTTTATACTCAAGATTTTGCATAGTTTTACAGGCAACTGTGTTTCATAAAAAAGTGCAAAGATAATTGGTATGTGGTACCCCTCAACCAATCAGAAATCATTCTCATTAGTCTGACTATACAAAACTGCTGGATGGCTATACTTTGTTGCCAAGGCCTACTGCACATCAAAAGTTTTCGCAGAAATCAAATAAAGCCTGAAGCAAGTTGGGACATTTTTATGTGCCTCGTCTTACATTAAAGCTCTGCATTTGCTAAGGAGAATTTGACATAATTGTTAATCAAGCTTATCGTTTTCTTCTCACTTCCTATTTGTGCGATAGGCTCACTGCTTTTCCTGGAAGCCTACACATAATTTGAAGTAAAATTTCAGGTACCAACTGACACCAGTGAAATAAATATAACTAAGTGTATCTAAACCCATGAACAAAAATGTAATGTTGCAGCTTAGCAGTCCTTCAATAACGGAGGCTGCATTCGTTTTCTTTTCATGCTTTTTTGCACCTGATGATCTGGACAGTAAGTACATTTTTAAAACTTCCTTTAAGGTGGAACTCAAGGCACAGCTACTTACCCCTCTGGCACCAGCATCTAGTGCCCAGCTTCTTTCAGGTGCCAATCTTTGGCCATTTTGATTGTCCGACGTGGGAGTGACATCATCTCGCAACAATGTATGCGCAGCTCAGTGCATACTCTACAGGGGATTGCAAACAGGCATACAGGTGCCTTTTATTGCATGTCACTGCTGCAATAAAAAGCCTGCCTGTTTGCAGTTTTTCACTTTTGTTCCACTTTAACATCAAGCTGCCCAGTAAAAGTGTCAGAGGATTAAGACAATCGATTTAACATTGACAGGGGTGCTTGCAATGGTCAGCTTCTAGCCAAAACGTGTATACCAAAAAAAAAAAAAAGATAGTTGCCATAACATAATAATAATATATATATTATCTCCATCCAGGTCCCCTGCAAGTTATTGCCATATTGTGCTAGTATGCACTGCACACTAGCACATTATGGCAGAGTTGCCTTTTAAAAACAGTAGCACACAGTCACCGCTCCCAATGTTTGCATCTTCATCTGGCCTTACTTTTGGGTTCGCATCGTCTGACAGTTTGAATGGCCGGGCCGCGATGACGTCACTCCTGCACATGCACACTGGAGTCATGACTCAGCACAGCACTTTCTGCATTGACTGCGCACTCAGTATTCCCTGAATGTAGCAGGGACATCACCAGCAGCTGTGAAAATCTCCTAAACGGCATACGCTCAGGAGATATTGCCTGTACCTACAGGTAAGCTTAAGTGTAGATAAAAGTAAAAAAAATAAAAAAAAATACTTTACTACAGCTTTAAAAAAAAAGTGTAGGCAGAGGTTCAGCTTTAAATTTGTTAGTCCACCTGATTCTTCTAGTCTAGGCCCCTTTCACACGGTCAGACTGTTCAGGTCCGCCTGTCAGTTTTGTCGGCAGACCTGCACGGCCGCTTCATGCAAGCCTATGGAGTGTTGGATGTCAGCGAATGACATCTGACCGGATCTGCCAAAACCAGACGTATGGCGATACATTGCCATCCGTCCATGGTGGATCGGATGAGATCTGATGAAAAACGGACATGCTGTCCGTTTTCATCAGTTCTGTCCATAGGAGACAGCGGCGCTGCACAAGCCCCTCCCCGCTCAGTGAGCAGAGAGGGACCTGTCATCCGCCGGCTCAGCGGAGAGATCTCCCGCTGAGCTGGCGGTCTCCATAGCAATGGAGTCCGTCTCGTGTGAATGAGGGCCAACATTACCCTCTCCCCAGACTGACCATGCTGCTGTCCCTACTGCTTCTCCATCCAGAGTGAAGCCACCCCAAGACATAAGCGTGTGACTTCGCTCACTCACTGTACTGTATCTGTGGCGAAACAGTGTTGTCAGCCTAGGACAAGAATTGTGTAAGGACTACAGAATACACCACCTCTTTATAAAACGGCGTTCTGTAGCTCACAGGGGACCTGGGCAGAGATGATAAGACTGCTGCAGAGAACACAGAAATTACAAGCGCGCTAGATTTCTGGCAGGAACAACAGGTTCTTTTTTTTGCATTTCTAATTATTGAAGGGATAAGTGGATGCGACACTTCCAATAGTATATAACAAATGAAAAAAGAGAAAAAAAAATAAGTAAGTTCATTGTTAGGGTTTACATACACTAAGAAAATATACATTTCTGCTCGAAGGGATTGCTTTTTCTTGATAGAAGTGGAGTTTCACTTTAATATTCAACATTTTGGCAAAGTTCTGTTAGCCGTGGAGACTTTAACTATGGTCTGCAGCAACACAATCAATACTCACTGCACACTCCTCAACTCTCAGAATAACACACAGACAAATATGCACACAATGGATTTCCTGAGTGTGAAGGCTGGAGGTTCCCCACTTCTAGATCCCAAGCCGGATCTTCATCTTCTCATACACCACATAGCTGATACTGACAGCGGGGAGTACTTTCAGGAAGTTTGGAGCTATTCCTCTGTACAGGCCCAAAAACCCTTCCTTGGCTATAATTTTGCGGAAGAGGCCTCCCATGCTAAGTTGAGGTGCGCCTTCTATAGATGCTGCAAAAGATGGAAAGAAAATTCTTTAACAAAAAAAATAGAAATTACGGAAAATCACTCTTATAGTTGACAATTTAAAAATGAGTCATAATTCACACCATAAAATGTTTTACTTTAGTGATTTGACAACAAATTTCCACATTCAGCCTTGTAATTAAAACAATCAACACATCCAGGGATTTTTTTCCTCAGAGAATAGGTGCAGGAACTCAACCATGCCCTGCACCCACTCTGGGCACTTGCATCCCCCTTCTCCCCATCCTGCACTCAGTGGGAGCCACTCAGGAGATCAGATCTGAGGGAGCTAAGCTGTCACTTGTAAACACAGAAGTCCTGCTTCTATGTGTGGTGAGCAGGGAGAAGAGGGCCTGAGCTGGAGGTGGTGGAACCGAGTTCCAACAAGTTTCAGATGAAAAAAAGCCCTGCTTAAAACAAGAGCTGCACACCCCACAACTTTTCACACCTCACGCATGTTTTTGGGACAATGAATAGTCTATGACACCAAGGTGTTTGGATTAGGATGACCCTTGTGGGTACTCATTAGAACTGGTAAACCAAGTTGGATAAAGGATGAAGTGTTCAACCGAATGTAATAAACTACAATTATCCAGGCAAAATATAATAAATGAAACAAAGTTGATAAAAAAAAAAAGGAACATGTTACTCCATTGAACTTCCCCTAACTGCTAAGCTGCTCTGTTCTCCTTGCTGAAGGCTCCAACATGAGGAAGCAAAGCCCTGCCACTTCTAAGATGGCTCCCTCCAAACAGAGGCAGTGCAGAACAAGGCATGGCAAGTAATGAGGGAAAGAAAGCCGGGTCAGCTCATGGATACCACAGGCAATACGGTGACCAGGCCTTTGCCCCCTGCCTGTCTTTTTTTGGGCACAACGTCCAGAGAGCAGTTGTTTTTTAACCACTTAAGCCCAGACCATTTTGCTGGTCAATGTACAGGCCACTTTTTGAGATTCGGCACTGCGTCGCTTTAACTGACAATTGCGCGGTCGTGTGATGTGGCTCCCAAACAAAATTGACGTCCTTTTTTTCCCACAAATAGAGCTTTCTTTTGGTGGTATTTGATCACCTCAGAGCGAAAATTTAGTAAAAAATGCAAAATTATATATATATATACAGTGCAGAAAATAAGTATTTGAACACCCTGCTATTTTGCAAGTTCTCCCACTTGGAAATCATGGAGGGGTCTGAAATTGTCATCGTAGGTGCATGTCCACTGTGAGAGACATAATCAAAAATAAAAATTCCAGAAATCACAATGTATGATTTTTTTAACTATTTATTTGTATGATGCAGCTGCAAAGAAGTATTTAAACACCTGAGAAAATCAATGTTAATATTTGGTACAGTAGCCTTTGTTTGCAATTACAGAGGTCAAACGTTTCTTGTAGTTTTTCACCAGGTTTGCACACACTGGAGGAGGGATTTTGGCCCACTCCTCCACACAGATCTTCTCTAGATCAGTCAGGTTTCTGGGCTGTCGCTGAGAAACACAGAGTTTGAGCTCCCTCCAAAGATTCTCTATTGGGTTTAGGTCTGGAGACTGGCTAGGCCAATCCAGAACCTTGATATGCTTCTTACAGAGCCACTCCTTGGTTATCCTGGCTGTGTGCTTCGGGTCATTGTCATGTTGGAAGACCCAGCCTCGACCCATCTTCAAAGCTCTAACTGAGGGAAGGAGGTTGTTGCCCAAAATCTCGCAATACATGGCCCCCGGTCATCCTCTCCTTAATACAGTGCAGTCGCCCTGTCCCATGTGCAGAAAAACACCCCCAAAGCATGATGCTACCACCCCCATGCTGCACAGTAGGGATGGTGTTCTTGGGATGGTACTCATCATTCTTCTTCTTACTCCAAACACGGTTAGTGGAATTATGACCAAAAAGTTTTATTTTGGTCTCATCTGACCACATGACTTTCTCCCATGACTTCTCTGGATCATCCAAATGGTCATTGGCAAACTTAAGACGGGCCTTGACATGTGCTGGTTTAAGCAGGGGAACCTTCCGTGCCATGCATGATTTCAAACCATGACGTCTTAGTGTATTACCAACAGTAACCTTGGAAACGGTGGTCCCAGCTCTTTTCAGGTCATTGACCAGCTCCTCCCGTGTAGTCCTGGGCTGATTTCTCACCTTTCTTAGGATCATTGAGACCCCACGAGGTGAGATTTTGCATGGAGCCCCAGTCCGAGGGAGATTGACAGTCATGTTTAGCTTCTTCCATTTTCTAATGATTGCTCCAACAGTGGACCTTTTTTCACCAAGCTGCTTGGCAATTTCCCCGTAGCCCTTTCCAGCCTTGTGGAGGTGTACAATTTTGTCTCTAGTGTCTTTGGACAGCTCTTTGGTCTTGGTCATGTTAGTAGTTGGATTCTTACTGATTGTATGGGGTGGACAGGTGTCTTTATGCAGCTAATGACCTCAAACAGGTGCATCTAATTTAGGATAATAAATGGAGTGGAGGTGGACATTTTAAAGGCAGACTAACAGGTCTTTGAGGGTCAGAATTCTAGCTGATAGACAGGTGTTCAAATACTTCTTTGCAGCTGTATCATACAAATAAATAGTTAAAAAATCATAAATTGTGATTTCTGGAATTTTTATTTTGGATTATGTCTCTCACAGTGGACATGCACCTACGATGACAATTTCAGACCCCTCCATGATTTCCAAGTGGGAGAACTTGCAAAATAGCAGGGTGTTCAAATACTTATTTTCTGCACTGTATATATACACACGCGTATAAAAAAAACAAAAAAAAAACTTTTTCCCTCAGTTTAGGCCGATACGTATTCTATATATTTTTGGTAATAAAAAAAAAAAAATGCAATAAGAGTTTTAATGATCGGTTTTCACAAAAGTTATAGGGCCAGATTCACGTACATCTGTGCATTATTGGACCGGTGTAGCGCACCGCCTTTACGTTAGACCAGGGGTGTCAAACTGACGGCCCTCCAGCTGTTGCAAAACTACAAGTCCCATGAGGCATTGCAAGGCTAACAGTTACAAGCATGACTCCCACAGGCAGAGGCATGATGAGACTTGTAGTTTCGGAACAGCTGGAGGGCCGCCAGTTTGACACCCCTGCGTTAGACAATGTAGCGCGCAATCACCTTATTCTCGTCAGTTTTGCGCAGAAATTTGCACCTGCGCAACGTTATTTCAGAGGCGCAAGGCAGAGTAATTCAAATTGGGAAGGACGTGGGTGTGTTACATTGAAATGAGCCGTGACCCCATGCAAATGAAGGGCCGGCCGGCTCGCCCATGCGCGCTTGAAGCAGACCATGGTCAGCACCTCTGTGCGCATGCTCACAACTCGGGAACGGCGCAATCAGTGAAATTGGAAGTGGACTAGGGCAACGTAATGAACTACACAGACAGCATAAATAGACAGACACAAACGCACTTCCTTTGCAAAAGTACATCCCTTTGTTTGTTTGTTTGTTTGTGACGCGTCTTTGAGATATTTGGTGACTGTTTTGCAGAGTGATTTTTGTCTTTTCTTTGTTGTGTTTTTTTCAAAAAAAAATTTTGCTGGACATTTTTTTTTGGTGTGAATGTTTCTGGAATGTGGGGGTGATATTCCTGCCAGAAAAGGGGTGTCACCCTCAGTTTTGGTGGAGAAGGGTTCCCCAGGACCAGGGAGAAGTGATCCCCAGGTCCGTGTGAATGGTGTATGAATGTACAGTGATATAATTGGAGCCGTGGCATGGCGTTGCTGCTCACAAGTCCTGCATGGTGGGCTTGTGCCAATCCAATGTGATGAGGATGTGATGTGTCGGTGCTAGGGACCACAGTGGTGTGCATGCATGCATTCTCATTGTGCCACAATTAATGTGTGTGTTTAACGTGCAAAGATGCCTAATGTGAGCTGGCTCCTGGCTGCTCTTCCCTCAGAAGACGGGGTAGCCTTGGTATGGGGGGTTCCGTATAGGAGTCATGAGATGGGGTCCCAGTGCATATGCAGAGTCACCCGAAGAGATAAGACAGGAGGATGTTAGTAGTGCATGTGCCCCTTGTGATTTCAGCATCATGGGGGCGGGGGGGGGGGGGGACAGTCATGCCTGCCACCCATGTCACTCACCAACCAGCCAGCTGTCCCCATACATGTTCTGTTCAAAATCTGTGGGGATGGGGCTAGGATTGTATATGTAGCTGTCATGGGTGGTGTCATGTGTTGGGCTCCTGCAGGGTTGTGGTTAATTCCAGGATGGCATGAGGGGTGAATCTGAAGATGCGAGACACCTCAGAATCACTCATGCCAAAGATGTCTATGCGTGTGTGATATATCAAGTGAAGAGTGAGGGGCTTGTATCAGATCAGATTATTATATCCATCAAGGTTTTAAAGGGCTATTGAAAGATAGTGAGACCGTGTTTGTAATTTGAATGTATGTTATGTATTGATGTATATATATGTATGTATATTTTTTGTAAAAATGTTTTTTAAAGCAAAGAAAATTTCTTTATCGTACATCACGGGACACAGAGCGGCAATCCATTACTATGTGGGTTATAGAGTCTACCTTTAGGTGTGGACACTGGTGTAATTAACTACACAGGAAGTTCCCTCCCTATATAACCCCTCCCATACTGGGAGCTCCTCAGTTTTTTCATCAGTGTCTAAGGTGTTGGTCACGAATGAACATGTGCTCTAAGGAGCTCCACTGGAGGAATCCATGCTGGATGTAAAAAACCTCCATAAATCCGGATCCGTCCAAGGTGCTTCATAGCCAAAGTGGACGGTACCCGGGCCTCGGTATGAAGAACGAGGTTTAGCCTATAATGCCTCTCTGCGGAGGGCTGGATCCTGGGTTCCAGAACTTTGTGCCTTCCAAGGACCAAATGTTTTTTTCTGCTGCCAGGATGCTATATAGGTCCAGGGGAGTTGGTGTTCCTGCCATGGACCCCGGTCCCTGAAGGTCTAAGACAATACCCACGGTGAAGGGGGAAGATTGGGCCTCTTGCTTAGCAATACCCTGCAGCGTGGAGAAGGTAAGAGGAGGGCCTACGGGACTTGGTTCGACAGTAGGTCCTCCGTGGGGGACTTTGGGTCTCGCCTATATTATGCTTCTATGCATGGGCAATGTAAACCACTATGTCTTCTGAGACAGGATGGTTTAGGGCACCCATATACCTCCCCTAGCCAGCATGCAGCCTTGCCCACCATGTCTGTTAGACAGGATGGCTGCAGTACCTATATATCTCCCCTTGAAGGGGCCGGTACATAAAAAAAAAAAAAAATATGCCCTTAATCCTATACAAAGGATTGTCTTCCGTGAGTAGCTGCAAGTCTTATCTGTGTTTCCACTACTATGGGCAGTAGAAGACATGCCTGATGTTTTTGCTTACCATGCTTTCCAAAAACGGAAGCTTAAGTGTTAGCTGATCTATTGTGTGTCCCACTTCCTCCGCTTCAGGCTCTACCATGTTGCACGTGCTCACCGGCTCAGTGCAGTCGCAGAGAAGGCTCTTCAAAGGGCCCGGACATCAGAGCTCTGTAAAGCTAGGGGGACACAAACGTAAGCACATTGTGTGAGTTGGATACAGATTCATCTAAGACGCCTACTCCGCATCTAGCTGTGCAAATTAGCAGGCATTGTTTGCCAGACTAAGTTCAGCTGTTGATGCACCTGGGTTAAGTGCCTCTGCTTTTAGCTTAGGACTTGGTCTCCCCATTGAATAAGGTCAGGGGTAGGAATATAAAGAGGGATCGCCACCTGAACCTGGTGGACCCTTATTCTCCTCTGTAGAGACTAAGGGTCCTTTCACACGTGCGGTCCGTTTTTTGGTCCGCTCCGTGTGTCCGTGAGCTCAGCGGGGGGGGGTCTCCGCTGAGCTGTCGGGCGGACAGGGCGGTCCCCGCACAATGTGCAGGGACCGCCCTGTCTCTCCTCCGCTATCCACTATGGGGAATCGGATGGAAACGGACCGTCTGTCCGTTTGCATCTGATCCGTTTGGCCGGACGGAAGAAAAATAGGACATTCTTCCGTCCGAAAAAACGGATGCGGATCTAGCGGACGTTAGCGGATGCATCATCCGCTAACGGATCCGCTCCCATAGGGAAGCATTGAGGTCTGTTACCGCACGTCCAAAAAACGGACGAACGGAACGGACGTGTGAAAGGGCCCTTAAACAGCTCATAGATTGAGCCATCAGACCTGTCAGGCAATGCAGCCTCCCCCCAACATTGCAGTCACTCTGCATGTGTTTGTTTTTTGCATCACATTTGTGGTTCTACAAGAGGTTAACTGCTAGGTTCGCAGCATCCTCACAAGAAGCAAAAAAAAAAGGGTGTGCCCCTTTTCCTGCTTTAATCCTGAAACAAAGGGATTAGAAGGCCTGGGGATAAAGCTTCACTGTCAGAGGACAGGAGACAGGAGCTGCAGCCTTACAAAGAGAAGCTATCAAAAGCCCTACAGGTTTTGATTGCACCTGCAGTATTTTTAGAGATTCATGCTGCATATATCTTCCCTCTGTCTAGTCCGCCTAAGCCTCCATCTTCTCCTTGGAGTGTAAAGAGAGGTTTTCCTAGGTGGCTAGTAAGACCTCCATATAGTCCTCAGCCTGGTGTCGGCTTCAGGCTAACCAAATGCATCGGAGGGATGCACAGTTGCGGGCACACATTGCTAACGTCTCTTAATTGAGGAAACGCACATCTGCAGAGGATAATTTCCTCTTTACCAGTCCGCATGTTGCATAATAGAATGCATAAGCATGCATGTTTCTGTCTGTATGGTGCTGCATGTTTGTATGTATAAAAATACTGTATCACACGTGGTTACCTGATCACCCAAATCCTGGATTACCCAAGGATATTTGGTCACACAGAAGGGCTTGTTTCCACAAAAGTGCCTAAGGTCGCATAAAAGATGCTTGAATGCATAAAAATGCTGAATCGCATAAAGACGTTTGTAGGCATAAAAATGCTGAATCACACATGATTACCTGATCACCCAAGTCCTTGTTTTCCCCAAGGATGTTTGGTTACACAGAAGAGGTTTGTTTCCACAGAAATGCCTAAAATCGCATAAAGTTGCTTGAATGCAAAAAAAAAAAAAAAAAGAAGATGCTGGATCACACATGGTTACCTGATCATCAGCGTCCTGGATTACCCAAGGATGTTTGGTCACACAAATAGGCTTGTTTCCACGAAAGTACCTAAAGTCGCATAAAGATGCTTGTATGCATAAAAATGCTGAATCACATAAAGGATGCTTGTATGCATAAAAAGGTTGAATCACACAGGATTACCTGATCACCCAAGTCCTTGATCCCCCAAGGATATTTGGTCACGCAAAGAGGCTTGTTCCCACAGAAATGCCTAGAATCGCATAAAGAGGCCTGAAGGCATAAAAATGCTGAATCATACAGGATTACCCGATCACCCAAATCCTAGATTACTCAAGGCCTAATAGGATCGCTTAAAGATGCTTGAATGCAAAAAGAAGCTGGATCACACAGGGTTGTTGGATCAACAGAGTCCTGGATTACCCAGGGATACTTGATCACATAGAGGCTTGTTTCACAGAAATGCCTAAAGTCGCATTAAGATGCTTGGGTGCATAAGGATGCTGGAACACACAGGGGTGCTTGGTCACACACGAGTCCTTGGTCACACACAAGAGTCCTTGGTCACACACAAGAGTCCTTGGTCACACACAAGAGTCCTTGGTCACACACAAGAGTCCTTGGTCACACACAAGAGTCCTTGGTCACACACAAGAGTCCTTGGTCACACAAGAGTGCTTAAAATGCATAAGATGTTGATCGCATGGAAGATGCTGCATCGCATGCATGGTTACTTTAAAGTTGCACATGGCGGCTTAATTATGCAATACAGGATGTCTTGTGTTTGCATAGAGATACGTGTCTGCATGGGTTCATGTTGCACATTGTTGCATAACACGTTTATAGCGCATGCTTGCTTGCAAAGATGCTCGTTCCAGAGCACACATGCTATATGCATGTTTGGCGTGAGACATATTGATATGATTTCATGCTTCCAAGAACACACGCTGCCATGTACACACGCCTCCATTGAGGCATATGGCTTTAACACTTGCCACATACACATATGGGGAGCCAGTTGCATATGTGTTTATTTACTTGGGACTGCAGAGGTTGTCTGCGTTTTGCAGGGGAACAGCACTATCTCCAGTTGGTGGTCTTGCCCTTTTGGGTTAGCCTCCGTGCCTGGGTTGTCAGGGTGCTAGGGCCCGCCTCTAGCAGGTCTGTAGGCCCAGGGTATAGCAGTAATGGCATACCGAAGCAGACTCCTGCTGATTGATCAGTCAGCAGCATGGCTGGACCTAAGGGTGTCCAGCATGGTCAGGTATCTGGATCTCCTGGGTTAGGATTCCAGTCTAAGATACATTCTTCATTGGCAAGAAGCTGGGTATGTTTTGTACAAGGAGAGTCCTTTTGGCCTCAGACAAGACCATCGCTATGAGAAAGTTGGTCTAGGTGGTTACGGCAAGGAACAGTTCCTTACTTTTGGCCTTCTGCTTAAGGCACTAGGGAAGATGCTGGCTTCATTCAGGACAGTTCCCTATACTAACTTTTATTCAGGACTGTTATAAACAGTATTGTGTTGGCCTAGAAAGAGTGGATCTTGACCTAGCATTATCCAAAGAACCTGGTCCCAGAGATATGCTGGAATTCCTCTTGGTGGTTCTTAACTAAAGGGTTGCCAGGTCAGGTAGAGGCCTTGGCCTAGGGGAAGTAGTCAAGCTCCAAGGGGGCCGTGTCTGTCAGCTAGAGCTACCGATGGAGCATCTGGCTTAGGGGCCTGAACGTTCAGGTGGCTGGTTGGTTCGGTCAGAGTTCAATCAGACTATACCATATTAAGTGATTTACTTAATTTACCAAGGAGGAGCTTGTGCCTTGCCTATTGACATTCGTCATTTCATGAAATGCAGAATTGGCAGGCGATTCGCTGGAGCCGTCAACAAGTGTCTCCGGGAGAATGACCTCTACACCCCAACTGTGTTCCTGACCAAGGGCCACAGAAATAGTACCCTGTACATAAGATGTATTGGTGTCCAGACTCAACAAGAAATTGAACAGCTTGGGGTCAAGGACAAGGGATCCACCCGCATGCGGGGAAGATGTGTTAGTAATCTGGTGGGACCAGTGGTCACTGGTTGTGTCTCTCCCCCCAGTGCTGCGGCGTTTGTGGCTTTTATGCAACATTAGAGGACGGCGGAAGCTGGCCTAAATACTCCTGCATAGCCCCGACGACCTTTTCTGTGCAGGGACAGTAGGGGGTGGTAGTAGAGGACCCACGGTCCCTTACATCTTGTCCAGGCCTACTTCGAAGGGGGTATTACATCCTGTCTTGCAATAGGTGAATTAATGGTCTGGCTATTTTAGCCCACATTCTTCAGAATCGGGGCTTTTAGAATCGGCGGCACTTCCTTGATTCATACAGGAAAGCTGGCCTCCAGGACCAGATATCCTAGGATCTGGAAGGCCCATGTTCCTGGTGTGAAACAGATGGTGGCATCCTTGGAAATTTGTCAAAGATAAAATTCCTGCCTTCCTGCATTTGGAAAGGAGACAGAGCTAACCTTAAGTTACATCAAGGATCCGATCTCGGCCTGGCTTTCAAAAGGTCGCTTGCTTCACACTCTCTTTGTTCTGAGCCATTATACAAGGGGTGACGCGCATAAGTCCACCAGTTTAGTCGCCCTTGTGCTCGGAGGATTGGCTCTAGTTTTGTCAACTTACAGGGTCAGCTCCGTGGGCCGATGCACCATATTTCCCTTCAGCCTTTAACAAGGGAATTGGTGTTCTTGGTTGTGGTAGCCTCCAAGAGAGTTTCAGTATTGGCAACTTCTTGGTATAAATCCAGACTTACCTATTCTTACAAGTAGGGTAATGTTAATCCTCACCCAGCCTTATTTACTAGAGGGATCTAGTGTTCATTTGAATCTAGATATTCTTCCCTTCCCCTTTTTCAAAACCTTGTTTTCGGAAGGAAAGGTTATTGCTTTCTCTCAGTAGAGATGAGAGCAGTTAGATATCTATCTGAAGGTTCAGAGATAGAAGGCTGAAGTTTTTATTGTGCTGCCAGAAGACCCTAGATGTGGGCAGGCAATGTTCAGTTCCGTTATTTAAATGGTTACACTCTCTCTCCTTGGAGTAGAAGGGTCAAGGCCTATCTGAAGCGGCTGCTCGGATACGGAAAGCTGAGGCCCCAGGAAAGGGCAGGCAGCGTCTAAAATCAACTGTTTTCAAGATTGAATTATCAGGGTATTATTCAGGCTTGTGGTTCAGAGAGTGGGACTCCCCCTGCTTCTTGGGGGGGGGTGCTCCGTACCAGGATAGTAAGCGCTTTATGCGCGATGCTTTACCGAGCCTTTATGACGCAGATTTTCAGGGCCGCAACTTGGCGTCTGTGCTTAGGTTCACTGATTCTTGTCAGATGTACATAGGAGGGCAAAAGGATGCAGCTTTTTGGCGCAGTATGCGGCAGGCAGCATTGTAGGTCCTCACGTCTGATGGCGGTCTGCGTTGTTTGTGTCTCCCTCCCCTCAGTAAGCATTGCTTTCGGACATCCCACATAGTAATGGATTGCCGCTCTGTGTTTCCCGTGATGTACGATACAGAAAATAGGATTTTTTATCACAGCTTACCTGTAAAATCCTTTTCTTGGAGTACATCACGGGACACAGAGCTCCCGCCCCTCTTGTTTGGGGATATTGGGACACTTATTGCTTTGCTACAAAAACTGAGGAGCTCCCAGTATGGGAGGGGTTATATAGGGAGGGAACTTCCTGTTTAGTTAATTACACCAGTGTCCACACCTGAAGGTAGACTCTATAACCCACATAGTAATGGATTGCCGCTCTGTGTCCTGTGATGTACTCCAAGAAAAGGATTTTACAGGTAAGCTGTCATAAAAAAATCCTATTTTTTTGGTAAAAAAAATAAAAATCCTCTCCCATGCCCTCCTCCTTCTTTGCTCATCTAAAGTCAGTAGTATAGCTATGAGCATGGATGCCACTGGCATGTTGGCATACAGTTTTTTGGGCAGCAAGTGTGACTGCTCAGCTCCTCACTAACAGTGTTGCTTTCTCTGACATGTAGACGAATTGTCTAATTTTATACCACCTTTTATATGGTCTAATTTTAGACCGGCCGTGCAGCTGTTGCGCACAGCGCTTAGCCTGCGCTGCACCAACGTTCTTTTGTGGATCCCCGTAACTCCCTCATTAGCATATTTGAATAGCAAATCAATGGTGTGTCTAGCGCAGTTTTGCACGGACGGATGCGCCTGTCTATCGAAATTACGCTGGACAAAAAAGTAGATTTCTTGCGTATCTCGTTTTGGGGATGCGGAGTATCGAAACGCATGCGCAAATTTAGACTTTCGCCGCGCATCTCCTGTTACGACGGCGTAATCACTCTGTGAATCTGGCCCATAGTGTCTACAAAATAGGGGATAGAATTATGGCATTTTTATTATTATTTTTTTACTAGTAATGGTGACGATTAGTGATTTTTATCATGACTGCGACATTATGGTGACTCATCGGACACTTTTGACCAATTTTTGGGACCACTGTCATTTTTTCATTTTTATAGCGATCCGTGCTATAAAAATGCACCGACTACTGTGAAAGTGACACTGGCAGTAAAGGGGTTAACCACTAGGTGGCGTTGAAGGGGTTAAGTGTGCTTAGGGACATGTTTTAACTGTAGGGGGGATGGGCTTACTGTGACACTACAGTGATCACAGCTTCCGATTACAGGAAGCTGTGCAGTGGCGGCTGGTGCTCAAAATTTTTTGGGGGGGGGGGAGGGGGGCAAAAAAAAAAAAACACAGCCACTGTGCCATCAAACGCAGCTACTGTGCCCATCAAACACAACAATACATGAATCTATGTATTGTATTTCAGTGACGGTGCAGGAGAGAGAGGGGGGGCTGCGCTCCTGCGCCCTCTATGGACGCACCGGCACTGAAGCTGTAGTCCCTGTCCTGTCACTAGGAAGACTGGGGAAATGCTCATTTACATAAGCATACATACACATATACACGTCCCTCTTCCAGTCCGTGCCATGTGTGCTGGTTGGCAAAAAAATAGTCACGTGCCTTTAAATAGGATAAATCTATTGTGTGTACAAAACTTTGTGAAACCATTTATTTTTTATTATTTTATATTAATATTATGCCAGTTAACACATCCATCATTTTGAATTGTGCTGCCCAGGTGTAGTATGATTCTGGTACAATGGTTTTAATTTTATACATTTTCTTTTTACAATGGACATGCATACATAATTTTTAAGGTAAACTGCTGGAGTGAATTGGCAAAGCTACATAGGGTACAGGATTGTGGTTTTCTGAATTGTGCTTACTTTCATCCCCCTATTAGAGAGCTCTTCCACCCTTCCGGAGCTTTTTATTGCAGCAAGCGCGTTGTCAGGGAAATGCCCATAACATTTTGGACAGACAAAATTATTGGCTGCAAAGCGGAGCACTGAAAGAGAAAGTGTGCCAGCTTGGCAACATGAAGAACAAAGATCTCTGGACTGGGAACATGAGCTTAAAGTGGTTTCAAACCTTTACATATACCCAGTGAAGTGACTGGCCTCAGGTGATACACAGAGATAAAAAAAATCCTCCGAAATAAGTTGTTCCCGTTTATCGAAAGCCGTCTTTCCCCTACATTCAAAGTTCTGGATTTACACAGGATCTCTCATCTCTGAAAAGCAGGGGGCAGGGAGCTAAAGTTATATTAGTGAGGAGAGCTCATTGGAGAAAAAGAACACACACTCCTTCACACAGCATACAGGAACAGAGCTGAGGCTGACAATGAGCTGGAGATCCCTCCCCTGTCACCAATTTTTTCTTGGTGTCAGGAAAACTTGTCTTAAGTGACTCATGCCGATAGAGGAACAAGACAGGGGACAGAAATGACACTTAGTTCTCTGGATTAAGACAAGCACACACTATAGAGGGATATGCGTTCATATTTGACGCATCAGAGGTTTACAACCACTTGAAGTGTAGTCTGTTACATTTGCAACGTACTCATCAACAGATGTAGCCTACCTGCCCTATTCCCAGATTTCTTCTTTAAAAGCTAAACTCCAGTCCAGGTAGATATCAAACACCAATTAAGGCAGGTACATATTAGCAAAACATTTTTAAATGCAACTACCTACAATCTGTCTGGATATCAGTAGTTTCTTAATCCACTGTACAGCAGCGCTGCTGGGTGGATTAAGTCCTGGTTCACATTGATACGATTTAAAATGTCAAAATCGGCGGCATGTTCTAATCGGTGCAACGCCACATCTGCGGCGCTGCACCTATGCAGAAACCTGCACAGAGGTCTCTAAAATCATGGCCGATGGGTGTCCATGGAAGTATGACACAGTATGGGCTCCTTGGCTCTCCTCTTAAGGGCCCTGGGCCTTGTCTTATGTGTTCCCGGGGGAGGGTGTGTGGGGTTTGGGGTTTTTGTCTTGTTTTTGTCTAATTGTGGACCTACCTTTTTGCCGTTGGTTTTATTTGAGTGACATATTGCCTGTTCTGCCTGATCAAGGTTATCTCCTGTACGCTGATGTTCCTTGTTATATGTCCTGTTTTGTACCATGTCAAGAGGTATACTGTACTACATGATTTTCTTTTACAATAAAGCACCTTTGTTTGTTAAAAAAAAAAAAAAAATCGCGTCCGAAATTGGGACGGACAAGCGGGAATGAAATCTTGCGAGTTTAGCTGAACTCACTTGGCTTCATTCCCACAGCCCAGTATGAACCTGGCCTGAAAGCCAACAAAGCTTAACCGCTTAACGCCCGCCGCACGACTATGTACGTCCACAGAATGGCACGTACAGGCAGATGGGCGTACATGTAACGTCCCTGCCTTCTAGCAGGTCGGGGGTCCGATCGGAACCCCCTCCGCTGCATGCGCCGGGCGGCTTACCTCCGGGAGCGATCCGGGACGAGGGGGCGGCCATTCATTTTTGTCCGCCCCCTCGTGATCGCTCCCAGCCAATCCCCTGAGACTCCGCTGTGTCACTTCCTCTGCCTGTGTAATGTAAACACTGGCAGAGGAAGTGATGTGAGCTCTCCCCTCGGCGGTATTTTCAATCCGCCGAGAGGAGAGAAGACTCACAGTAAGTTGCACCAACACTACACACATAGGCACATTTAACCCCCCCCCCCCCCCCAGCCCCCTGTCACACTGACACTGATTGCAGTGATCATATATTTACCGATCACTGCATTTAGTGTTGGTGTGACAGGTAGTTAGTGTTAGGTCCAGGGTAGCCCCGTACCCCCCCTAATAAAGTTTTAACCCCTTGATCACCGCCCTAGTTAACCCTTTCACCCCCTATTGCCAGCGTCACTAAGCGATCGTTTTTCTGATCGCTGTATTAGTGTCACTGTTGCCGCTAGGTAGCCAATTTTTTTTTTAATTGCAATTTTTTTTTTACTATAGACATGTGGCTGAATACATTTTAGCCTAAATGTTTGACTAAAATTTAGTTTATTCGATTTTTCTTATAACAAAAAGTAAAAAAAAGGGATTTTTAAATACAGCTTACCTGTAAAATCCTTTTCTTGGGAGTACATCACGGGACACAGAGCGGCATATTCATTACTATATGGGTTATATGGAGTACCTTCAGGTGTGGACACTGGCAATCTCAAACAGGAAGTCCCCTCCCTATATAACCCCCTCCCCTAGAGGGAGTCCCTCAGTTTTGTAGCAAGCAGTATGCCTCCCAAAATGGTCACCCAAAAGAGGGGTGGGAGCTCTGTGTCCCGTGATGTACTCCAAGAAAAGGATTTTACAGGTAAGCTGTATTTAAAAATCCCTTTTTCTTTCTCGTACATCACGGGACACAGAGCGGCATATTCATTACTATATGGGATGTCCGAAAGCAATGCTTTAATGAGGGGAGGGAGACATCTTCCAAAGAAGGATTCAATTTAGAGGTAAACTCAAATAATAATAATAATTCCAATTTAGTCAAGAAAAAACTTTCTTTTTTTTTTTTTTTTTTTCTTTTTTACAACCAAGGGTGCTTCTGATCCCGAGGATCTCAAACTGCAGCCTGTAGTACTGCCTGTCCAAAGGCAGAATCTGCATTCCTTCTCACGTCTAGTTGATAAAACTTTGTAAACGTGTGGACTGATGACCACGTTGCCGCCTTGCATATCTGAGCCATAGAGATCTGATGGTGTGCTGCCCAGGAGGCGCCCATGGCCCTGGTAGACTGGGCCTTTACCGACAAAGGAGGAGGCAACCTCTTCAAACCGTAGGCTTGAATGATTAATTGTCTAATCCATCTCGAGATGGTGGATTTTGCAGCTGCCTGCCCCTTCTTGGGGCCATCTGGTAGAACGAATAACACATCTGTCTTCCGGATCTTTTCTGTAGCTTTAAGATAGGCCTTCATGGCCCGGACAATATCCAAGGTATGCAGCAACCCCTCCTTTCTAGATGTGGGTTTTGGAAAGAAGGATGGAAGTACCAAATCCTGGTTCAAGTGAAATTTGGATATAACCTTTGGTAGAAAGGAAGGATGGGGCCGGAGAACTGCCCTGTCCTTATGCAGAACGAGATATGGTTCCTTACACAATAAGGCTGCTAATTCTGACACTCTCCTGGCCGAAACTATGGCGACCAAGAATACCAACTTTCTTGTCAGTAAGACTAAAGGAATCTCAGCCAACGGCTCAAAGGGTTGTTTCTGTAGAGTGGACAGGACAAGATTTAAGTCCCATGGACAAATTGGTGACTTGACAGGAGGATTAATACGCAAGACCCCCTGTAAGAAGGTCTTTACCAGCGAGTGGGTGGCCAGCGGCCTCTGAAACCACACTGACAGAGCTGAGATCTGTCCCTTGATTGTGCTTAGTGCCAGGCCTTTATCCACTCCTAGCTGGAGAAAACTTAACACCCTATCAATAGTATATTTGCGGGAATTCCATCTTTTGGATTCACACCAGCCTACGTAGTTCCTCCACACCCTGTAATAAATCACCCTGGAGACCGGCTTTCTAGCCCTAATCAGGGTAGGAATTACCTGCCTAGACAGACCTCTACCCCTGAGAATCAGGGATTCAGCCTCCAGGCCGTCAAATTTAGACGCTGTAATGTAGGGTGGAGGATCGGGCCTTGTGAGAGTAGGTCTGGTTGTAGAGGAAGAGTCCAAGGGTCTCCCACTGCCATCTTCAGGACTAGTGAGTACCAAGTCCTCCGGGGCCAAGCCGGAGCTACTAGAATGACTGGCTTGTGCTCCACTCTGATCCTGCGCAACAGGCGAGGGAGTAACTGTAGCGGAGGGAATGCATATAGAAGTTTGAATTGATGCCAGGGGCAAACCAACGCATCGGTTCCGCAGGCCATAGGATCCCTCGCTCGAGACACGAACCTGTCTAGTTTCTTGTTGAACCTGGATGCCATTATATCTACGTCTGGCATTCCCAACCTCTGGCAGATTGTCTGAAAGACCTGGGGATGCAGAGACCACTCCCCTGGCAACAGACTCTGGCGACTTAAGAAGTCTGCCTGCAGGTTGTCCACTCCGGGAATGAATATCGCCGAAATGCAGGGTACATGCACCTCTGCCCACTGAAAAATCAAGCTCACCTCCCTCTGAGCGGCCCGACTCCTGGTTCCCCCTTGGTGGTTTATGTATGTCACCGCCGTGGCATTGTCTGACTGGATTCTCACCGGGAACCCCTTTAATCTGGAGGTCCATGCCAGAAGGGCTAGGCGAGCAGCTCTGATCTCCAAGATATTGATGGGGAGCTGCCTCTCTGCTTTCACCCAAGTTCCCTGGCGAGAGAACCCCTCGAAGACCGCCCCCCAGCCTGCCAGGCTGGCGTCTGTGGTAACTACCTTCCAGACAACAGGGCTGAAGGATTTTCCCTTTAGAAGATTCTGGGGGTTCAACCACCAGGCCAGGCTTTGTCGGACCCTTGATGATAGCGTCAAAGGGGACTCTAAGGCATGTGCCCTCTTGCCCCAGGCTGCTAGAATGGCTGCCTGTAGGACGCGAGTGTGGATCTGAGCGTATGGTACTGCCTCGAACGTGGCCACTAGCTTGCCTAGTACTCGCATACACAGGCGAATAGTTGGTTTTTTCTTGTTTAGAACCAACTGAACCAACCCCTTGATAGCCTCGATCTTTACCAGGGGCAGGAACACCCTTTGCTGTTCTGTGTCTAACCTCATGCCGAGGTATTCCAACTGCTTTGTAGGCTGGAACGCTGACTTTCCCCGGTTTAGGACCCAGCCGAATTCTTCGAGGTACCGAACCGTGAGGTTTACTGCCTTTTGCAGACCCGGCCGTGAGTGATCTATGATTAAAAGGTCGTCCAAGTATGCTAGGACTGTGACCCCTTGGATCCTTAAATTGGCCAGAACTGGGGCTAGGATCTTCGTGAATACCCGGGGGGCCGTGGCCAGCCCGAAGGGGAGCGCCCTGAATTGGAAGTGTCGCTGCCCCACCGCGAAGCGTAAAAATCTTTGATGCGACTGAAAGATTGGTACATGAAGGTAAGCATCCTTTATGTCTATGGAGGCCAGAAAATCGTCCTTCTGAAGCGCGGCGGCTGCTGACCGGATGGATTCCATCCGGAAGGAACGAACCCTTAGGTAACCGTTTAACCTCTTTAGGTCCAAGATTGGCCTGACATCGCCGTTGGGCTTTGGTATGACAAAGAGATTGGAATAGAAACCTAGCCCTTGCTCTTGGGCTGGCACCTCTATTATTACGTCCTGGCAGAGCAGGTGATCCAAAGCTGCCAGCAATGAGGCCTTCCTTGCTGGATCCCTTGGTAGCCTTGATTCTTGAAAATGAGGCGGAGGACACCTTAGAAACTCCAGTCTGTAGCCTGTGGTTACAGATGCCCGGACCCCTTTGTCGGGGATCTTGGCTTCCCAAACTTCTGAGAAGAAACAAAGCCTTCCCCCCACCCGCGAGAGTGGGGGCGCCCCTTCATAAGGCAGACTTAGGGGCTGTCTTTGTCGGCTTGCGATACCATGGCCTCTTACCCCCAGGGGCCTGTCCCTGCGATCTACTGTTAACGTTGGATCGTGCAGGCGGCCGTCGATACTGCCTGGAATTTGAGGGCCCCGAGACAGGAAAGAGCTGCCTTTTAAATGTAGGACCCCGGAATGTCTTTTTGACCGGTAAAAGGGTACTCTTGCCATTTGAAATAGTCTGAATATATTTATCCAGATCCTCTCCGAAGAGTCGTCCTCCATGGAAGGGAAACCCTGCCAGAAGCTTTTTGCATGGGGGCTCCGCCGCCCAGTTCTTCAACCATAAGAGCCTTCTCATGTGCACCAAAAATAGTGATAAACGAGAGGCCTGCTGGATGGAATCTTTTATAGCATCTACAGCAAAACACAGAGCTCTGGGAATGTCAGAAAACTCTTCTGCTTGTTGGGTAGGCATGTCCTTTAACATTTCTTTCGTCTGGTCTTTTAACGCCTGACAAACACCAATCGCAGCCACAGCTGGCTGTACCACTGCTCCTGCCGTAGCAAAGGATGCTTTTAAAAGTGTCTCTAACCGTTTATCAACCGGATCTTTAAACATATGTATGTTTTCCACCGGGCAAGTTAGTGATTTATTCACACATGAGATGGCTGCATCCACTACAGGGAGCCTCCACCTCTTGGAGAATTTTTCCTCCATGGGGTAAATGACCGCAAATCTTTTCGGTGGCAGAAAAATCCTGTCCGGCCGTACCCAATCCCGAAAGATCAATTCCTCCAAGAGAGGATGGACCGGAAACACTGCGTTGCTTAACGGAGCTTTCAAAGAGCCCAGAGAGGATACCGGAGGAACCTGAGGCTCTGGCAATGGTAAACTAAATGCCGAGCGGACCATGTCCGTCAAAGACTGTACCCACAGTCTTTCTGTCTGGGAGTCTGAAAATGGTTCCTCAGAGGCAGATCCCTCAATCCCTGAACCTTCTTGGTTCAGGTCTAGTTGATCCTCCTGTGATTCCAATTCCTCCGGAGAGAGAATCTCAGCATCTGAGGATACACCTCTTGGTGATGGGGATCTAACCCGTTTCTTGCCAGGAATAGCTCTAGCGATCAATGCTGCTATTCTCTCTTCTAGCCCCCCTAGGGATACAGCTAGCATCTCCTCTGTGATAAACACAGGGCTGGGCTGATCTGGGCCAGCCTCCGCACCAGATCCCCCTAATGGCTCATCCAAGGCGCCCTTTATGTTAATAAGTTGCGGGGAAAGTATCGGCATATCATCAGAATCAGAAGGGGAACCCCTTTGTTTTTTGGTCTTTTTTGTACCCTTTGACCCCGAACCTTTGGAAGCCATAATACAAAATCGAGGGACTCCGCCAGAACAACAGACTGTAGTGGCCAGGAGTACAAACCCAGAGCTTAGGGGACAATAGATCACTAATGCCCAAAAACTGATGGGATCCCGTATGTTTTCTCTCTTTTTTTTTTTTTTTTTTTAAAACATACAGTGACCCCCAAACTTAGTTTGCCAGCCTCCAACCTGCTGAAAAAAGGGGGATTTTCTTGGCTTAACAAAAAAGGCTTTGGAACAAAGTCCAGCATGTACTACCCCTCTTCCGCCACCGGGAGTCACTGTTCTGCCGCTCTGCGTCCTCTCCTTCTGAAATCAGCCTCAGACTGAGCACTGACAAAGCCTGCTGATCTATAACAGCACAAGGCGCGCCCCTGTATGACGCCGCAGGCACGCCCCCCCCCCGCCCTCCTGTCTGAACGGCGCAAAAAACGTCTATAAGACGTGCGCGCGCGCGTATGCCGGAACAGGAGGAACATGGAGGAGCCGCGCTGCTGGAGACCCAGGACTGCAGAAACAGGCGGCAGATTCAAACCCCCGGCCAGGTAGGACTCTCCAAAAGGCCCCTAGGGATCCTTACTAGTCCTAGGAAGAAAGCAGCAGGTTAGCTAGCAACACATTCTTAGACAGGGGAACCTAGTGATGGGGGAAAAAAGGTGTCATCCTGTCTCTCTCAGACATAGTGAGCAAGGTTGCCCATGCAGAGCATACTTAGGCTATCCCCCTTTTAGGTTACCCCGGAGAGCCTGCTGTCGAACCAAGTCCCGCAGGCTCCCCCTTACCTGCTCCATGCTGCAGGATGTTTGTCAGCAAAACGATCCAATCTTCTCCCATCTCCGTGGGTAGCGTAGTAGACCTTCAGGCCCTGGGGTCCTATGAAGGTACCCACTGTCCTGGACCTATATAGCACCCTGGCAAACAGGAACTTATGGTCTTTACAAACTCCAAGTCCTGGGCCCAGGGTCCAGCCCTCCAAAGAGGAGCATTATAGGCAAAACCCCACGGTTTGGGGCCCGGGTACTGTCCACTTTGGCACTGAGGCTCCTTGGACAGATCCGGTTAGCCCGCCCTTAATCCCAAGGATGTGGAGCAAAGCTATTCCGTGACCAACACCTAAGACACTGGCGAAAAAACTGAGGGACTCCCTCTAGGGGAGGGGGTTATATAGGGAGGGGACTTCCTGTTTGAGATTGCCAGTGTCCACACCTGAAGGTACTCCATATAACCCATATAGTAATGAATATGCCGCTCTGTGTCCCGTGATGTACGAGAAAGAAATATTGTTTTTTTCTTTTTAAATGTCGCTCTATTTTTGTTTATAGCGCAAAAATTTAAAATAAATCGCAGAGGCAATCAAATACCATCAAAAGAAAGCTCTATTTGTGGGAAGAAAAGGACGCAAATTTTGTTTGGGAGCCACGTCGCACGACCGTGCAATTGTCTGTTAAAGCGACGCAGTGTCGAATTGTAAAAATGCCTCTGGGCATTTAGCAGCATATTGGTCCGGGGCTTAAGTGGTTAAGAAGTAAGCGACAGTTCTAGTGACCAAATCAGGCCTGCAGTGCGCATGTGCTGACAGTAGAGCGAGTAGAGTCATGGCTTTGTATTGGGGTGCTGCTCCCTCTCTGTCCAATCAGCAGGCTAGGATTGGTCTTCGACAAAGCTATGGTACTACATGGGGGTTGAGGACCAGTTTTGTGTGGTAGGGTTGCTTAGAGTACAAAGCAGTTGCAGAGAGGTACAGATTCTTTGGTAAATTAAACAGTTGTCATGTATTTCAATAATTAAAGTTAGTATTCTGACGAAATTTTGATGATCACATCATTTTGATAAATCATAAAACAGACATAAAATGGGATGACCAGATCAGGTCTTAGGACAATAACACTGTATTATAGGGAAGCTAATGAAGACAGTTATACACACTGTATTAATGCTTTCATAGACGAGGAGAATATCAAATATCAGAAATTAAGATATGCAATAGATGTTTTTTGCGAAAGCATTGTATGCTCCCAAAAGTCACAAAATCCTGTTTCTGCAGTAATATGTTTCCGCTAATGAGTTAATCATGGTGTGCAGTAACACAGATAGTTGCCAGGGCCACTAGTCAATTTGGCTGTACATCAGGGTGATCAAATCAATCAGTTCTGCCCATTTGGCATCCAGATCACAGGCAGTTCAATGAGTGTTAGCGCTAATGGATGCTGTGCTTACACTCATTGTATGAATTCTACAAGGCAAATCTCTGCACCCGTGCCATGATTCAGGCTCCGCTCATTTCACAGGCACACACAATATGCAACTATCCTACGAAGAGACAATAGTAGATACACACACTAGAGATAGATATATCTATCTATATCTATATCTATTTTTAACACACATATCTACCTGTATATTTTAAATACAGACACTATATATATATATATATATATATATATATATATATATATAGATATATACACACACATATACACACACACACACACACACACTAATATAAAGAAAAGAAGAACCCCTTGCAAACAAAAGCCCCTATTTTGGTAAAGTTTGCCAAATCGGATAAATTGTATCTTTTACCTTGAGCTTGCATTCTTGTCCTGATGAGAGCTAATGGATAACTGGCTAGTTGGCCACAGGTACTGGAAGCAGTGCCACATCCCAGCAGGACCAGGACCCCAGGGTTGGCCGAATCTGTAGCATATTTTTGCAGCCAAGCATTCTTCAGAGTCTGCAGGAGGCAAACGGGGATAGAAGTTATTTCTAGTAGAAGCTAACCAGCTAAAAAAAATTAAAAAAGGTCAGAAAAGAAAGATATTGTGAAATATATATTTCGATACAATGTGGATCAGGGATTCCCGGTTCTCCATTTGTATCTCAGGGACACCAGGAAAGAAACAGGGTTCGAATAGACAGCCAATGTCTCTACAAAGAGAACCTGTCATCACAGTAATAAACTCCTCTCCTGCACATACCGACTACAATGATACCCTCTGTGCCTCATGTGACAGGTCACACTCCCACCCTGGGCAGAGATTTTCCAGCTCAAAGGACCAAAAAAATCTAAGAGCCATCAGACAGAGAGATCTTCACTGGGCCAGTTTACTCCGCATGCAAAAGTGGTTGAAAACCCTTTTTTAAACAACTTTATGCTACAGGTAAGCCTATATTAAGGCTTACCTGTAGCTACCCAGGATATCCCCTAAACAGTTTAGGAGATATCCCCCTGTGTCTGCATATGTGTAAGTCATCGGCACATGCGCACTGGGGCAAACTGAATAAAATGGCACCTATGTTACCAGCGGCTCCTGCATGCATGCGCGGGACTCACGTCATCACGGCTCTGGCCAATCACAGCGAAAGTAACTCTAAGGCCGCATACACACGGAGGGACATGTTCGATGGAAACGGTCCACGGACCGTTTTCATTGGACATGTCTCCTCTGGATTTTCGTCCGGCAGTGTGTACACACCATCGGATCAAAATCCGATTTGTCCGCCGGTCAGACATGTCCACTAGCCCATACACACGATCGGATTTGTCCGCTGAACTGGTCCGTCGGACCAGTTCCAGCGGACAAATTCGATCGTGTGTACGCGGCCTTAGACAACATTTCGGCAGCCGCAGGGCGAGACATGAACCAGTGCGGGGGCTTTGATCTGAGGTAAGTAATACATAATGAGCTAGTATACTATGCATACTAGCTCATTATGCCTTTGTCTTGCAGGGTTTTTTTGAGGGGTATTTTTTTGGACAAGGATTTACTTTCTCTTTAACCCTTCACACTCAAACAGTAATAAACTCAGTGGCACCCATTGAGATTGATTTACTAAAACCTGAGCGTGCAAAATCTGCTGCAGCTCTGCATAGAAACCAATCATCTTCCAGGTTTTATTGTCAAAGCTTACATGAACAAGCTGAAATTAGAAGCCGATTGGCTACCATGCACAGCTTCACCAGATTTAGTCTTGCCAGACAGGAAGCATGCAAATTCACTTCCAATGGGGGCACTAGTTGTTACCTGGGAGTCCAAGGGATTCCTCCTTACTCCTGTTTGGCTACGGGACAGGAAATGAGGGAAAATCTCCCTATTGGGACACAGATGGCAAAATTAAAAATGTAATAAAATTGCCTATAGTTCTACTTTAAAGCCATAGTAAACCTTGTTTTTTATTTAGTTTATTTAGTCACTTACTGAGAATGTAGCTTCTACATATTTGAATCCTTGCCTATATTTAGGGACTAGAACTGGGCCTTCCTATACTGTGTGCATCAATAGAAACACACGGCTCCGTAGCTTAGGATAGCAAAAGTTTCCCTTACTTTCCCAGCAAACTCGCCTGACCTGAACCCCATAGAGAATCTATGGAGCATTGCCAAGCAAAAGACGAGAGACACGAGACCAAAAAATGAAGAAGAGCTGAAGGCCACTATTAAAGCATCCTTATCTTCTTCCATAACACCTCAGCAGTGACACAGGCTGATAGCTTCCATGCCACGCCAAATTGAGGCAGTAATTGCTGCAAAAGGGGCCCAAACCAAGTCCTGAGTACATATGCATACTTATACTTTTCAGAGGTCCGATATTATTCTATGTACAATCCTTCTTTTATTGATTGCATGTAATATTCTAATTTTCTGAGATTGTGGATTTGGGGTTTTCATGAGCTGTAAGCCATAATCATCACAATTATGACAAATTATGGCTTGAACTATCTTGCTTTGCATGTACTGAGTCTATCTCATATATTAGTTTCACCTTTTAAGTTGCATTAGTGAAATAAATGAACTTTTGCACAATATTCAAATTTTTGAGTTTCACCTGTATATCGATGATTAAAAGGGGTTGTAAAGGTTCGTTTTTTATTTTCTAAATAGGTTCCTTTAAGCTAGTCTAGTGCATTGTTGGTTCACTTACCTTTTCCTTAGATTTCCCTTCTAAATGTTTTTTTTTTCTTTGTCTGAATTTCTCAATTCCTGCTTCTCCTCGGTAAGCTGTTCTGGCTGACTAACACCCAGCCTGAACGGCTCGGATGATGAGGGCAAGCTTACTGAGGAGAAACAGGAAGTGAGAAATTCAGACAAAAAAAAAACAAGTTAAAATTGAAGGAAAAAGTAAGTGAACCAGCAATGCACTAGCTTAAAGGAACCTATTTAAAAAATATAAGACAAACCTTTACAACCCCTTTAAAAGGGTTATTTGTTTAATTCAAATAATTATAGTGCCACAATCCACATACAGAAATAGAAGGGAAAATGTATATTAAACAGTGCGTGTTTGGTAGAACTTGAAGCTCATAAGCGGTCTGAAGTTGTGTAATCATTACATGAAATAAAATTTATTAAAAACAGGAGACATATCAGATATAAAAAAGGTAAATTAATTTAACATTAATAAATATATAAAATAACAAAGATTACCTCATAGATGGCGAGGTCGATGCCTGCATAGGGAATAATTCCCAGGATATTGGGAATATATCCTTTATAAAAAGCCCGGACACCTTCCTTTTTTAGAATCTTCTTAGCACAGTCGAACATTCCATTATATTGTCCGGTCTTCGACACAGCTAAACGAGTCTTCATGACCTGGAAAACAACCAACCTTCAGCTAAAACACAATGCAAAAGTCATTCACTTATTCCAAATGTATTTTAGAAACCGAGCTTGTCCTGCTTGGTGGACTCACCGAGACCATATAGCACCCAGGACTGCGGTTATCACACACCCCTCCCCTACTATCGAAATATATAGTATACTGCACATAAGTAATTAGGGCTAAAATATATAATATCCCACAGTGCCCACTCAATTTTCAGGGTCAATTCTCAGCATGCCACGCACCATTAATGAGGCCATCTATCTTGCCAGCAGATAAACCGTGCAGTGCTCAGCAGTGATATGCATAAACAGATCCATGCTGCCCTCGCTCAGTGGGACTATTGAATGGTCCTGCCTTAGTGGAAACAGATTGCATGAAACTGTGCAAGCGCATTACATAACAACTGCAGCCAAAATATTTTCGAATTATTTTTTTATTAGAACATTCGTTCTTATGTTTTGGATGTAGTTTTGCATGTAATGCGCATGTTTAGCATTGCAAGGTCACTCTTTTACATGTTTCCCCCCCCCCCTTTTAGAATCATACTTAACATGCATTTGAAAAGCTGAACACATGCTGTATTGTTTTGTCCTAATACCAGACCTAAAGCGTAACAGACTGCCTGTGTAACACACAATTTAAAGTGGAGCTAAAGTTCCACTGTACGAAACAGCATGCAGGTAGGCTTTTATTGCAGAAGAGATATGCAATAAACTGCGCCCACCTGCCTGCTCCATGTCTTCTCTGGCAGTGTAAACGTAGCTACACATGCAGTGCCAGGCCGACTATCTCCTGAACATGCCCCACCGGCAAAGAAAAAAAAAAATACATATATGTATGTATGTATGTATGTATGTATGTATGTATGTGTGTGTGTGTCAGGAACGTACTGGGAAAATTCAGACCGTCAAGAACGCGGTGACATATAACGAGCCGAGATAAATGAAGTTCAATAGGCGGTTCGGCTCTTCCGATTGATTATGAGCATGTGTTTTTTTGCGCGTTGGAATTGTATACAGATGAGCGTATTTTCAGATAATATTTTTTTTCGTCTGAAAAAAGAAAACCTGCTCTGTTGGCGGAAATTCCGACAGCAAAAGTCCAATGGAGCATACACACTGTTGGAACTTCCGACCAAAAGCTCACATCCGACTTTTCGTGTGTGTGTGTGTGATAGATAGATATATATATATATATATATATATATATATATATATACACACACACACACACACACACACACACACACACACACACACACACACACACACATTTTATATATATATTGCTGGGCGCTGGGAATATACTAGTTTCACTTTTCACTGAACACATTAATGGGGTGGGCAACTACATGACAAATGAGGTTTAATGAAGAAAAATGTGGGTGGCAAAAATATGAATGCACCTGGGGGGCGAACCTCTGGGGGAATCTAGGACAGAAAAGGACCTGGGGGTCTTAGTAGATGATAGCAGCAGATTGCCATTGCTGAGCCTAACAAAGCAAACAGAATATTGGCATGCATTAACCGCTTAAGCCCCAAGCCTGTTGTTTTTCAGATTCGGTGTTTACGAGACTAAAACATTTTTTTTTGCTATAAAATTACTTAAAACCCCCAAATATATATATGTATTGCAATGACTGCCATTCTATTCTCTAGGATGTTAGGAAAAAAAAAAAAATTGAAATTTATATATATATATTTCTATTTTTTTTTTCCTAACACCCTAGAGAATAGAATGGCAGTCATTGCAATACATATGAAGAGGTTTTTCTTCATTAAACCTCATTTGTCATGTAGTTGCCCACCCCATTAATGTGTTCAGTGAAAAGTGAAACTAGTATATGCCCAGCGCCCAGCAATATATATATAAAATGTGTGTGTGTGTGTGTGTGTGTGTGTATGTGTATGTGTATGTGTGTGTGTATGTGTATGTGTATGTGTGTGTGTGTGTGTATGTGTATGTGTATGTGTATTATATATATATATATATATTTTTTTTTCCTAACACCCTAGAGAATAGAATGGCAGTCATTGCAATACTTTTTGTATTTATATATTTCTATTACTCCTATAACTAATGTCAGTACAGCGTTAGAATTCTAACATTTTTTTCTGATATATTCCACCAGAGTACAAAAATTCCCCCTGAAGAAGACCTTGACAGTATTGGTCGAAACGCGTTGGGGTACTCATATGGAAGTCTATCTTATTATAGCTCATATCTATGTATTGCACTTTATTGTATTGCTGACCATTTTATCAATGTTGTTACAGTCCTTTAATCATGTATAACCATAGTTCACCATTTTTCTGACTGAATCATGTTGTATTCTTAATTACTGTATAAATTTAGTAAAGTTTTATTTTAATACATCTATTACCTTTTGAAATCATTACATTGTCGCTTAAAAACTCCACCCTGGGGAACATTTCCATTTTTTCTTGTTTTTGCAATTTTCGGGGTGTGAGGCCCATGGATTCTACACACATGCGTTTTTCCTTTTCATTGGCGTCAAACTTTAAAAACGTTTAAAAAATTCTACAGGTTGCATTTTTTGAGATACAGAGAAGGTCTAGGGCTAGAATTATTGCTCTCGCTCCAACGATCGGGGCGATACCTCACTTGTGTGGTTTGAACACCGTTTTCATATGCTGGCGCTACTCGTGTATGCGTTCGCTTCTGCTTCTGCGCACGAGCTCGTCGGGACGGGGCGATTTAAAAAATAATAATTTTGGTTTTCATATTTATTTTTATTTATTTTACCAATGTTTAACATCCCATTAATGTAAACATCCCTTGTAATAGAAAAAAGAATGACAGGTCCTCTTAAATATGAGATCTGGGGTCAAAAAGACCTCAGATCTCATATTTAGGCTTAAATGCAAAAAAAAAAAAATAATGTCTCTTTAAGACGCTGGGTGGGACTGACGCTTTGACGTCACTTCCGCCCAGCAGAGCTATGGGGACGGGTGAGGGACATTTTTCCCTCACTCGCATCCCCACTGAGCACGGGAGAGGACACAATCGCCTCCGCCGCTACCGACGGCTCCGGTAAGCGGCGGAGGGCGCGGGAGCGCGGCGGGAGGGGCCCTCTCCCGCCACCGATAGCGGCGATCTCGCCGTGAATCCGCAGCGGAGACCGCCGTTATCGTTTGACCGACTGCCCACTGAAGAGATGGATATCTCAGTTGTGGCAGCAGCTGCTGCCGTTACCGAGATATCCATCTTTAAAGTGCCGATGTAGGACGGTGGGCGGTCGGCAAGTAGTTAAAAAGGGGGTAATTTTCACAGATAAAGCAATAATTCTCCCACTTTGCAAGACTCTGGTCCGGTCTCATCTGGATTATGCTGTCCAGATTTGGGCACCAGTCCTCAGGAAGGATGTACTGGAAATGGATCGAGTACAAAGAAGGGCAACAAAGCTAATAAAGGGTCTGGAGGATATTGGTTATGAGGAAAGGTTGCGAGCACTGAACGTATTTTCTCTCTGGAGAAGAGAAGCTTGAGAGGGGATACGATTTCAAATTTACAAATACCGTACTGGTAAACCCAAGAGAACCCAAGGGAGAATTTTTTTTTTGCAGAAGGGAGTTTATCAAGACATGTGACTAATTAAATTTAGAAGAAATAATGTTTAACCTTAAACTACGTAGAGCAGAGGTGGCAAACATAAGGCCCGCAAGCCGAATGCGGCCCTCCAGGCCATTTCATGCGGCCCGCGCACCTCTCCAGTCATCCTCCAGACCCTTACTTTCTGCTTTCAAGCAATGCATTCAACTTCTTCCTAGCAGCAGCATAAGGAAAGGGGGGTGCATTGTGATATAAGGGAGAGTGGGGGACTCAACTTCTGATGGTGGGGGGGCTCTTGACATCTAATGTAAGGGGAAGGGATGCTCTGGACATCTAATCTTACAGATACAACCGGCCCTTTTGAGGGAAACCAAAATGCTGATGCGGCCCACCATGAAATTGAGTTTGACACCCCTGACGTAGAGGGTTCTTTACTGCAAGAGCAGTAAGAATGTGGAATTCCCTTCCACAGGCGGTGGTCTCAGTGGGGAGCATCAATAGTTTAAAAAAACTATTAGATAAGCACCTGAACGACCACAACATAGAGGGATAATACAATGCGATACTGACATAAAATCCCACCATATAGTGCAAGGAGCTAAATAAAAACATAATGCTGCACTTAATAGAGTGCATTTCCTTTTTTTTTTTTTTTTTAAAACCCTAAAGCGCTGGCAATCTTGTTTTAGGGCACAATTTTCCAAAGTACAGTGAAGAATCCATATGCTCCTCCTGCCCCCTAAACAGAGTGCAATACCAACTGGCATTTTAACCCAGTGACCCAAACACAGAGATCTCACTGCATGAGTTCTTATCAGCCATAGAAAAATGGGTAAATTAACTGACCAGTATCCCGCTAAAACAACCACCAGTGTTAGGTAGGTTGACCATTTCCTGACTTTTAGATTGTAAGCTCTAACGAGCAGGGCCTTCTGATTCCTCCCGTATTTAATTGTATTGTAACTGTACTGTCTGCCCGTTGTAAAGCACTGCGCAAACTGTTGGTTCTATATAAATCCTGTATAATAATAGTAATAACAATTTAAATTCATTAGATAAAGATAGATTCCAGTACCTCCATAGGATATATCGAAGTCTGTGCTGTTGCTCCAGCCAAAGACCCAGCTATAAATCTCTCTGCCGTACCCAACTTCCCACTTTCAGAGGTAAATAGCTTTTTGTACTGAAAGAAAAAGAAAACAAAAAGCATATTTTATGTACATTTTACATACTTCAAAAAATAATTATAACCCTACAAAATTATTTATTGTTTTACCCCCTTTATGACCACGCAACACATATATGCCACATTCAGGAAGATGGCTTTATTCCTGGGAGCTGCATATATTTGCTCCTGTGTTTGTGCTTGAAGCATGTTTGGTTTGCATCAGTGGCGGTGCGTCCATAGTGGGCGCAGGAGCACCGCCCTCTCTCCTCTGCACCCATCAATCAACATACATAGCTTCAGGCATTGCATGAAGCCAAGTATTGTTGCCGCTGCCTCCCACTATTCAGATGTCCCTGGTTAAACAGTGCTGCGTTAAGGAATCGCTTCCCCAACACTGCTTAACCCCTCAGCCAATCAGGTGCACCGGATCTGGTTACCAGTCACCCGATTGGCTGAATCGAGGGCGGAGAAGACGGCGCTGACCAGAGAAAGGTAAGTGCTGGGCTAGGGGGAACTGGCAGAAATTGGGCGCACAAACTGGCCGCATTTGAGGGGACAAACTGGAGGCAATTGATGTTTTTTTCAGTTTGTTTGCGCCTCCCCAAAAATGTTGAATACCAGCCGGCACTGGTTTGCATGCTTCCAGCACTGAGACTGAGCTGTTACCGTCAACACCCGGTCTCATTCTAAGGTTCGGAGCTGGCTCCTGATCATGTGATCACCGTGATTAGCCAATAACAGTGATCACTACTGTAAAGACCCGTCCAAGGGTCGGTTCTCCTCTATAAAAGAAAAAATAAATACATTGCATCTTTTTCTCTTCATAAGAGAAGCCGGTAAAAGAACAAAAAATAAATAAAAAGCAAGAAACAAGAAAATAAAAGCGGTTGTAAAGAAAAAAAAAAAACACAACACACACACACAACTAAAACAAAGGAATTGCATAAAGCGGCTTAAACCTCATTTTCTTTGGTCCCCCGCTGGCGCGCCTGGCTCCTCTTCTCTGTCCAGTGCCCCCATGGGAAGCCGCTTCCCATGGGGGCACTCGAGCCTCGCACCAAAGCCCTGCTGCCAAGTCCATTGACACAGACTCAGCCCCGCTCAATACAAATGTACACCACACTTTACAGATGTTTGTAAAACATTTTAAAAACCCATTTATCATTTTCCTTCCACTTCCACGATTATGTATCAGTTTGTGTTGGTCTAGCACATAAAACCACAATAAAATACATTTACATTTTTGGTTGCAACATGACAAAATGTAGAAAATGTCAAAGAGGTATAATACTTTTTCAAGGCACTGTAATCCACCTGGATACACAAAGTAGTTGCGAGGATATGTACAGTTGTGCCAACACATAACAAAGTTGTAAAATTGGGTTTGGGTCATAAATGTTTCTTTTGAACTTGGTCATGAAGATGTTAATCTATGGTAAGCAGTATTTTATTGAATACTAATTCAGTTAGCTTTTGGTGAGAGTTGCTATAAAAATGATGGTATTCTGTTATTCTGAACTAGTTACAAAGTAAGAAAAGCCACACTGACACCTTCAGGAGGAAAACTGTATTGAACATTCAAGAGGCATGGCATTACCATGCGATTGGATTTCAGGCGATAGCCCTCAAATCATCTATGGCAGGGATCCTCAAACTACGGCCCTCCAGATGTTGTAGAACTACACATCCCATGAGGCATTGTAACACACTGACATTCACAGACATGACTAGGCATTATGGGAATTGTAGTTCCTGAACAACTGGAGGGCCGTAGTTTGAAGACCCATGATCTATGGTGTAGTCTCACCGGCATCTTCTCCTGTGTGCCGGTATTCATCCATCTTATGCGGATGATGCAGGAGGACGTTACTCCTGCACATGCAAAGGAGGTCATCATTCCAGCACACAGGGACTGTGCCAACGCTGTAAGCCCATCTGTGCATACGCAGCTCAGTTTACATAATTGGAAAAGACAGCAGGTAGGTGCGTTTTAATTAAAAATGCGCCTGCCTGCTCGCCGTTTGTTAGAGCAGAACTTTAGTTCTGGTTTAAGCTGTTATACATCCAAGCTTTTGGGACTGGTTGTGATCCAGGTCTACTGCTCGCATTACCCGAAATGCTAAATTCTTGTCACTTCCTGTGACCTGAACTAGAAACACAAAACGATATATTCTACCTTCCGTACACTACAAATTCCCCCATGTAATTGAGAGGTTTGTAGTCCAGCCTCAGTGGCACCCACGATTATGATACACTGGAGGAGCAGTAAGCATAGCCACACTAGGACCGTAAATGTATATATGATATAGATATATAGATATATATATATATATATATATATATATATATATATATATAGATATAGATATAGATATATATATATAGAGATATATATATATATAGATATATATATATATATATATATATATATATGAAAAAGGAAAAAAAAATAATAATAATTAAAAAGATCATGTGATCATGCTTTCTCTTGTGATGCCAAGAGTACACTCATGTGTGGCACATCCCTGATACATGGCAGGACAGGGTTGATCATTTACAATGGCAGTTTTTTGGCCAGGCTTTAGACTTGCTTTTAGCTATGGCATTTAAACTAAGCAAAATGTTTCTAAGCTGCACAGCAGTTTAACCTACTTTGGCCCCTAACCTGAATAGTCAAAATAATTCAAAAAGGTAAACTGAGCCTTTTAAATGCTATTTTGCCATACTACTTTTGTCGTCATTCTACACAGCCCAGGTTGGAGGAGTGCTACAAAGAGTTCTGCCCTATACTTGTGTGTGTATATACATTCAGCCTTACCTGTTCATATGCATAGAATTTCATGGCTGTCTCTGGAGCAATTTTGATGACATTAACTCCATTCCCCCGCCAGAGGGATCGCACGCCTCCTTCCTTCACCATCTGCTTCAGACCAGCCCACATGTTTGAGTTTCCTTTGGTCCCATGTACCTGAAAATGATACATTGAGTTCTTAAAAATGAAAGGACATTACAATGCATTTCAAAACATTTCTGCATACAGTAGTTACATAGTTAGTCTGGTTGAAAAAAAAAAAAAAAAAGAAGAAGACACAAAGTCCATCTAGTGAAACCTATAAAAAAAAAAAGCAAAAAAATAAAAAAAAAATTATACAATCCTATACCCACAGTTGGAACGCAAAAAAAAAGGAGCACGATCCAGCCGGGAAAAAAAAAATCCTTCCTGATCCCAAAAGAGGCAAATCGGGTATTCTCTGGATCAACTTTACCCATGAATATTATATGTTTATCTATACTGTATATCCTAAATACTAGAAAGAAGCAGTTATTACATTTTTCCCCAAATATCACTTAAAGCGGAGGTTCACCCTAAATATTCTCTCTCCCATGCGATCCAGCATACTGGCGTCATCCCCCACTTACTGCGTAATCTTTCATTTTAATTTCTTTCCCCCGTGGTGGATGGCGCCTGTATAGCGCCTCACATCTTACGAAAATACCCGATTTAGGACTCGGGTATTCTCGGCGCAAAGCGGTGCCTGCGCACAGACCTAGGAGCTGACTGCGCAGGCGCCGTATTTCTCCGAGTCCTATTCCGGATTTTTTTGGAGGGCGTGACGCGCCATAGCCGTAGGACTCGGAGAAATACGGTGCCTGCGCAGTCAGCTCCTAGGTCTCGGCATTGCGCCGAGAATACCCGAGTCCTAAATCGGGTATTTTCGTAAGATGTGACGGGCTGTATAGGCGCCATCCACCGCGGGGGAAAGATATAAAAATTAAAGATTACACAGTAAGTGAGGGATTTAAAAAAAAAAACAGCATACTGGCGCTGACGCCAGTATGCTGGATCACATGAGAAAAACTATATTTAGGGTGAACCTCCGCTTTAAAAGCGGAGGTTCCGCCGTTTTTTTTTTTAAAGACAGCAGCTACAAATACAGCAGCTGCTGACTTTTAAAAAAATAGACACTTACCTGTCCAGTGCGCCCGCGAGGTCAGCCATCCGCCGCCATCCTAGGTGATGGAATCAGGACGGCTTCACTGCCCCGTTCATAACTGCACATGCGCGAGAATCGCGTGGCGCCGTCACTGGTCCCCACTCTCTCCTGGGAACAGTAATAAGACCCCCTCCCCCCGAAAGGTGCTAAATGTGTCACCGGAGGGGGGGAATCCAAAAAGCGGAGGTTCACTTTTTGTATGAACCTCCGCTTTAAACATTATAAAGACCATATTTTTCTGCCCCACACTCAGATAGGGGATCTGATAACCATTTTATAGGTGACTGTCCAAATCAGAGGTCATTTTATTCCTGTGAATTTAGGTAGCCGGCTAGCTAGAACAGTTTGATATAAAAGAATTTAAGGGGATCTTCAAGACACACAAGAGCATAGCTGGCTTTTTGTGTACAACATATCCAAAAACGGATACAAAATTATTATTGTAAATTTTTTGTCATTTATATAAAAAAAATCATAAATCACAAAAGGCTTTAAAATACAAGAACAGGCTGAAATACCTGCATCATGACTTTTAAACGGTCAAGAGGGGCAGTTCCTGTACGGGACACGGCTCCAGCCATTGCTCCGGACAAAAGCTGTTTCCACCACTGACCAGTCTTCTTCTCCTCTTCTGTAAACTCATCGGGAATAGTGAGACTGTCACCAATATCCAGGACCTGAAAAACATTAATAAAGAATGAAATCGGATCTTCGCAATATTTTATTTGCTTTATTATACAGACATTGAGATATTACATTCAGGAGTTAAAAAAAAGGAACTGTAGGTATGTACCAATACAGTAGGCCAGAAATTACAGAATTAAAAAGTAGTTGTAAAGTTTTGTGTTTTTTTTTTCCACCTTAATGCATTCTATGCATGATTACATATAATAAAAAAAAATCAAAAAAAAAAAAAAATCGCAATAAGCGTTTATTGATCGGTTTGCGCAAAAGTTGTAGCATCTACAAAATAGGGGATAGTTTTATGGCATTATTTTTTTGTTTTACTAGTAATGACGGCAATCATTTTTATCATGACTGCGACATTATGGCAGACACTTTTGACACATTTTTGGGACCACTGTCATTTTTATAGCGATTAGTGCTATAAAAATGCACCGATTACTGTGAAAAAGTCACAGGCAGTGAAAGGTTTAACCACTAGGTGGCGCTATAGGGGTTAAGTGTGCCCTAGTGATTGATTCTTACTGTAGGGGGGATAGGCTGTGTGTGACAAGACAGTGATCACCATTTCCGATAACAGGAAGCGGTGATCACTGTCATTCTAGGTCACATATGAGGTCACACTTAACCCATACAGTGCCCCTTAGTGGCTAACTCCTAAACTGCAATTTTCACAGTAATCAGTGCATTTTTATAGCACTTTTCGCTGTGAAAATAACAATGGTCCCAAAAATGTGTCAAAATTGTCCAATGTGTCCGCCATAATGTTAGTCACAAAAAAAAAAAAACACAACAATCGCTGGTCGCCGACATTAGTAGTAAAACAAAAAATGATTACATTTTGCGCAAACCAACCGATAAACACTTATTGCATTTTTATTTTTACCACAAATAGGTAGAAGAATACGTATTGCCCTAAACTGAGGAAAAAAAATGTTTTTTTCTATATATTTTTGGGGGATATTTATTATAGCAAAAATTAAAAAAAATATTGAATTTTTTCAAAGATTGTCGCTCTATTTGTGTTTAAAGCGCAAAAAATAAAAACCGCAGAGGTGATCAAATACCACCAAAAGAAAGCTCTATTTGTGGGCAGAAAAAGAATGCCAATTTTGTTTGGGAGCCACATCGCATGACCGCGCAATTGTCAGTTAAAGCGACACAGTGCCGAATCGCAATAAGGGGCAAGGTCCTTAACCCGCATAATGGTCCGGGTCTTAAATGGTTAAGAGGGCCATTAATTTTCTTGATCTGCCTCCTAAACCTGTATCCACTACCAGGCCCGGACTGACCATAGGGCATACCGGGCAAATGCCCGAACGGGTCGCGGGCAAATAACGGCCCGCGAATGGTCTGCAGGTCATGTCTCCCCAGGGGTGTACCAAGGGGTTGTAGGCCAAGAGGGGACTTCCAGTTTACCAGCCACCAACACAGCACCAGATAGAGATGAGCTGGGCCAGATAGAGAAAGTTGAGATCAGCTCTGACATTTTACCCCTCCCTTTGCTGCCTACACAACCAGTGAGAGGAGCTTCTACTCCTCTCCCTCCTCTAGTCCTGTGTCTGCCCGCCCACTCTCCCAGACAGCCCACTCTCCCAGCTGCCTAAGGGGGACACTGTGCTGCCTAAGGGGATGTGGGAATATTCAAACTAAAGCCAAACAGAAAGGAATATTCAAACTAAAGCCAAACAGAAAGGAAAGATGGAGTCTGATATCCATCCATCCAGTCCCTCCTGCCTGAGTGAGTACTGTACACTGACGTAGGGGTGCGCTTCATTCCCTTATTCCTCTCTTCACCTTTCTTTCTCTCTCCCTATTATCTATCTATATCTATCTTCCTTCATTCCCTTATTTCTTTCTATCTTTATCTACGGTATCTTTCTTTATCTATCTTCCTTCCTTTCTATCTATTTATTTATTTATCTTTATCTATCGATCTTCCTTCATTCCCTTGTTTCTTTCTATATTTATTTATCCATCTTCCTATCTAATTATCTTAATTCCCTTCTTTATCTATCTATCATCTACCTATCTATCTTCCTTTCTTTCTTTATCTAGCCATCTATCTATCTTTCTCCCTCCCGTTATTTATCCATCTACTAATCTTATTTCTACCTTCTATCTATCTGTATCTATATTTCTTTATCTCACCCCCCCCGGGCTGCTCAGTCTAAAATGCCCGGGCCTATTTTTTGTCCCAGTCCGGGCCTGTCCACTACCATGGGCACCTACCTGCCTCCGATCTGCTCATCAACATTCATGGCAACTATATCAAATGTCTCCTCTACCCCGGCACTCTATCAGGGAGAGGCCATGTACTCTTTTTCCAAGAAAATGTATCCCATCAAAAACCACTACCATTTTGGTCACCATCACTACAATGGCGTACACACATTTTATATCAAAGAGGAGAGACTTTAATTAGAGTGGTTCTAAAGGCTCCAGGTTTCTTACCTCCATGCATTCTAGGCCCCCCCCTAATACTTACCTGAGCCCCCTCTCGATCCAGAGATGTTCACAAGAGCCTAAGATCTCCGGTACTCTTTCTCCTCATTGGATGACCGTATGCCTGGAGTGGAGCCCCTATGAATGCCGTACATACCTGTACAACTACAGCGTCTTAAGTGCACACTTTTTACCTGGCCATTAAAGCACTAGCGCGTACAGCACTATGAGAGAGCTCTTTTCATGTATTTATTTCTGAGCACTACTGGGACCAGTTGGATGCAGTAGGAGGGAGACCTTAATTCTCCATGTGCATATTGACAATCATCTATGGTCACCCCGCTCTGGTAAGCCTTTTGAATACTGTCTGGCTTGGGGAGCACACTATCCCTACCGCTGTCATTCGGGTCCAGTTTTACAGCTTTTCGGATCACTGTGGAAAGCACTTTGTGGAATTACTTATATGGACTTGTTTGCACTTCTTTTATGTCACAGTTAACACATTTGTAAGTCGGGGAGTATGACATTTTTGTTAACAAAAAAAAAAAAAAAAAAGCCTTGAATATCGCTTTAGTTAAAACTGCACAACCTGGTCACACCTTTTGAAGTAGAACATTTGTAGAAGACCAATAAATACAAACTGCTCAGAGGATTTATTGTCCTCATTCATCTCTAGGACTGTACAAAGAATATTCCCACCCGTCCCTGCTTCCGATATCTACAATGAAATGTTCACACCCAAGCCATACACACTTGCTAGGGACCACTGATTAAGCCAGTTAACTTACTACCATGTTTTTGGATTTAAAGTGGGACCCTCAAGGGCATCAACACAAACATTAGGAGAGCATAAATGACTACATTAGAGAAGACCTTGGTTTTATAATCAAACTTACTGTGGAATGTTTCCAGTAACGGACAATTTCATCAATGTTATCTGCAGGATTAAAGAGAAAGTGGTCCCGCCACTCATTCCAGTCTACTGTCAGGGTGCCATCTGCATCCATACTGCCAAGTGAAGACAAAAAAAAAAGGAGAATCAAACCTGTGTAATCAAACTTTTATTCCAATTTATTTTAAAAATTGCAAAAAAAAAAAAAAGAAAGAAAGAAAAAGAGCTCCGTTATCTGCTGTTAAACTGTCCATATAATATTATAACTCAATACAATTTTAGGAAAATATAACCAAAAAAAATAAATAAAATTATAAGTGGAAACAGAAGAACAAACATTCAATTCCACTCTTTCAAACCTGAGCTCCAGATTTATTGAGGTATAATGTATGTATAAAAAAAATACATTCAGTTTTAAATAGAAATAAAAGGGCAAAACAAGTGTGTAAAGAGTATATATATAATTTATTACACACACACACACACACACACAAATATCTTTTTATAAGTGATCACATAACCTCAGGTTTTCAGCTGCATAAGTAGCTTAGAGAGCTGAGGAAGGAGAAACAGCAGCACAGTGATCTTGCGAATGGCTGTGCAGGGGAGGCATGTCAGGACAAATCTGATCATTAGAGGCATGTCAGGACAAATCTGATCATTAGAGTAGAGCAGGCTGAGCTCTCAGAACAGAATTGTCCCATACACGATCGGAAAGTTTGATGGACTTTTTCTATTGGATTTTCCAATCGCGTGTAGTCCCATAAGAGTTTTTTAAATCGAAAATTCCGATGAATTCCATCGGAGTTTAGATATAGAACATGTTTTATATTTTTCCGATCTAATTCCATCGGAATTCCTAAGTGATTTGGCCGGTCAAAAGCTTGATCGTGTGTACGTGGCATTAGAGAACTGACCATGCTTTGCTTTCATGCTTAGTGTGGTCTGTTTTTTTTATTGGAAAACAGCGGGACTGGCAGGAACAACAGGGATTTCTCACAAATGAAGCAATACAAAGAGAATACGCGTTTATACAAGTACATGGTACAGCAAATCACATATCAGGAATATGAAATGTTGGGTTTACATATTCTTTAACCACTTCAGACCCACGCTATTGACATAATACTTCAACAGCGCGGACCTGAGGCGCCAACTAGACGTCTTTGGACGTGATTTTTGTGCATTACTCGCGCGCGCCACTGGGTGGCGCGCGGCGGGTAAACACTGTACCGCCGCATCGCTGGGGATCCGATGCATGTACCTGGCGGCCGCGATGTCCGTCGGGTACATGCGATCGGCGGGAAAACGAACAGATGACAGCAGGGACGTGGAGCTCTGTGTGTAAACACAGAGCTCCACGTGCTGTCAGCGGAGAGGAGACCGATCTGTGTCCCTTGTACATAGGGACACAGCATCGGTCACCTCCCCCAGTCACCACCCACACAGTTAGAACACACCCAGGCAATACATTTAACCCCTTCCTCACCCCCTAGTGTTAACCCCTTCCCTGCCAGTCACATTTATACAGTAATTAGCGCATTTTTATATCACTGATCGCTGTATAAATGTGAATGGTCCCAAATTTGTGTCAAAAGTGTCCGATATGTCTGCCGCAATATCACAGATCGCCGCCATTAACCACTTGACCACTGGGCACTTAAACCCCCTTCCTAACCAGACCAATTTTCAGCTTTCGGTGCTCTCACAATTTGAATGACAATTACTCAGTCATACAACATTGTACCCATTTGAAATTTTTGTCTTTTTTCACACAAATAGAGCTTTCTTTTGGTGGTATTTGATCACTTCTGGGTTTTTTATTTTTTGCGCTATAAAAGAAAAATGACTGAAAATTCTGTAAAAAAAAAAAAAAACCTTGTTTCTGTCATATTAGCAGGTTATTTCTCACACACAGCATATGCATACCACAAATTACACCCCAAAACACATTCTGCTATTCCTCCCGAGTATTGCGATACCCCATGTGTGGGACTTTTACACAGCGTGGCCACATACAGAGGCCCAACATGCAGGGAGCGCCATCAGGCGTTCTGGAACACCCACACCAATTCTGACATTTCTCTCCTACATGGAAAAATCATCATTTATTTGCTAGAAAATTACATAGAACCCCAAAACATTATATATGCCTTTTTAGCAAAGACCCTAGAGAATACAATGGCGGCCGTTACAACTTTTTATCTCGCACGGTATTTTCGCAGAAATTTATTGAACGCGTGTTTTTAAAAAAAAACTGTTTTGTGCTTAAAACAAAACAAAACAGTAAAGTTAGCCCAATTTTTTTTCAAAATGTGAAAGATGAAGTTACGCCGAGTAAATAGATACCCAACATGTCACACTTCAAAATTGCGCACACTCGTGGAATGGCGCCAAACTTCGCTACTTAAAAATCCCCATAGGCGGTATTGCAGAGTATTGGGGTATTGCAAAGTATCATGCCGAGTATTGGGGTATTGCCAAATATTTGGGGTATTGCCGAGTATTGCCGGGTACTGGGGTATTGCCGGGTACTGGGGTATTGTGGGGTATTGCTGGGTACTGGGGTATTGCCGGGTACTGGGGTATTGCCGGGTACTGGGGTATTGCCGGGTACTGGGGTATTGCCGGGTATTGTTGGGTATTGTTGGGTACTGGGGTATTGTTGGGTATTGTTGGGTACTGGGGTATTGTTGGGTATTGTTGGGTACTGGGGTATTGTTGGGTATTGTTGGGTACTGGGGTATTGCCGGGTATTGTTGGGTACTGCCGGGTATTGTTGGGTATTGCCGGGTACTGGGTACTGGGGTATTGTTGGGTATTGTTGGGTACTGGGGTATTGTTGGGTATTGTTGGGTACTGGGGTATTGTGGGGTATTGTTGGGTACTGGGGTATTGTTGGGTATTGTTGGGTACTGGGGTATTGTGGGGTATTGTTGGGTACTGGGGTATTGTTGGGTATTGTTGGGTACTGGGGTATTGTGGGGTATTGTTGGGTACTGGGGTATTGTGGGGTACTGGGGTATTGTGGGGTGGGTATTGTGGGGTATTGTTGGGTACTGTGGGGTATTGTTGGGTACTGGGGTATTGTTGGGTACTGGGGTATTGTTGGGTACTGGGGTATTGTTGGGTACTGGGGTATTGTTGGGTACTGGGGTATTGTTGGGTACTGGGGTATTGTTGGGTACTGGGGTATTGTTGGGTACTGGGGGATTGCTGGGTACTGGGGGATTGCTGGGTACTGGGGGATTGCAGAGCTAGGATGGATTGAGGGATGGCTGGATCTGTGACTGCATTTGTCACAGATCCAGCCACAGCTCAGCTGCTGACACCCCGCTCCCCCCCCGAACGGTACAGAGAGGAGAGGGAGGAGAGGGAGAAACGGCGTCATCAAATGACGCCGGTTTGTTTACAAGTGATCGCGCCGTCATTCGACGGCGCGATCACGTGGTAAACGGCCGCTATCAGCGGCAATTTACCGTGATCCGTGATGCGCCGGGTCTTCTAGACCCGGCGAGCACGGACACTTTCGCGAGCGCGTCCCAGGGGACGCGCAATCGCGGAAGTGCACGACGACGTCCCAGGGACGTCGTGTCAAAGTAACTCCACCGCGCCGTAGCAGTAAAATGCTTATGGCGCGGTGGGGAAGTGGTTAATAGTAAAAAAAAAAAAAAAAAAAAAGAAAGAATCATAATTCTGTTCCCCATTTTGTAGGCGCTATAACTTTTGTGCAAACCAGTCGCTTATTGCGATTTTTTTTTTCCAAAAATACGTCAAAAAATACGTATCCGCCTTAACTGTGAAAAAAAAATAGTTTTTTTAAAAAAAAAATTGGGATATTTATTATAGCAACAAGTAAAAAATATATATATTTTTTTTAAATTGTTGCTCTTTTTTTGTTTATAGCGCAAAAAAATTAAAACCGCAGAGGTGATCAAATACCACCAAAATAAAGCTCTATTTGTGGGGAAAAAAGGACGTCAATTTTGTTTGGGAGCCACGTCGCACGACCGTGCAATTGTCAGTTAAAGCGACGCAGTGCCAGAAGCTGAAATTTCGCCTGGGAACGAAGGGGGTTTATGTGCCCAGTAACCAAGTGGTTAAAGTGATCATAAAGGCAGGAGGTTTTTTACCTTAATGCATCAAGATAAAAAGCCTTCTGTGTGCAGCAGCCCCCCTCAGTCCCCTTAATATTTACACAAGCTCCCTCTCTATCCAGCAATGTTGTAGGATAGTCTTGGCTGCCCGGAACTCCCCTCCTGATTGGCAGTGGTGCCATTGGCTCGCACTGCTGTCAAAGTCAGTCAGCCAATGAGCACATGGTAGGTTTAAAGCATATGAAAGCCTCTGGCTCTAATCACGTGCAAAAAAAAAAAAAAAAAAGAAGAACAGCAATTGGAAGCTATGCATTCGGTGCCCTGCATGTAGATCAGGGGGCCGTGCCCATACGCCTTTAATGGATGTACCGCCCCTGGCATTCAGCATGTTCCTTATAAGCATATGACAATAAATCAGGGATTGATTGGCCAAAAGTACTGCCATTGCCTCTCTCTTTTTTTTTTTTTAACAGTAAAAGTTTTTTTTTATTTTAGAGACAAAACACACACACAACCAATGACAGTACATGAAATAAATGACAGCATGATGACACAGGTATACAGCAATAAGCAATACAGCAAAACAGGACATTAACAGATTTGCGATCTAATAAAACGCAAGGAGGAGAAGCATCCCAATCGAACCAGTCACCATTTAGAGGAAGGTGGCCCAGAGAGGCACCACACCAGCCGCCACCCCATGTCCCCCCCCCCCAGAGGGGGGAGAAGGAGGGGAGGCAGGAGGACGCGGCGAAGGGGAAGAAAGGAAGAAAGGAAGAAGAAAAAAATAAAAGGGGGAGGGGGGGGGGGGGGGGGGGAGTCAATCCAGCTCGGCCATTGCCTCTTTCTAGTGCTGCTGTTGAGGAGATTGGAAAAAAAAAAATCAAGAAAAACTTCAGATATTTATACTAGTTGCTTTTAAAAACACATTTATGATTTTTTAATAAATACAAAAAAAAAAAAAAACTACAAATCACTCATTATTTATTTTATATACATCTGCCAGCAATTCAGCTCTAAAATATATCTAAATATATCTAAATCCAAAATCAAAACCAAAAATGTAACTTTCCAAATGAGATGGCTGCATTAGTTCCCTTTTTAGTTTATTCTCACCTGGTGATCCTGCCAGTAAGGCTTTGTTCGCAAAAGCATACTTGAGCCCAGGTTCACACTGGGCTGCGGGAGTAAAGCTGTGCGAGTTCAGCGGTACTCGCTCCCGATTTCACTCCTGCTTGTCAGTCCCGATTTTGCATGCAAAAGAACGGACGGTGCAATGCTGGTCGCTCAGCTGCACCGTATCACGGAAGATAGTGCGTGTGGGCTGCACATGCTCACAAGCAATTTGGAAAGTCCCAGGAAAGAAGAATGCAAGATATCTTACAATATGAAAATGGGAAATTGAGCGGCAATGTCCTCAGGGCCCACTAACAGGCCAGGTTTTATGTATTACCTTGGGGAGATGCAGACTAGAAAACTGCAATCACTGAGCAGCAAATGATCTCACCTGTGATGTATTTCAGTTATCTTGCAAACCTGGCCTGTTAGTGGGCGCTGAGGACCACTTCTCTAGAACACCTAAGGGCCCTTTCACACGGTGCGGACCGTCCTGTCTCTCCTCCGCTATCCCCTATGGGGAATCAGATGGAAACGGACCAGGTGTTCGTTTGCATCCGATCCACCGGACAGAAGAAAAATAGGGGTTTCTTCCGCCTGCAAAACGGATCCAGACGGACGCGGATCGTAGGCGGACGTTAGCGGATGCATCATCCGTTTCCGGACTTAGAAAAAGCGGACCGTTCGTCTGCACGTGTGAAAGGGCCCTAACACTGCCCATTCACACAATGACCGTAGCACAGCAAGTGGCTGCGGTGTTCTACATAGGGGCACAAAATTATTTACCATACGCAGAACATGTACATTAATTTACTTTGACTGAATTATATACTATGTACAATTCTACTGACTTTCTATTATTGATTACATTATATCTATGCAACCATTCATTATTATTACAATAAAAGTTTGTAAACAAAAAAAAGAACATGTACATCAGGGGTCGCCAACCAGTGGCCCGCGGAGCCCTCTGATGTGGCCCACTACCTCCTGCTCTGGATTGGCAAGCCCAGATTGTAGGTTGCAGACCCGCCATACCGCAGCATCAGTGTTGTGAATGAAGCTAGTGGTAGAGGAAGAAACCGGCTGCAGAGCCCCATAAGCCGATGTGTCCTCTACAGTGCCAGCTTTTGCCACAAGCGGAGTGTATGGCAAAGTTCAGCTAACCTGCAGGATAGACACAGACAGGAGCACTACGCTGAGACCGCAGTGTGGGTAAACCACAGCACATCAGTGTGAAAAAAGTCTTAGGCCCCTTTTTCACACGATCAGCCCAACCAAATGGGACCCTCAATTCACCTCTATAGAGTGACGGGTGTCCGTTTACGCCCACCTACCTTCAATCCGAAAAACAGAAGGGAATTCATCCCCTTCAATCTGGGCGGATGAGAGGGCCTATAGAGTAGCCGTGACCTGTCATCCGCTCCGCTCTGCTCATTGTGGCCCGCGACTGGTTACCAAGTTGCTTAAGTGGCCCTCGCTCTTTAAAAGGTTGGGCACCCCTGATGTACATGAATGAAAAGTGCTCCAGGAGTATTTAGGTTCCTAGTTTTAAAGCAGAACGTCACCTAAAATGATCATTCTCCTCTCCTCTGCCAATTTTGGATTTATTTTTTATTTTTTGAGTGAGTACCTATTTCAGGTAGGTGCCCACTCCCTAAAACAAAAAAAAACAAAAATTTACAAAAATTTGTCACTAAATGATATATTGCTCACACATGCCATGGTTATATGTGGAATTGCACCCCAAATTACATTCTGCTGCTTCTTCTGAGTACATGGATACCACATGTTTGGAACTTTTTGGGAGCCACATACGGGACCCCGAAAACCAAGCACCGCCTTCAGCATTTCTAAGGACGCAAATTTTTGATTTCACTCCTCACTACCTATCAGTTTCGAAGGCCATAAAATGCCAAAATAGCACAAAACCCCCCCCAAATGACCCCATTTTGGAAAGTAGAGACCCAAAGCTATTTGCTGAGAGGCATGTCGAGTCCATGGAATATTTTATATTTTTACACAAGTTGCAGGAATATGACAAACTGATTTTTTTTTTTGCACAAAGTTGTCACTAAATGATATATTTCTCACACATGCCATGGTTATATGTGGAATTGCACCCCAAAATACATTCTGCTGCTTCTCCCGAGTACGGGGATACCACATGTGTGGGACTTTTTGGGAGCTTAGCCGCATACGGGACCCCGAAAACCAATCACTGCCTTCAAGATTTCTAAGGACATACATTTTTGATTTCACTCACACAAATCTTGAAGGAGGTGCTGGGTTTTCGGGGTCCCGTATGCGCCTAGGCTCCCAAAAAGTCCCACACATGTGGTATCCCCATACTCAGGAGAAGCAGCAGAATGTATTTTGGGGTGCAATTCTACATATAACCATGGCATGTGTGAGCAATATATCATTTAGTAACAACTTTGTGCAAAAAAAAAAAAAATCAGTTTGTCATATTCCCGCAACTTGTGTCAAAATATAAAATATTGCATGGACTCGACATGCCTCTCAGCAAATAGCTTGGGGTGTCTACTTTCCAAAATGGGGTCATTTGGGGGGGGGGGGGGGGTTGTGCTATTTTGGCATTTTATGGCCTTCAAAACTGTGATAGGTAGTGAGGAGTGAAATCAAATTTAGACCCTTAGAAAGCATGAAGGCGGTGATTGGTATTTGGGGTCCCGCATGCGCAGTGGGTGCCCGGCCGTGAAGCCGAAGGCTGGATGGAGACGCCGACTGGGGAGGGGGGGAGAGGAGCGGAGCCCCGGTCGGCGCATCGCTGGAACGCAGGAGCAGGTAAGTGAGTGTTTATTAAAAGCCAGCAGCTACACTTTTTGTAGCTGCTGACTTTTAATAAACACATTTTTTGGCTGGAACACCCCTTTAAGTGGTTAATCAGCCACAGAACCTGTGTAATTATTTATTATTATTTAAAAGGTACTTGTATAGTGCCGTCAAATTACATAGCGCTTTACATACACATTGTACATTCACATCGGTCCCTACCCTCAAGGAGCTCACAATCTAAAGTCCCTAACTCACATTCATACATACACATACTAGTGCCAATTTAGACAGAAGCCAATTAACCTACCAGCATGTCTTTGGAGTGTGGGAGGAAACTGGAGTACCCGGAGGAAACCCACACAGGCACAGGGAGAACATGTAGGCTGCCAGGCAAGAGTGCTACCCACTACACCACTGTGCCGCCCTGTTTGGTTTAGTTTTAATGGGATGCGCATTGCCCTTAAAATGTGCACCTTTTTTGCAAAAGCTAGTTATAAATTGGGGCTATTGCCATGTTTTTGTATAGCTTGTCTGCTGAATTTGGCATGAGGGCACATTGGACGCCTTCAGCTGCTACTGTGTTCTTGCTGGGCTTCTAATGTGTCACTGTGCCTTTAAGGAGTGGGCTTCATCCAGGCAAACCCACTGCTATATATGCTCCTAAATTGGAGACTCAAGACTGCAGAACACAGAGGAGCCTTGGAGAGGGACTACAACTGTCACATACATTTGCAAACATGTGCAACTAAGCCCTTTTTTGCACACTGCATCCCAAAAAGAAGCTCAAAGAAGTTACTCACTCCTACAGGCTTTTGAGCCCTCATTTTTTCTGCCTGGAAACTCCCCTCCATATATTAGTCAATGGGGGATATTTACTAAAGGCAAATGCACTTTGCACTACAAGTGCAAACCACAAGTACAAAGTGCACTTAAAAATTGCATCTGATAGTGCACTTGGAAGTGCAGTCGCTGTAGATCCGAGGTGGACATGCAAGGAGAATTAAAAAAAAACAAAAAAAAAAACAGAATTTTTGCTTGCACATAATTAAATAAAATCAGCAGAGCTTCCCCTTATTTCAGACCTACCCCTCAGATTTACAGTGACTTCACTTTCAGTGCAATTTCCAGTGCACTTTTCACTTGTAGTGCAAAGTGGATTTGCCTTTTGTAAATAACCCCCAATGTGTTAATGTACAATATGGCTTTTTCCAGGAGTATGCTCCTACAGGCAGAAAAGAACCCAAACAAAACTTGTGTTTTTGAGGGGAGATTTTCGAGCAGAAAAGAAGCCTAACAAGAAAAAATGTGCATAAAAGCGTGAAAGAGCATGACAAAGCTCAAAGAAGCTTGAAAACACACCAGAAAAAAAGGGATTTTTAAATACAGCTTACCTGTAAAATCCTTTTCTTGGAGTACATCACGGGACACAGAGCGGCATATTCATTACTATATGGGTTATATGGAGTACCTTCAGGTGTGGACACTGGCAATCTCAAACAGGAAGTCCCCTCCCTATATAACCCCCTCCCCTAGAGGGAGTCCCTCAGTTTTGTAGCAAGCAGTATGCCTCCCAAAATGTTTCCCCAAAAGAGGGGTGGGAGCTCTGTGTCCCGTGATGTACTCCAAGAAAAGGATTTTACAGGTAAGCTGTATTTAAAAATCCCTTTTTCTTTCTCGTACATCACGGGACACAGAGCGGCATATTCATTACTATATGGGATGTCCGAAAGCAATGCTTTAATGAGGGGAGGGAGACATCTTCCAAAGAAGGTAGACTCAAAATAGAGTCTAGAGGTATACTCAAATAATAATAATAATTCCAACTTAGTCAAGAAAAAACTTTTTTTTTTTTTTTCTTTTTTTTTTTACAACCAAGGGTGCTTCTGATCCCGAGGATCTTAAACTGCAGCCTGTAGTACTGCCTGTCCAAAGGCAGAATCCGCATTCCTTCTCACGTCTAGTTGATAAAACTTTGTAAACGTGTGGACTGATGACCACGTCGCCGCCTTGCATATCTGAGCCATAGAGATCTGATGGTGTGCTGCCCAGGAGGCGCCCATGGCCCTGGTAGAATGGGCCTTTACCGACAAAGGAGGAGGCAACCTCTTCAAACCGTAGGCTTGAATGATTAATTGTCTAATCCATCTCGAGATGGTGGATTTTGCAGCTGCCTGCCCCTTCTTGGGGCCATCTGGTAGAACGAATAACACATCTGTCTTCCGGATCTTTTCTGTAGCTTTAAGATAGGCCTTCATGGCCCGGACAATATCCAAGGTATGCAGCAACCCCTCCTTTCTAGATGTGGGTTTTGGAAAGAAGGATGGAAGTACCAAATCCTGGTTCAAGTGAAATTTGGATATAACCTTTGGTAGAAAGGAAGGATGGGGCCGGAGAACTGCCCTGTCCTTATGCAGAACGAGATATGGTTCCTTACACGATAAGGCTGCTAATTCTGACACTCTCCTGGCTGAAACTATGGCGACCAAGAAAACCAACTTTCTTGTCAGTAAGACTAAAGGAATCTCAGCCAACGGCTCAAAGGGTTGTTTCTGTAGAGTGGACAGGACAAGATTTAAGTCCCATGGACAAATTGGTGACTTGACAGGAGGATTAATACGCAAGACCCCCTGTATGAAGGTCTTTACCAGCGAGTGGGTGGCCAGCGGCCTCTGAAACCACACTGACAGAGCTGAGATCTGTCCCTTGATTGTGCTTAGTGCCAGGCCTTTATCCACTCCTAGCTGGAGAAAACTTAACACCCTATCAATAGTATATTTGCGGGAATTCCATCTTTTGGATTCACACCAGCCTACGTAGTTCCTCCACACCCTGGAGACCGGCTTTCTAGCCCTAATCAGGGTAGGAATTACCTGCCTAGACAGACCTCTACCCCTGAGAATCAGGGATTCAGCCTCCAGGCCGTCAAATTTAGACGCTGTAATGTAGGGTGGAGGATCGGGCCTTGTGAGAGTAGGTCTGGTTGTAGAGGAAGAGTCCAAGGGTCTCCCACTGCCATCTTCAGGACTAGTGAGTACCAAGTCCTCCGGGGCCAAGCCGGAGCTACTAGAATGACTGGCTTGTGCTCCACTCTGATCCTGCGCAACAGGCGAGGGAGTAACTGTAGCGGAGGGAATGCATATAGAAGTTTGAATTGATGCCAAGGGCAAACCAACGCATCGGTTCCGCAGGCCATAGGATCCCTCGCTCGAGACACGAACCTGTCTAGTTTCTTGTTGAACCTGGATGCCATTATATCTACGTCCGGCATTCCCCACCTCTGGCAGATTGTCTGAAAGACCTGGGGATGCAGAGACCACTCCCCTGGCAACAGACTCTGGCGACTTAAGAAGTCTGCCTGCAGGTTGTCCACTCCGGGAATGAATATCGCCGAAATGCAGGGTACATGAACCTCTGCCCACTGAAAAATCAAGCTCACCTCCCTCTGAGCGGCCTGACTCCTGGTTCCCCCTTGGTGGTTTATGTATGCCACCGCCGTGGCATTGTCTGACTGGATTCTCACCGGGAACCCCTTTAATCTGGAGGTCCATGCCAGAAGGGCTAGGCGAGCAGCTCTGATCTCCAAGATATTGATGGGGAGCTGCCTCTCTGCTTTCACCCAAGTTCCCTGGCGAGAGAACCCCTCGAAGACCGCCCCCCAGCCTGCCAGGCTGGCGTCTGTGGTAACTACCTTCCAGACAACAGGGCTGAAGGATTTTCCCTTTAGAAGATTCTGGGGGTTCAACCACCAGGCCAGGCTTTGTCGAACCCTTGATGATAGCGTCAAAGGGGACTCTAAGGCATGTGCCCTCTTGCCCCAGGCTGCTAGAATGGCTGCCTGTAGGACGCGAGTGTGGATCTGAGCGTATGGTACTGCCTTGAACGTGGCCACTAGCTTGCCTAGTACACGCATACACAGGCGAATAGTTGGTTTTTTCTTGTTTAGAACCAACTGAACCAACCCCTTGATAGCCTCGATCTTTACAAGGGGCAGGAACACCCTTTGCTGTTCTGTGTCTAACCTCATGCCGAGGTATTCCAACTGCTTTGTAGGCTGGAACGCTGACTTTCCCCGGTTTAGGACCCAGCCGAATCCTTCGAGGTACCGAACCGTGAGGTTTACTGCCTGTTGCAGACCCGGCCGTGAGTGATCTATGATTAAAAGGTCGTCCAAGCCAAGTATGCTAGGACTGTGACCCCTTGGATCCTTAAATTGGCCAGAACTGGGGCTAGGATCTTCGTGAATACCCGGGGGGCCGTGGCCAGCCCGAAGGGGAGCGCCCTGAATTGGAAGTGTCGCTGCCCCACCGCGAAGCGTAAAAATCTTTGATGCGACTGAAAGATTGGTACATGAAGGTAAGCATCCTTTATGTCTATGGAGGCCAGAAAATCGTCCCTCTGAAGCGCGGCGGCTGCTGACCGGATGGATTCCATCCGGAAGGAACGAACCCTTAGGTAACCGTTTAACCTCTTTAGGTCCAAGATTGGCCTGACATCGCCGTTGGGCTTTGGTATGACAAAGAGATTGGAATAGAAACCTAGCCCTTGCTCTTGGGCTGGCACCTCTATTATTACGTCCTGGCAAAGCAGGTGATCCAAAGCTGCCAGCAATGAGGCCTTCCTTGCTGGATCCTTTGGTAGCCTTGATTCTTGAAAATGAGGCGGAGGACACCTTAGAAACTCCAGTCTGTAGCCTGTGGTTACAGATGCCCGGACCCATTTGTCGGGGATCTTGGCTTCCCAAACTTCTGAGAAGAAACGAAGCCTTCCCCCCACCCGCGAGAGTGGGGGCGCCCCTTCATAAGGCAGACTTAGGGGCTGTCTTTGTCGGCTTGCGATACCATGGCCTCTTACCCCCAGGGGCCTGTCCCTGCGATCTACTGTTAACGTTGGATCATGCAGGCGGCCGTCGATACTGCCTGGAATTTGAGGGCCCCGAGACAGGAAAGAGCTGCCTTTTAAATGTAGGACCCCGGAATGTCTTTTTGACCGGTAAAAGGGTACTCTTGCCACTTGAAATAGTCTGAATATATTTATCCAGATCCTCTCCGAAGAGTCGTCCTCCATGGAAGGGAAACCCTGCCAGAAGCTTTTTGCATGGGGGCTCCGCCGCCCAGTTCTTCAACCATAAGAGCCTTCTCATGTGCACCAAAAATAGTGATAAACGAGAGGCCTGCTGGATGGAATCTTTTATAGCATCTACAGCAAAACACAGAGCTCTGGGAATGTCAGAAAACTCTTCTGCTTGTTGGGTAGGCATGTCCTTTAACATTTCTTTTGTCTGGTCTTTTAACGCCTGACAAACTCCAATTGCAGCCACAGCTGGCTGTACCACTGCTCCTGCTGTAGCAAAGGATGCTTTTAAAAGTGTCTCTAACCGTTTATCAACCGGATCTTTAAACATATGTATGTTTTCCACCGGGCAAGTTAGTGATTTATTCACACATGAGATGGCTGCATCCACTACTGGGAGCCTCCACCTCTTGGAGAATTTTTCCTCCATGGGGTAAATGACCGCAAATCTTTTCGGTGGCAGAAAAATCCTGTCCGGCCGTACCCAATCCCGAAAGATCAATTCCTCCAAGAGAGGATGGACCGGAAAAACTGCGTTGCTTAACGGAGCTTTCAAAGAGCCCAGAGAGGATACCGGAGGAACCTGAGGCTCTGGTAAACTAAATGCCGAGCGGACCATGTCCGTCAAAGACTGTACCCACAGTCTTTCTGTCTGGGAGTCTGAAAATGGTTCCTCAGAGGCAGATCCCTCAATCCCTGAACCCTCTTGGTTCAGGTCTAGTTGATCCTCCTGTGATTCCAATTCCTCTGGAGAGAGAATCTCAGCATCTGAGGATACACCTCTTGGTGATGGGGATCTAACCCGTTTCTTACCAGGAATAGCTCTAGCGATCAATGCTGCTATTCTCTCTTCTAGCCCCCCTAGGGATACGGCTAGCATCTCCTCTGTGATAAACACAGGGCTGGGCTGATCTGGGCCAGCCTCCGCCCAGATCCCCCTAATGGCTCATCCAAGGCGCCCTTTATGTTAATAAGTTGCGGGGAAAGTATCGGCATATCATCAGAATCAGAGGGGGAACCCCTTTGTTTTTTGGTCTTTTTTGTACCCTTTGACCCCGAACCTTTGGAAGCCATAATACAAAATCGAGGGACTCCGCCAACAACAACAGACTGTAGTGGCCAGGAGTACAAAACCAGAGCTTAGGGGACAATAGATCACTAATGCCCAAAAACTGATGGGGCCCCGTATGTTTTTCTTTTTTTTTTAAATATATATTATATATTTTTTTTTTTTTTTTTTAAAACATACAGTGACCCCAAACTTAGTTTGCCAGCCTCCAACCTGCTGCAAAAAGGGGAATTTTTTGGCTTAACAAAAAAGGCATTGGAACAAAGTCCAGCATGTACTACCCCTCTTCCGCCACCGGGAGTCACTGTTCTGCCGCTCTGCGTCCTCTCCTTCTGAAATCAGCCTCAGACTGAGCACTGACAATGCCTGCTGATCTATAACAGCACAAGGCGCGCCCCTGTATGACGCCGCAGGCACGCCCCCCCCGCCCTCCTCTCAGAACGGCGCGAAAAAACGTCTATAAGACGTGCGCGCGCGCGCGTATGCCGGAACAGGAGGAACATGGAGGAGCCGCGCTGCTGGAGACCCAGGACTGCAGTATCAGGCGGCAGATTCAAACCCCCGGCCAGGTAGGACTCTCCAAAAGGCCCCATAGGGATCCTTACTAGTCCTAGGAAGAAAGCAGCAGGTTAGCTAGCAACACATTCTTAGACAGGGGAACCTAGTGATGGGGGAAAAAAGGGGTCATCCTGTCTTTCTCAGACATAGTGAGCAAGGTTGCCAATGCAGAGCATACTTAGGCTATCCCCCCTTTTAGGTTACCCCGGAGAGCCTGCTGTCGAACCAAGTCCCGCAGGCTCCCCCTTACCTGCTCCATGCTGCAGGATGTTTGTCCAGCAAAACGATCCAATCTTCTCCCATCTCCGTGGGTAGCGTAGTAGACCTTCAGGCCCTGGGGTCCTATGAAGGTACCCACTGTCCTGGACCTATATAGCACCCTGGCAAACAGGCACTTATGGTTTTTACAAACTCCAAGTCCTGGGCCCAGGGTCCAGCCCTCCAAAGAGGAGCATTATAGGCAAAACCCCACGGTTTGGGGCCCGGGTACTGTCCACTTTGGCACTGAGGCTCCTTGGACAGATCCGGTTAGCCCGCCCTTAATCCCAAGGATGTGGAGCAAAGCTATTCCGTGACCAACACCTAAGACACTGGCGAAAAAACTGAGGGACTCCCTCTAGGGGAGGGGGTTATATAGGGAGGGGACTTCCTGTTTGAGATTGCCAGTGTCCACACCTGAAGGTACTCCATATAACCCATATAGTAATGAATATGCCGCTCTGTGTCCCGTGATGTACGAGAAAGAAATAATAATTTTCACAAACCCACCCAGCTGAGGGGTGGGTTTGTGAAAAAAAAAATCCTTATGCTCAAAAAGAGCTTAAAGAAGCTCAATAAAAATGTGCAAAAGAGCCCAAAAAAGTACAAGGGAATAAAGTCCTTACAGGATGTCTCCAATTTACAAGCTGACCTCAATGCTCCGTCCAATTGGAAAATTAAGTGGCAGATGAGGTTTAATGTTAAAAAATGTAAAATTATGCACTTGGGCGCTAAGAATATGCATGCATCATATATACTAGGGGGGGGGGGGGAGTACAACTGGGGAGGTCCATAGTGGAGAAGGATCTGGAGGTTTCGGTAGATCATAAGCTCAATAATGGCATGCAATGCCAAGCTGCGGTTTCCAAAGCAATTTCTTGTATTAAGAGAGGTATGGACTCCAGAGAGATATAATTCTGCCCCTGTAAAAATTAGTAAGACCTCATCTGGAATATGCAGGATATCGGGGAACTGAAGAAAGTGCAGAGAAGGGTAACCAAACTGATAAGAGGCATGGAGGAGCTCAGCTAGGAGGAAAGATTAGAGGAACTGAATTTATTCTCTCTTGAGAAGAGGAGAATTAGGGGGGATATGATCAACATGTACAAATATATAAGGTGTCCATATAGTGAACTTGGTTTTGAGTTATTCATCTTAAAGGGGAGTTCCACCCACAATTTCACTTTTTAAATATAAATACCCCTGTAATACACAAGCTTAATGTATTCTAGTAAAGTTAGTCTGTAAACTAAGGTCCGTTTTGTTAGGTTGTTACAGCATTTAGATTAGTTTATATTCTAGAAATAGACCGTGGCCATCTTAAGTGTGGGAATCATGAAGCCAGACTGTATGACTTCCTGGATTTCAGCTTTGCATATCTTGCACATGCTCAGTGCTGCACAAGCGATGTAATAGGTTTCAGTCAGGTTTGCACGGACTACTGGGAAACATGATGCCTATCCCCAGAAACCCTTGCAAATAGCCTTGTGACTTAATAGCCTAGGGGCTAATAAGGAGGAGGAAGTAATGAAGGACTACAAAATAAAGGTATTTACAAGCAACAAAATAAATAAAAAATGTCCATTCTGAACACTATGAGATTAGGGCATGCAACACAGACCAACATAAAAAAATGGGTGGAACTCCACTTTAAGGTCATCACAGAGGACAAGGTGGCACTTTTTACATCTAGGAGGAAAAAAAAGATGTCATCTCCAAATACGGAAAGGTTTCTTCACAGTAAGAGCTGTGAAAATGGTGAATATAATCCCTCCAGAGGTGGTTCTGACAAACTCAGTAGCACAGGCATGCGCACAGGGTGTGCCAGCTGTGCCCAGGCACACCCTAATCACCATGTGCAGCACAGATTCCCTCTACTGCCCTGGCTCCCATCTTTCCCCCTGCATCGCTGCCAGCTTCCCTCCTATCGGCTGTTGCTCCTAGGATATTTTAGGAGTGGGGAAGGGGTTAGTAAATATATAATTTACTGCCCACTTCCCTTTCTGAATGAACACCGTGAGCGATCGGTAGTGTGTGTTTGGGCTTTGGGGTGCACACCCTAATGCAATAGGCTGCGCACACCTATGCTCAGTAGATTGCTTTGAAGCAGAGTTCCACCCAAAAATGGAACTTCCGCATTTTGGTGTCACATTTTTTGCACCTTTCAGGGGGAGAGTGGGGAGCAGATACCTGTCCAATACAGGTCTTTGCACCCACTTCTGGCAACAGATTCCGCAGCGATCTACGCCATGTTCGGACCCTCTTCTCTCCCCCCCCTGCTGTCTTCTGGGCGACGCACGTATCCCAGAAGACAGCAGGGACCAGCAAGAACACGCAGCATTTCACAGTACGGAACCAGGGTGTGAAGCCGCAAGGCTTCACTTCCTGAATATGCCGGCGCCTGCACCCGGGAGCCGAGGGACAAATCAGCTTCAGGTGAGGACATTGCAGGTGCCCTGGACAGGTAAGTGTCCTAATATTAAAAGTCAGCAGCTGCAGTATTTGTAGCTGCTGACTTTTATTTTCGTTTTAGTTTTTCGTCTGAACTCTGCGTTACAGAAGGCCTGGAGTCTTTCCTAAATGTACATAATATTACTGGGTACTAATATTTATAGGTAAAGTTGATCCAGGGAATATGCGATTGCCTTTTGGGGGGGGGGGGGAAATCAAGAAGGAATTTTTTTCCCCTGCTGTAGAAAATTGGATCATGCTCTGGCCATAGCTGACCTGCTTTTTTTTAGTTGGTTGTCTGACTGCCATGCTGATCCAATAGCTTCCTCCTCTGATTAAAGATCACATCAGCATGCAGCTCTGCGTGCCAATGTGAAATCTTACAGTCATTAAAGTGCAAGTTCACCTTATTTGTCTAGATCGTTCTGTCAGCGCTGTGAAGCGAGGAGCGAAAGCTGCTACTTGTAATTAATTGAGTGAGGCAGTGGAGATTTATCCCTGGCCCCACATATGCATCCTGGGAAGGCTACATCACCAGTGCCTGTTTTGTTTGTATTTTTGTTATCCTAAATACACACATTGCACGTTTTGTCATAATTTTAACGGAATTTTGAGCAACTGAGATGTAAATGTGACCTATGTTTGAAAAGGAAGTGCTCCTTTATAACACGCTGTGGTCCAACAAAAAGTACATTTCCCCATAAGCACCAGTTTTGATTAATTAAATATTGCACAAGTTCTTCTTTTGTTGTAGCTTGGTGTGACACACTAACCATTAAGATAAGATAAGTGCAGTAAAAGCAAAATATACATTGAATCTTTAATCTGTAATAACTTTGTAACAACTTTGTGTCTTCAAGTCATACAGTTTTTCTCACAACAGATTTGTCTCTCTTAGGCTCGGTTCCCACTGGTGCGATATGGGAAACCCTGCAAATCCAGTGCAAGTTCCGGCATTGCACCTGAATCGCCGGCGGTTCACAGTGCCCTCTGAGAACCACTGCAGGTGTCAATACAAAGTTCATGAGGGGGGGGCACGAGTTTGGTCCGAATGCGATACATTGCATTTGATCTGCACAACAATGTGATGCGAATCACATGCAGTGTCTAGCATTGCACCAGTGGAACTTCCGCTCATTTGTCTCCTCTCCCCCTCCGGTACCACAATTGCCACCTTTTGGAGGGGGGGGCAGGTATCCCACTTCCGGGAGTCCGCACCGCCTCCTTCTCCCCCCGTCACTGGGCCAGTAGGCAAGAGGAGAGGGGCCTCACTCATGTGCATCGGTGGACTCCAGGACGGTAAGTGTCCTATTATTAAAAAGTAATGTAATAGTATGTGTAGCTGCTGGCTTTTAATTTTTTTTTTTTTTTGGGCAGACCTCCTCTTTAAAAGGAGTCAAATAAATAATGTAAAACGTTACCAATTTGCACTTTAAAGTGGTTGTAAACCCACTTTTTTGACTTTTACCTACAGGTAAGCCTATAATAAGGCTTACCTGTAGGCAAGGAGAATATCTCCTAAACCTGCACGGTTTAGGAAATATCCCCCTCGCATGCGCAGGGGGGGGGGGGGATCTACAGCGTAAGGACCAGCCGCCGCCGGACCTTGCCGAATTTACATCTCCCACGTGCATGCAATTACAGCGCTGGAGCGGCGATACCCGGAAGTCACGCCGAGTCAAGATGATATCTCGCTCGGCGTGGACCAGGTAAGTTCTACACACCTCGATCCGGGCAAGTATTTCATAATGAGCTAATATGCGGTGCATATTCAATATATGAAGAAAAAAAAAACCTACATGAGAAAGCAATAAAAGACATGCTTTTGCATGGGACGCCTGTTTCCTTGATTTTTAGTAACTGCAGCCCACAGTATTTAACACAAGCAGAATTGCAGGCGTGTTCCATGGGATTAGGGGGCATTAACATTACATTGGCGCAAAACACAGTAAATATCTCCTAAACGACACACATTTAGGATAGATTTACAGTACTTATAGGCAAGACTTATTATAGGATTACTTATAGGCACAACTTCCACAGAGAGGTTTATAACCTCTTTAAATGATACTGCTCATAAGGCTAAAGGAAGAAATAAAAATAATAATAATAATAATAATAATAATAATAATAATAATTAAAAAAAAAAAAAAACACACACTGCATGGGAAATTTCTGGATTGAAGGGTAATATTGCACAAAAAAAACATTTCCTATTTTAAATGGACCATTTATTTTTGTCTTGTTATTTTTAGCTCGTATTGTAAATTCATTTGAAAGGAATACGACTTATAATAAAGGCTTACCTTTAGGTACAGTGAATATCTGCTCAAAAATGTACCATTTAGGAGATATTTAGGTGAAGTCACTGGAGTATACCATCTATTGACAGTGCTGTGCCGCAACCCTGACTCCCATGCACATGTTGCTGCGGCCCAACCATTCAAATGTGCAGAAGGTGCAAACCCAGAAGGAAGACTGGGTGCAGATTGAAGCGCTGACAGCGTGCCACTCTGGGGGGGGGTTTGTTTTAAGTTAAGTCAGTCATAATGTTCTAGTATGCAGGGCATACTAGCACATCATCACTTAAACTTATTTTTTTTGGGCTACAGCAGGAACATATTATAATCCCTGTCAAGTTTCAGTGCTATCCATGTCCCCGACAGGGAGATTCAGCTTCGTCTTAGTACCCACTGAGATTTTCTCTTTCTTGCAACCTATGAATACAGGAAAGAAATTTGCTCTGTCTATGGCCAGCTTAAGAGGAATCCCCAACACTATTGAAAAAAAGTCTTCTTTTTGCACTTTCGGTTGTGTCTCCAGAATGGGACATGAAGAGGAAACCTGCCCAACAGTACATAGACATAAAAAATAAAAAAATAAAAAACACACAACAGAGGGTATTACCCTTCCCTACTCAATCCAAAAAAATTAAAAAAAAGTTTGGCTATACATGCACTTTCAATTTCATGTTGCAGATGCTATTAGTATTATTGAAAGGGCTACCTGGAAGTTGCCCGTGATGTACTTACCTTTTGAGGATTTTCTCAGCATGATCGGCTGAAATGTTGATACCTAAAGTCTTAAGGGAATTTAGGATTTCAGATGCTTCAATCTTTCCTGGAATGACAAAAGTGAAAAGACGAGTGGATGAAAAGGTTATCCATGCAATTTAAAACATATGCTCCAAGATTATTGCAAATGAAAAGCACAAACACATGTAATCTCTGTGCTGGTAAACCGTGGCCTGTAACTGCAAAAATGTTTTTTCCAAGTGATGTATACAAAACACCCCCCAATCCTTTCTTCGTAGTGTGACTGTTGCAGGGCCGATCCTAGGCAGGGTGCACAGGGTGCATTGCACCCAGGCGCCTGCAGAGGTGGGGGCATCTAACAGAAGCCTCCTCTGTGTCTATCACAGAGCCCCCCCCCCTCCAGGTCCCAATAAAGTACTCTTCCTGTATTTTGTTTATTGTTAAGAGATCATGTAAAGATCCCAGATTAATGAACAGTTCGTGGGGGAGCATCTCTGTGGTTAAGTCATTGCCATTTGTAAAGGGGAGGAGTTAGTAAAATTACGACGCCCATGTGGGGGCGCCAAAAAAAATTCTGCACCCAGGGGCCTGTGACCCTAGGATCGGCCCTGGACTGTTGGCAGAAGACAAATGAACACAATTCAACTGATGATAGTGACAACTGGTAACGATGCTGCCTGCTAAACATGACATACAGTAATATTTTTGCCCGGGCCACAAAAAGCATGGCTGTGGTATGTGTAAACCCTCAAGAAAACCATGGCCTTAAAAAGTGCTTAAATTAAATGTTAATAAAAAAACGGTATGTGGCTTGGTTACGCGTACAATGAAGTGTTGGAAATACATTCTAAAGCTGAACATGCACTATACAATCTCCTTTGAAGCTACCTTCCGATCTAGCATCAACTATGTAGTACAAGGGCCTGCCTGATTTAATAATCAGTCATCATTTTATGTTGTTTTAGCAAATCTACATTAGGGAATTTATTTGATCCCCTGCAGATTGTGTGAGATTGCCCACTTACAAAAAAAAATGGTCTATAATTGTTATCAGTGGTGTATTTTAAATGATAGAGACAGAATATCAACCAAAAATCTAGATACAAAATGTTATAAATGGAGTTGCAGTTCAGTGAGTAAAATAAGTAAGTATTTGATCCCCAAGCAAAACAGGACTTGGTAATTGGTGGAGAAACCCTTGAGGGAAGAGGTTTCTTGTAGTCGGTGACCAGGTTTGCACACATCAGCTCCTTCCATACATTTTCTATAGGATCAGGATCTAGAGACTGACTAGGCCACTCCATGACCTTAATATGCTTCTTCTTGAGCCACTCCTTTGTTGCCTTGGTGGTATGTTTTGGGTCATTGTCATGCTGGAAGACTAAACCACGACCCATCTTTAGTGTTCTAGCTGAGGGAAGAATGTTCTCATCCAAGATTTTACAATACATGGCCCCATCGATTGGCCCTTCAATGCGGCAAAGTTAGTCTGTACCTTTAGCAGAAAACACAGCCCCAAAGCATAACGTTTCGAGGGGGAGAGCTCTCATGTCGACAGGGAGGGAGGAGAGGGGAGAGACTGTCACAGCAGAGCAGCGGGCTGATAGAGGCACATAAACTGACCACAGCAATTGTGGATCAGCAGCCATGATTACTGTGGTCAGCACAGATGGGGGACACAGTAACTGGCAGGATCAACCAGGTATTTTACAAGATAGAAAGGGAAAAATTATGCAGCACAAAAGAGGGGAGAAGAGCTACTGTAAACAGGCACATGTTGGATTGATATCGAGCTCAGATAAGTGTTTAAGGAGGGCTTAGGGAGAACTTAAAAATAGGTTTGTTTATCTTAATGCAGAGAATGCATTAGGGTAAAAATCCTTTTGGCTTTAAGACCACACTAACACACAAAAAACACAGCTTTCCTTACTAAATATAAAACAAAAAAGAAGAGTTGGCTTTAAATACACGCATGCAGGTATTAAAGCAGGGTTCCAGCCTTTATGTTTATTAAAAGTCAGCAGCTACAAAAAGTGTAGCTGCTGGCTTTTAATAAACAGACACCTGTTCCACTGTCCAGTGACGCGGCCACCCGGAGCTTCGCTCATCTCCCCGCCTCTCTGCCGGCGCCTCCATTCTAATTGTGGGCACCCAGCCGTGACAGCTTCCGGCTTCATAGCCGGGCACTCACTGTGCATGCTCCCCGAGTAGACAGGCGATCGCCTGGGACCTGTCACGTATGCCAGGTGATTGCCTACAAGGAGGGGCCCATACGATGAGCTGCCTAAGCGGTCCCTAGGCAGAAGGAGGAAGTGGGACAGGAAGTCCCACTCCTACTGAAGTCCCCATTCCCCCCCAAAAAAAATTGCATGCCAAACATGGCATGTAAGGGGCGAGTAGTGGTTTAACCAGAAGTTCCACTTTTGGGTGGAACTCCGCTTTAAAGGTGCAGAAGTAGGAAGACTATTTCCTCACCATCACTGTTTTTGTCCAAGCTTGTAAAAGCAATTTTCATTTTCTTCTCATGTTCTTCTAGATATTTCATGAACTCTGTAAAGTCAAGTGTTCCATCTTTATTAACGTCACCAGCTGCAACAATTTTCTGAAAAAGGGTAACAAAAAAAGAGAAACCATTATTATTTTAAAATGATACCGAACAGGCCAAAGCAACAGCTCTGCTTACCTTGACACTACCCAGCACCATATACTTAACTTTCCTTTGTTCTCCAACTGCTCTATTCAGCTTCTAAGAACCAGAAGAAATACTAGGTACTTTTGGGCGAGTGCGACTTACGTCATGTATCTGTACTGGGAAATCAACAAGCTCCATCACGGTCACATGGAATCAGCCCATAGTTCTATATAAGCTACAACTCGAAGCCTACCCAGGGGGGCTTCTCCTGATCTCAGCAGCAGAATGGAGTAGTGGTAAAGCAAAGGAAGGGTAAGCATTTACTGCATGGAAGGGAAGGATCAAAATTAACCTGTGGCTTTGCCATCGTAAAAAGCACAGGTTTACTGCAAGGCCACATCCACACTGGATGTCTAGTCTGTGTAGACCTTGTGCGTCCAACCCCACCATTTTTTTTTCCGCCTAGGAGGCAAAGGTGTAGCGTTCAGATCTGCTAACTACAGGGGCGGACTGACCATTGAGCACTCAGGCACTGCCTGAGGGCCCCATGCCACTAGGGGGCCCCCCCATCAGGGTTGCCAGGCTCAGTAAAATTATGGACAGTATGTAAAAATCTGTGTTTTTTTTAAATCTGTCCCTGGTATGTCCGAAACTGACATGCATTTGATGTGAAAATCCAGAGATTTTAGCTGCCCCGCCTCTGCACTGCCTTGTGGCGTAGTGGCCATCTGTAAGCCTGGGGGCCCCATAATCTTCTACTGCCCGGGGGGCCCATGACTCGTCAGTCCGCCCCCTGGCTAACTGTCACATCCTACGAGGCTAAAATATGCTGCATGGACATGCCCAGAAGAAAGAAATTCTATGTTCAGGGTATTTTTTCCCTGCATGCATAGGGCCCTAAGGCCCCTTTCACATTGAGGAGTTTTTCAGGCGGTACGGCGTTAAAAATAGCACTGCTTTACCGCCTGAAAAACTCCTGTCAAGTACCCTCAATGTGAAAGCCCAAGGGTTTTCACACTGAGGCGATGTGCTGGCAGGAGAAAAAATAAAAATATCCTGTCAGCAGCATCTTTGGAGTGGTGAGAGGAGCGGCGTGTATACCGCTCCTCCACATTGAAAACAATGGGATTCCGCAGCAATACCGCTCACAATGCGCCTCTATGGAGGCGCATTGCGGGCGGTATTAACCCTTTCACGGTCGCTAGTGAAAGGGGCCTAAATGTGAGTACCACTTAGCATCCAACCACAAAATATTTCAACCTGCCATAGAGATTGGGAGGCTGAAGACGGCAGAGCTGGATGCCACACCTGTGCTCACAAAAAAGCTGGGATTGGACTCACATAGGCTAGACACCCAATGTGCATGTAAATTGTGAGAAAAACAATCAGCGCCACAATACTAATAAATTACTCCTATAATAACGCGAGAAAAAAAAAAGCAACAAATATAACCCTCTAAATGTCTACACAGCTGCTGGACACTTATTGTGATACACCACACCTACTGCACTATTTTCACAAAACCCAATGTGCATGTGTCCAAAGGTAAAACATTGCAATAACGCAAGCTATGCTCCAACTGAAATAAATAAACACATGGGCCCAGATTCACAGAGAATTAGATTCTCGTAGAGTATCAGAAAATACACTACGCTGCCGTATTTTACCTGGCTCTACGTGGAATCCAGGTAGATTTTTTCCAGTAAACGACGGCGGCGTAGTGTATTTCTCCCGTCGCAATCCATCTACGCGAGTAGGGGGCGTGAATCATTTAAAATAGGCGCGTTCCCGCGGCGATCGAACTGCGCATGCTCCGTTCGCAAATTTCCCACCGTGCATTGCGCGAAAACACGTCGTTACGTCATTCGTTGTTTGAGTAGCGTCGTTTACGCACAATCCTCGTCCCGAACGAGTTAAGTAAAAAATAAAAATAAAATAAAAAATCGACGCGTGAACGACGGCCATACTTAACATGGGCTACGTACCGTTAGACCAGCAAAAAGCTGGTCTAACAGTACGTAAAAAAAAATAGACGAAAGCGATTGCGAAGACCACTCGTATCTTCGTGGATCGCCGTAAAAACACATTTGCATATCCCGACGCATGAAAACGACGCAAACTCCTCCCAGCGGCCGCAAATATATCGCAGCGTAGATCCGAAGGCTTACGAAGACGTAAGCCTCTCGGATCGAAGCCCGAAGCCGCCGTATCATGGTTTGAGGATTCAAACTAGTGATACGGCGCGCAAAATTTGAAATTACTCCTGTCTAACACCAGTTAGACAGGCGTAATTGCTTTCTGAATCTGGGCCATGCACTTTAGGAATAAACATAGCATTACCGATAGAAAGTTGACATCTAAACCTAAAACAGTCAATGTTGGATGTTCATATACGTACATATAAACCCATCAAGAAAGAATTTGGGTTTTGCAATTGTTAACCTTCTGATGCAAGTTCCCTGGTTAACATGGCATAACTCACCCAAAACTATAATGCAGATTAGGAAACGGAAGTACTTACTGTATCTGCATACCAGAAAAGTCACTCCAAGTACTAAATCAAGAGGGTCCGACAGCCAAAAACATAATTTTAAAGCGGAGGTTCGGATGATTTTTTTTTTTTTTAAAGTCAGCAGCTACAAATACGGCAGCTGTTGACTTTTAAAAAAAGGACACTTACCTTTCCAGGGTGCCCACAATGTCAATAGCGGAGGCTGAGCAATCGCTCGGTCCTCGGCTGCTTCCGCCGCCATCCTCGGTGAGGGAATCAGGAAGTGAAGCCTTACAACGTCGCTGCCCATCGCGGTGAGCCGTCACTGGTCCCCGCTCTCTCCCGGGAACATTGTTTCCCAGAAGACACCGGGGGGGGGGGGGTTCCCTGTGGGGAATCAGACCCGGAAGTGGTGATAATACCCGTCTCAGACAAGTATCTGCACCCCCCTCCCCCTGAAAGGTGCCAAAATGTGTCACCGGAGGGGGGAGGGATCCAAAGGGAGGGATCCGCTTTAAGATAGCTAGGTTAGCATTGGCAGCCTCCATATTTAATCAAGTAGAAACAAAGAAAAGGCGCTTTAATTTTGTATAGCATAATGGAGACCATACACTAGATGCAAAATCTTTAGAAAATGTGTCATTTGAACAGTTTGTTAATTTTTCATCCAGTTATTGGGCACTAATCTAAAATCTGTTGTGATGTTTTTGAGCCCCCCCCCAAAAAAAAAAAAAAGAAAAAGAAAAAAGGGAAATGTTTGGAAAACTTCTGCAGAAAAGCGAATAATTTGAAAGGATAATGTGTTTTTCGCCCATTAAAATGTTGAAATGTTGGTACCACGCATATGTGAACCAAAAGCAAAAAACAAACGAGATTCATTTATGTCCATTGAACAATTTATTGTTCCAAATTCGGTCATTACATGGGGATTGATTTACTAAAGACAAATCCACTTTGCACTACAAGTGCACTTGGAAGTGCAGTTGCTGTAGATAAAAGGGGGAGATCTGAAATGAGGGGAAGCTCTGCTGATTTTATCATCCAATCATGTACAAGCAAAAATTCTGTTTTTTATTTTCCTTGCATGTCCCCCTCAGATCTACAGCGACTGCACTTCCAAATGCACTTGCAGTGTAAAGTGGATTTGCCCCATGGTGTCAATATCGATCGATTCTGTCATCATGAAATTACCGAATTTAAAAAGATAAATTGTTCAATGGACATCAATAAACTATTTTTTTGTTCATTTTGTCACATATGCTTAGTGCAAACAGTTTGGGCAAGGAACACATTAACCTTTTAATTTATCATTCGCTCTGCAGAATTTTCCAACCTGTTTCTTTGATTTTTTGATTCTGAAAATTTAAAACCAAATTTTGTATTTGCACCTGAATGAGAAACGAATGAATGGTCCAAATGACAGATTTTACAAACGATTTTGCAGCTAGTGTATGGCCAGGAGGGTTTAGAGCCCTAGTTAGTTAGGTGATTTGTTTGCCATTTGCGTCTCATTGAGGAGATTTTTCTTCACTGGAGGGACAAAATGAGGGAATCCTTGGTAGTCTCCCCACTAGAAGATTTCCACCGATTACTGTTCTGAAGACCATTTAAAATGTGAGATTTTCCTTCACTTTCTGTAATGGGTACCAGAACAAATAGAGGATTAAGGTAAAACATCTTCTGTGCTGCAGAAGATTGTGTCAATGGACGCAGCAGCGGGACTCAGAAGTAAGCCCACACAGGTGCCCCCAGGGAAAATGGCTTTCCGAAAAACCACCAAACAACCTGACTAAAAGAGCTTTCATCTACATCTTACAAAGAAATAAACCCAAGAATTAACCACTACTAGTCCATACTGCACAATAAACCTAATGAAGGGGGCACTTGTGCATACCCAACTGGAATATGCTGGATGTTAGCGGTTGATAAATTATTTTATTTGGACATTTCTAAAGTATACACCTGCACTGATCTCTATGTACATTCCTCTTTTCATTTTACATATGTTGCGGGTGCCACACAGTGCGCGGGGGGGACAGGGAGAGCGCGTGTGCTACACATCGCGCGCGGGGGGGGGGGGGGCGCTTGACAGGGAGAGCGCGTGTGCCACACAGCGCGCAGGGGGGGACAGGGAGAGCGCGTGTGCCACACGGAAATTTTTTATGCGGATGTTTTGGGTTTCTGTTTTTTTTAACTTATTAGTTACCAATATTTAATCTCTTTTTGCTTTGTTCATTTTTTTAGTGTTACATTAAAAATGGCTTTGAGAGCTAAACTGATTTATTTGAGCAGAAACTACTGAAACAAGTAAAACGTATTTTAAAAATTGTGCGCCTTATCAGTTTTTGAATGACTCACTGTAAGACAAAGTGCACATTCATGAAGCCAACACACTGGCTGTTATTAGACACTAGGCCAGAGGGGTTTAGTTCTCATGTTTTATTGTAGTCATTCAAACCAGAAGCGATTCCAGGGATAGGTGTACAGTCCGTTTACTCACTACATAGATACAGAGTACCACAGCTAACAGTATTGGAAGGAGATTTGTTTATTTAAAGGTGTGCGAGGCAGGTCACTGCTTGCAAATCTATAAAGGCGATTTCTTCACATAGGTATGAAGAATAAGCAGGAATATTAGAATGTGGTCTGCACATATTTTTTACAAAAAAACAATCCCCAATACACTACCTATTACCGGTATTTCAGTCTGGTTTAAAAACCAATAAAAAAATAAAAATAAAGAAGGAAGAAGAGAACAGCTACTTAGGGAACAGGTCTCCATTATTCCCTGAGGGAACATTCTTTCCACCATCAGGTTTATGCAACAAAGCGTTGCACAGAACAAAAATGATGTGCAAAATGCAGTAACTATTAGTTTGCCTTCACACCTATAGTAATTTACATATATATATATAATAACAAACAGTCACACTAATCTCTAGGTGGATGCAGCATTGGCCCAATGCTGCATCTGTCCCCCACCGTCTCCAAGGCCGAGAGCCAAGCAATCAAAAACCGCAGATTGCTCGTTCTCATTTTTTCAGTAAGCAGAGTGCAGTGAATGTCTCAGATTCTCTGCCCCTCCAGCACTTACTGGAGTGCCGGGCGTGACTGGTTCAGACTCTCAACAGCACGCTGAGCTGCTGGTCAGGAATCTGGGCAGATCCCGACATTATTGTTGGGATCCCTGCAGAGCCTGGACTGGCTCTGTGATGTCAGCCGACAGCAAACTTTAGCGCGCTGTCAGCTGAATCTGGGTCACAGGAGTACAGAAAGTGCTCCATATTTCTTAGATATACACTTTGGCAGTGCAATTTATTTAACATACAGTATGTATAATGAAAGGAGGAATGTGCCCAGCCATAGAGATGAGTGCAGGTATACTTTAGAAATGTCACAATAAAATAGTTTATCATCAACAGCCGACATCCAACATATTCTAGCGGTTACGCACAACCCCCCTTCATCAGGGCTTAGGTTTATTGTGCAGTATGGACAGTAGTGGTTAATTCTTGGGTTTATTATTTCTAAATTGTAGATGAAAGCTATTTTAGTCTGGTTGTTTGGTGGCCTTTTGGAAAGCCATTTTTCCTGGGGGCACCTGTGCAGGCTCACTCACGAGTTTCGCTGCCTTTGATTGACAGCGGGGGGGGGGGGGTTAATCCCCACCAGGAGAAGACAGTGATTATTGCTAGTGGTTATAACAAAAAATAAAATAAAAATCACATGCAAGATTCAACAGGCTGGTTGTAGTTAAAGCAAATCGATCAACTTGGTACATTTAGCATGCCCATACATGGTTTGAATCTCAGCCTGCTGAAGATTCCTGCTTAACTGTCCAACAGTCAAACCGTCTGTGGCCAGCCTTAGCCATCTGCATGTACCATGGTGCTGTACATGTGATCTGTTAGAACACCAGCCTTGTGATGACTTGACAGTTCAGTTGAGAGCACAAGCAACTTTCAGGTCTCGTACACATAAACGGGGAACTCGTCGGGCGAAACACATAGTTTTCCTCGTCGAGTTCCTTGTTAGGCTTTTTTTTATAAAAATATATAATAATTATAATAAATTTAATAATTATATATACAGTATATAAAAGAAGTAAAAAAATATATAAAATATATATTTTTTTTTTATAAAAAAAAGGGGGGGGGGGTTGTCATCACCATCAGACCCCTAAAAAAAAAAATTGGCCCTTTAATAGTAGTAAAAAAAAAAGTAAATAAAAAAAAGGGGGGTCCGGAGGCCCCCAGGGCCCTGGATGGCAACCCCCCTTTTTTTATTTATTTTTGATAATATATATATATATATATATATATATATATATATATATATATATATATATATATATATATATATATATATATATATATATATATATATATTTTTTTTTTTTTTTTTTTTTTTTTATTAAAGGGCCAATTAGGTCCCGGATGTAAACCCCCCTTTTTTTGTAATTTCTTTAAAAAAAAAATTATTAAAGGGCGCAGAGGTCCCCAGGGCCCCAGATGGCAACCCCCCTTTTTTATATATAAATATGTAAACTTCCCCAACTGCCCCCCCCCCCCCCCCCCGCTTCTCAATTCGCGGCAGCCCCCCCCTGCTTCTCAATTCGCGGCAGCCCCCCCCCTGCTTCTCAATGTCAGGCGGCAGCGCCCCCCATAATTCCTGATGGCGGCCCTGTCCACTATAACAACAACATATACACATCTTTACGCAATACACGTCCCTGGATAAGTTCAGTTAAGTGAACAAAGTCACATCCATGTGCCCCTCCTCACCACTCCCTGTGGATATTGATTCTGCAGGACAATAAGGAACTGATGACAAGATGAGATAGAAACAGCTGAGGCTAGGCTAGGGTAGAATAACTAGGAGTAAAGCAAAAGTTCAATGGGGAAAGCACATTTATTAAACATAAATTCGGACATCATAGCAAAGAGAAGAGTATTTACAGAAAAGGTTCCTTTCACATCAGCGCGTCTCCAAAGTCGCACGATGTCAGAGCGTGATATTACATTCCATGGATCAAAGACGCACCAAAATAGTGCAGACACCTTTTGCGACTTTAAATCACAGTGATTTGAATAGGTGCCATTGAAAAGAATGGCGTGCGATTTGTCATGAATCTTTAATGTCCAAAGTTAAATCGCACAAGACTTTAGGGCCCGTTCACACCACAAACTGCATATTTACTGCACATTTTTTGCACGCACAGTGATGTGCATTCGTCTAGGGCCGAAACAACAAATCGGTTAATCGACAACTAATCTAAATTATATATATATATATAAAAAGATTCTCCTCAGTTTAGGCCGATACGTATTTATCTTCATATTTTTCGTAAAAAAAAAAAAAAAAAAAAAAAATCGCAATAAGCGTTTATTGATTGCTTTGCGCAAAAGTTATAGCATTTACAAAATATGGGATAGTTTTATGGCATTTTTATTAATATTTTTTTTACTAGTAATGGTGACACATTTTTGGGACCATTGGCATTTTTATAGCGATCAGTGCTATAAAAAATGCATTGATTACTATAAAAATGCCACTGGCAGGGAAGGGGTTAACACTAGGGGGCGAGGAAGGGGTTAATCATGTTCCCTGGATGTGTTCTAACTGAAGGGGGGGGGGACTAACATTGGGAAATTACAAATCACTGTTCATACAATGTATGAACAGACGATCAGGCTTTTCCCCCCCTGACAGGACCGGGAGCTGTGCGTTTACACACACAGCTCCCGGTTCTCGCTCTATAACGAGCGATCGCAGGTGCCCGACGGTGGTCGCACCCGCCGAGCACGCGCGTCGGGATCAGGGGCGAGCGCTTGGCGAGATGACGTATAGCTACGTGATCTCGCCCAGCAGAGACGACCTGCCGCCATATAACTGCAGATGGTCAGCAAGCAGTTAAAGTGGTTTTAACAGTAGAAGGATTTGGCTCCTGCTGCTGTCAATCACAGCCTGTGAGGAAAGATTGAGAGGTGGGGCTGAGCCGCTCCATTTATGTCTATGAGCATATAGAGCCTGGCTGGGGAGCGGGCCCGCACAAGTGCCCTTATAGCAAATGGAGCCTGTGGGGGACCCCAGAAGAGGTGGATTGGGGTTGCTCTGTACAAAAACATTACACATACCGCTAAAAAACACCAGAATGTGGTGCTTGAAACCCGCATTCCATGTGCATTTCCCACCCAGTTTTCAAATCGCACCGCAGTTGTGATCTGCAGCAGGTGTCAATGATAAATTAACCACTTAAAGCGGAGTTCCACCCAAAAGTGGAACTACCGCTTAATCCACTCCTCGCCCCCTTACATGCCACATTTGACATGTAATTTTTTTTTTTACACTTTTTGAAACTACTGACTTTTAATAAACATTAAAAACGTCTGGAACTCCCCTTTAAAGACCGAGCCGCTTTCTGAGATTTGGTATTTACAAGTTAAAAACAGTTATTTTTGCTAGAAAATTACTTAGAACCCCCAAACATTTTTTTTTTCTCTAACACCCTATAGAATAAAATGGCAGTCGTTGCAATACTTTTTGTCGCACCGTATTTGCGCAGTGGCCTTACAAGTGCACTTTTTTGGGGAAAAAAAAAAATCTAATTTTTTAATAAAAAAAAATAAAACAGTAAAGTTAGCCCAATTTGTTTTTATATTGATAAAGATAATGTTACGCCGAGAAAATAGATACCCAACATGTCACGCTTCACAGTTGCGCCCACTCGTGGTATGGCGACAAACTTTTACCCCTAAAAATCTCCATAGGCGACTTTTAAAAAAATTGTACACTTTCAATGTTTTGAGGAGGTCAAGGGCTAGAATTATGGATCTTGGCGATACCTCACGTGTGGTTTTAACACAGTTCTCATATGCGGGCGCTGCTCGCGTATGTGGTCGCTTCTGAGCACAAGCTTTTCAAGATGGGACACTTAAAAAAAAAAAAAAAATGTCCTCTTAAATATGAGATCTGTGGTAAAAAAAAAAAAAAGGCCCTTTAAAAGCATTGGGCAGAAGTGACGTTCAGTGAAATGGAGACGGATGGTGGGCCCATCTTCCCCTCACTTGTTTCCCTACCCAGCAAGAGGATGCGATCGCCTCCACCGCTGCCAACGGCTCCGGTAAGCAGCGGAGGGTACCGGAGAGCGGCGGCATCTCTCCCGCCCCCTGTACCCGCTCTTGAAGAGGGTACAGGGGTTATGGTAGCTAGCAGGGGCGGACTGACAACTTATGGGGCCCACGGGCAATAGAAGATTATGGGGCCCCCGGGCTTACAGATGGCACCACGACAGGAGGCAGTGCAGAGGCGGGGCAGCTAAAATCTCAGGATTTTCCCATCAAAAGCATGTCAGTTTTGGACATATCAGGGACAGATGTAAAAAAAAAAAAAAACATTGTAAAAATCTATGTTTTTTTTTTACACATCTGTCCCTGGTTTTACTGAGCCTGGCAACTCTGATGGGGCCCCCTAGTGGCATGGGGCCCTTGGGCAGTGCCAGAGTTCCTCAATGGTCAGTCCGCCCCTGGTAGCTAGGTGCTACCATAACAGTATTTCTCTTCAAAATAGCGACCTATAACGACGGCGAGCAGTCCATAAGTGGGTAATGACACCCCAAAAGAAGATCCCAATGCAGTGCGTTTGCTTGCACCAGTCGCATGGTATAGCTGTACCATGCGATACCTTTGGAAATGCACTGCAACCATATCGCATGTACTACTCTTAATGTGGGTACAGTGAGCTTTGAGCCCATTCAAGATGAACAGGCTTAAATTAGACTACACTGAAGCGCATGTGAATCACATAGGAGCGCGCAGTGAGTTCCCATGTAATCTCTAGTGTGAACCGGCCCTTAGACCCCATACAACTTTTCTTGTCCGATTTCCTTTTTTTACCAAAACCTTGTAGTACAAGGGCCTGCCTGAATGCATTCAAATTGAAAATCTTAGACCCCTTTCACACTGAGGCGCTTTGCAGGCGCTAGAACGCTAAAAATATCACCTGCAAAGCGCCCTGAATGAGCCGCTCCTCACACTCCAGTATATAAGTCCGAGGGCTTTCACACTGAAGTGGTGCGCTGGCAGGATGGTAAAAAAGGTCCTGCTACCCCTTTCTTTGGAGCAGTGTGTATACCGCTCCTCCACCACTCCTGCCCATTGAAATGAATAGGCACAGCGGCTTTACCGCCAGCAAAGCGCCGCTTTGCGAGTGGTTTTAACCCTTTTTCAGCCACTAGCGGGGGTTAAAAGCATTCCACTAGTGACTGAATAGCCCTGCTTTACCGGCGACACACCCACCGCCCCAGTGTGAAAGGGGCTTTAAAGTCAGCAGCTACAAACATTGTAGCTGCTGACTTTTAATAAGGACACTTACCTGTCCAGGAAGGCCGTGATGACGGCCCCTGGATTGGGTGCAGACGCGGCAATTCTAACTAAGGGAAACTGGCAGTGGAGCCTGGTGAATGGCCAGCTGTCTTCTGTGACACACACAGGCAAATAAAAATAAAAAAACTAACCAGTTCCATCATCCATGCTATACAGATGTACAGAGTGGATATTGTGTTCTGACAGGCGCCCGCTGGATTTCGACTGGTTGCTCGGGAAGTGGCCACAATTCGCAGTGTATGGCCAACTGTAGTCGGTTATATCGGTTATGTCCATTATAACTCAGTGCTGGCACACCGCCAATCCTGTACTGCCATATATATATATATATATATATATATCGTATACCGTCCAATCATACAGCACCCACCCTGATCATTATTACTGCACAGCCTGATCAATACTGATCATCATAGACATGGCAATCAGAGATCCTGGGCCTGGCCCAATGAGTGTGTATCCTGTATAGATAGTAGAGTGCCACTCACTCCAATGCAGAGTAGATGGACTCTGATGAAGATCTCATACTTCCCCTGGACTTACCTCCTCGGCTCCGGGGGACACCGCCATCCCCAAGGCTCGGAGCCCCTGCTGCAGCTCCAGGATGTCCACCTTCCCATCCTGATTGACGTCCAGCTTATGGAAGAGATCGGCGTACTTAGACGGAGTGTCCGATCCTTCACACATCGCCCGACTCAGCATCGATCTCCTGACCTGATCGTACATCTTCACTGTCTGTCTATGGGGATCAGGAAGAGCTCAGTGCAGGCCGACAAGACAAAAATGTAGAAAGACAAGAAAGAGTGCAGTGACAGGACACCGCCCAGAGAGGGGGAGGGGCGAGCAGGGAATTCCCTCCACCGAGGAGGAGGGGGGAGGAGGAGGGGGAAGGTACTGCATGCCTGGCATCTCCTCTCACAGACACATTCATCACTCCTCATACTACAATCATTCATCACTCACTGCTCTATTACTATGATCACTACTACTCCGATCTATTACTATGATCACTTCTACTCCGATCTATTACTATGATTACTACTCGGATCTATTACTATGATCACTACTACTCCGATCTATAACTATGATCACTACTACTCGGATCTATTACTATGATCACTACTACTCCGATCTATAACTATGATCACTACTACTCGGATCTATTACTATGATCACTACTACTCCGATCTATAACTATGATCACTACTACTCGGATCTATTACTATGATCACTACTACTCCGATCTATAACTATGATCACTACTACTCGGATCTATTACTATGATCACTACTACTCCGATCTATAACTATGATCACTACTACTCGGATCTATTACTATGATCACTACTACTCCGATCTATAACTATGATCACTACTACTCGGATCTATTACTATGATCACTACTACTCCGATCTATTACTATGATCACTACTATTCCGATCTATTACTATGATCAGTACTACTCCGATCTATAACTATGATCAATACTACTCTGATCTATTACTATGATCACTACTACTCCGATCTATTACTATGATCACTTCTACTCTGATCTATTACTATGATCGCTACTACTCGGATCTATTACGATGATCACTACTACTCTGATCTATTACTATGATCAATACTACTCTGATCTATTACTATGATCACTACTACTCCGATCTATTACTATGATCACTTCTACTCTGATCTATTACTATGATCGCTACTACTCGGATCTATTACGATGATCACTACTACTCTGATCTATTACTATGATCACTACTACTCTGATCTATTACTATGATCACTACTACTCGGATCTATTACTATGATCACTACTACTCCGATCTATTACTATGATCACTTCTACTCTGATCTATTACTATGATCACTACTACTCGGATCTATTACTATGATCACTACTACTCGGATCTATTACTATGATCACTATTCTCTGATCTATTACTATGATCACTACTACTCCGATCTATTACTATGATCACTACTACTCTGATCTATTACTATGGCCACTTCTACTCAGATCTATTACTATGATCACTACTCTCTGATCTATTACTATGATCACTACTACTCCGATCTATTACTATGATCACTACTACTCCGATCTATTATTCCGATCACCACTACTCTGATCTATTATTCCTATCAGTACTACTCTGATCTATTAATATGATCATTATTACTCTCTGATCTATTACTATGACCACTACTACTCTGATCTAATATTCCTATCACTACTACTCTGATGTATTACTATTATCACTACTCTGATATATTACTATTATCACTACTCTGATATATTACTATTATCACTACTCTGATATATTACTGCTATCACTATTACTACTCTGATCTTCTACTATGATAATTACTACTCTGATCTATTAATATGATCACTATTACTCTCTGATCTATTGCTATGATCACTACTACTCTGATCTATTACTATGATCACTACTACTCTGATCTGTTACTCTAATTACTACTACTCTAAACTATTACGCCTATCACTACTACTCCTGATCTATTACTATGATCACTCCTACTCTGATGTATTGCTATGATCACTACCAAACTGATCTATTCCTATGATCACTACTATTCTGATCTATTACTCTAATCACTACTACCGTGTTTCCCCGAAAATAAGACGTACTCCGAAAATAAGCCGTAGCGGGATTTCGGCACAAGATCGAAATATAAGACACCCCTCCGAAAATAAGACGTAGCGATGTAGTGTCGAATCTCCGAAAATAAGACGTGGCGAATCTCCGATAATAAGACGTAGTGTCGTATGCGTAACGGCGTGGCGCGGAGCGGGAAACAAAACGTGATAGGAGTACAGTACTGTACTGGAACTGAAGTGAGGAGAAGAACGCTGTGTAAAGCTGTAAAGCTTCTCCCAGCACTGACCAGCAAACCCCTCTCTCACCCCACACAAACACCAGGGGATAGGGGGAAAAGCTGCTACTGAGCCCAAAGAGATCACCCCAGCTCCACTTTGCTCCACATCAGCTTTGCTGGCCTATCTTTCTGTACAGCCAGACAAGATGAGTGCAAAGAGAAGAAGTTGGATATCCGAATGGTCCAAAAATGGTGTGCAGAATACGATAATCTCAGTCTACAGGTGGACAGAGGAAATGCTAAGAAGCGCAACTGTGGTTCAGGTAGGCAACCTTTATTTTCTGTAATAAAAATAAGACACCCCCCGAAAATAAGCCATAGTGTGATTTCTTGAGGAAAAAAAAATATAAGACGGTGTCTTATTTTCGGGGAAACACGGTACTCTCTGATCTATTACTATGATCACTACTAAGCTGATCATTACTCTGATTCTTATTACTTATTTCATTAGTATTCTGATCATCACTTTGATCCCTACTACTCTGATCATTACTCTGATTATTACTCTCACCATTACTCTGATCATTACTCTGATTATTACTCTCACCATTACTCTGATCATTACTCTGATTATTACTCTCACCATTACTCTGATCATTACTCTGATTATTACTCTCACCATTACTCTGATCATTATTCTGATTATTACTCTCACCATTACTCTGATCATTACTCTGATTATTACTCTCACCATTACTCTGATCATTATTCTGATTATTACTCTCACCATTACTCTGATCATTACTCTGATTATTACTCTCACCATTACTCTGATCATTATTCTGATTATTACTCTCACCATTACTCTGATCATTACTCTGATTATTACTCTCACCATTACTCTGATCATTATTCTGATTATTACTCTCACCATTACTCTGATCATTACTCTCACCATTACTTTGATTATTACTCTCACCATTACTCTGATTATTACTCTCACCATTACTCTGATCATTACTCTCACCATTACTTTGATTATTACTCTCACCATTACTCTGATTATTACTCTCACCATTACTCTGATCATTACTCTCACCATTACTCTGATTATTACTCTCACCATTACTCTGATCATTACTCTCACCATTACTCTGATCATTACTCTCACCATTACTCTGATCATTACTCTCACCATTACTCTGATCATTACTCTCACCATTACTCTGATCATTACTCTCACCATTACTCTGATCATTACTCTCACCATTACTCTGATCATTACTCTCACCATTACTCTGATCATTACTCTCACCATTACTCTGATCATTACTCTCACCATTACTCTGATCATTACTCTCACCATTACTCTGATCATTACTCTCACCATTACTCTGATCATTACTCTCACCATTACTCTGATTGACACTCTGCCTCCTCCAAGTTCCCATACAGATCACAATCTTTCTCTGTCACATTACAGAAGTTGTAATTATGTATCACAGCCTCACAATACAGACAGAGTAGCAGAAGTAAACCCATCAATTTAACAGTTTCAAAAAAAAAATGTTACATTCTCAGCAGCATGCCAGGAACTGTCACATTGGTTGTGCCCTCAACTAAACTGTCAAACCATCCAATGGCCGGTGTAATGACTGATCAGGTCACATGTGCAGTATCATGGCAGTTGAGAATAAGGGCCCTTTCTCATGTCCGCTCCGCCTGTCTGTTCATTACAAGTCCGTTTACGGACTTGTAATGAACCCCTATGGGAGCGGATCCGTTAGCGGATGATGCATCCGCTAACGTCCGCCAGATCCGCATCCGTTTTTGCGGACGGAAGTATGCCCTATTTTTCTTCCGTCCGGCCAAACGGATCGGATGCAAACGGACAAACGGTCCGTTTCCATCCGACTCCCCATAGGGGAGAGCGGAGGAGAGACAGGGCGGTCCCTGCACAGTGTGCGGGGACCGCCCTGTCCGCCCGACAGCTGAGCGGAGACCCCCCGCTGAGCTGACGGACACACGGAGCCGACCGAAAAACGGACCGCTCTGTGTGAAAGGACCCTTAAACAGAAGCCAATATGGCAGCTTCTTGGCTGAAAACAATAGGAGGGTTTATTTCCACTTTAAAGAGGAACTTAAAGTAGAATTATAGGCAAAACTTTATTTTTTCAATTTGGATAGAGCAAGTAAGGGTTATAACCCCTGTCAGATTTTTGTTTTCACCATCTGTGCCCCATTGCAGAGATTGCCCCTCACTTCCTGTCCCATAAACAGGAAGTGAGAGAAAATCCCTGCAGTTTAAGGGAATTTCTTGGGGACCCCCAGGTTACCAGAACTAGTGGCCCCCATTTGAAGATTTCTCTTCTATTACTTTTCTGGGGACAACCCAAATTTTGGGATTTTCTTTTACTTTCACTTTCAATGATAAACAGGACAAATAGAGGGGTGAATCTCATTAACGGGGCACAGTGCGATTTGACAGTTGAAACTGTTTAAATAGCTGCGACTAATATCGCAATGACTTTGAAAAAGTTTCCTGCACTACTTTTGTCTGATTTCATTGCAACTTGCATAGACTTCTGCTGAAGTAACGTGATTTGAAAGCCACACAGGTGTGATCGGAGGCTAATTCAACATTGACTATTTTTAATTCTTATGCTTCTAGCCTTGGTAAATAAATAGGAAAATATATCATATTTACTTGTTTTAATTTTTTTTAATTTTTTTTTACATTTCTTCTGTTACTTTTTGGTTTCCAGGCGTCTTCAGGGAAGGAGGAGTGGTTTTCTACGCTAAACACACCTTCCTGCATGCCTGATCTAAGGGTAGACCAATTCCAGGAAGTAAATGCTACATGAACCATCTGCCCTTATTCAAGATGGCTGCGGCCAGAAATGCTAGGGGGGTTTTCCCAAAGTAATCTCTGAGCAAAATAAAGCACGGAGATATGGATGGAAGGGGAGTTTACTCTGAATATTAACCCCTTTGTGCCAGCACCTCTTGGCCCTTTAAGAGGTTTCAGATGCCGGGAGGTGGGGCAGGGTTTATGATCAGGTCACTGCTGTGATTGGCTGTCACATGATCGGAAAGCTCCTGATCACAAGAAGCGATCATGAGCTTTCCAATAGCTGCCAATAACTGTGACGGGAGCGTGCAAGGCGCGCACTCTTGGCACAGTTGTGTCTGCTAATTGGTATGCAAATATGCGGTGCTTGGCACCGAGGCCCATCCGCCTAGAGGCCGCATATTTGCATACTGTTGGCGCCTAGGGGTTAAAAATGAATGAAACATCGTTTGTGATTCTCGGATACAGTGTAGTACCACATTAAAATGGTAATTGATCCCAAAAGCAAACATGTATGATATTGCAGCTTACCAATTCCTAGATGTGAGCTCTGCATTAGTTTTCATTTTTAGGCTTTCTTTCTTACATTTTAATTTAGTGATCCAGCTGTTTTTCAGAAAATCTCTCTTGCTGTTGCAGGGAATCAGACCATTTAACAACACTGGCAGGGGGTGCTTACAATGATCAGGTTTTATTTATGTATTTTTTGTTATACCTTTACCCCAAATGGAAAAAAACTGTTTGCTGCAAGTGATTATAAAGTATTGCCTGGAGTTAAGCTTCAATTTGTTAGTGTATTTAAATCTGCTAGTACATCTAACACTCCAATCCCCCAGACCGACATTGCTGCCCCCTGTGCTCATTCCTCCAGAGTGGTGTTCACATTGCTCTGATGCTCCGAACTGACTTTGCCATGCAATTTCGTGTCCGGCTTCCATGCGACTTCAATGAACGGGATCCAACCATGCAAGGCCCTTTGAGTCTGGTATTGATCTTGAGGGGGAAATCCCACGGCCCAAAAAAAAAAAAAATGGAGGGGGGGTCCCCCCCAGGACCATACCAGACCGAAGGGTCTGGTATAAATCTTAAGGTGAACTCCCATGACAAAATGAAAAAAAAAAATGACATAGGGTCCCTCCCTTCCTGACAACCCTGGGTGGGGGTCTGCGGGCAGGGGATTTATCGGAATCTGTAAGCCCCCGGATTCTGCGAATAAGTATGGGGCCTGCCATTTCTTATGTAGCCATGGGGCAAGGGGAGGGGTCTCCGTGACATCCCCAGGATGGCCACGCCCCATGGCTATATAAGAAATATCAGGCACTGGACCTGACATAACAGTGACATCTAGCGTCGGAGGAAACTGGGTCAGCAGACGGAGTTTGCTTCAGTTTATGAATTAATGGGAGGCTCTGTACAGAGCTTTTCCTATTCATTCATTCTGTGCATCCGAGGCTGCAGAGAAAGGGACTGAAAAATGTGTCCTCAATCCCTTTCTCTGTCTCAAAAGTGAGACATCAGGGGTCTGTTTGGACTCCTGACATTTCACATAAAAACCCCCAATGGGGGTACTAAAATATATGTATAAAATATAAAAATAAAACTGTAAAAAAAAAAAGTTAAAAAAATATAAAAAAAGCAAAAAAAAAAAAAGGTTGACACCAGTGGTGGAACTACCAGGGTCTTGCGACTTGTCTCTGGTGTTTTTCCGCTGTGGGGGGACCCCAAGACGTCAGGAAGGTAAGCCACTGCGGGACCGTAATAAAGAGTCCCACAATAGGAGTAAAGGGCCCTGGGATCAGCGGGAAGGCCCCCCAGGGCCAGGGAAGCCCTTTTTGGTTTTATGTATTGCGCTATTGTACTACCGCATAAGGATAGTTAGGGGGCATCTACTAAGCTGCTGAAAGAAAAAAAAGGCTTTTCTTGTATGTTTTCTTAATATTTAATGTTGGTAATATATTAATGTAATGTGTGCAATGACATCACAGCCAATAGTGTTTGCAGTTTTTTCAAGTTGTACTTATATTTGTCAAAAAGCAAGATTTCTATTTGTTTATGAAACTTGGTTTTATTTAAAAAGATTTTATAAATCACAACGGATAAATCTGTGTCTTTAGTGCATGCTCAAACCTTTATACCATAAATAATAACATGTTATTAGATTTCTACTCCAGGAGTATATAATTTGTTTGGAAATTCTAGAGAAATGTTTAAAGTGGATGTAAACCCCCCAAAAATGTTTTGTTTTTGATGTCACAATGTAGAGTATAAGATTTCCTATCATCTGTGCCCAGTCTTGCCACACAGAGTTAATCCAGCGCTGAGTAATCCTCTTGTAATGTTCAGTGACAATTAACAGAATTCCAGATAAAAACTTGCCAAATTATGAAGTCCGTTTCTCTCTTCTTGCTTTAAGTGACAGGTTATTTACATATCTAGCTTGGACATGTTTATCTTATGTTATGTTATGTTTATCATAATATGAGGTGATTCAAAGTTCATTGTATATTACCAGGATGTGTTATGTGGGGGAGGGGTGGATTTATCACTTTTTATACTGTGAATCACCTCATATTATGATAAACATAACATAACATATGATAAACATGTCCTAGCTAGATATGTAAATAACCTGTCACTCAAAGCAAGAAGACAGAAACAGACTTTTTATTTAGGCAGGTTTTTATCTGGAATTCTGTTAATTTTTATTGAACATTAAAAGAGGATTACTCCGATCTGGATTAACTCTGTGTGGCAAGACTGGGCACAGATGATAGGAAATCTTATACTCATTGTACTCATTACTTACATTGTGACATTAAAAAAATATATATTTTTTTTGGGTTTACATCCACTTTAAATAATGCATTACAATTAAACTAAACCCATTAGATTTTAGTTGACTAAAATGTGCCTAAAACTAAAACAATTCAGAAGTCTAAAATATGACTAAAACTAAAATGGCATTTTAGTCAAAAGACTATGATTAAAGCAAAATCGAAGTTTGCTACCAAAATTAACACTGGTCCCCAGAAAAGTGATAGAGGGGAATTCTTCCAATAGAGACCCTAGTTCTTGTGCCCTGGGGGCCCCGATAAAATTCCCTTAAATTGCAGGGATTTCCTCTCACTTCCTGTTTGTCTATGGGACAGGAAGTGAAGGTAATCTTTTGCAATGGCACACAGATGGGAAAAAAAAAATCTGACAGGGGTTATAACCCTCACTTGCTTTATCCAAAGGAGGTTTTGCATATAGTGCTACTTTAACCGCTTGCTGACTGCCTCATGTAGATATACGTCAGCAGAATGGCACGGGCAGGCAAAGCAACGTACAGGTACGTTGCTTTGAAGCTTTGAATTACGGAGACTGCCAGCCACGCCCGTGGGACCCGTGGACTCAATATCCGCCGGTGTCCTGCGATGGTGTCACGCAGAGGCAGAATGGGGGGATGTGTAAACAAGGCATTTCCCTTTTCTGCCTAGTGACAGGACAGTGATCGTCTGCTCCCTGTCATCAGGAGCAGTGATCACTGTCGTGTCCCATGAAGCCCAGCCCCCTCACAATTAGAATCATTTATACAGTAATCAGTGCATTTTTATAGCACTGATCGCTGTATCAATGACAATAGTCCCAAAATAGCATAAAAATTGTCCAATGTGTCCTCCATAACGTCGCAGTCACAATAAAAATCGCTGATCGCCGCCATTACTAGTAAAAAAAAAAATGATAATAAAAATGCCATAAAACTACCCCCTATTTTGTAGATGTTATAACTTTTGCGCAAACCAATGAATATGCGCTTATTGCAATTTTTTACCAAAAATATGTATAAGAATACGTATTCTTTTTTTACATATTTTTGGGGGATAGTAAGAAGGAAAAAATAAAGCTTTTTTTCTAAATTGTCGCTCTATTTTTGTTTATAGTGCAACAAATAAAAACTGCAGAGGTGATCAAATACCACCAAAAGAAAGCTCTATTTCTGGGGGAAAAAGGGACACAAATTTTGTTTGGGGGTCGCGTTGCACAACCGCGCAATTGTCAGTTAAAGCGACGCAGTGCTAAATCGCAAAAAGTGGCCTGGCTATTTGGCAGCCAAATCCTCCGGAGCTGAAGTGGTTAAAACTGACATTTACTAATATTTTTTGAGGGGAGAAGTACACCACCAAACACATTAATTACCTGTAATGATGTGCAGGGCAGCCATCATAAATTGGGGCCCCTCACACAGCTCCAGGCACGTGCCCCCTGGGGCAAAGCCAGGGGGGTCCTCCCCTCAGCCACAAGCTTAGAAGGGGGCACCCGGGCCCCTGGGAACATTCGGCCCCCTTACAGGTGTAATGCCTGTACCCCCCTGATGGCGGCCCTGATGATGTGAACAATGTTCTGCAGGATGCTACTTAGAGTTGCCACCTGTCCAGGATTCACCCAGACAGTTTGGGTTTGGAATCTTGTGTTCAGGTGTTTCAAACTGAACACATGACTGGACTATGGCTTCCCAGCAGGGTTGCTGCTTCCAGTTGTCTAAGCTGAGAGTGTCTGTAACACTCTCTTACACACTGCTCAAAGCCAGTACTAACAGTTCCCCCACATACAGATGGGAGAGGAGTTAGATCTGCTCCTTTTCCTCCCGCCCCACCACTCTGTGTCTGCCCACACTCCAATCCCCAATGCTGTGCCTCAGAAAAGGAAAGTAGGGGTCGTAAATTTGAAGTCCAGCAGCCTCAGCTACATCTGAATGAGATTGGCTGACTGCCAAGGGGTGAGTGATCTTGTCATCCATCCCTGTTTGTGACTGAAGTCTTTCTCCTTCTCTCTCCTTTTCTTAGTACAATCAGGGTTCTCAGAGCACCCCTTACATCAGATTTCCCCTTTACACCAGAGGCCTAAGTGTTCCCCCTTACATCAGAATCTTCTCGGTACATCAGAGGCCACAGTGTTCACCCTTAAATCAGGTTTCCCAGAGCATCCCTTATGTTAGAGTCCCCAGAATTCTCCCTTACATCAAAGTCTGCAGAGTTCTGCTTTACAGTGTAAATTCAGATGTAAAAGGGGAACTCTGCAGATTCAGATGTTAAGGGGAAATCTGTGGACTCTGATGTAAAGGGGGACTCTTGTTATTAATGTTATATGATTAGAAATGTTATTTAATTGCAAAATATATGTATAGTTTATACTATAAAAAAATTGCTGTGTGCTGCTATAGTGTTCGGGTTTGACTTGACGAAAAGGTGGCAACTCTAATGCTGCTTCATGTGAAAATCTTTCCTTCATGCCACTGAATACTGCCTAGAGCAGAAAACTTCCAGGGCTGCAGGGTATAACAGGAGCCGCTGTGAGTGTAAAAGACTTGCTTTGTTCGCCCGCCCCTTGCTGCCCTCTCTGCGATTTACAGGATTTATATATTATTATCCCACAATGTGACGTATTCTAAGAATGGGCATGGGGATCCCCTCCTCCATTCCTAATGTGTATGATTCTTCTGATCGTGAACTGTGTGTGGTGACAAAAAGGAAAACATGTGGGCTTGATAGTGGGGCTGCGATCTGTTTACGCCAGGTCAGGCCTTGCCTAGAGTTCCCAAGTCGGTGAGGTCATCTCATCCGTTCCACTCTTATGGTGGCCTAAAAAAAAAATGCTTTATTTCAGTGGCAGATGTGGTGTAGCATGGGCCAAGGGCTGCTGATAGGACCACCAGTCCTCTTGTAGGGGGCCTGAGCACATAGGGAGGGGAATTAGTGATGGATGACAATTGCAGAACTCTTTATCCAGCAGCTGAAATATGGTCTCTCCGCTCTCCCCAATGCCAGATTTTATCTGCTGAAAAGGGGACAGTTGTCCCTCACTAATCCCCCTCCCTGTGTGGGGCCCCCCCTCCCAGTAATGGCTCTAATGTTAACTCTTCTCCTGATTTTTCTATCTCTGTAACTTTGTTTCTATCCCTCTGTCTCTCCCGGAAGCCCCAACTGCCCAGCCTGTATATTTTTTTTTTTATTTTCACTTTTATTTATTACCTCAGTTTTAGCTTAGATTTAGCATGAATTATGTGTTATGTATTGTTTGTGTCTGCTAATAATGATTTTATTGTATTTTTTGCGAAATATAGCTTTAATATTTTCTTGTGGCGGTCCTGCCAGGTAGTCTGTATGGGGCCCCGCGATTTCTATCAGCAGCCCTGCATGCCCGGGCTATTTACATTTTTATGGCTTCAGTACTGAAGTATGGATGATGTCTTTGACAAGGGTCACCACTTGTGTTTGTGTCCAAGTGTGAAATCCGATCTTCACTGAGTGATGGCACACTGACTATGACTGACAACACAGACACAGGGCCGGGCCGAGGGCTACAAAGAAGAGGTGACTTCTTAGGGGTGCTTAAAGCGGAGCTCCGCCGCTAAAAAAATATTAAAAGCCAGCATCTACAAATACTGCAGCTGCTGACTTTTAATATATGGATACTTACCTGTCCTGGAGTTCAGCGAAGTCTGCAGCAGAAAACGAGCAAACGCGTGTCTCTCTGCTGCCCCCACCGCCATCTTTGGTGAGGGAATCAGGAAGTGAAGCTTTCCAGCTTTACTGCCCCATTCCCTATGGCGCATGTGCGAGTTGCGAAGCGCCATCCTCACTGGTCCCCGCTGTGTTCTGGGAGCCGTGTGTTTCCCAGAACACAACGAGTGGGAAGTGACGCACCACCCCCAGAATCCCTGCAGAGAGGACTCCCGGAAGTGGGGGCAAATACCTGTCTTAGACAGGTATCTGTACCCCCCTCCCCCTGAAAGGTGTCAAATGTGACACCGGAGGAGGGAGGGTTTCCGATGAGCGGAAGTTCCAATTTAGGGTGGAGCTCCGCTTTAGGAGAAAGGCGCAAAAAAGACGGGACTCCAACCAATGCTGCTAAAGAAGTTCACAGCTCATGGAGATGGGGACTTTGGCTTTTGTCCCTTCGGTAATAATGGAAGTCCTGTCCTGAGCTGGAGCTGGAGAACGTGTAAGACGGGGGGCAGAGGAAATTACCTAGACAAAATCTGGAAGTGAGGAGACCCAGCGCTAGTTTGAAATATCACTGATAAAAGAGAATAAATAACATTTTATTTATTTTGTCTTTTACTAAAACACTACGGTCGCTGGTTTGAATCCCAACCACGGTACTACCTGCCTGGAGTTTGTATGTTCTCCATGTGCCTGCGTGAGTTTCCTCCTACGGTCTAAAGTAGGTTAATTGGCCCTAGTATGTGTATGTATCAATGTGAGTTGGGGACCTTAGATTGTAAGCTCCTTGGGGACAGGGACCAATGTGAATGGACAATATAGGTGTGCGCAGCCTATTGCATTAGGGTGTGCACCCAAAAATCAAACACACATGAACGCCACCTGCTGCCACATGGAGGAGGCTCTGTTGGTGGGAGACAGTGGATTGGAAGCATATTATGCTACACTCTAAATACGAGTGTAGTGCAGGGGTGTCGGGAGGGGGTGGCTAGCCGTGGCTGAAGCCCTGAATGTGACCACATAAAACCCAGAGTATCACTGTGCAGGACTGCATTATTAGCCCCAAGCCACGGAGCGAGTGGCGAGCGCCGGGATCGATCTGATCACGAGCGCCTCCGAATGTAGCCGAGTGTGGCCGAGTGCGGCTGAGCCCCATAGCAGGTCCGCCTTCTGGAGTCTGTGCAATGCCTATGATGGACATCCTACTGGTCCAATGCTACGACCACGGGACGTGTGACGTCCATCATAGGCGCTGCACTAGCTCCAGAAGGCGGGAATTACAATACGACCGCCGCACCGGCGCCACATCCCTACTCACTGCTCGGGCGGGCCACGGACGGCTCTCCTCTCCTCAAGGCTCCTCGGCTCTCTGACTGCCTGCTGCTGTGACACCGCTGAGTTGAGGTAGGTCAGAACTGCCAGACAGTGTAATAATGTAATGTAAATGTCGGTGTAGGTAGGTCAGTGTATGTCAGGTAGGTCAGTGTTGGTATGTTAGTGTATGTTGGTCACTACCGTCATTGTATGTAGGTCAGGTAGGTCACGTGCTAGCCCAAAAAAAAAAGCCTGCGTCACATACAAACCGCCCCCATTTCCCGGCCTTGGACTTCGGGCTGAAGCCCCTGGTCTTTTTGCCACCTAACAACGCCCCTGGTGTACTGTGTTCTTCTATTTGAACCTAGCCTTTAATATAATGGGAGCATTGACACTGACCACTGGTGCCACTCCTGGATAATTCTAATGCACATGGGGTGATTAGGGTGTGCCTAGGCACACCCAGCACACCCTGTGCGCACACCTATGATGGACAATATATGTGTAAAGCACTGTTTTATTGGCAGCGCTATTTAAGTACCTATAATAAATAATAAAATTAGAGATGAACCAAAATTTTGGTGGCCGAAACATATCGACCGAAAAAGCAATTTGCGATAACATCATAACATCGTCAAAAATGCTCACCATTTTGCTGCGATTTTGCCACAATTTTATGTGCTTATGGTGTGTTTTTCATAGGTCACTAAAGGGAAAAAAATATTTGATGAAATGACTGTTTACAGGGTATAGAGACATACAAGTTAACTGATTCCTTTTTAAAATGATTAAAAATAGATAAAAATCAATCATATAATGTGCCTGCAGGTTAGTTTCACTTTTGAACTGGCTTCATGTTTCTGTGAAGTAGAAATAGACACACAGAACAAAAACAAACAAATCCAGGGCAGTGTTTTGTTTTTAAAATGAATCTGATTGGTTCTGGGAAGTTTTAGACACACAGTAATGACAGCTTAGACCACCGTGAGAAAGCTCCCAGCACTGTGGTTATAAGGAAACAGACAAGCAGGACGTGTGGAGAACAGAGCAGGATTACAGCAACTTCAAAGCAAAAACTAACAATAAGGACATGAAACCAGTACTGCAGTAAGGTAAAGGAAGCTATTTAGCTAAAAAAAAAATTCCTTTAGTGATCCTTTAAAGACCACATCAAAAATGTAACACAGATGCGTTATTTTCAATGCATTTTAACGGGGAGGTGCGTTTTTGGTGTGTGTTTTTTTTTTTAACCAACCAAAAATGCAGTATACAAGATTTTTAACACTACAAACGGAAGTGCAACAGACCAGTGTGAAGACATACATAGAATTTAAAGGGATGCATTTTTCTTAAGCTTTTCTTGGGCTAAAGGTGCCGATTACGGCTGAATAAATTCATATTCATTTAAATTCATAATATTAACGGGGTTGTAAAGGTTTGTTTTTTATTTTCTAAATAGATTCCTTCGAGCTAGTGCATTGTTGGGTAATTTACCTTTTCCTTCGATTTCCCTTCTAAATGTTTTTTTTTCTTTGTCTGAATTTCTCACTTCCTGTTTCTTCTCAGTAAGCTTGCCCCCATCATCCGAGCTGTTCTGGCTGGGGGTTAGTCAGCGTGCTCACCCCCTCCCTTGGGACTAAATCCCTGCCTGTGTTCACAGCATCTCCCCGCAGGGATGCAGTTGCAAGGGAGGGGGCAAGCACATTAAATAACCCCCAGCGAGAACAGCTCGGATGATGGGGGCAAGCTTACTGAGGAGAAACAGGAAGTGAGAAATTCAGACAACTGAAAAAAAACATCGAAGGAAAAGGTAAGTGAACCAACAATGCACTAGCTTAAAGGAACCTATTTAGAAAATAAAAAAACAAATATAATACAATGATAAATAAAAATATATGTATTTTTTTTTAAACTGTCATTTTCGGTTTCAGTCAAGTGCATTTTTGGTTTTGGCACCATTCGGTGCACCTCTAAATAAAGCTGACAAAAATGGAGAAGGCAGCTGGGAGTGTTTATCTTTTTTTAAGACCAGTATTGTTTGTCTTGGTAAACATTCTCCTTTTGGATCCCAACACAGTAACAAAATTCTTATTTGTCTTACTAAAAGTGCTGTAGATGCTGTAGGAAAGAATCTCTAAAATTTCACATGCGCTACCAGTTTGCCTCGCTAGATGTCACTGTACGACACGTGTGCTTAGGACTTCCCACACCTGCAATACCAGATCTCCCCACCAGGTGACACCACTAAGACTGTTGACAAACAGACAGGTACGGAAGCCTGGTGGGGACTGAAAGCAGAGACAGCGATCCGGGCGGACACGGAGGAAGCGATCTCTTCAGACCGGGGAACCGGCAGCCTGTACTACTAGGATTGCAAATATTGGAGCTGCAGCTTAGGGACTGCCGAGAGGGCAACCTATAGGACTCCGGGGGACGGAGAGCTCAGGAAAATACCTCCAGGACCATATAAACACCTCCAGGACTGAGCAGGAAACAGCTGAGAACATCTGTGGACTGCTTCCCAGGAGCATTGTGATAGATCTGGGGAACCATAGGAGCTCACAATCATCCCATACACCCACACATCCCATATATACACACATCCTATACACCTACACGTCTGATACACCCACACATCCCATATATACAAATCCCATACACCTACACGTCTGATACACCCAGACATCCTATATATACAGATCTCATGTATACACATCCTATACACCTACACATCTGATACATACAGATCTTATATACCCAGACATCCCATAAATACAGATCTCCTATATACACATCCCATACACCTACACGTCTGATACACCCAGACATCCTATATATACAGATCTCCTATATACACATCCCATACACCTACACATCTGATACATACAGATCTCATATACACAGACATCTCATAAATACAGATCTCCTATATACATATCTCATACACCTACAAATCTGATACATACAGACTTCATATATACAGACCTCATACACCTACACATCTGATACATACAGATCTTATATACCCAGACATCCCATAAATACAGATCTCTTTAATACATATCTCATACATCTACACATCTGATACATGCAGATCTAATATATACAGATCTCATATACCCAGACATCTCATAAATACAGATCTCCTGTATACATATCTCATACACCTACAGATCTGATACATACAGACTTCATATATACAGATCTCGTACACCCAGATATCCAATAAATACAGATCCCATCAATACAGATCTCATACACCCAGACATCCCATAAATACAGATCTGATACATACAGACCTCATACACATACAGATCTGACATATAGATGTATCATACAGATCTCATACAGCCAGAGATCTGATTTATAGACACATAGCTGACAAGTGGTGTGTAGTAGGGGGCTATTGGGGGGCCATAACTGCACTCTGACCCTTATACAGACACTGCCATACTGATGAGATCTGATTGGTGGCTGTAATCAATGTGGATAATACAATCAGATGAAGACAGAGCATTGCTGATCACTGACATCTGATATGTGAAGTGTCTGGACATATGTGAAGCAGTTCCCTGGGTAATACCAATGCGATGGGATGACGTCCTCCTAGACATACACTATAGGGAGTGGGCAGTGTATTTGCTTTGATTTGAGCCCATGTTGGCATCTGATGAGTTTCTACCCCCTTCTAGTGACTGTTGCCCTGATGTAACCCATGGAGATTTGTGATGTAGGGTGGGACTCGATGTTGACATTTAAATTGGAGAAGAGAAGAACATGACCTCGCAGTGTGCATAGTCAGGAGCTCCAATTAAAGGAAGTGGACACTGGGAGGAAGGTGATTGCAGCACAGAGGATGATCATCGTCTTCCAAGAAAAGTAGAAGCAGACAGTGATTGGAAAATCTACATCTCACTGACTGCAAGCTGCTACGTGGAATAAAACGTTTTATTTAGAGAGAGATTTTTGGGAGTGGAATCTGAAAATAACATTATATTCATTTTGGTATCCTGAGGGCCAAATCTCATTACCATTGTTAGGTCATTGCTTGTGCTCGCCTCTGTTACTCTGCTGCATCATCTGTTCAACATCTCCCCTCCTCATTCCAGTGTATGGCTTTCATGATGATGAAAAAAAAGAAATTCAAGTTTCGGGTGGATTTTGAGTTGGATGAACTGTCTTCTGTTCCTTTTGTTAATGGGATCCTGTTCTGCAAAATCCGACTTCTGGATGGTGGCAGCTTCAGTGTGGAATCAAGCAGGTGAGATGATGGAAGGATCACTAATGATTGGCTGTGTATTGAGTGCTTTGACTCTTTTCAGACCTAGCAAATGGTAAAGCCGACCATAGATTATGTGACTTTCTTTCCTGCAACCACGGGTTGCAGGAAAGAAAATTGATAGATTCCCCTATTAACAGTTTGTAATGATGGGGGAATCTTTTCCGTGGAACTATTGTGTTTTCCGGGCGGGTGGGTGGGGAACGGGATCCGTTCCTACCGGGAAAACACACTGCCAATAATTGCATGCTAAAAATCTAACATGCTGGCTGTACGCAAGTTGATTGATGAAATTGATTTTGGTACAATCAAGCCTCGTACATGCCTCGTACATGCCTCGAAAAATTGCCAGGAGAGCTTTTGTGCAGGAAAACCAGGTGTGTGTATGCTTCCTCGCAGTTTTCCCATCAGGAAAACAGACGGGAATCCCAGTGGGAAAATAGAGAACCTGCTTTCTATTTTCCCGTCAGGATTCTCGGCGTGTTTTTTCCGCCAGATCTACTACTTGCCTATGGGAATCACTGTAAGGCAGTGCCTATGGAGCGTACACACGGCCGGGATTCCCAGCCAAAGCTCCATGGCAGTTTTCCAGCCGGGTTCTGGGCTCTCTCGGTTTTCTCGGCTGACTTTTTACCGCCGAGAAAACCGAGCGTGTGTACAGGGCTTTAGCCTGCCCACCAATACATGGATCTAATCTTGGTCAATCCTGCCATCTCCTGAATTCCTTTGTTTGGGCAAACAGATTTTCAATGGGAATTGCCATGCCACAACTATAAGCCAAGCATTTGGCTGGCAGTCTCCTCACGCTCCCATTGACCTACATGGGTACTTGCCAAAGTTGGCAAGCCAAGTTAAATTTGAAGTGACTACAAAAAAAAAAAAAATCACAGCCATGGCATGTGTACAGCCCCCTCCGGCTATATGTTTTCTTTATGGTGAGCAGTTGGGGCAGTAGAATCAAAATTTAAATGCCTATTTATACCCTCTTCCCCAGCCATCTGTCCAAATAAGATTTTTTATTTATTTAAAAATTTCGATCTTGATTTGTTAAGTTAATCTTTCCTCCTGTGAAATACAGTTCATCTTGAAGTTATGTAAAAAACTGGCCCTACACAAAGCAAATTTCATCAGGGGGTGGCCAGAATTCACCCTGTGAACTGCCCTGTTGGCACCATCCTGCCCATTCCTTTGAATGAAAAGTTGTTGATGGAACAATGTCCATATTCGATCAGATGCAGACGCTGTTCAGGTATAATCACAGGCAGCACCGCTGGCTGTCAGAATAAAATAGCTCCAGCGGGAGATGCGCCCATCAACACTGTTTAGCAAGGATGGAGAAACAAAAAAAAATGTATGTATGGCCAGCTGAAGATCCAGGGTAAGTCACCTCACTGGCATTGATGTTGAACCAAAGATTTAGTATCCTGGCACTATTGTGCACCTTGTGAGTCAGACCGTGGTAACCTTGGTCAGATCGTGTTTAGCTTGATGGGACATTTCTTGAAAGGATTCAGTTCACCCCAAAGTAGTGTTTCAGGGGGAGTCTGGTGGACTAGGTCATTTGCAGCCTATGATTTCAGTGGTGTCGTTCTTTGCTTTGCTCCCTTGGAGTTTTGCTTGTGGCATTAACATTCATGTAAAACAGAGTATCCAATAATCCTGTAAAGCTATTTGCAGGTACACAGCCTTGGATATTCAGAGGCAAGCAGGTAATCTCGTCACTGAATTCCATGAAAAATATAAAAAAAATGTTAAAGCCACCCTGTCGCTAGCCAAAAGAAGGCAGAGCATCAGACTCTTAAGCCCCGTATGGAAAAACTGCGGAGAGAGCTTTTGGCCAGGAATCCCAGCCGTGTGTATGCTTCCTCGCAGTTTTCCCGACAGAGAACCTGCTCTCTATTTCCCCCCAGGGATTCCTGGTGGTTTCAAACCCGGCAGTTTTCCTATGGGGTAACACTGCAAGGGAGTATACACACGGCTGGGATTCCCGACCAAAGCTCTCACCGCAGTTTTCCCGATGGAAACCTGGCAGTGTGTACACAGGGAAACTTACCGAGCAGGATCTCGCGTTTCCCCTCGGTTTTCTCTGCAGACTTTTTACCGCCAAGAAAACAGAGCGTGTGTACAGGGCTTAAAGGGTCACTAAAGGAATTATTTTTATTTTTTTGATAAAATGACTAGTTTACAGGGTATAGAGACATAATACTTAACTGATTCCTTTTAAAAATGATTAAAAACAGATAAACATCAATCCTATAATGTGCCTGCAGTTTAGTTTTGTTTTAAAAAATGGTTTCATGTTTCTGTGAAGTAAAGAGACACACAGAACAAAAACAAACAAACACGGGGCAATGTTTGTTTTTAAAATGAATCTGATTGGTTCTGAGGAGTTTTAGACACATAGTAATCACACCTCTTTGGTCATGGATCACAGTGAAAAGCTAGCATAACTTCAAAGCAAAAACGAACAATGAGGACATGAAACCAGGACTGCAGTAAGGTAAAGGAAGCTATTTAGCTTAATTTTTTTTTTCCTTTAGTGACCCTTTAAGATATATACGTTGAATACTTACCTTTTAGTTTTGACTCTGTTCCAGCACTATTACCACCGCTGCAACCCAACAACTCTAAGTGTATCAAATTCCTGATCCCACGTTGCTACCTAACACCGTTTATTTAGGTCACAGAACAAAACAGATGTAGGGCTCAGCGGATGAGCCACATTGTACAGTTGGACTTAAAGGAGATGGTATGGAAAAGCTCTTTTGGCCATACTTGTCCTGGGGCTCACAGGAGTGTACTTCGTCCTGCACTTCTGTGATACATATTCAAACGACAGCAAGCTAAAGCCCGCTGTGGGCTGATATTACTTACCCAGTCCAGTCTCTAGAGGGATCCTGATTTTAATGTTCAGGCTCTCAGTGCAGTGCTGAGAGTCCGAGCCAGCCACTCCTGCCTGGTGCTTAAGTGGGTGCTGGAGGAGAGAGCAGAGAACTGTCACTGTCTCTCTGCGCACTGAGAACTGAGTGATCTGTGGTTTTGATCTCTCAATTCTCAGTCTTGGAGGTGGCAGGGGACAGATGCAGCATCGGACTAATGCTACATCCACCTAGGTGAGTATGTAGGTTTTTTTTCTTTCATATCCTGCACTTCTCTTTAACCACTTAAGGACCCCCTACCGACTATATACATTGGCAGAATGGCACAGCTGGGCACAGACACGTACAGGTACGTCGCCTTTAAAAGCCCAGGCGTGGGTCTGAAGTTCCGTGCCCGCGGGACCCACGGACCTGATTGCCGCTGGCATCCCACGATCGGTCACAGGAGCTGAAGAACGGGGAGAGGTGTGTGTAAACACATCTTCCCCGTTCTTCACTGTGGCAGTGACACTGATCGTCTGTTCCCTGATATAGGGAATAACGATCAGTGACGTCACGCCTACAGCCACAACCCCCTACAGTAAGAATCACTCCTTTAGGGCACACATAACCCCTTAGAGCCACCTAGTGGTTAAACACTTCACTGCCATTGTAATTTTCACAGTAATCAGTACATTTGTATAGCAGTTTTCGCTGTAAAAATGACAATGGTCCCAAAAATGTGTCAAAAGTGTCCAATGTGTCCGCCATAATGTCGCAGCCATGAAAAAAAACACTGATCGCCGCCATTACTAGTAAAAAAAAAATATTATTTAAAATGCCATAAAACTATCCCCTATTTTGTAAACGCTATAACTTTTGCGCAAATGAAACGCTTATTGCGATTTTTTTTTTTTTATCAAAAATATGTAGAAGAATACGTATCGGCCTAAACTGAGGAAGAAAAATATTTTTATTATATTTTTTGGGAATATTTATTATAGTAAAATTTAAAAAATATTTTTTTTTTCAAAATTGTCGCTATATTTTTGTTTATTGCTCAAAAAATAAAAACTGCAGAGGTGATCAAATACCACCAAAAGAAATCTCTATTTGTGGGGAAAAAAGGGACGCCAATTTTGTTTGGGAGCCACATCGCACGACCGCGCAATTGTCAGTTAAAGCGACGCAGTGCTGAATCACAAAAACTGGCCAGGTCCTTTAACTGCATAATGGTCCGGATCTTAAGTGGTTAAACACACTGCCTACAAGAAAGGTATGTATTTAACATATTGATTTTCAATATGTGTTGACTGGATACCAGTCATGGAAAAAATGTAGGGACTGCCATTGGTGGCTTCTTCTGAAATTACTGGTTGTCTGTAGGGTTGAGCTCAGGGGTGTTCAGACGTGAATCCGAACCTGCAAGAACTATCCCACTGTGAAGCTGTCAGTCGATAGCCAATCATAGGTGGTAGACGCATGCCCCGCCGAACAGCTATAAGGGTTCTGCGATCACCTGGGGTTGGTGTATACTTGCTGTCAGTTCTGTGGTTATTTATTCAGTTGGCTTGAGAGTGAGTTATTTTATTAGACAGGACCCTGGATCCGTGTGGTGCCAGGTCAAGGAAAGTGGGGATGGACTCCCTGGCCACTGCTCCATAATGAAACATTACCTGGCTGAAGTATCAAGTGTTTAAAACAGGAAGTACCTCTTTCTCTTCGTTCATGGACGTACACAGCCTTAATCTTGACAAAGTGGGTATTAGCCTTCCTTTAGGAGTGACTAGGCAGAAAGTGTTAACTTCAAAGCTCAACAGCCCCACCCAGGGGCAGTACTACTGGCTATATCCCCTTAGCCTGCACTAAGCAGCTCAGTTTTTTTCTGCCTAGTTAAGGAGAAGACATGGCTCTCTTCGGGCCCATAGGCCCGGAGGTTTTCTATTCCAGATGGAAATTTCATTATTATTTTTTTATTTTTTGTTCCTGTGATCTTCGATTAACTGCCGACTGGGCGACAGGCTGGATCTCAGATCCTTGTAGTCCCCCCAGTTTCGGCCATCGAACGTGTACCGCCCATAGTTACGCTCTGGGTCTTCCACTATATGCCAGACGCTCTACGGCTGGCCGGTGAGCTATATGCTCCAGGGCTTGCATAGGACCAGTCTACAGGGCCGAGTCGCAGTAGCCTGGCTGACAGTCACCTCCATCACCATGCGGAAGATGGTCTGTCTGGGATGCTTCTCTTCTCCTCTTGGGGAGGGTTCCTGTCTGTGGAGCGCCTCTCTTGGGAGGGTTCCTGTCTGTGGAGCGCCTCTCTTGGGAGGGTTCCTGTCTGTGGAGCGCCTCTCTTGGGAGGGTTCCTGTCTGTGGAGCGCCTCTCTTGGGAGGGTTCCTGTCTGTGGAGCGCCTCTCTTGGGAGGGTTCCTGTCTGTGGAGCGCCTCTCTTGGGAGGGTTCCTGTCTGTGGAGCGCCTCTCTTGGGAGGGTTCCTGTCTGTGGAGCGCCTCTCTTGGGAGGGTTCCTGTCTGTGGAGCGCCTCTCTTGGGAGGGTTCCTGTCTGTGGAGCGCCTCTCTTGGGAGGGTTCCTGTCTGTGGAGCGCCTCTCTTGGGAGGGTTCCTGTCTGTGGAGCGCCTCTCTTGGGAGGGTTCCTGTCTGTGGAGCGCCTCTCTTGGGAGGGTTCCTGTCTGTGGAGCGCCTCTCTTGGGAGGGCTCCTGTCTGTGGAGCGCCTCTCTTGGGAGGGCTCCTGTCTGTGGAGCGCCTCTCTTGGGAGGGCTCCTGTCTGTGGAGCGCCTCTCTTGGGAGGGCTCCTGTCTGTGGAGCGCCTCTCTTGGGAGGGCTCCTGTCTGTGGAGCGCCTCTCTTGGGAGGGCTCCTGTCTGGAGTAGAACAAACGGACACGATGGGGTTGGCTTCTTGGAGTTTAGACCTTATTCAAACGGGGGGTGTCATTACTTTTCGGTAACGACACCCACATCTGTTGTTTTACCTTACTGCCGAGCGGGGCAGTTCAGACTAGACTCTTTTCCGTGTCGCGTGCTAGATTTAACCCAGCATATCAATTTCGGCCACCATTACACCTGCTGAACTTGCTGATTAAAGTCAATGGAACCACACAGCAATAGCATTTGCGGGACTACATTTTATTGCAACATTATAAAATCCCCTTCGAGATTGAAAAACAGGCATTCAGGAGGTGGCATTGCACTGCAAATTGTTTTTCAGAGCCCACCGCAGAGAGTAAAGTGAAAGTGTATTCACTTAAGCCAGTTACATTTTAGGAAAAAATCCATTGCTTTTCTTTTAATTTTCTTTGCACATGATTAATAAAGTGAACAGCCACCTTATTTACTAACATTCACTTTGCTAAGAATAACCTTTAGTAAATTGGCCCCATTGTGTGGCTAGTGGTAGCCATGGTAGAGGATTCGTGATGAGAGCGCCGACATACTTCCACCTCTGCCCACTGTGACAGGCAGAGAATAATGTTTTAAAAAAAGGACAACAGCTAAAAAAACATTTTCTTCTGAAGATTAGATCCTGGCTGTGTTGAAGGTTGGGCAGTAATAGTTGTTTATGTCTGAAATTTAGCCCCTGCCACTTTTGTAGTTCTCATAGACCTACCATCCATTTTCCCTGAAGCTGTACACACCTGTGTTTTTTTAACATTTGATATATTTTTAGCATTTTAACTGTGCTATGTCCTACAGTATATCTAGGAGCAAGCGCATTTGACCACAGGAGGACAGATTGATGGCGAAAGTTCTACTTTAAATATAAAAACAATTGAATCTCTAGGTGTCTATTGGCTACTCGTTTATATAAATATGATCAAATATTTTTAAGGTTCATTCAAATAAATATTAAGTTCCTAAAACATTCCACTAATCCCGCATATGCAAACATATTTCAATTTGTGGAGATACTAGAAGCTTTGAAGATTTGATGTTATTTATTTTGGTGAAATGTAATAAATAGTGATTGCACAAAGTGTGAGCAATAGACACCTGGGGATGTAAACTTAGGTTTTTTACTTTAAAGGGGTTGCAAACCTTCCTGTTTTTTCACTTTAATGCAAAAAAAGTTCTGTCAGTTACTGCACCCCGTTTAACTTACCTGAGCCGAGGTTGCGCCATCTCTCTGCCCAGAGTTCTCGGCCCTAGATTGGATAGATTGATAACAGAGCAGCCATTGGCTCTTCTCTTGCTGCTGTCAATCAAATCCGCTGGCACTGTGGGGCGGGGCCGGGTCCTGCATTCGGCGGCTATGGATGCGCTTCTCCTAGGGGGGTTATCTGATGCAAGGAGGAGACACGAGAGCCGCTGAGGGACCCCAGAAGACAGCTTTCGGGTCCACCCTGTGCAAAATGAACTGACCATGAAGGTAAGTATGACATGTTTGTTATTTAAAAAAATAATAATTCGAACCTTTAGTATCACTTTAAAGTGATTGTAAAGGTTTTTTTTTTAAAAATAACAAACATGTCATACTTACCTGCTCTGTGCAAGGGTTTTGCACAGAGCAGTCCAGATTCTCCTTTTCTGGGGTCCCCCGGCGGCGCTCTTGGTTCCTCCTCTTCATTAAGTTCCCCCACGGAGAGCTGCTCTCCATGGGGGGCACCTGTGCGGGCAAGCTTTCGAGTTCTGCTGCTGCATCCATTGACACAGACAGCAAAACTCTACTCCCCTGCTCCCTTTCACTGGATTTGATCGACAGCAGCAGGAGCAAATACTATCAATCTGTCCAATAAGGACCCGAGACAGCGGCTTGAATTGCTGGGCTCGTTCTCGTTGCTGAAACGATCGGGTTCAGGTAAGAAAAGGGGGGCTCTGGGGGACTGCTGCAGCAAAGAAGGTTTTTCACTTTAATGCAAAGAATGCAATAAGGTGAAAAACCTTAAGACTTTACAACTCCTTTAATGTGTTCTATGCATTAAGGTAAAAAAAACTTCTGGGTGCAACGCCCTCCCTCCTACTACTTACCCGAGCCTCACCTCGATCCAGCGATCTTCATGAGAGAAGTGGCTCTCCTGGGTCTCCCTCTCCTCATTGGCTCACGCAGCTGTCCATTTCAGCCAGTGAGCCAATGAGTGTATGAATAGACAATGTCCTTTCACAGGAGTGTGGCTCGGGTGCAAGAGGCTTGCAATTGGGGGCACTTAGCGGGGAGGGGCCAGGACCGCCAATGGGGCACTCAAAAAGAAGAGGATCCAGGCTGCTCTGTGCAAAACCATTTCAGAGAGCAGGTAAGTATAACTTGTTTGTTATTTTTAAAAACGTTGTGACCTTTATACTCGCTTTCACTCTTTAAAGAAAAAAAATTAAAAGCATTTTTCTCTCTTCTTTTTTTTTTTTTTTGACCGTGGATTGGTCCCACTCAAAGCATCTTTATACCAATAAGGCTTATGGCACTTTAAGAAACCTTGGATTTCAGTAATTGGGGAGGTGATTCATGTGCCCTGGCAGTATCTAGTACATTTTTTTTTTTTCCTCCATTACTCACTGCTGCTTTGTAAACAACAACATCTGACAAATTGTCATGGATAAATCCACACATATTTTTTAAATGTAATGTTGTTTATTGAGTATTTTAAACAGTGTAAATTACTGATACAATTTAAGTTACATTAGAGTTTATGTCCAGGAAGCCTAAAAATCACTTTACATTTAGATTGAACCAGGATCTTTAGTGGATGACTTGATCTACTTGATGATTGATGGCTACAGCTGCTGACCTAAAGCAGTGCTAAATGTATTTTTTATTTGTTTTTGCCAGCAGGCAGCCTCTTTTGTTTGCAATGGAGACAAGCAATGTCTCTTCTGAAATAAAGTGAACTTGCCTGTTTTGCACATGCAAGGGTGGCTCTGTAAGGGAAAAGAGCCACCATGGAACAGGAAACATGGGGGTCATGGCACCAGCTTAACCAGGAACATAGGCAAGGATTAAAACATAAAGAATCTGCAATAATAAAATCAGCTGCTGAAATACTAAGGCCCCTTTCACACATGCTGCCCAATCAGGTCCACCTGTCCGTTTTCCTGGCAGACGTGATCGGACACTCCATTCACCTCTATGTAGCGACGGATGTCAGCGGTGACATGTCCGATACGATCTGGTCTGCCAAATCCAGATGAATGCAGACCATATTTTACATTGGTCTGGTAGATCGGATGGAATTGGATGAAAATTGACAGGCCGATACGTTTTCATCCGATCTCCCATAGAGGACAGCTGGGCTTTGACAGGTCCATCTCCTCACAGTGACCGAAAACGCACCGGTCATCCGCCTGCTCAGTGAAGATCAACGGATCAAACAGAGTCTATCAAAATGGACAGCACCATGTGAAAGGGGCCTAAGGGTTTAATATCACTTTAAATACTGGAAAGAGCATCACTATAAAAGTCAGATAACTAGAATATTAAAAAGAGATCAGCAATGGTAGTTTTCCTTCATGACAAGTTTCCTTTAAACTGTGGTACAGATAATCATGGGGACCTTTTGTGTGGTCTCGGGAATGTAAATATTATACAGCTAATGAAGTGTAAAATCCTTTTTTTTTTTTTTTTTTTTTTTTAAACCTACAGAGAGGTACATAGATTACACAAAATATATGGATGTCATATCCATTACAGAAGTACTGTGGGACCTTTGTTGACACATTCCACATTTACCAGGTAGGGGTGGCAACACCAGTACATATGACTGTCCTGCAGGCTCCTATAAAGCCCTCCTGCAAGGTCCACCCATATATGTAAGCAGAACTATGTGTTCCCTCTATATAAGAGAGGCTGTGCATGCACTTCATGTTATAACGCACTCACAGGCGCCAGCATGATGACGTTACCCACTGGGACTGCAATCTGCATGATTAAAAAAAAACCAACCTGTGCATGTGCCAAAGGTGACATTGGATGGGACCGCAACAATGGAAAAATCTCTCCAAATTGTCCAGTGTCCAGGCGTCATTCCTGTGGGCTCATTGTGTAACTCTGTAGGTTAAGCACTCAAAAAAAGAGTGTGTGTGGGGGGGGTAACGGAATAACAGAGTCCCTACTAGGAGACCAAAAAACTAGTGGAGGGGGCCTTTACAACAGAGAGGGATTTACCAATCTAGAACAGCCTTCCTCAACAGAATTTTGTGGAACTGTGGGTTCCTTGGCCAGTGATCTACCTGATTTTGCCAAAATAGTTCTGCTAACCCACCACTCAGCAGGACCATTTACCTGAAGGGGGAAAAGTGGAGCTGCTCCTTCTTTCTTAGGTAACCAACCACTAACACCGGTGAATTTCTTTGTTGTCTATAAGGATAATATTCTTCTCACTGACCACCAATGAAAGCAGCATGCTTTCTGCTGACCACTAGTGCAAGGAAGCCATTCTCTTATTGACTACCAATGTGGTGTATACTGTGTGTGCTAATGTACAATGAGCTGTAGATATAATTACTGTTAGCAGAGGTTCCCTAATATTATTTCAAGGGTTCCTCCATGTGTAAAAAAAAAACAAAAAAAAAAAGTTGAGACAGGCACAATTCTACCATCATTTCATTCTACTGGTCTTCTAATTTCAGAAACGATATATTGTTTCCCGAATTTTAGGTACATTTTAATATAAAATGTAAATAATTTTAGCACGTGTGTGAAACAACAAACTGGTCTGGCTGAAAAAGGGTTACTTTGAGCCACTGACTTAGAAAAAAGCATGCGAATCGTGAAAATTAAAGTGATATGAGAGAGCTGCTAATCTGTATGGCTTGTGAGGAAATACGGGAACCAGTGAATGAGCCACACAGCCAGGAAACTGTATATATACTGTCTATTAGAAGGGCAGATTAACAATGCCAGCCTCCATACATGACCACTACAGGTTCCTTATAAACATCCTGTCTAATTTTATTTTCGTCACATTTGTTTATGTTGTGTTTTGTGCAGTTATTAGCTCTGTTTAATGGGCAGTCAAACATGGTATTTTAGCTTGAGGAACCTGGTGGCTGTGTCCGCCTTTGGCCTCTTAAGTGTTTTTGTTACTTAAAGCGGAGTTCCACCCAAAAATTGAACTTCTGCTTTTTGGAATCCTCCCCTCCCCCCTCCGGTGTCACACTTGGCACCTTTCAGGGGGAGGGGGGAGCAGATACTTGTGTAATCCAGGTATTTGCTCCCACTTCTGGGTATAGATCACCGTGGGGACCTACGCCACGTCTGACACCTACTCTGCCCCCCCCCCCCTTCGCCACTGTTTTCTGGGAGACACGCAGGTCCCAGAAGACAGCAGGGACCAGTGAGGATGTGCAGCACGACTCACAGATGCGCAGTAGGGAACCAGGAAGTGAAGCCGCAAGGCACTGTGTTTTTTACACAGAGCACAGTGCAGTAGAGGTGAATCAGTCCTTTGACCTCCGTCTTTTCGGGCACACTTTCAGAGTTTAGTTCCTCTTTAAAGTGGTTCTAAAGCCTTTAATCACAAACATGTTGTACTTACCTGCTCCGTGCAATGGTTTTGCACAGAGCAGCCCCGATTCTCTTCTTCTCGGGTTGATCCTGGCTCCTCCCCTTTACCAGTGCCCCCCCCAATAGCAGGCCACCTTCTCTGGGGGCACTGGTACATGCTCGCTCCTGAGCCCTGCTCTATGTGTCCATAAGACATATAGAGCTATGGCTTGCCCCCCTCCCCCTCGGCTCTCTGCTCAATGGCTCCCATGCTGTCTCAGCCAATGAGGAGAGGGAGTCCCAGGACATCCGAGGCTCTCGTGTACATTACTGGATCAAGAGGAGGGAGCTCAGGTGGGTATTGGGGGGGGGGGGGGGCAGCACAGAAGTTTTTTTCCCTTAATGAGTAGAATACATGAAGGTAATAAACTTGCTGTTGCAAGAGGATCCCCCCAGCCCCCACCCTTATATTTACCTGAGCCCGATCTCGATCCAGCGATGTGCATGAGAGCAGCGTCTCTCTCTTCTGGCTCTGTCCCTCCTCACTGGACAGAGTGATAGCAGTGGGAGTCATTAGCTCCCACTCCTGTCAATCAAATCCTATGATGAGGGGGTGGGAAGGTGTGGCCGAGCCCCTCTGTCTGTATTAATAGATACAGACAGGGTGACTTGGGAGCCAGCCCACATGAGTGCCCCCATAGAAAGTGGTTTTCTATGGGGGCAATCAGTGTGTGTGTGGTGGGGGAAGGAGCCAGGAGCATTAGTGGGGCACCTGAAAAGAGGAGGATAGGGACTGCCCTGTGCAAAACCAATGCAAAAAAAAGGTACATATAACATGTTTGTTATTTTAATTTTATTTAAAAAAAGGAAGCTTTAATATTACTTTAGTTTCCAGTGATATATAAGGAATTGTTTAGTATTCAACAAGAACTAAACTGGCTGGAATGATCCTTTAATTCAACAAACCTTGCTGGATAACGGCTTATATCCGAACAATACAAAAGGTTGCTAGGAACAAAATAATGTGATGAAATGATTGAATTTGTGTTGGGTGCTTATGTGCTGGAATACATTTTTTTTTTTTTTTGTGTGACTCACACAGGGAAGTGATGAGTCAAGGCAAAGGAAGCCCTATGTGTTCTGCGCCTGCCTCATTGTGATGACTTATGTTTATATTGATTAGTTACTAAGGGTAACCTGAACTGTCAAAACCACATCGGCAGCCAACGTGTGCACACTGTCCAGGGGAATGAGGGACAAAGTCTGCACCCCCTGAATGTCTGGTCATGACTATGATACACTGAGCCTGCTTGTGTTAGTCAGTCAGACTATAAAATTAAGCTGGTTTAAAGCAGCATTTTTCAAATACAAAATTGTCTTTATGGTCAGTTATGTTCCAAAAAGAAAACTGCAGTTTAGTGACAAAAGCGAATGAGGCAATAGACACAGTGCAAACTAATGCTGGTGTCAAACCTGACAATTTCTTTCCCAATTGCAATTATTTTCAGTATCTGGCAGATAAAATGAAACGCATTAAAGCCTGGTTCACACCTATGCATTTTTAGTGCATTTTCAGTTTTGGAGAAACACACTACAGTCCATTTACCGTAGATTCCTAGAAGTCTTTTTTTCTGTTTTTGGTTCCATAGACTTCAATAGATCAAAAATTTGTAATGAAAAACACAAACTGCACCTGGGAAATGCATACCGCGACCTGCATAGATGTAAACAAGGCCTTTTGCCGCGTACAGGCGATCATTTTCCGGGTTCTAAATTTTTTTTTTTTTAATGTCATTAAAAAACGATGATGTGTGGGCTTCAGAGAATTTTTCAGGTTCTAAAAAACAAGCAAAAAAAATTTCAAACACAGTCTATTTTTTTAATGACGTTTTTAACATTGTCATTTTTCGGGGGTTGTAAAAAATGGCCGTGTGTGGGCTTTAACGACGTGAAAAATCTGTGCATGCTCAGAAGCAAGTTATGAGACGGGAGCGCTCAATCAGGTAAAACTACCATTCGTTAAGGAGTAAGCACATTCATCACACTGTAACAGACAGAAAAGCGCAAATCGTCTACTAACACGGAATCAGCTAAAGCAGCCCCAAGGCTGGCGCCATCCGCATTGAACTTCCCCTTTATAGTGCCGTTGTATGTCACTGCGCTTTGCTAGAGATTTTTTTTTTAACGATCGAGTGTAAGCAAGGCCGTTTGAAAAACGTTGTTTTTTCTAGAGCCTGAAAAATGTCATTTTTAGAACCCGAAAAATGATTGTGTGTACGCGGCATTAGGCCTCATGCACACTGGTTTATTGTACACTGTTTCTCCTGACAGGGGAGTTTTTAAAGCTGATTTTCTCCTAAGCTGTGTTCTTTCAAACCAGTTTAGCAGATTTTGATGTTTGGGCGTTTTTTCTTTATTTCATTGGCCAGAATTTTCAATTATTCTGGCCATTGAAATGTAAAAATGGTGACGTGATAAACGCGCCTAGGCACATTTTCACGCTTTTCCGCTATTGGTGTTTTTTTGCCAAAAAGCTTCTCTCCTAAGGGCCAGTTTACACCAGACGCAGTTCCGTACAGTTTTGTGCAAATTTTTTCTGCACTAAAAATGCATACACAGTGTTTTCCATGTATTCCAATGGCTCTAGTTCACACCATGCAGTCAGTTTCCAGTGCAGAAACTGACCTAAAACTGACTGTATGGTGTGAACTAGAGCCATTGGAATACATGGAAAACACTGTGCATGCATTTTGTGCAGAAAAAAGCGCACAGAACTGACGGGAACTGTGTCTGGTGTGAACTAGCACTAAATGCGATTCTTCCTTGTTCAGGAGAAGGAGCTGTGGCTGCCTCTAAACACCTTTTAAAAGCCTATGTTTGCATGGATAGGTTTTTGTTGAGGTGTGTTCAGGGGGCAGGGATGGACTGGCCATTGAGACTACAGGGAGTTTCCCGGTAGGCCGATGGCTCAGTGGGCCGGCTTCAGTGGCAGCAGACCGCCGCCCCCCTCTGCTCCCCTGTCTCTCTCTTTCTGCAGTGCTCACCTCCTCTCCCTCCCCCACAGCGCTCACCTGGGGGGAAAAAGAGGCAGGGGGAGGAGCAGGGGGGACGACAGAGGAGCATGGGGGAGGGGACAGACAGCTGACTCAACAGCTATGGCCTGGGAGTTTCTCACTTCTGCCTATTCTTGTCCCATAAGGGGGGGCACCGAACTGATTCTTTGCTCCAGGTGGAATAATGTCTAGCTTCCCCACTGGTACTGCCTATAAGAGTACCAGTACCAGCTGTTCTTCTCTAATAAAGTAGAATGGCTAGTGGCTAGTGAAGGGGCAAAGGGGGCTTAAGTGGCCGGGGGGGGGGGTGCAGGAGTTGTCCGGCCGCCATGGGAGAGACCTGCCAAAGTGGGCCAGTCTGGATGAAGTCCAGGGCCTAATTTCTGTCCCAGTCCAACCCTGTCAGGGGGCTTAGGCAGAAAACACCAAAAGCCCCAAAAACTTCTGTTTAGGAGCAGCAGTGTACATGAGGCGTTGGTTTTAGACAGTGGTTCAGCCTCGTAAAAATGTAAGCAGCCCATAGAGCCTTTGTGAGGTTTTTATTGTCATCTGTGTCCCAACCCGGGGAGAGTTCCCCATAATTCTTGTCTGATGGCAAATCTCTCCAATGTTGAGGCAACACGCACTTTAGTACTTTTTAGCAAAGGATTCGACATTTTGGCAGTGTCCATTCTTTCCTTTCCAGGTGACTACCACATCATGTATTTCTTTCAAGGGGCATTGGAACGACAGAAAATAAAGGAAAATCTCCCTAATGTAGTTTAGGGATTGAAATAAAAACCTGACTGATGCCCCATAGACACGTGCAGGATTTCCGACGGGAAAAGTCCCCGTCGGAAATCCCAAGGGGAAAGCCGAGAACCTGCTCAGTAACCTGCTCAGTAACCTTTCCCCCTATACACGACCGGTTTTCCCGTCGAAAAAACTCAGATGAGAGCTTTGGTCTAGAGAATGCTCCATCTCAGTTTTTGCCATAGGAAAACTGCCAATGCATTAAAGCAGACCCAGTGGACAAGTCATGCAAATTAATAGGCCACAGGTTAGCACAACTTACTTCTTAAAGGGGTTGTAAAGGTTTGTTTTTTGTTTTCTAAATAGGTTCCTTTAAGCTAGTGCATTGTTGGTTCACTTACCTTTTCCTTCGAGCTCCCTTCTAAATGTTTTTTTTTCTTTGTCTGAATTTCTCACTTCCTGTTTCTCCTCAGCAAGCTTGTCCCCATGTTCTGGCTGGGGGTTAGTCAGCCAGAACAGCTTACTGAGGAGGAACAGGAAGTGAGAAATTCAGACAAAGAAAATACAAATTTAGAAGGGAAATTGAAAGAAAAGGTAAGTGAACCAACAATGTACTCGCTTAAAGGAGAACCTTTACAACCCCTTTAAGTAAAATAAGTGCCATCATTTCTGGAAAATGTGTCTCGTTAACCACTTAAGGACCCCTCACTGTATATATACATCTTTTTTTTTTAAAGATGGATATCTCGGCAACGGCAGCAGCCGCTGCCACAACCGAGATATCCATCTTTTCAGTGAGAGGTCCTTTAAGAGCTTACGGTGGTCTCCGCTGCTAGATCACCGTTGGCAGCGGGAGAGGGGGCCTCGCGCCGCTTACCCGCACCCTCCGCCATTTTGCATTGTAGTCTAAATATGGGATCTGAGGTCTTTTTGATCCCTGATCTCATATTTAAGAGGACCTGTCATGCTTTTTTCTATTACAAGGGATGTTTACATTCCTTGTAATAGGAATTAAAGTGACACATTTATTTGTTTGTGTGTGTAAAAATGTATAAAAAAAAAAATAAGAAAACCCAAAAAAACATTTTTTTAAAGCGCCCCGTCCCAACGAGCTTGCGCGCAGAAGCAAACGCATACGTGAGTAGCGCCCGCATATGAAAACGGTGTTCAAACCTCACAAGTGAGTTATCACCATGATCGTTAGAGCGAGAGCAATAATTCTAGCCCTAGACCTCCTCTGTAACTCAAAAGATGCAACCTATAGAATTTTTTAAACATCGCCTATGGAGATTTTTAAGGGTAAAAGTTTGACTCCATTCCACGAGCGAGCGCAATTTTAAGCGTGACATGTTGGGTATCATTTTACTCAGCGTAATATTATCTTTCACAATATAAAAAAAAATTAGGCTAGCATTACTGTTGTCTTATTTTTTTTATTAAAAAAATAATAATTTTTTCATAATAAAGTGCGCTTGTAAGACCGCTGCGCAAATACGCTGTGACAAAAAGTATTGCAATGACCACCATTGTATTCTCTAGGGTGTTAGAAAAAATATATATAATGTTTGGGGGTTTTAAGTAATTTTCTAGCAAAAAAAAAAAATGTTTTAATCTTGTAAACACCAAATCTGAAAAACAGGGAAGGTCCTTAAGTGGTTAATGCAACCTAAATGCCAAGCAAAAGAAAAGGGAAAGATGACGACAACTATTTTTTTATGGCAAATAGGCTTAATGACATAGGTCAGTGATTTGGTGTTTTGGAATCATTAGAGACTGTAAAGAATATGTTGTGTCCAGTTACACAGACCCAGTCTGCTAAACTTGCAGTTGATAAAGTGAGTTTATTTTGGCTGAAAGGTGGCCAGAGCATTAATTGTGTAAATGTATACTACTTACCCACCTGAGGGCAATTTTGGATATGTTTTCTGATAGTTAAAATTGGAGAATGATGCCTTTATATAGAAGTTCATGTATAAATATGTATTGTGTTGCCCTAGTCCCATGCAGGGTGGATGATCCACAAATCTCCATACACTGCAGTCACATCTTGGCTATGTGACAATCAATATCTGTATCCCAAAGTCCAAAACTCTGTGCCTAAGCAACCAATCATCTGGTCTAAGCTGACACAAGGGATGTAGAGGTATTCTTATTCAAATTTCACTAAAAGTCATATGTGGTATCGGGTGATAAGTGATAATCTTGTTTTGTACCCCTGTCTGTAGGCACAAGCTCAGGTTAAAGTGTACCTCAACCTGCTCAGTATAAACAGCCATTGTACTGGGAAAAAGTGACATCATAGTGAACTCAAATGCAAATGGTTGCTTCTGGGCTGGGGTTGTCATGACAAGTATGTTAATAAAGCGATTGTGTTGATTTTGCTCATTCGTCTCTTGTCTCTTTTTTAGGGAGGTTGTCCAAGCTAACAGCGTCCATTGGAAGAAAAAGTTCTCTTTTATGTGCAAGATGAGTGCAAGTGCTGCCTCAGGGATCTTGGATCTGTGTGTCTGCAGGGTGTCTGTCCGTAAGGTAAGACCACTACTACTTTTCCTAAAACAGACCTGTACCTGCAGGCTTCAGAAAGGGACTTTTGTGGGGACACATTGTTGACCCCAGTTAGCTTTTTCCTAGTCGTCTCCCAAAACGACGACATATGAGAGATAAAATGGCCTTCCACCAAGACAGAAAGCAATTTTACAGATAAAAGTTGAAAAGGAAGTCCATCTGTTGTCAATTAAGTGGTTATAACTCTTGCATATACCCACATAAGTGACTCATCTCAGATGATACACAGAGATGAAACAAATCCTCCTACATAAGTTGTACCAGTTTATCTGCAGCCTTTCTTCTCTACATCAAATCAAAGTGCTGAATTTTAAAGCTTGTCTGAGAGTTCAGAAAAAAGGGAGCAGAGAGCTGAAGTTACATTCTGTGAGGAGAGCGCTGAGAGATGATTGGATCCAAGGGAAGCGCTTCCCTCCATACAGCACACAACAGACCTGAAGATGTCAATTAGCTGGAGGTCCCTCTTCTGTCACCATTCTTCTCTTGGTGTCAGGAAAATTTGTCAGTAGTTATTCATACTGATAGCAGAGAAACTTGGCAGTAGACAGAAATGACACTTAGTGCTCTCGAATTAATACAAGTACACACTATAGAAGGATATGCTTTGTTCATATTTTATATCTGAGATTTACATCTACTTTACTTATTGTGTCTCCTGCCTGTGGAGGAGATGCATTGCATAGAAGCAGGGTGGAAGAGGCTATGGTCCCTCATATTCTGGCCTGTCCTCCATTCTCCATTTTTCCATTCTCACTGGAGTTTGGATGGATAGTACAATGAGTCTTCACCAAATTTGCTATCTAGGCCCTTTTTGTTTAGTTGTAAGAGGAGTTCTGGTACTTGGGTAAAGCACAGTCCATCAATTATTCCAAATTCAGAGGACGATGAAGGTCAGCATGAAGGGAAGGATCAAATTTCTTGCTATGAACAACATCTCCACTATTCTTTTCTGCATTCTTACTGCCTACCCTGGTTGGAGTGAGAACCAGAATGTCATATTGGCATACCTGTATGTTGATGGAAACCTCTTTTAAAAAGACTACTTCTTACATTTCTGAAATGTTTCCTATGTGTTTCAGGAGCTGAAAGGTGGGAAAGCTTATGCCAAGGTAAATATCTATGGACTAGCATGCGTGTTTTGTTTTTTATTTACAATACCATTTATTACTTTGTGAAAGATGTGCTTGAGGAAATATCCAGGCTAAACTCGGCACGCATGAATTTTAAAACCTGCACCACATGAAACTGTGTGTGTGTGTGTGTGTAATATAATCTTTATATCTATGCTATTGTAAAACATTGCACAGAGCTCGTTATACAGTCTTCAGGCAGTATGAAGGCGGCACTAAAGTGTCGAGGTATAAATGAGCCCTTGATTTTACTTTTTCTGCTATATCAAAATATGTGTGATATTAATAATAGAATGGACATCATCACCATCATTTCTGAAACACTTGTGATGTTTTTAAACATGTTTTTGTCATATTTTTATTATTGTGTAACTGAGCATCAGTCAGGGCATATTTAATGTGACCCGCATTAGATAACCCCCTCTGGGAAGCGCTCTCCTGAGGGGGTTACCATGCGGGCGTTTCATACATTCTGCCCCGCCCCCTGGTGGCCACGTCATTGGATTTGATTGGCAGGAGCCAATGGCTGCACTGCTATCAATCTATCCAATGAAGAGCTGAGAAGCTGTGGAGAAAGCAATGCAGGATCGCTCCCACGGAAATTCAGGGCTCAGGTAAGTAAAACAGGGGCTGGGGGGGGTCGGACACTGCAAGTTTTATTTTCACCTAGGATGCATTAAGGTGAAAAAACACAAAGGTTTACAACTCCTTTAATCACAGGGTAGTCTCTGTGGTATTGGCAGAGACTCATGGGCTGCACTATATAGTAAGTTGGCTGGACAGGAGTGCAGAGCTTCTTTGATATTATAAGGGAGAATTTAATATTGGCGCAGCCCTACGTAGGAACTTTAGAGGGGATATTATAAAATAAATTATGTACATCTATGTTGGCCTTGCATAGTAAAGTGTCCAAGATTAGCTTGACATATTTGGGCTGCGTTAACAACAACGAGCACTTCTTCCACTGAGGAGATGTCCCTCTACTTCCTGTCAGTATATGAAGTGTAATCTTCCCAGCGGACACAAACTGCAGCAAAACGCAAAACAGAGTGGGTTGAAAATGTTTGTCTGGTTATTGTTGTTATCTGTGTCTTCCTGCCCTGGTGTAGAAATTTTCCCTTATTTCTTGTCCTACGGTCAGGGGGACAGGAAGTGGGATGACGTCTCCCCAATAGGTTCACACAGAGAAATAACAATTTCACAGAAGTATTTTCTTTTCTGGTCTATCTTAAAGTAGAGGCTGGAGCTCGGTTTTAAGGTCTAATACATAAATTAAGTACAGTATATAATCAGCCCTTGCAGTTACCTTTTGTAATGTTCATATCTCTTTGTGGTTTAAGCTTGGCTTTGCAGATCTCAACCTTGCAGAGTTTGCTGGGTCTGGCAATACAATCCGTCGATGTCTCCTAGAGGGATATGACACTAAGAATACCCGGCAGGATAATTCTATTTTAAAGGTAAGAGAGAATGGCAGACACCAGATACATGTATTAAACATTGTGACAGCTTGTCAAAGTCGATGTAAACCCGACATTTTTTCTTTATTTTTCTATGTCCTAATGTACAGTATAAGTTTTCCTATCATCTGTGCCCATTTTTGCCACAAAGAGTTAATCCAGCTCTGAGAAATTCTCTTGTATTGTTCAGTGAAATAAAACCGACTTACAGAGAAAAACCTTAGTCTGTTCCACCCCCTTGCTGTGAATGACAGGTTATTTACATATCTTATGCACTAGCCTGGAGACGAGCATTATTTTTTAATTCCCACCCCCACTCCTTTTCTGAAGTCATGTGGTTACTTTTCTGTTTTTTGACTGGATGTTGGTGATCATAGCAGAATTTAGTGTAAGAAATTCACAAGAAAAAATGCATGTTGACAAGGGGAGTGTAGAGGAGGACAGGAAGTCTACTGACATCACAACTCCACCCACAGATCTCCAGACAACAGACCCACCCACAGAATCTGCAGGTTTTTCAGTTCTTATAACAGACAGAGGGGAAACATTTGACAGGTAAGGAAACATGCAGGAGGCATCTATATCCTTATAGATCAGCATTATGGCAGTAGTTTAGAAAGAATGAGAGTGGGTTTACATCCACTTTAACTATTCTATGTTAAAATGTAAAACTACCCATAAAGAAATAAATTGGGCTAATATGAGTCATTGGATGATTATAACTGCTCAGGGTGAATTTACTAAGGCAGATTTTGTTACCATCTTCAATACCATTGCCTGAAATTACACATGGCTGCCTAGTAAACCAGTAAACTAATTCTGGGAAAAAATGTATACCTTGTGGTTGTGCTTTCAAAAAGGATTTATTTTATCAGTAATTAGATTTGCATGTCACCAATGTGAAGGCACTTGGATATCACATAAATATAAATGGACAAACTGGTAAATTTCATTACTTTAGAACAGGGGTATTGAATTAAAATTCAAGAAGGTCCGATCAGTAAAATTTTCTTGGAGCAGAGGCCAGAATCGCATATTTTGCCGATAACTCAGATCCTTCGCATCAACCCCCTGCTATCCACATTTATATCACAGTCCCCATCAGTGTCCCCAGGTCCCCCTGCACATCACAGTCCTCCCTTGACATATGTGTCCACAGTACCACCCTTCACATCAGTTACTCCCCCTTTGTCACAATATCCACATCACAGTCCATCCCTTTATATTTATCCTATGTGTCACAGTACCCCCTCTTTATGTCCCGCCCCAAGTTTATATCACTGTCATGAGCCTCCATTTATAGCAATGTCATGAGCCCTGCTTTGTAGCAGTATCCTGAGCCCAGCTTTATAACAGTGTCCTCCTCATTCCCTTCCACAGCAGCATTTCAGTCCCACTTTACACAGGGATAGTCAAGACAGGAGATCGGAGTGATCCAATTTTTTTTTGCTAGCAAGCTGATGATTGGTTGCTATGATCACCTAGCGTCTTGGCAACCAATCACCCGTTTGCAGCTCCTGTCCTCCTTCCAGACCTGCCGCCTCTCCTGCCCTCCAACTGCCCTGCTGCAAGGATGATATCACAGCAGCACTGGGGAAAGAAGGAGAGGGATGTACATTGCTGCCAAGACAGAAAGAAAGAGCAACCCAGCTCCTAAATGATGGGACAACGGCGGTCTGAATGGGACGGTCACTCGGTCTGGATCCAGACCACGATCCACCATTTAGTAATTACTGCTTTAGAGGTTTGAGTGCTTATCCTAAAACACAGGGATTTAGTGGAAAGAGCAATTAACCACTCTTTTTCCCATTCCCTGATGTGAACATATTCTTTGACACCGTTATGCATAAGGTTACATATAACTATTTTTACAGGTAGCAGTGAATGAATGAATGAATGAATGACTTGTATAGCGCAACGCATGCGAACTGAATCGCCTCTGGGCGCTTTTTCCAGCCAGAGTCTGCTTGGCTGGTGCGGTCATTTTTACCCCGTAGGATCTTGACACGCTATGGACACACAGTCATACACACATATATACATATATACAGGGTCAATTTTTTTTTTTTGGACGATCCAATTTACCTACCAGCATGTCTTTGGAGTGTGGGAGGAAACCGGAGTACCCGGAGGAAACCCACGCAGACACAGGGAGAACATGCAAACTCCAGGCAGATGGTGTCGTGGTCGGGATTCGAACCAGCGACCCTTTTGCTGCTAGGCGAAAGTGCTACTCACTGGACCACTGTGCTGCCCAATCCCTTTTGTTGCTTCAGAGAATAGTGTGTTCTATGCATCTTGTAATGGTCAGTGGAATGCAAACTATTCTATTTTATCAGTAACATTTTCAGCATTGATTACTTTGCTATGAAAAATATGAACCCTGAATACCAAATTCTTAATCTCTGTGTACTGTAGGTGAATGCTGTTGCAATGGGCTGGGAAACATGACATTACTGGAAGGTTAATCACAGTGTATTTGAAGAGAGTGAATTATTAAATCTTCTTCTTCCTGGCTAATGCATTTAGGGCTCTGGGATGTGAACACATCTTCTGTCTGCCTCATTTCTCACTCCCATTATATCTTATACACAGCCCAGAGGGCTCAGCTGAAAACCTGTTATTCCTAAAAGCTCTGTGCCGAGAGAGGATACAGTGGTTTTCCATTGTCTCATCAGTGTGTTCCCATTATATTTGCTTAAAAAAATAACAGGATGTGAGCACAAGCATTTTCATGTGATAATAGCAGCAAATGTATCACAAATTTATGTTTTTAGATCCAGCTTTTGTGTTTTGGTCTGACATTGTTACCTTATCTACCTGGGCACAAGCCAATGTCCTTTGTTTTAAGCACATTTAATCAGCATACCACTTCTTGTAGAGGGCTTAAAGGGGCTTATGTGATAAGGCAGTACAGAGTGCAGTGATGTAACCCATACAAAACAGATTCACCTTTCATGAGTTCAGAAGTGTCTGAACAGGGGACAATGATAGCTGCCATATACTTCTCTCTTTTATTAAGAGAAACATGCATAGGAAGAAATTTGTAGGCTGCTTTGATGACCTTCTGCTATAAATGCTAGCAGTTTTACGAACCACTGACTTGAAGTAGGCAATACGTTTGGCTGAAGTCAGAACACGCAAGTTGCATACTTTTCTAGATTAGTGACTTCCAAGTAGTCAATGAATTGGTAAGACACTCAGAGCAGACGGCTATCTTTTTTTTGAGAGGTCAAATAATATCTTTTTTTATAGGAGGATGCTATCCAGTTTGCGTACTGGATTTGATATTTTTTAAACTGTAACCGTGAGATATTCCAGACTTTGCAGTCTTTTAACCATGAGTTGTCATAAAGATGTAAAATACATAAAAATGCCAGCCAGGGAACAAGAGACCCCTCTTGTAACTGCTGTGGAAGATGGGTAAAGCTGAGAATACTGGTTGTACTGTTCTGCTGGCCTTGCATACTGCATTATTTTTTCATTTTCAACTAGTTGACTAAACAAAACAGTTGCAGGTTAGAAAACTAGCCAGGGCATTTGCTGCACACATTAGTTTTGCAGGAAAATTTTTTTGCGGTAAAAAGCAGATCGAGCCAAAATTGTGATCATCAAGATAGCAAAGGTCAGCAGATAAAACACCATCACTTATTCTGCCATTGTCGATTTGAAGGTAGGAAGCCTACCTTCAAATCGACATCAAATTATTGACAATTGATTATTGAGAGCAGAAGCTTTTGGATTCCGCTAAAGCAGACCATAAAAGGCTCGATTTTTATTTCCTTGGGTTGCAGGAAAGAAAATCGCTCGATTCCCCCCATTGATACGTCGGTGTTGGGGAATCCCTCCTGCAGAGCTATTGTGTTCTCCCAGTGGGAGGGCACAGGGCGCTGTCCCTGCTGGGAGAACACAATGATTATTGCTAATGGCAATAATCACATACTAGAAATCTGATATGCTGATTGTACCCAAGTCGATCGATTTTGGTACAATCAGCCTGCCAGTAGATAGATTCGAACCATCTATGGCCGGCCTTACATTCTTAAAAATATTTAGTACAGTGAGGGGAAAAAAGTATTTGATCCCCTGCTTATTTTGTATGTTTGCCCACTGACAAAGAAATGATCAGTCTATAATTTTAATGGTAGAATTATTTTGAACAGTGAGAGACAGAATAACAACCAACATATCCAAAAAAGAGCATTTCAAAAACGTTAGACATTGATTTGCCTTTTAATGAGTGAAATAAGTATTTTTATCCCCTATCAATCAGCAAGATTTCTGTCTCTCAGGTGTCTTCTATACAGGTAACGAGCTGAGATTAGAAGCACTCTCTAAAAGGGAGTGCTCCTAATCTCAGCTTGTTACCTGTGTAAAAGACACTTGTCCACAGAAGCAATCAATCAGATTCCAATCTCTGCACCAAGTCCAAAGAGCTGTTCAAAGATGTCAGGGACAAGATTGTAGACCTATACAAGGCTGGAATGGGCTACAAGACCAGCGCCAAGCAGCTTGGTGAGAGGGTGACAAGAGTTGATGCGATTATTCGCAAATGGAAGAAACACAAAATAACTGAGCCTCTGTTTGGGGCTCCATGCAAGATCTCGCCTCGTGGAGTTTCAATGATCATGAGAACAGTGAGGAATTAGCCCAGAACTACATGGGAGAATCTTGTCAATGATCTCAAGGCAGCTGGGACCATAGTCACCAAGAAAACAATTGGTAACACTCTATGCCATTAAGGACTGAAATCCTGCAGCACCTGCAAAGTCCCCCTACTCAAGAAAGCACATGTACAGGACTGCCTGAAGTTTGCTAATGAAAATTTGAATGATTCAGAGGAGAACTGGGTGAAAGTGTTGTGGTCAGATGAGACCAAAATCAAGCTCTTTGACATCAACTCAACGTATTTGGACGAGGGGGACAGCTGCCGTTGACCCCAAGAACACCATCCTTACCGTTTAAACATGGAGGTGGAAACATTATGCTTTGGGGGTATTTTTTTGCTAAGGAGACTGGACGTTTTCAAAGGTACGATGAACAGGGCCATGTACCATCAAATCTTGGATGAGAACCACCTTCCCTAAGCCAGGGCATTGAAAATGGGTTGTGGATGGGTATTCCAGCATGACAATGACCCAAAACACACGGCCAAGGCAACACAGGAGTGGCTCACTAAGAAGCACATTGAGGTCCTGGAGTGTCCTAGCCAGTCTCCAGACCTTAATCCCATAGAAAATATGTGAAGGGAGCTGAAGGTTCGTTACTAAATGTCAGCCTCAAAACATTAAAGGCTTGGAGAGGATCTGCAAAGGAGTGGGACAAAACCCCTCCTGAGATGTGTGCAAACCTGGTGGCCAACATCTGAACTCTGTGATTGCCAACAAGGCCTTGTTTTGCCACCAAGTATTAAGTCATGTTTTGCAAAGGGGTCACATACTTTTTTCACTCATTTTAAAATGCTAATCAATTTACAACTTTTTTAAATGCATTTTTCTGGATATTTTTTGTTGTTCTGTCTCTCACTGTTATTGTTATATTTCTGCAGGTTGGAATCAGCATGCAACTCATGTCTGGGGACCCCTGCTTTAAAACGTAAGTTGTTGTTGTTTTTTTTGTTTTTTTTACTTCTGCTTGTACAAATGTATTGTTTGTGGTTATCTTTGCTATTACCCTTCTACTCCATAATGCTTTTTCTGAAGAGTTTATTATGTACTCTGTTTGCAGCAGTTGCTTGGAAGACTCTTAGCCTGTCAATTGCTTAGGCAGGGGTTGGTGTAAACGACTTCCTCTGAAATGGTAAATGTACACCATGCCTGTGATTGGGGGAGATACTGCCAATGAGCTTTTGATAATAAAAAAATATTCTACTGTTAGATTACCTAAATTGTATAAAATCCTAGGAGCAGCAGGGGCAAGTAGTCAACCTTTTGTAATGTTGGCATTGTTTATTCTTTCTCAACAAACTAGTATCTTGGATATTATTTTACAAGAAGTTTGTTGCTGAATTAAGAGCATGTCAGGGTAGTTTTATGAATAGGGCCATAGTTATAGTAAAATTACATTTTAAGAAGTGTTGTCACTCAGTCACAAACTGATGTGCTTAATTATTTTTATCTGCTAGAGTTACTGGATGTTAATCATTTGAAAATAAGTTTGGCAGAATTTGCTGCCAAATAATGTTTTTGTTAGCTGGGGTAAAGGACCTGGCCAGTTTTTTCGATTCAGCACTGCGTCGCTTTAACTAACAATTGCGCGGTCGTGCGATGTAGCTCCCCAACAAAATTGGTGTCCTTTCTTTTAGTGGTATTTGATCACCTCTGCGGTTTTTATTTTTTGCGCTATAAACAAAAATAGAGCGAAAATGTAAAAAAATAAATCAATATTTTTTACTTTTTGCTATAATAAATATCCCCCAAAAATATATAAAAACATATTTTTTTTTTATCTCAGTTTAGGCCGATACCCACGCGACCCACGGCTGGGCACTTAAAGAGGACGTACAGGTACGTGCTTGTGCCCAGCCTTGCCATTCTGCCGACGTATATCTGCAGGAGGTAGTCCGTAAGTGGTTAAGATGGGAAGGCATAGCGTTTGTTAAATTGGAACACCTAAGAATTACCATTCTTATGACTTATGATGAAAAATGTGAGAATTGTTAAATGATAGCCAAGGTTGCCCTCAGTGAATACTGCAATGCAAACAAATTATAAAAAATACTAATGCGCTAACAAAAAAGTGCTGATGTGGAGTAGAGTGCTAATGTATAAAGTGCTAAAATAAAAAGCAGCCAAGACTTTGTTAGTGTTGCCAGCACCAATAGGTATGAATAAAAAAGTGAAGTAGCACTTATTATTAAACACAGATATACAGTATAAATATTCCTATACTAATAAGTTAATACAATCCTCAAATGCATAATCATATATATTCGGTAATCCCTAAAGTGCATTGCGATATATAAAGAAAATAAAGGTGTGTTCCAATATTAAATAAAGTCCATTTGGAAAGTGCATCCAAGATCATCAGATTTTTTAGACAGCGAAACTCAGTCCTTATTCCAAATGGAATCACCTCCCAGGCAAACAAATGGAGATGGTGAGGTAAGGGAGTCCAAATTACAAATGGAAGCTTGGACATGCAGATGTCCTTCTACAATCCTCCCCCAGTGGTACCAGCCTCTCGCCTTATGTGAAGACCCCAACGGGTCTAATGATGCATCAAGGAATACCGATCACCAGGTACAGTTGTTGTATCATCTTCCGGATATCAGGACACGAGATCACTGCGGCTGTTCATCCTGTCCCTCAAGCTTAATTTTTCCTTTGGGATGATATCTCCAAAAGCCACAAAGTCAGGAGCAAACAAAAGAAATCTCCATAGTGTGATAAAGTTTAAAAATCTCACATTTAATATTAAAACGGCATAAACGAAAAAAGCCCTGCCAATAAAAAAAAGGATGTACAGGAACAAAGCTCCTCTCAAAGCAAACAAAGTCATCAGTAGAACCAAAGTTACAGGCAAGTCTCCTTATTGGCTGGTGAGGCTGCCTCCGGAGTTTAGAGGGCTTGGGACCAAGCTCAACCTTAAACAGATCTAAACCCTCCCTTCATTTAGGACTAGGGTAGCTGCCATCCTAACCCCCAAATTGATCTGTAGCTTCTATGGGGTTGCACATGTGATTAGTTATGACACCATCTATTTGATGGCTTGACAGTTCGGGGAAGAGTCCAAGCAACTGTGACAGTTCTCCATCAGGGCATGCCTTGAATGTAACTGTTTTGGGAAATAGTTACTTTATTGGTGAGGTTGAATTAAGCATTAGTTTGTGTGTGTGTGTAGCCTTTCTTCATAACTGAGGTCCTCCAGTTACACAAATGGGTTTAGTTTGACTTTAAAAAGGAAAAGATGAGATTTTCATATAATTCCAGGTGCGTGTGTCTCTGGATCTGCTTGTCATTTGGGTACGTGGCTTCCACTGAAGATCTTTGCTTGGGCGCTTCTTCTTTTTATTTATTTTTATTATCAGTGCAATGTTGATTAAGTATGCCTAAGTTTTTGATAGTACAAGTAGTTTACTACTGCTAAACCCATGTGTCAGTGTCAAGGCGATCTACTTTGCAGCAGTTTTTAGAATCATTTTTTTTTTTTTTCAGACCACCTTCCACTGCCACTTCAATTGTGGTTTCTGGAGATTCCGACTATCTGCAGGAAGACCGTAAAGGGCGAGAGACAATGAAACTGCATCTGGGAGTTGCTGGTAAGAAATCTAAAATGGATTTTTTTTTTCTTTTATTGATATAGGGTGGCCATCTTCATTAACAATATAGCATAGTACATTTCAGTGCAGATTGTATGATATAACTATTTATATAGTAAATTTTGTATATTAATCTAGAAATGTACATACATGTATTTCATTCTCAGACCTTTCATCAAAGAGTGCTTCTGTCCCTGATGAACTGGGAGCATGTGGACATTCCAGGACCTCAAGTTATGCCAGTCAACAGTCTAAGGCATCAGGTACAAATGAAATACAGAATTTAGGACTAAGGGAACTGTCATTGTCTCTGACGTGTACCATTTTAGGAAACTCTGATGCCGCGTACACACGATAATTTTTCGGCATGGAAAAAAATACGTTGTTTTTCGGCAAGTAGAAAAAACAACGTTTTTTTCCAACTTCATCAATAAAACGGCCTTGCCCACACACCATCGTTTTAAAAAAATGCTCTAGCAAAGCGCGGTGACGTACAACACGTACGACGGCACTATAGAGGGGAAGTTCCATTCGGATGACGCCACCCTTGGGGCTGCTTCAGCTGATTCTGTGTTAGGCGATTCACGCTTTTCTGTCTGTTACAGCGTGATGAATGTGCTTACTCCAATACGAATGGTAGTTTTACCAGAACGAGCGTTCCCGTCTCATAACTTGCTTCTGAGCATGCGTGGGTTTTTAACATCGTTTTAGCCCACACACGATCATTTTTTACAACCCGAAAAATGACAAAATGCAGCATGTTCGATTTTTTTTTTTTTTTTTTTTTTTTAGAACCCCGAAAAATGATGTGAAGCCCACACGATCATTTTAAAAGACATTTTTTTTAAACGTTTTTTTTTAATGCCGAAAAATTATCGTGTGTATAAAAAATTATCTGTGCATTACAGATAAATAAGAAATGCTCATTCTGACAAGTTGTAGACAGCGGCGCCTGGCCCTCTGGTCTACATGCAGGGCGCCAGACGCATGGATTCCAATGGCTCCAACCTACTACTACCTAACGACTGAACTTTATTTGGGGTTAATCAGAGGCACTTTAAATAAGTTTACTGACTCCTATTTAACATGAGTTTGAATGTGATTGCTTAATTCTGAACACAGTTACATCCCTAGTGTTTAAGAAGGTGTGCACATTATTTATTTTACTCCCCCCCCCCCCCCCCAAAGATTTCAGTTTGTTTTTCAATTTCGCTGTACTTTGTCTCATTTTTGACATCACGGAAACCTGCCATTGTGTAGAGTAGACTGTGTAGACTTTTTTTGTATCCACGGTATTGCTGGATTATAAACACCATAGGCACTTATTTTTAATGTTATACATAGCTATACCTCCAAAAGGGGCCAGCCTGAAGTGATCTAGCAGGACTTAATTTTCCGCAGCGCTTCACTTCCCGATTCCCTCACCGAGGATGGCGGCGGGGAAAGCTGAGAGCCGAGCAGTAGCTCGGCTACGGCTGCCAACGTTGCGGGCAACCTGGACAAGTCAAGTAAGTGTCCATTTTTTAAAAGTCAGCAGCTGCAGTATTTGTAGCTGCTGGCTTAAAAAAAAAATGATCTCCAACTGTATTTAGGGCGTTTTTTTTTTTTTTTTTAGAAACGGGGCTCTTAGCATTATGAAGGATTGAGTGTATAACATCAATGTATGTATAATGGTAAAAGGCTGATAAGAGATACTTTTTATATTTTAATTTATATGTAGTCTTGAAGGAGAAAAGCTTGGGGTCATGCACTTACTTTAATGCAGCATATGATCGTGTTTTTTATGCAATCTGCAGTTACCCTTTCACTTACTGCAATAGTGATTTGCTTAGCATTGAATGCAATGGAATGTGAAGAAAGACCATTCTGAGGGTGGATATTGGAGAATTTCAAAAATCCACTTCTGGTTGCACAACTTTTTAAATCAACAGGTTTTTGGCCTACTTCAAAAGCAAGCCATTTCCTGGCACTTGTATATAGAAACAATCTAATATTTGGTGCTTCATAAGCACTTGCATTCATTCCTTTGTAGATATTGTTGGGAACAACAGGGCCAGAGTTAGATTACATAATTTAGGACAGTGGTAGGATTATCAAATACACTGTGCTAACAAAATGGCATGCTGTTCTTAAAGTTATGCCATGCTGCTCCAGTGGGTCAATGCTACCAGTTATTTGTTGTATACAGTATTGCCAGAGGTTATGGCGCCATTTCTCAAAATCATGTCTCATGGACAGAGGAATTGAGGACCCGATTGTGGGTCGTTTCACCTAATTTGATTTATGATGTAGGAGGGATAGTACTTGAATACCAGATTGTGGCATAACCTGTGCAATACAATAGGATCTTTCATCTCGGATACCTCCCCTTGTACAGTCATGTTTGTCAAGGCTTTTAAGCAGGTTAAACTTGTCTTGCATTCCTAGTAACACCCTAGTTTACATACTACTTTGAATAATATGCTGACTGCAGATCTTCAAAATAAACATTCATAGACCTGTCTCTATTTAGGAGTCACAAGTTATCTGCATCTCTATTTTACAAGATTGTAGTTGCACTTATCTCTAGTGCGCTGTTACCCCTTAACGTTATCTGATTCACTGTTAGGACTTGCACTATGGTGTCTGTTTACAAAGAAATTTGTATAGCTATTCGTTAAGTGAATCTGTCTATGCATTTGTTCTGTGCAAATCAATCGGCATTCAATCTTTTAGTTTTAGGGACTTTTCACGCAGTGTATAATGTAATGTATGTGGCTGTTGTGCAAATGGGGAAAAAAAATGTTTGTTAAAGTATTTTCTATTCCAGTTGAATTTTCTTTTAAGCCGGCATAGACAGATTAAAAATTCAACTGGTTCAGCAGGAGCCAGACAAATTTAGATCCACCTGTAGTGGGGGTGCACCGAACATTTGTTTTTTTGGTGCCGAAACCGATACCAAAATGAAAAATACACTAGGCTAAAAACCAATACCGTTTTTAAAAAATATTTATATTTTTATATACAATTGTATTATATTTGACTTGTTAATATCATCTATTTAATATGAATTTTATTGTTGGCCATTATTGGCACGTTTAGTGCAAAAAAGATCAGAAAAATGCAGTCCATCTCTTGTATCATGTCCCCAGTCTCTAACCATCTCTTGTATTATGTCTGCAATCTATTACTTAAATTTAAACATACTGCTAATAATAATAGCAAAATGCAGCAGCCTGCCTGTGGCCTTCATGCAGCCTCACCAGTGTCTGCACCCATCAGATGCAGCAGCCTGCCTGTCATGCAGCCTCACTAGTGCCTATGCCCATCATATGTAGCAGCCTGCCGGTGCCCATGCCACGCACCGCCTGCCGGTGCCCATGCCACGCACCGCCTGTCGGTGCCCATGCCACGCACCGCCTGTCGGTGCCCATGCCACGCACAGCCTGGCGGTGCCCATGAGGTGCACAGCCTGGCGGTGCCCATGAGGTGCACAGCCTGGCAGTGCCCATGAGGTGCACAGCCTGCCGGTGCCCAGGATGTGCACAGCCTCACCAGTGTCTGTACCCATCAGATGCAGCAGCCTGCCTGTCATGCAGCCTCACTAGTGCCTGTGCCCATCATATGTAGCAGCCTGCCGGTGCCCATGCCACGCACCGCCTGCCGGTGCCCATGCCACGCACCGCCTGCCGGTGCCCATGCCACGCACAGCCTGCCGGTGCCCATGCCACGCACAGCCTGCCGGTGCCCATGCCACGCACAGCCTGCCGGTGCCCATGCCACGCACAGCCTGTGGTTTGACTGCCGAATGCCCATATTGCGTGGGAGGTGGCAATAGAAGCCGTTGTACAAGGGATGTACAATTTCAACTAGCCGTTTAATATTCAAGAAGATATTTGTAACTGAATGACCCGTGACAGACTCAGATTCTCCTATGTCTAGGGTCACCTTATGTCCACTAGGGCCATAGGGTGACAAAGAAATTATATCATGTATTACATGAGATGGGACATTAATAATATATCTCACATGGCAGGATACTGAGATATTAAGGTGTTCCTACTAGACATCTGCTTTTAAAACGCTAAGTCACCCGGCTTGTGAAAGACATTGTATAAAGGCTATTGAAATGTCTTGAGGTGTTGGCTATTCACTGTGAAAGACATATTCTGTTGAAAAGGTGTTAATTGCATCGGCTCCTGGAAGACTCTTTTCATTGTGTGAAGCTCTGTGTTTACACTATTGTGTATTGTACTACAAAGTAGCAGCCTCTATTCAGGTGTGATAGTATTTGGTTTTGATGTCATTATCTACAGGAATGTCATTCTCTCTGAGTTAAGTCTATTGATGATGCGGTGCCGACATGTCTAGCTACAATTAGATAATTAGCCTCAGTGAGTGAATAGGGGGGTGGAGATGGCATTGTCCCTTTGATTACTGTCACATGCTTGTAACTGCATAAAAAGCTGGAAAGAAACCATTAACGTGTTTATATCTTGGAAGCAAGTACAGAGCTGAGTCTCGTCTTGATTATGGGAATTGATATGGATCGTGTATGCAGTATTGTCGGAGTGTGTCGGATAAGCTTGTCGTGGGTGGATGGAAGGTCGTAAACGGTGGTGACCGTTACAATATTTGTTATAAAGTTGATGACAAGCCAGAAATGGGTCAGTTAGCAGTAGATGGGGTCTAATGCAGCCTTTCTCAGATGTAAAAATTACAAGTGGATGAGTGCAATTTAGAATAGAAGGATTTTTGAGTTTGAGAGGTATGTTTGTACTGTAGTAGTCTGTCATTTACATTTAGGAATTGGATTTTGAAGATAAAGCAAATTCCAAAATAAAAAACGATTTGTCTTGTCTGAACAGCTCTTCTGTATTTTTAAGCAAATAGCTGTAAGGCATTCTAGACTTGTTTTCAGATCTGTGAAGCTTTTAAACTCATATATGTTTGAAATGCATAAATATAATTTCTAGGAAATGCAATTTAAATGTAAAAAATCAAGTGGCATTTGGTTTAACACACAATAAAAAAAAAAAAAAGTAAGAAAAAGAATGGTAATGTAAAAAAAAAAAATTACTCTTCAGCTGTTAAACATATTTCAATTGAAAAATAGGATGAAATCGGCATCAAAATATTCAACCAGTGTGTCGGTCATCACAACAAACTATAAACTACTAACAAGATGGTACCTTGTTCCTGCGTGTATTTCAGGTTGTATGCTGGGATATTTCCTTATTGCTTTAAAGGTTATGACACTACCAGTACTTTCAAACACTTGGTGGGTGTTTCAGAAGTGTAAATGGTTATTAACCTACAAAAAAATAAAAGATCTATCAGAAAAAGCAGGGCTTAACAAAAATCTAATAGACTGCACAAAACAAACATTTCCTACCCATCATTTTTATCAGTAGCCAAAACATGTTTGGAAAAACGATAAATTCCATTTGTTGAATTCCATTCTCAATAAACCATCATACATACTACATGAAGTTATCAATTGCCCAAATTTCACAGTATTTTGGACCCCTGGATTAACCACTCTTTGCCAACAGATTCTGATAGTTTTATCAATATGATGATTTGTAGCCACATAGAATTTGACTACAAAAGTAATCTCGACCATGACACTACCTGCCTGGAGTTTGCATGTTCTCCCTGTGCCTGCGTGGGTTTCCTTCGGGTACTCCATTTCCTCCCACACTGTAGTATGTGTATGTATGAATGTGAGTTGGGGACCTTAGATTGTAAGCTCCTTGTGGGCAGGGACTGATGTGAATGTACAATGTATATGAAAAGCGCTGTGTAAATTGACAGAGCTATGCAAGTACCTGAAATAAATAACATTTTAGAAAGTAAATAAATAAGATTGCAGTCCCATTTCCCTCCCTCCCCCCAGGGTTCTGCATTCCTTCAGCTGCCTTCTTTCTTTTTTCTTTTTTCCCTTTCTCTTACTTGCTTTTCTAGTTCTACTACTCTGCCTTCAAAACTTAAAGTCATACTAAAGCTTTGTTTTTAGAAAAACAAACACGTCATACAGTACTTGCCTCCACTGTGCAGCTCGTTTTGCACAGAGTGGCCCTTATCCTCCTCTTAGCTTCTGTCAGAGAGACTGATGTACACAAGGGCAGAGTGTCGGATGGTATTATTTGCAAATAAATTCTTTCCAAATCAGACAATGTGATTGTCTGTCTGGATTTGTTTCCACATTTTGTCTCTCATAGTTGAGGTATACCTATGATGACAATAACAGGCCTCTCTCATCTTTTTAAGTGGGAGAACTTGCACAATTGGTGGCTGACTAAATACTTTTTTGCCCCACTGTATATATGCATACTCCTGCTTTTAAAAATTCAGTTATTTTTTTATGTCACTCGCACATGATTGGGCATTTAAAATGCACACAGATTCATCGTACAACCCCGATTCCAAAAAGTCAGTACACTGTTGAAAATCTTTATACAATTTGAATGCAATGATTTACAAATCTCATACATCTATATTTTATGTACTATACAAAATTTTCTGAAAATTTTTTAAGTGTAAACCCACGTTTTGACTTTTACCTACAGGTAAGCCTATAATAAGGCTTACCTGTAGGTGTAAAGAATATCTCTTTAAACCTGTACGGTTTAGGAGATATTCCCCTCGCAATGCGCCGCTGATTGCAGCGGCGCATGCGCAGGGGGTAATCCACGGCGAAAGGACCGGCAGCCGCCATCGCCGCTCCAACCAATCAGAGCGCTGGAGCGGCGATACCCGGAAGACACGCCAGAGCAAGATGACATCTCGCTCGGCGTGGACCAGGTAAGTGTTCTTCACCTCGTTCCGAGGTAAGTATTTCATAATCCGCTAGTATGCGGTGCATACTAGCTGATTATGCCTTTTGCCTTGCAGGTTTGAAAAAAAAATTGTTTATGTGGTTTACAACCGCTTTAAGTAATTTTGAAAATGTATGGCAGCAACACATATCAGAAAAGTTTGGACAGGGCAAAAAAAAAAAAACTTTCACAAATGGTAATAACAAGGAAGAGTTGGAAAAATAAACTAAGAAGATTATTTGGCAACAGGTCAGTAATATGATTGGGTATACAAAGAACACCTTAGAGAATCAGGGCGTCACAGAAGTAAAGGTAGGCAGAGGTTCACTAATCTGTGAAAAGATGCATCTAAAAAATTGTTGAACAATTTCAGAATAATGTTGCAAAGACTTTACAGTACATAACATCAAAAGATTCTAGGAATATGAAGAAATCACTGTGCGCAAAGGAAAAGGCCAAAATGCAATATTGGATGCTCGGGATGTTCGGACCATCAGATGGCACTGCATTTAAAACAGGCATTATTCTGTGATGAACATCATTGCAAAAGTTTAGGAATACTTTCAAAAAGATCACTGTCTGTGAACACAGTTCGAAATGTCATTCAAAAATAAAAGTTAAAGCTCTACTATGCAGCGAAGAAGCCATATCTGAACATGAGCAAGAAGCGCTTCAATCTTCTCTGTGCCAAAGCTAATTTAAAATGGTCTGTTGCAAAGTGGAAAACGGTTCTGTGGTCAAATTAATCTAATTTAATCAACCATGGGTGTTGCATCTTCTGAACAAAAGAGAGGGACTTTATTGATTATCAGCGCCTGCATCTCTAATGGTATGGGGTGCATTAGTGTGCATGTAATGGGCAGCTTTCACTTCTGGAAAGGCACTATCAATGCTAAAATATATATCCAGGTTTTAGAGCTCCCATCCATATGACATCTTTTTCAGGGAAGGTCTTGAATATTTCAACAGACCCTTCACAAAGTGAAAATATTTGGTGAATCTTTGAAAGAAAAAAAAAAAAAAAAAACGTGACAAAGACCCAGGACGGTTGAGCAGTTCTTTATCGGGCAAGAATGGACCAAATTTTTTCCCTCAAACCTCCAGCAATTTGTCGCCTCAGTTTCCAGATATTTACAAAGTATTGTTTAAAAGAAGAGAGGATGCTACACCATGGTAAAAAAATTCACCTGTCCCAACTTTTTGGAGACATGTTGCTGCCATTAATTTCAAAATTTTAAAAACGTTTAAACGTTTGATATAGGGTTGTCCCGATACCACTTTTTTATAACAGAGTATAAGTACCGATTCTTGGCACTGATAGATGGCATTGGCTCATGGGCACTAAAAGGTGGCACTGATGGATGGGCACTGCTGATAGGTGGCACTGATTATGCAGCACTGATGAGTGGCACGCACTGATGGCTGGCACTGAAAGATGGCACTGGCTGGCACTGAAAGATGGCACGCACTGAACTATAGCACTGATAGGTGGCATGCACTGAAAGATGGCACTGATAGGTGGCACACACTGATAGCTGGCACTGAAAGATGGCACTGATGGCTGGCACTGAAAGATGGCACTAATAGGTGGCATGCACTGATGGGTATCATGCAATGATAGGTGTCACGCACTGATGGTTGGTACTGATAGGCGGCACGCACTGATAGGCGGCACGCACTGACGGATAGCTGGTACTGATGGATGGGCACTGACGGATAGCTGGTACTGATGGATGGGCACTGACGGATAGCTGGTACTGATGGATGGGCACTGACGGATAGCTGGTACTGATGGATGGGCACTGACGGATAGCTGGTACTGATGGATGGGCACTGACTGATAGCTGGTACTGATGGATGGGCACTGACGGATAGCTGGTACTGATGGATGGGCACTGACGGATAGCTGGTACTGATGGATGGGCACTGACGGATAGCTGGTACTGATGGATGGGCACTGACGGATAGCTGGTACTGATGGATGGGCACTGACGGATAGCTGGTACTGATGGATGGGCACTGACGGATAGCTGGTACTGATGGATGGGCACTGACGGATAGCTGGTACTGATGGATGGACGCGTTTTTACAGCGTTTTTACCGCGTTTTTAATTCATTTCAATGGAGGGGTGCATGGGGGGCGTTTTAATAGCGCTATTTTTAGCGCAAAAACGCGGCAAAAACGCACCAGTGTGAAATGGCCCTTAATGTGGCCGAGTGCAGGGTGTACCAAGTTGGGCGTCAGGACTCGGGATTGGTTAAAGCACTCACTGTACAGCGGCAACATGGAGCGTCACTTCAGTTACTGAATGTGGATGATGCGGCTGCCCATGGACTTCCTGCTGCACGCCGCCTCTCTCTCTCCATCACAGATATTGGATCTGGCATCGGGAGCATTTGCGCGAGTACTCGCGCAAATGCTCGGTATCGGTACCGATACTAGTATCGGTATTGGGACAACCCTAGTTTGATAATTTATTCACAATATAGAAAAAATATGTGTTTATGCATTGCATTATGTGGATTTTACATGGCATCCAAACTTTTTTGGTATTGGGGCTGTATTTATCAACATTTTGTTTTTCAAAATGAGCATTGACTCCTTTGCTTAAATCAGTAAAAATGTTAGGATGTGTGTTTTATGCTGATGTAATGAAAAAAAAAGTTAGGATGTAGAATCTGCTTCATCCAGAGGACATTATGTAATGTGGTGGTGTTTTTTCTGCAGGATACAGCACGGGGCATTCACGGTCTTCCAGTTTATCTGAGTTAAGCCACCGGAGGAACACATCTGTGGGCAGTGCTTCTACAGGGATTGGGAGTATTCCAGAGCCAAATGAGGATGACGGCACCAAAGTTGTTGCATTCAGCCCGGAAATTACAGAGGAGGGTTCATCCTCTGAAAAACTAAACAGGTATTAGGACTCTAATTCTAGAAATGATGTATAGAAATTACATTAAAGAGAAACTATCCTACTGGAACTACCAATATACTGTCCAGTTGTTGAACAGGTCATGAATTCTCTTGGTTTGTTCACACCATATTTGTTGTCACACATATTGTTTTCAGCAGAGCCTAATTCTACAAATGAGTTGCTTTGCAGTGGATTGGAAAAACAATTCCTGAAGACATTTTGGATGCATTTTGTCATTCATGTCATATGTAATGTAAACGCAACATGCCCCTGAGCCCTGGTGCCCAACCTGCAGCCCTGGTGCCACATGCTACCCTTTAGCATTTTTTATTTGCGGCCCTTAGGGACACTACATACACGGATCGGTGTTTCCATATTGCCCTGTTTTATAGCAGTGATTTCTAGCAGTCTCATGTAATGGGTCTACAGTCTATGACTGTCTCCTAAAGCATGTTTCTAGTCTCCAACAGCTCCTATATCATGTTTACAGTTTTGAGTGGAGCATATCAATCTTTTGTATCATGTCAGCAGCCTCTGACCATAATTGTATCATGTTTGCGGCCTCTAGCATGCTCTTGTATCAGATCTGCAGTCTCTGACCAACTTCTGTATGATGTCTTTAGTCTCTGGTCCTCAGTCTCTAATCATCTCTTGTACCATGTCGGCAGTCTCTAATCATCTCTTGTACCATGTCGGCAGTCTCTAATCATCTCTTGTACCATGTCCGCAGTCTCTAGCCATCTCTTGTACCATGTCTGCAGTCTCTAACCATTTCTTGTACCATGTCGGCAGTCTCTAATCATCTCTTGTACCATGTCCGCAGTCTCTAGCCATCTCTTGTACCATGTCTGCAGTCTCTAACCATTTCTTGTGCCGTATCCACAGTCTCTGACTATATCCTGCTATGTGTTTACTGTCTCTAACACTGAATATTCACTGAATTTTATGTGTGGCCCTTTGGTGATTTTGAGGACCACACTCCATATTAAGAAAGTTTCCCACCACTGTTCTAGAGTGAACAATGTAATACATTTTACATTTCTGAAAATAATACATTTACATTTCTGAAAAAAAAATACATTTACAGATCTTATCAAACTACAGAAAGAACTTGCATATTTTCATCTGCTCCAAAAAGATTTTACAATCCCAGGTAAGGCATACAGAAACAAATATAATTAAAACCTAAAATACAAAGAAAAACTACTATTAATCTCACCACAGATGTACCGAATCTTAGCCAGTTCAGGGACTGGTTGAGATTCATTCTATCTATGGGCAGGCTGATTCTACTGAAGTAAATATGTCGATTGACTTCAGTACTACCAAGCCTATTGGATTTTTTGCATGCGACCACTGCCCGCGGCTGTAGCCGCCAGCAGTGATGATTTTGTTCTGCTTACAGGGGATGCTCCCCACTGGCAAAACACAATAGCATTGCGGGAAAGGTTCTCCCCATCAAAACTGACTGTGTTGATGGAGGAAGAGTAATTTTCATGATCTGTGGGCTGCTTTAGTTTACTGTTGTGTACCAGCTATATTAAAGTGGTTGTAAACCCTTACAGACCGCTTACACCTACAGGTAAGCCTAGATTAAGGCTTACCTGTAGGTGCAACAAATATCTTCTAATCCTACACGGTTTAGAAGATATTTGCAAAAATTACAGCATCGATGTTTATGGCGCATGCGCGCCGTTTTGTGAATGGGGTCATGCCGTTATAGGCGGCTCCCGCCAGTCACAGAGCTGGAGTTTGCAGCCCCCGGAGGAAGAGTGGTGAATATGGACGCTCGTTACTAGCGAGGAAGACGGGGACATCAGGGTTTACTTCCTCTTTAAGGGAACAGCACAAGCAGTAGTGTAAGGGTTTCTCCAGCTTGCAATCGCAGACAAGCAGGGAAAAGTATTCAGTGTTCACCTTTCATACATCCATTAAACCATCAAAATGTGCCCATCAGATTTGTAGGCCATTGTTTGATGTATGTAGTGCTTTAGCAAAAAAAATGTCATGTGGTTGGGGTTTAAATGTACTTTTAAAAAGATCTTCGCTACAGCATTTTTATATATATATATTTTTTTTAGGATCCCAATTAAACAAGACTCTGTTGAGTCACAGTTAAAACGAGTGGATGCCACCCGTGTTGATGCAGATGATGTAGTGGAAACAATTCTTCAAAGCCAGGACTTCTCTCTTGACTCAAGTGCTGAAGGTAAATGGTATACCATAAAACATTTGACTACTCAGACATGATTACTCAGTATTAGGAGGACTCAGACAGGTCCTTCCGTTATAAACACTCTGAGACCACCCTGTCCATTCTCTGCTATACCTTCATCGGCTTTATGGTGGGAAAATGTAATGTGGCCTGTGAATTACCTTTATCTCTACCCCCACAATTAAAAAATGTAATGTTTTTGCATGTTTTTAACACGTTAAAATGTGCATTTTAAGCTTGGAAAAAAGTTGCACAATTTTATGTGATATGATATTTGTGCAGCAGTTTTTCAAACCCATATTTTCAGCTAAAAAACTTCAAATCTATTTTTTTTTATGCACACAAACGCAACATAATTAAAATTTTTTGCAACATTTAAAAGGTGAGACTGTGTCGCATAAATAGGTATCATATCTATATATTCAAGCTGCACGATTAATCATTAAAAAATCGTTATCGCGATTCAACCCCCTCACAATCTTAATACAGCATTTCCCCAATTCATGTTAACCACTTGCCTACTGTGCACCTACACCCCCTTCCTGCCCAGACAAAATGTAAGCTTTCGGCACTGCGTCGCTTTAACTGACAATTGCACGGTCGTGCGACGTGGCTCCCAAACAAAATTGGCGTCCTTTTTTTCCCACAAATAGAGCTTTCTTTTGGTGGTATTTGATCACCTCTGCGGTTTTTATTTTTTGCGCTATAAACAAAAATAGAGCGTCAATTTTTAAAAAAATGCAATATTTTTTCCTTTTTGCTATAATAACCCAAAAAATATATAAAAAAAATATTTTTTCCCTCAGTTTAGGCCGATACGTATTCTTCTACATATTTTTGTTAAAAAAAAAAAATGCAATAAGCGTTTATCGATTGGTTTGCGCAAAATTTATAGCGTTTACAAAATAGGGGATAGTTTATGGCATTTTTTTTTTTTTTTTACTATTAATGGCGGCGATCTGCGATTTTTTTTTTTATTGGGACTGCGACGTTATGGCGGACATTTCGGACACTTTTCTGACATTTTTGGGACCATTTACATTTATACAGTGAACAATGCTATAAATATGCATTGATTACTGTATAAATGTGACTGGCAGTGAAGGGGTTAACCACTAGGGGGCGGGGAAGGGGTTAAATGTGTGTCCTATGAGTGTTCTAACTGTGGGGGGAGGGGGGGGTGACTGGGGGAGGTGACCGATTGTGTCCCTATGTGCAAGGGACACAATCGATCTCCTCTCTCCCTGACAGGGACGTGCAGCTCTGTATTTACATACAGAGCTCCACGTCCCTGCTCAGTTACTGGGCAATCGTGTGTGCCCGGCGGCCATCGTTGCCGCCGGACACTCGCACGGGATCCCCGCAGAGCGGCGGGTGCGCGCGTGCCCGCCCACGGCTTTAAAGGGACATCACGTCATATGACGTGATGTCAGGATAATGGAGTCCTCTGCCCGCCGTCATTTGACGGTGGGCAGAGGACAAGTGGTTAAAGTGCAGAGCCGAGAAATGCTGTCAAAAGGAAAAAAAACTTAAATGTTTATGAACAGTGATAAAGAGAAACAATGTATCTCTCGATTCTTTTAGATCAAAGGAATGAACTTCTGTCTGTAAATGAGGTCAATTTAACCACTTAAGCCCCCTTTCACACTTGTATGACTTCAAAGTCGCGCGATTTTACCGCAATTTCAATGAATGCCTGTGTAAGTGGTATCAAAATCGGACCAAAGTAGTGCAAGGACTACTTTGAAGTAGGCACAACTTAAAATCGTGCCAGTATGAATGGTAGTCATTGAAAATAATGGAGAATGACTTGTCATACAATTTTGCAGTCCTAAATCGTGGGACAAGTCGTATAAGTGTGAAAGGGGACTAAAGACTAAGTCCCCTTTCACACTTATAAGGCTTCTCTCACGATTTTGGACTGCAAAATCGTATGACAAGTCATTCTCCAAAATTTTCAATGTCTACCATTCATACTGGTACGACTTTAAGTTGTGCTTACTTCAAAGATTCATTGAAATCGCGCTGAAATCGCGGTAAAATCACGCGACTTTGAAGTCGTACAAATGTGAAAGGGGCCTAAACCTTTTTTGACGCTTGTTGCTTTCAAGTTAAAATTGGTACTGTTTGCTAGAAAATTTCTTAGAACATATATATAATTTTTAGCAGGGACCCTAAAGAATAGATTGTTGCAATATTTTATGTCGCACTGTATTTGCGCAGCGGTCTTTCAAATGCAACTTGTGAAAAATTATACTTCAATGAATTATCCAGTTGCAGCTGAGCTTGGGAAACAACTTGATCCGGAGGACTGGCAGCTCATGACGTTTGCACTGTCCAAGTGCTCCAAGAATGTTCTCTTTTTTGAAAATGCTTAGTGTTCTACTGCTCTATTGCTCCTTGCGTTTCCATGGGTGCTCTCAAGAAGGTACAGTGGCGCATATCTGGTGGACCTGCTCCAGGGTATGCAGATTGTGGGTCAGAGTCTGTGCGCTTCTCCGCAACCTTTTTAACACCAATTTACACAAATGATCATGTACAGATGTGCGCAAGTGATCACGGACATATGTGTGCAGATAATCATTGGGACATATGATTTTATGATTTTACTGTTACATATGTGGTGGGACAGGTGTTTTTACTATGTGGGGACATGTGTTTAACATTGTGTGTTACTAGACTGGTGATCAGTGTGTAAAAAGCTGTAAAAAACGGCTCATACACACTGATCACCAGCCGGCTGCAGCGATCCTCTCCTCATCGACAATGTGTGAGGAGAGGAGAGCCGATCGCCTAGCAACTGGCTCTCTGTTTACATCGCGTGACGGCTGTGATTGGACATGGCGTTTGTGTGATCAGGAGGGCCAATCACAGAGTCCTCCTGCCGATCTGAGATGCGCCATGTCCAGGTGACACGAACACATCGGGGTCGCGCCCCTGCGCGGCCCCCTACTTCTGAGGGACGTTTCTGAACGTCCACTCAGAAGCAAAGAGCGCCCACCCGGCCGTATATATGCAGTGGCCGGGTGGGAAGTAGTTAACAAGTGTTGTGCTGGACACTGATAGAAGTCACGGGACTGCTATATACTGCCGATGAGAAAAGGTATTTAGCAGTTTATATTTACTAAAATTATTGCCTTTCAATGTTCTGTGTGAGACCAGATATAGCGAATGCAGGGTCATTGGTTTAGTAACACTTTAATTGAAAATAAATAAATAAATATGTGCACTTTGTTGGCCAATAATAGAAAAAAAAAACACATAGGGTTTACTAATGCATGCTGACGCTTCTAAATTTGGCCTGGGCATTTAGGCATTAATGGACCCCTGTCACAAATTGTTTAATACAGCTTACTGCAGTAAACACCTGCTAATTTTTTATTGCATTTTAAGATCATGTACATGTAATGAGTTATATCTGTGATGTTTATAGAGCTGATATGTTTGTGCCTGTGTATTTGCAGAGGAAGGTCTGAGACTTTTTGTGGGTCCTGGAGGGAGCACTGCCCTTGGAAGTCATCATCTGCCACATAGGTGTGTAAAACACATTATTTACAGCAGAACAGCAGCTTTATGTGTATATAGCTTATTTATTACAATAATCGCATGCTTCCTCACGGTTGCAAGCCTGGACATCAAGTTCCAAAGAAGAAGCTTTAAAGTGGAGCTCCACCCTGAAATTGACTTTAGTATAATATTACTAGTGCTGAAAAACAATACCTAATTGGCGATTATAATTTTTTTTAGTGTTATAATACCTGTTAAACACACAGGCTTCCGGTTTGCAGGCAGTCGGGTTTTCCCTCGGGTTATTGCTTCCTTCCTGTCCCTCACTGTGCATGCTGGGAGCCTGTCTCAGAGCTCCCTAATGATAATCTTTCTTTCTGTGAGCCGAGACATCGCGCGACTTTGTTCCACCGCCGCCTGGTCAACATTAACACTGCGAGATCGCGCGGTGGATGCTGGGACAGCATCCACCGCAAAGAGGAAGTGCCGGCGTGAATGTTTAGAACGCCCACAGCTAAGATGGTGGACGGATAGAAAAGCCTAATATAACTATTTATTTGGCACAGAATCTCAGCGGAGCGGCGGAGGGACACCGGAAACGTGAGTGCAGCACAGCAGTGATATTAGAGATTTAAAGAGCCCTTAAAGAAAAAATTGAATTGGCGTGGGAGATCCGCTTTAAGCATTATTTTTGCAATTTATTTTATAGACTGTGTCCCTCTCTCTACCACTACTGTCCTGTGATAGTGCCATGATTGACTCCTGTAAATCTCCTAATGCGGTACTTGTATCGGAGGAGCTTCAGATTGTTCAGAAATTCCTGCCCATGGGCCTGTTAGAATGTAAAGTTTCCTACTGGAGTCCTCCTTTCAAATCACCAAATGATGTGTTGCTTTCTTTTTCTTGTGCAAAAAATAGTAACAAATTGTGCAACCCAAAAAACAAATTGTGCAACCAAATATATCAGATGTGCGTCCTTCACATATATCAAATGTGTGTCCTTCACATAATAAAATTAAAAGCACTGGGAATGTATCATATAAATCCTTCCCAAGAATGAATGTAAAACAAATCATCCACAGTGAATGTCATTTACTATGTATGTTTAATTCAGTCAGTTTGTTTGTGTTTGTTTTACATTCATTGTTGGTAAGTATTTATATGATACATTCCCAGTGCTTTCAATTTTATTATGTGAAGGACGCACATTTGATATATGTGAAGGACGCATATCTGATTTGGTTGCACAGTTTGTTTGTTTTTTGGGTTGCACAATTATTACTATTTTTTGCACATTTTTATGAGCTGAATATTCAGGCTCTCTGTTTTAGTTGCAGCACCATCAGCTATTTATCATTCATTATTTTGTTTCAATGTTTGTTTATTCATTTTTGAATATATATATATATATATATATATATATATATAATATATATACACATTTTTTTGTCATGGGACTAGTGCGGAAATATCACTTTTAACACTTGATTTTCTTGCATTAGGGTCGGCGCTGGAGCTTATGAACAGGTTGTAATCAAACGCTGAGAGGTCTTCAAAGCTTGACTGGTTCTGTGCAGATTATTCCTTTGCTCCCAGCCCAGACTGTTCAGTACTGAAAGGACTTCTTGTGGAACATTTTGTTACTTGGATGTTAAATCAAGAAGAGTGCTGTCCTCCAGAAGTTTGTGGATTTGTCTTTTTTTTTTTTTAATCATCTATTACTATAGACGTTACAAATGTCCAGTGTATGAGGTCAAAACACAGGTCAGCACAAGTAACTGTGCAACGCGGCTTTCAGTGTCTGTCAAAAATTCACCCGCAATGTCAGCTTGTTTCTTATTCCACCTGACTCACTGTAATGTTGTGTGAATGTTGACTTAGAGCAGGGATCTCCAAACTACGGCCCTCCAGCTGCTGCGGAACTACACTTCCCATGAGGCATTGTAAAACTCTGACATTCACAGACATGACTAGGCATGATGGGAATTGTAGTTCCCGAACACCTGGAGGGCCATAGTTTGGAGACCCCTGACTTAGAGGAACAAATTACTGCATCTGTGTGCTAATTTAAAATGAATGTCTTCTACAAGAGCTTTAATGGCACAGCTTTGTTCAGCAGATGCAAAACGTAAGCATTGTTTAGCTGTAAGTTGGGTTTTGGCTACACAAGTTGTAGGGTCTCTTGAAGCATGAGCATTATTGTTACAATATAATTTTAGTTTGAGTGATTGCAGCCTTGACCACTATCCTTAACCCTAATACTACAGGATCATAGGAAGCTCTGACAATCATTTCATATGTCTAGTGTGGCTGAGGTAGGTGGGGCTAAAATAAGCAGTACAATAGGTTGGTATATACTGCTTAAAGTATCCAAAATGCTTATAATACACAGAATTAGGTTAACGTATAAACACCTTTTATGCCTTCATCTGAATATTATAGGTTTTTTTTTTTTATGGTGAAAAAAAATCAGTTGCCTGAGTTTTACAAATGCAAAATGATCGAAAATTAGACCATCTGTAATTTTTTTTTTTTTCTCAGAAGTGGTTGCCTTCATTTATGGAAGAATAGGCTCTATTTTCCTACATAGATATTTTTACCTGCCTTCCTTTTTGGTTATAAAAATATATTTCCCATTAAAGCTTACTCAGAGAAGGCATTCAGAAAAAAAGTTGTGAAATGCGCAGCTTTATTATTTTATGGCAATAAACAAAATGAATATGGAGCTCAAAACATGGAGTAACTATAAAGCATAAACCCAGTAAATCACGGCATCCAGATTTTCTCCAGTGTAATGTCGTTACACCAGAACAAAGCCATTCTGTGATTGGTTGCTGTGGGCTGCCCCCCTAAAGGTTTTTGCTCATGTTACTAAATAAAGCCTTAAGTGTTTTATAATGCACTGATTAATGCATAACATAAGTACATTGTTGGCATAGAGTGGCCAACCATGTGTGCTTCCTGGTCTTGGTTTGGTAAAAATGTTGCTGCAATAATTAGAATTAACAATGCTTGCAATATACTTGTAGCCATACTATACCCCAGCTGCTACCGATTACAATCTTGTATAAAGTTGAATTTCCGTATTGGGTGAAGTGCTTGTAGCAGCTTGGATTTCTGAACTCATTCCTATGGCAATACATGGTTTTCTTTGTGCATCTTATTTTTTTCCCAGAGAGCCTTCAATTGGATTTCTAAGTTACTCAACTGGAACCAATTATAATCAGTATGTGGGACTCATCAGTAAACATATAAAAAGTAATAACTTTTCTATTAGCCATATGTTTTTAAAGCATAAACATAGCAACTAAGTAATTCTTCTGGTACAGGTAAATAAATAAGAAAAAGCCAGGAGCCGTGTAACTGGTTGCGAAGGACAGCCCGATTTTTATTCCCTTCAGTTTTAATATGAAGCATTTAAAGATTTGTTTATCTTGAACAGTTATTTCACCCTTCAGAAAAATGAAAAGGTGACCCAACACCATACACCCTCCTCATCGCCCCCTGTTCCTCGCCTCTTCCTCACAGGTGTAAGCTAATGTAGCGGTACAGGGAATCCCTGCTCACCTTCTTCTTACTGCAGCACTTCTGAAACAGATCAGAATGATGCTCTGTGCTGGTTTTGACCAATCAGAATTGCTAAGATGCATCCCAGAAGTGCTGCCGGAATTTCAAATCCCCGAATTGCTGCACCAGCTGCGTGTGCACTGACAGTAACCACATAGGTTAGTACAGCGGGAATGGGTACAAGGGCACAGGGCTTGTATTCATTACCCTTGGTTTGTATGAACACTTGCAAAAACATTTCATCAATACACCATCTATAGAACAGGCCTAACAACTAAATCCCTGTGTAGATATACTAGATCCTTTCAGAAGACAAAATCAATGTGCAAAGTGCGCCCTCTCTTGGCCATAAATCAGAAATGAACTGTCATTCGATATGGAGGCTGGTAACACTGGATGACTGCACTTCATTGCTCTTTGCAATGTAATGTATATGAACCCATAGAGGTTACCAATCTGCCTAGCTCTAGCTTCTGTTTTTTGATCTATTGAGCACTTACAGTAAAAATGTCAATGTTCTTGTTCATTAGGTTGTGCCAGTAACAATAGCTTAAAGGGGTTGTAAAGGTTCGTTTTTCATTTTCTAAATAGGTTCCTTTAAGCTAGTGCATTGTTGGATCACTTACCTTTTCCTTCGATTTCCCTTCTAAATATTTTTTTTCTTTGTCTGAATTTCTCACTTCCTGTTTCTCCTCAGTAAGCTGTTCTGGCTGACTAACCCCCAGCCAGAACAGCACGGATGATGGGGACAAGCTTACTGAGGAGGAACAGGAAGTGAGAAATTCAGACAAAGAATAAAAAACATTTAGAAGGGAAATCAAAAGAAAAGGTTAGTGAACCAACAATGCACTAGCTTAAAGGAACCTATTTAGAAAATAAAAGAATTACCTTTACAACCCCTTTTAAAGGACCAAGTACAGGTCTTCCAGCATAGAAGAATGAGTCTTCTCTTACACTACATTATAGAGGCTTATTCAATAAAGCAAATAGTGCAGACTGCAGTAAACTACAGCAACTGACCTAAATTATTATTTTTCTCTTGTGAATGTGAGAAGTAATTGGTTGCTGCACTATGCACATCATCAGAGTTTTGCACTACTATCCAGGTAGCATAGCACTCTACATGTAGAGCTCCGCATATTCAACACATTTACGCCTGCTGCCTGATCGATGCAGGCCTAGAATTAGTTGTCAGCCACACAGGACAACAGAGCCTATGCAGACGTAGGGGACAGAGGTGCCAGGCGCTCTGTATCGGGATCACAAAGGCATTTCCACTTCACCTCCAAAGCCCAGTCTAGAGAGCTGTGCTTCCTGGACTTATCCTTTTATTAATACTGATGAAGTGCATTTTCCCTGACAGCATTGCATGCTTTGTTTTTAACTGCTCTGTAACATTCTGTATATTTAACTTGCTTACGTTTACAAGTCTTTAGCAATATGTTATTTTTTAGGATACTTTTGAAGTAGATATTTAGCATAGTGTGTTTTAGGTTGAAGAATATTAAACTGTTTATTTCGTATTGCATTTATTATGTGTTTTTTTGAATATAATCTACTTGTATGATAATAGTGACACATTCATGACTTAATACAGGGATGTGACTTATTTTCAAATAGAAAATCAACATTTCATTTATGGTGCAATTTTGTCTTCAGTTTGTAAAGTGATATTTTTATACAGTTACTGATTTTATTGTATTAATATGTTTATTTTCTGAGCCTTTGGAAAATGTAAGAGAAATAAGCATGTCATTAGTCTAGGCTGGTATAGACCATTCTGCAGCCATAGAAAAAAAATGCTCTTATACAAATCTGTTACTAGAAAGCTATTTTTTTATTATTGATGATGCCCATCCATTAAATTATAATATTTGTTGTTAAGCCTCCGTAGTCCAGAAAGTCATCCATTTGCTTTAGCGTTGAACAGCTCCAGTGTGGGACTTGGGTACTCAGTGGAGATGGGTCCTAGTGCGCCCAACAATACTTCTATAAATGTGTATTCAGACTGCCTTGTTACAGATACCACCCTTCAAAGATAGTACATAGAAACATGTGCCTGGTACAAGGCTATGGGAGTAAATCGGACCCTGTATCTGCATTGCTTTTTATTTTCTCTGTTAAGCCAGCCATAGACCATTTTAGGAACGGGAACTGGCCAAGATCCGAACTATGTATGGCCATTCTGAATGTACCCAAGTCGATCAATCGGCTTGAGTACAACCAGCCTGACAGATTTCAAATGCGATTATTGCTAGCAGCTGTTATAATAGCTGCTAGCGATACTCGCTCTGTTCTCCCAGTGAGGACAGCTTCCCTGCCCCCCCAACCCCCCTCCCACTGCCGGGAGAACACAATGGCTCCTTGGGAGGGATTCCCCTGTCTTTGCTGATGGGGGAATTGAGTGGTTACCTTATGCAGGCCATAGACGGAGCACACCTCTTTCCTGCAACTACAAGAAATTGGCTTGATTCCTCCATCAACAGTCAGTGTTGACGGAGGACTCTCTCCCTCCAGGCCCCTGGGAGAAGACAGTGATTATTGCTAGCGGTTATGCCAGCGACTAGCGATAATTGCCTGTAAAATCCAGCAGGCTGCTTGTAACCAAGTTGATCGATCAACTTGATACATTCAGTCTGCCCATACATAGTTTGAATCTAAGCCGGTTCCTTCCAGCCATGACTATGGTTTTATCTCAGTCAGAAAACACTAGTCTGAAGATTATTGAATTTACTAAACTTTTTTGGGGCAGGTACACCTATTGTGTAGGTTGCCTCGCCCTATCTCCTCCTGTCAGTCTTCTACTCATCTGCGCCAATCCAGCAAGATATATGAACTTGCACTTTAAGAAAGTCTATGCTTTGTATCAAAAAACAAACTAATTGTATTCCTCAGAACTGTTATATATAATAATAAAATTTGTTTGGTTTATGTGTCTTGTACGCACAACTTTTCTTAAGCCCGTAATCCGCCGGTACAGTAGATACCAACTGACATTCGACCCTTGTGTATAGGTCCTTCATTGTTTGACATGCTGAAAAACCAGCAACTGTTGTCATCTGATCAGCGCTTTCAGCCAATGGCTGCGAGCACTGACTGGTGTGTGCTCACATTCAAAATACTTTTATAAATCACCCTCTCGGAATCAAATAGCACAGCGTGGAGATCGATGTACTAACATTTAATAGTACAGAGATCAGGGGCAGATCCAGAGTCTAGTCTCAGGAGGAGCACTACCAGAAAATATTTTTTTGGGGGGGCAATTTATCAGGGAAAGGACTGGTGTTGGCGCGTCAATGATCACGGCACCATGGTTGTTATGGTGTCAGGATGATTGAAGAACATTGATTTCATTTTATATTACAATGTAATAATAGACATATTCAACTCGCCATAATGCAGAATCAGTGGGAGCCCTAAGCGTGTCACTTGTCGCGTCACCTGCCACCAGATGCAGCTTGTCACTTGCCTGCCTGCTACCAGATGCAGATTGTCACGTGCCACATCACCTGCCACATGTTGCGGATTGTCATTTGCCACAAGTTGCGGAATGTCGCTTGCCTGCCACCAGATGCAGATTCTCACTTGCCACACCTTGCAGAATGTCACTTGCTAAGTTGGTGTTTTGCCTGTCAGAGACAGGCAGCAGAAAGATGATGTCATCTCTCTGTTCCCCCAGCCACTGGCTTGTTGATTTGGCCAGCTGCCCGCTCACCCACACCCACTCGCACGCGGACTCGCTCAGACGCTCGGGTGCCCGCGAGTTCCGCAACTAAAACTAATTTCAATTGCCCCGTTGCCCGCCCCTGACAGAATCTCCTTGTGAGCAGTTTACCATGTGTACCAGGATTTACTGTCCCTGCCTTGCTTTGTGTTAAGCCCTAAAGCATCATCTTATCAAGAGCAAGGACCTGCTTGTAGGGTTTTGAAAGCGCTTCCTCTATAACCCATTCATTTACAAAGTAATGGAAATGTACGGTAGATTGTAAGATTAAAGGAATCAGTAAGTATGACTTGCAAGCAATGTTTCTGACCAACTTACCACTATAATAAACCTGTTAATGTTGCATAAATTCAGGATCTGGACTCGAGGTGAAACAAGGCATAAATCTGTTGTCAATATTTTTCTTTTAACCAGTATCTCAGAGCAATGCTGTCATGTGAAGAGACCCATTGCTGGCAATGTGTTTTACATTTATTGAGTTTAGGTTTTTATTTTTCCTGTCTCTCAAGAGGCTGAGGTGTCGACTTAATCTTTGTGGTGACTCTTGCAGACAGCAGGGGGATCAGAGAGGAAGCACGCTCAGTGCTTTGGATTCAGGCTCGTACACACTACAGAGGGATGTGCTTTGTTTATTTTTCATGTCTGAAGTTTACAATTGTTTTAAATGCGAACAGCCATTGGTTAGTACAGGGTGCAATCCTAGCCACAGCTGTACACATACAGCCAATTTCTCTCCAGGCAAGAATCACTGATTCTTGCTAGCAGCCACCCACGTGAATGAAGCCCAAAATATCCAACAGAGAGAAAAGTCCCTTTTGTGGGGGTTGAAGCAAGTAAGTGGGTGAACCTGGAGACTTGCCACATTTGGATTAATCAATCTTTTATATGTAGGACAGTATATTTCACTAAACATACACTACTGTGCAAATTAGACTGGTGTTTAAAAATGAATGTAAGATTAAGCATGCTTTCAGAAATAGAAGTGTGTTAAGAATTTATTTTTCCAAACACCTTGGAGAACCAAACACAGTTCATCTGTAATTTTAGACAGATGCAATATTGAGATCAGGGCCCTGTTGGGGCCAAACCATTCCAGGACTCCTTGTTCTTTTTTTTTTACACTGAAGATAATTCTTGGTGACATTGGCTGCAAAATAAATTTGGGGCCTGATCATGCACCTCCCTGATGGTAGGGCATGATTGATAAGTATCTACCTGCATTTCTCAGCAATGATGGCACCATTGATCCTGACCAAATTTTAAACTCCATTTGCAGAAATGCAGCCTTACATTATTAAGGAACCTCCACCATGCTTCACTGTTGCCTGCAGATGCTCATAATTGTACAGCTCTCCATCCCTTTGGCATACAAACTGCCTCCTGCTACAGCCAAATATTTCAAATTTTGACTCCTTTTTTCAGAGCACGTGCTGACATTTTTGTTTACTCCAGTTCCTATTTTTTTCATGCATAGTTGAGTTTCTTAGCCTTGTTTCCACATCAGAACTATGAATGGCTTTTTGGCTGCAGATCTTCAGCCTTGGCATTGTGTATGACCTGTGAAATGAAACAAGTCTTCCACAACCACTCCTTAGTAGCAGAGTTTGGCTGTTCCTCACCCAGTTTAAGCCTCCTACACAGTTGTTTCAGTTAAAGGAGAAGTACAGTCAAAGCTTGTTTGACTGTACCTCCCTGTGCATTAAAGTAGTGCAGTTTGTTTTGAACTTCTGTGACCGGTTTTTAGCAGAGAGCCGGCTGAAGTCCATTCTCTGCTGATGTCACAGAAGTCAGTCCAGGCACTGCATCACTCCGACAATGGAAGTCAGGATCCACCATGTGCCTGGACCAAGCCGCTCAGAGCTTTAAACGGCTGTTCCCAGCCCCTCCACAACTTAGCGCTCCCATTACCAAGGAGGAGGCAGAGCTGCTGACTGATGGACTGTAGCTCTGTGCTCAGGGAGGTGTTAAAACCGAGTGATTGGCAGTGTTTGATTGCTTGCTTCTCAGTGCAGAGGCGTCTGGGGACAAGACACAGCATCGGACCCAGGTAAGTATAAAACTGAAAGTAAAAAAAAATACTTCTCTTTTAATGACTGTGTTTCAACTTATAAATACAATTGATGATCATTAGCACCTGCTTGATATACTGTAATTGGTTAATCGTGTGCATGTGTAAAAAAAATGATGCTGGTTTAAAGCCAAAGGGTAGTCACACCAAATATAGATTTGATTTTTCTTCTATTTGCTCACTTTGCATTTTGGAAATTGATAAAAATAAACAAATAAAATAAATATTTTTGAAAGCATTCTCACTTTACAGCATGTCTTCACCTAAAATTTTTGCACTGTACTATATTTAAAAAAATATATAATTAATATTTTTTTTTTAACACATGCACCTTAAGGCAAATGGCCTTTAAGCTTTTATTTAAAATTCCTTCATATCCCTTTGATGCAAGAGTTATTCATTTGAAAATAGAAACAAGCATAATTTTCACTAGAAATATATTGTTTAACAGAAATTCAGGAAGTGCTTTAAAAAATTGCCGATCTAAAAATATTCTTGAGTATGAAGCATTTACATGTCCGTTTTAAGGTTTTGTTATTTACTTGTACATGTGAGCTCTATCTTGTGAATACAAATAAAGTGTTATCTACACTGCTGTAAGTCTTGTCAATATTTAATTATTTCATATATTTATTCTGCGTTTCCCTTTTACCATAATTCTTTTTGTACACATTGCTAAACAGTCACTTTCAAAGTTCTATCTAGTTGTATCTGTAAGACTGCGTCCACTATTTATTATCAAACAATTGTCACTGCATTTTTTTATCACTGGTTTTATGGAGCGCAGGGTTCAGGAGTTTGCTGCGTACGAAATGCAGGATACAGGAGTATTCTATGGACTGTGTGCAATATCTGACCTCTGCACCCTCCACTCTCCACTCTGGGATGGGATGGGGTAGGATGAGATGGGATGAGGTCGGGATGGGGGTGGGGTAGGATGGGATGAGATGGGGTGGGTGGGATGAGATGGGGTGGAGTGGGGAAGGATGTAATGGGGTAGGATAGGATGGGGATGGTATGGAGGTGAATGGGGTAGGGGTGGGGTAGGATGGAATGGGGGTGGATGGGATGGGCTACCTGACATACATGGACCTACCTGACATACATGTAACATGGACCTACCTGACATACACCCATCATGTGTCATGGCAGCCAGCCAGAAAGGAGGAGAGCCGCCCACCCAAGCCAGGATCTTTACAGTGCATGATGTGACACTTCCCCAGAAAATAAATAGATGTGAGCAGAATCTATGCTGAGTAGAACAGGAGTTCCTAGTGTGGGATTTGGTGGGGCATGGTAAACAGTAATGTAGGATCTTGTGTAGATTGCTTTCCTTGACTGGGGAATGCCATGGCATCCTGTCCCCTAGTTGGGCTCAGCGAAGGAAGGAAACAAACCAGTTCATGGGCAAAGTTGATGACTGCTTCCAGAGAATGACTTTTATGTAAATCGCCATTGCACGCAAGTAAACTTCTATAAAGCATCTTCTTTGTTGCTGTCGGTGAGGCTTGTAATTGCCGCCTTCTGGAGTCTGCGGCGCCTATGATGGACGTCACACGTCCCGGATTGGATCTCCGGGACGTCCATCATAGGAGCTGCAGGCTCCAGGAGGCGGGACCTAGGCAGCCGACGCCGCCTGGTGTACCGCTCCGGAGCTAGGCCGAAGCCGTGGCCTTTCCTAAGGCCGAGGCAGCGGTGCGCTCCACGGATCGCGTCCTGTTCTCTGGCCCAAGCAACGGACGGCTCGTTGCGCGGGCCACATGGCAAGGTCTGGCGGGCCGGATTCGGCCCGCGGGCCTTGTGTTTGCCACCCCTGCTATACTGCTGCCTATAGGAGAATTGGTCCCTGGGGGAAAAAAAAAATGTAGGCCAACCCAGGATAATCCCTCCTACTATCAGCATGCATCAGGTTCATAGCAACACAGCAAACAAATGCCAAACAACAGGGAACTTGAGACTGCCTAGAGCTCAAGTTGCCAACTGCAGGACACCAAGCACAATTCTGGCTTTAGATAGAGATGAAACAGCTACCTGGTAGAATTTAGGTAACAGCCAAAGCCCAAAAAGCACTCAGATCTAGTAGAGATGATGGTGAATTATCTTATAGTTACATGGTCTGGTTGACAAAAAAAAGAGTCTGTCCAGTTCAACCCACAGAGAAAAAACCCCAAAAATAAATAATCAAAAACCTCCCTATACACCAGGGGTGCCCAATCAGTGGCCCGTGGAGCCCTCTGATGTGGCCCTCGACCTCTTGCACTGGGATAGAATACTGTTATTAAAGGTCAGTTTTATTACTAACATCACAGTGTATTTATGGGCATATCTGTTCTGCAGTGGTTATTGGGCTGCTTTCAAACTGATCCACAGGTGCAGAGCAGTACACCTAAGGGTTACCTGCACTGAGCCATAGACTTCGGTTATTGGCTGCGAGTTTGGGGAGCTTTCTGAAAGTGCACCAAACCTGCAGAATATAATAGACGTCTATTACAAAGTTCAGGAAAGCCAAAGGTACACTGTGTTGCACCCATGGAGCAGGTAAACTGCAGCGCATTAGGGTGAAAGAAGCCTTGGGACCCTTTCACGCGGTCAGTCCAACCCAATTGGACCCTCCATTCACCTCTAAGTAGTGGCAGACATTAACCGACTTGTGTTCTACCTCCAATATGATCTGCTAAAAGTATTGTGGGCTGCGTCCGTGTCCGCTCTGCATATGCCTCTGTACACAGTTTTATTCAAACAGTGAAAATCCAAGGAATATTAAAAAACAAAATAGAATGCAGAAACCTGACTAAACCCAGCTGCAGGAAGAAGAGAAACTCCTGGTGTGGAAGCAATGAGACTCACATGAAATGAAGTATGCCTTCTATGTCCAATGATGGACCTTGCGCACAACCTCCTAATGCCTCGTACACACATCAGAATTTAAAATCTATTTCCGATGGAAAAAGTCAGACTGACCGTCTGTATGCCCCATCGGAAATTCCGATAATTCCATCAGAGTTTACATAGAGAACATGTTCTCTTTTCCTCTGATGTGAATTTGATCGGACAAAGGTCCGATTGTGTGTACAGGACATCATAAAAATCGCAGACTCCTATGCGTCTGAGCCTCAGAACCTGACTTCATACAGCCTTGCAATTAAAGCCAGACTATAAAGCAGCATGGCAACTTGGTCCTTGGAACAGAAGGTCCTGTCTATCTGGCAGAGCCCAAGGGGTGTTTGAAAGAAGTCTTACCATGTCAACAAACCACATCAGCTCAGGGCAGTCCAGAGCAGTGAGGATCATTGGAATGCCCTCCACATCTCAATACTGCCATGAAGCTTAGGGGAGGAAAAGTCACAGATCAGGGTGTACTGATTTCACAGAGCCACAAGAGAGCTTCCGCTAAAGGATAGTTGGGGAACCTGTCAAGTTTGTTTAATCTGAATACCTTGTAAAACACAACGTATAAAAATAAATAGAAAATTTGTACTAAATCCTAAACTCATTCCAGAGCTGCGCTACATGAAAAGTGATACTAATAACTAAATATACAAATCTTCAAATAAATACTTAAAGTGGTTGTAAACTCTGCTGTTATTTTTACCTACAGGTAAGTCTATAAATAAGGCATACCTATAGGTAAAATTAATATCTCCTAAATGTACGCTGTTTAGGTGATGTTCGCTTCTTGTGAGCATGTGAGCATTGGTGACATAATCTGCAATTTGTCTTTAAAAAAAAACGTCAGTACTGCTCACCCCTCATCTTATTGTTGCCCTTATAAGAATGGCTGCTGCCTTCTTGACCTTTGACCAGAAAAAGTGCTAGTGCACAAAACACATCATGGCAACAGAGATGTAAGCAAAACCTGCGATCACAGTCCAGGCCCATCAGCTCCTCTATCCGGCTGTTCAGTCAGTCATCTTCCAGTGGGTTCGTGACATCACTTCCCAGCACGCAATCCCAGTACTGGTTTTGGACCGAAGCGCCCAATCCTGCTGGCTGGGGACATAACCAAATCGAACTCCCAGCACATTGCAGATTCCACCCTTGCCATCACAAATGAGGATTATGACATGAGCACAGCCAGGGTATGATCTTTACCTCCACGAAAAGCAGCATGTTCTCCTCAATGTAAGCAGCCTGTACCTTGCCGTATTTCACTGTGCATCACTTTTATTGCTATAAGTATTTTAACAATAAAGAGTGCCCACTATGTGATAAATTTTATAGTAAATCTTTATTTTCTGCAAGGAGACACTTTTCTTTATTGCACCTTCCTTGACCCACAATAGATTATAGTGTGTCCATATCACTTTATGGTTTTGTGTATCTGTTACAGTCGGGGGTCGGAAACCCACTGACCACGATCTACCCGTTGATCATGGAAATGCTTCCCCCAGGCTTTGCCTTCACTAGCAGAGAGGAGTGAGAGGCAGCACTGTAATGGCAGGACAGGAGCTGCTTTAGACAACTTTGCTTCTCAACTAGCAGGTGATTGTTTGCTAGGACTGACTAGCAAGCAATCAGTTTGTTAACATAAAAAGTCTGCTCACTCCTCTGTTGTTCAAGTGATTTAAGGTAAGAGAGAGACACCTACAGCTGTGTGTTGGGGCGAGAGGAAAGAGTGATAGAGGGGCAGAGGACACTACTGGGGGGATGAAGCAGAGGATAGTGTTATGCAGGGGGGTGGAAGAAAGGACCAAACTGTGGGGGGGGGAAGAAACTGAGGACGCCAGATTGGTGAAATGCATTAAGGGCCTCCCAGTCACTTCCACTTTAATAATTATCTTACCAAAATGACTGTGTGCTGTAAATTGCCTCCAGCATTCTTCTTGCTGGGGGCTGCCATTTTGTTAAAAGTCCCAAGCCCCTGAAGAGCAGTAAATAATAAAGTAGATATAAACCCATTGATTTAACAGTTTCAAAAAAAACAAACTGTTACATTCTTGGACTGCCGGGATTGCCAACCAACAAATTTTCTTGTGTCCTCAGACTGTCAAATGGCTGGTGTCATAACTGATAATGTGTGCAGTGCCATGGCAGTTGCAGATCAAAAGGGTTTAACTCCGCTTTAAGGTTGTCAGCAAATTGGCCTCTACAAACTTGGTAGTGTCTAAAAATGGAGAGCAACCAAGCATGCAGGGCGAGACAGTTTATTGCTGGATTTTAAAAGAGGAACTGCAGTCTGCTCACATAAAATTGTAAAAAAAAAAAAACACACACACACACACCTTTGGAAAGTTTCCCTCCAACCACTTCATTATTTTTATATATATATATATATATATATACACACACATATATACACACACATATATACATATATACATACATACATACATACATACACACCTTCTCATTCAAAGAGTTTTTATTTTCAGCACTATGAAAATTGTAGATTCACACTGAAGGCATCAAAACTATGAATTAACACATGTGGAATTATATACATAACAAAAAAGTGTGAAACAACTAGAAATATGTCATATTCTAGGTTCTTTGCTTTGATTACTGCTTTGCACACTCTTGGCATTCTCTTGATGGGCTTCAAGAGGTAGTCCCCTGAAATGGTCTTCCAACAGTCTTGAAGGAGTTCCCAGAGATGCTTAGCACTTGTTGGCCCTTTTGCCTTCACTTTGCGGTCCAGCTCACCCCAAACCATCTCGATTGGGTTCAGGTCCGGTGACTGTGGAGGCTAGGTCATCTGGCGCAGCACCCCATCACTCTCCTTCTTGGTCAAATAGCCCTTACACAGCCTGGAGGTGTGTTTGGGGTCATTGTCCTGTTGAAAAATAAATGATGGTCCAACTAAATGCAAACCGGATGGAATAGCATGCCGCTGCAAGATGCTGTGGTAGCCATGCTGGTTCAGTATGCCTTCAATTTTGAATAAATCCCCAACAGTCTCTCCAGCAAAGCACCCCCACACCATCACACCTCCTCCTCCATGCTTCACGGTGGGAACCAGGCATGTAGAGTCCATCCGTTCACCTTTTCTGAGTCGCACAAAGACACGGTGGTTGGAACCAAAGATCTCAAATTTGGACTCATCAGACCAAAGCACAGATTTCCACTGGTCTAATGTCCATTCCTTGTGTTCTTTAGCCCAAACACGTCTCTTCTGCTTGTTGCCTTTCTTTAGCAGTGGTTTCCTAGCAAATATTCTACCATGAAGGCCTGATTCACACAGTCTCCTCCGAACAGTTGTTCTAGAGATGTGTCTGCTGCAAAAGCTGGCTACTTTGAAGAACCCAGAATATGACATATATTTTCAGTTGTTTCACACTTTTTTTGTTATGTATATAATTCCACATGTGTTAATTCATAGTTTCGATGCCTTCAGTGTGACTCTACAATTTTCATAGTCATGAAAATAAAGAAAACTCTTAGAATGAGAAGGTGTGTCCAAACTTTTGGTCTGTACTGTGTGTGTATATTTTTTTTTTTTTACACACACACACACACACACACACAGTGATTCTGTACTTGCCAAATATGCTGCAGAAATCTCCCTCCACCAAGTCTGGCTGCATCCATTTTAACGGTGGTCAGCTGAAGCTGCTGCCTGTTCACTTCCTGGATTTACACAGACACATCAAGCTCTGCAGCTCTCATTGACCCTCTTATGACTCCCCCCTATCCTGGCAGACCCTCTTATGACTCCCCCCCTATCCTGGCAATCTCTCTAGGTCATAAGCCTAGGCCAATGACTAGACAATAAAAAAGGAAGTGAGCTGTACAAGGTATTTGATGTTAGAAAAAAAAAAAGTTTTACTATCCAAAGTTAAAACAAGGGCAGAAGATTTATATAGATGGGAAAAGATGAGAAAAAAAAAAAAAAAAAGTTGTCTAGTCATTTAACCAGATTAACCGGAACAGCCCCGGACCATTTCACTGGCCAAAGACCAGAGCATTTTTTTTGCGTTTCGGCACTGCGTCGCTTTAACTGACAATTACGCGGTTGTGCGACGTGGCTCCCAAACAAAATTGACACCCCCCCCCCCCCCAAAAAATAGAGCTTTTTGGTGGTATTTGATCACCTCTGCGGGTTTTATTTTTTTTGCTCTATAAAACAGAAATAGTGTGTCAATATAGTGTCTGCTATAATATCCCCCCCCCCCCCAAATGTTTTATTATATATATATATATATATATATATATATATATATATATATATATATATATATATATATATATTTTTTTTTTCACAGTTTAGGCTGGTACATGGCAGACACATTTTTGTGACCATTGTCATTTTTACAGCAATCAGTGTTATAAATATGCACCAATTACTGTGAAAGTGATACTGGAAGTGAATGGGTTAACCACTAGGTAGCGCTGAAGGGGTTAAGTAATGTCACTGATCCCTCTCATCGGGAACAGACAATCAGTGACAGTGTCCTGCAGCTCTGTGACCCGATATATACACACACACACACACATTACTTTGCCCAGCCGTGCCACTCTGCAGATGTATATGTACAGGAGACGGTGTACAGGAGATGGTCGGGAACCGATTAAGGGCAGAACAATAATATAAAAAAAAGAAAAAAAGAAAGAAAAAAAGAAGAAGAAGGTGGTTCTTCTTCAGCCAATTCAACCCCCGGAAGTATTTGCCCCCTTAATGACCAGGCCATTTTTTGCGATACAGCACTGCGTCACTATAACCGACAATTGTGCAGTCTTTCAATGCTGTACCCAAAAAAAGTTGACGCCCCCCTCCCCCCTCACAAATAGAGCTTTCTTTTGCTGGTATTTGATCACCTCTGTGGTTTTTACTGTTTGCGCTATAAACAAAAAAACAAGAGCGGTAATTTCGGAAAAAAACATTTTTTATTTTTAGCTATAATACATATCTACATTTCTTTTTTTAAACAACATTTTTTCACCAGTTTAAGCCAATATGTATTCTTTTACCCCAAAAAATATATTGATTGGTTTGCGCAAAAGTTATTGCGTCTACAAAATGGGGTATATATTTGGGGTATATATTTGTCTTTTTTTTACTAGCAGTGGCAGTTTAGCTATTTTTAGCAGGACTGCGACATTGCGGCGGATGGATCCGACACATTTATACAGGGATCAGAGCTAAAAATAGCCATTACTGTATAAATGTCACTGGCAAGGAAGGGGTTAACCTGCAAAAGGGGCCATCCTGAAGTGATCTAGCAGGACTTAATTTTCTGACCAATGTTACACTTTAAAAATGAATTAAATATTTGGCAGGGTGTATCCTGTAGGGTGATGAATGTCGAGGTACTAGTTCTGCGAGCTGCCGACTGTCACTCAACAGTGAAAACATGCCACTGGACACTTATCAGCCACCAGTGGGGATCCTATAGTCCCATTTCTACTGATCAGGCAGGTTTATAAAGCCTTTTGTATGGATAGCATACAGAAGAATCATTTCTACCAGACCTTTAGGTTTACATCTCAAATTAAAACTGATATTGTATGTTGCGCTCTGTATTTTATTGTACGATTATATCTATACAAAAAGCTATTTACAAATACAATTATAAATACAGTTGTGCTATATGCCTCATTATGCCCTGTAAAATAAGAAAATTAGCTTAATACATATTTAAAAAATTCCAGTTCCAGTAAAATTGGTTCAGATGGGCAAACCAAAGGTTGACATGACCAGCTGGATGGCTTGCAAAGGGTCCACAATCTCCCGCATATTATCTTTTCTTAGCACCCAGTCAGGCTTGATTCTAGAAGTATGAAAAAGTTTAGTTAGAAATATATCTTGCACAGTTAAATTAAGATGATGGCTATAGATGTAGAATTCATGCATGTACAACACTTCAACTTCAACATTTTGAAGAAAGGTCAGGAGTAGGCAACCTTGTCTCTCCAGCTGTGGTAAAACCATAAATCCCATAATGCCTCTGCCTCTAGGAGTCATGTCTGATTGTCAGGGTCTTGCAATGTCTCATGGGACGTGTAGTTTTACCACAACTGGAGGGCCGAGGTTGCCTACCCCTGATTGTAAGTAAACCAAAAGAGATCATTCCAGATACTGTACAGCATGCTATTTATCCAGAAATGACTGGAACACTCATATCCGGCTCATATTGGACTGTGCACCTCATTGATATCTGATTTTCTAGGACAACTCTCCGCGTTTAGCTCTGTCTCAAAAAGAAAAACCGACTACGTTACCATGTACATTTAAATTTGTATATACCCTACACCTCACAATAGAAATGACTAAATATCTATCTCTTCTCAGCAAAGTATAGAGTCCAGTGCAAACAAAATTCCCTAATAAAATTAAGTTGGATATTTCTCATCAAAAACACAAGTATACGTGACAAATGTGTATCTTCAGCACTTAGGTCTGCAAGTATTTAGTCTGGTAAATCACCCAGTATCAATTTTAGTTGCTATATTCGTTTTTCTATAAATTCTATGGATTATGTAAGTACTATGGAACAGTATATGTACAAGTAAATTACAACAGCCATTTTGTTGTAGTCCACCAATCGCAGTGAAGTGAAATCTATAAAAGCACCAAGAAACTGGAGGCGAGCAGCTTCCTGAAGATGCCATAGTGCGGGCTTCTGGCTTTTGGAATCGCACGCCTACTCTGACAATCATAATGATGCAGCACTTCCCTGACAAGAATGCTGTACATGCTAGTGCCATTATCCGAGGCACTTTTAAAATGTGAGGAGTGGCTGTTTGATGGCCCCTGAGTTACAATAAAATATTACACTATATACATGTTTGTATCCTTTGTCATTTTTTTGTGGTTACCTATGAGGATATGGCTGAGATTAACAGAAGAATCTATGTGTGAAAGACCTGGTACTGGGTGGTTTACCAGACTAAACGCTTGCTGACCTCCCTAAAAAGAGCTCATTGATATTTAGTGAGTGCGCATTTTATATATCACATGGTGGCCGATGTATGTTAACTCCTTGGTGCCCGCTGAATGCAAATAAGCAGCCTATCGGTGGTTGAGTCTTAACGCCGAGCGGTCGCATATTTGCGTGCATTCGGTCAAGCAGCACTGTAACAAGAGCGCAGTCCCAGCACAGTTACGGGCAGCTAACCGAAAACTCCTGATCGCCACTTGTGATGATTGGGAGCTTTCCAGTCATGTGACTGCCGTGACAGCCAATCGTGGTGGTTACATGACCTTAAGCCCCACCTCTTGGCATGTAGAACCTCTTAACCACTTAATCCCCGGACCAATATGCTGCTAAATGCCCAGAGGTGTTTTTACAATTCGGCACTGCGTCAATTTAACAGACAATTGCGCGGTCGTGCGACGTGGTTCCCGAACAAAATTTGCATCCTTTTCTTCCCACAAATAGAGCTTTCTTTTGGTGGTATTTAACTGCCTCTGCGATTTTTATTTTTTGCGCTATAAACAAAAATAGAGCGACATTTTTGAAAAATAAAAAATAAAAATCAATATTTTTTACTTTTTGTTATAAGAAAAATCGAATAAACTAAATTTTAGTCAAACATTTAGGCCAAAATGTATTCAGCCACATGTTTTTAGTTAAAAAAAAAAAAAAAAAAAAAAAGAAGAAGATTAGCTACCTAGCGGCAACAGCGACACTAATACAGCGATCAGAAAAATGATTGCTTAGTGACGCTGGCAATAGGGGGTGAAAGGGTTAACTAGGGCGGTGATCAAGGGGTTAAACCTTCATGGGGGGGGGGGGGGGGTACGGGGCTACCCTGGACCTAACACTAACTGCCTGTCACACTAACACTAAATGCAGTGATCAGTAAATATATGATCATTGCAATCCGTGACATTGTGACAGGGGGCTGGGGGGGGTTTAAGGTTGCCTATGCGTGTGGTGTCAGTGTGCTGTTGGTGCGACTTACTGTGAGGTCTTCTCTCCTCTTGGCAGATTGAAAATACCGCTGAGAGGAGAGCCAACATCACTTCCTCTGCCTGTGTTTACATTATACAGGCAGAGGAAGTGACACGGCGGAGGCTCAGGGGATTGGCTGGGAGCGATCACGAGGGGGCGGACAAAAACAGCTGCCCCCTCGTCCCGGAGGTAAGACGCCCGCCGCACGCAGTGGAGGGGGTCCCGTTTGGACCCCCAAGAAGGCAGGGACGTACATGTACGCCCATCTGCCTGTACGTGCCATTCTGTGGACGTACATAGTCGTGTGGCGGGCATTAAGTGGTTAAGGGGCAGGTATGTGGTAAGGGGTTAAGGCGGGCATTAAGTGGTTAAGGGGCAGGTATGTGGTAAGGGGTTAAGGTGTTTTGCACCGACTGTATACTTTACTGAGTCATGTATATAAAGTGCACAATTTCTATTGTGAGATATACTGCATTTCAGAGATTTGCAAACTTTGGTGTGTAGTAAATGTGATGTTGTCACAAGAATTTGTTAAGAAAGTGAAGCGCCTGCACTTTATTTACTCTGTTTAAAGGCGTTACGCACATCTTACATCTTGTTAGTGACGGTGGTATTGATATTGGAGTTGTGCGCGCGCTATACCATTTATTTTGTAGTTACTATATACCAACCGACAGTAAATTGTTCATTATGTTGTAAAATCTGACAAAGCGGTGTAGCCATGCTAACGGTTTTTATTAGAGACAAAACCAGACAACTTTCTTTTAGACCTCTAATATGCATTTGGTATGTTCCTAAAGTAATATAACGTATTAATTGTATATAATCAGGGCAGAATATCAGCCTTATATACAAAATTAGAGCTTGTACCTTGATACAATTCTTGTGTGGAATGGTGTGGTATGGAGAGATGATGTGTTGCCATGAATTCGAGTATTATTCATGAGCTGTTTGCTGACATTCCGTGCTGAATCCATTTTGTGCTTCCGTGATGTCAGGACATATAAGCTGGAGATCCGATTCATAGCTTTAGGAATAGCATAAATTTCCTATGGAGAAGAGACACTTTAGTTTTCAACTACCTCAAAATGCAGACAAAGGAAAAGCAGATTACCGTTACAATAACCCAAAAAGCAAAAAATTACATAAATACGACTGACAACCTCAACCACTGGGGCCAATCACAGTGGGATTTTTCTTCGTTATGGGGAGGTTATTCATCACTATGGCAACCAGAATAATAAAAAAAAGGGGGGAGGATAAATGAAAAAATGTAGCGATGGCACCAAAAGCACCCTAAATCACATATCTGTAGCTGGTAGAATGCAGCATGTGAGAGTTGGGTTTCATACTTGATTTTAGACAATACTTTTGACTTTTGTCCGTTACTTGCTTTTCCTGGCAAGTTCACATTTTTGGAAAGAAAAAAGGACTAAATCCAATGCATCTATAGAGATTAATTTTTACTTCCTGTTATGTTACATTGTGGTGCTTTCTCCAAAGTGAGGGAAATCCCAGGTCGTCACCTAGCATCCCCATTGGAAGATTTCCCTTCGGATTGTTCTGGGGACAACCCAAAATGTGGGATCTAGTTTTGCTCTCACTTTTAGTTATAACAGTAAACAAGACAAATAGAGAGGGTGAATGAATCTCATTACTGGGGGCACAGACCGCAATAAAGACTGATAAGTGTTCTAATCCCTCTCCATTCTGTTCAAAACTAAAAAGGTTTGTTTTTAGTTATACTTTAGGATTTAGATCTTTCCCCCACTTCCGGTTCTGGGATAATGGCCACCAGGACAAACTTCTCAATGGGGGCACAGACAAAAACCACGTAAAAAAAACAAAAAAAAAACACAACACTACACCACAGACAAAATGGTAAGAGATGAATACAAAAAAAACGACAAAAAGGTTTTATGAAGCACACTACTAAAAACAGGATGGATACTCCCAGACCAAAAACTCCTCCTGTGTAATTAAAGTTACATTGTCAACCCCCTTTAAAAATTTCACACATGGATCCATATACAGAGAAACACAACATCACATGGTTAAAGTGTTACTAAACCCAGGACCCTGCATTCACTATATCTGGTTTCCCATGGTACACAGAACATGGAAATGCTCATGTCATTAACCACTTTAATACAGGGCACCCCCCACCCCCCCTCCTGCCCAGGCCAATTTTCAGCGCGGTCACATTTTAGATGACAACTACACGGTCATGCAATGCTGTACCCAAACTAAATGTTTATTTTGTTCCCACAGATAGAGATCTATTTTGGTGGCATTTGATCACCCCTGGGGTTTTTATTTTTTGATAAACAAATAAAAATTACCAAACATTAAAAACGGTTTCATGGTTTCTGTTATAACATTTTGTAAATAAGTACAAGTATAAGTACAAGTTTTCTCCTTTACTGATGGTCACTGATAAGCTGCACTGACTAGCACTGATAAGGTAGCACTGATCGGCTCTCCTCTACTCGCGTCTTTTAGTGTGAGTGGAGGAAATTCAGACACACAGCTCTTCCCGTTTACTTTGCGATTGGACACAGATGATCACATTATAAAGAGCCTACATCAGAGGCTCTTTACCGAGATCAGTGATTGGGTGCGTCAGAGTGACACACCACACCAACAATCACTGCACTGCGCGCAATTGCCGCTTATCCTGCTGGGTGTCATGACGACCAGTCAGCATAACCTAACCACTCTGCGCACGTCATTTTGTTATATGGCGGGCGGGAAGTGGTTAAATTATTTTTACTAAAATAATTGCATTTCCTGAAAAATTAAATGCCAAATACCTTTTTTCATAAGCAGTATATAGCAGTCTTGTGATTTCTATCAGTGTCCAGCCAAGCACTGGTTAAAGCTAGAAAAGAGGAGATTTCTTACTGCCCTATGAGGCTGCAGGACCCCTGAACTCTGAACAATGCTGATCACATGCACTCTCCCCAAAAAACAAAAACAGAAAAACCCTCTCTAGCAATACACACCAAAATGAGCATGTGCAACCTGTCTACAGGCTCCGTTTTTATCAGGAAATATATTGGGGATAGTAGAAGGAGGAGAGAGTCAGAGAGCCTCATTTAGTATAACAAGCATGGTTTACTGCATATACAGACTGATTTTACTGTTGTAGGTTTAGTAACACTTTAAGCGCTTCATTGAAAACATTTACAGCTTCCCACTATAATGAGAATTATAAAATACTAGCGTAAAATACTAAACAGTCTAAAAAGATCAGATACGACTGTGTTCATGCTTAACAGAGGAAGACAAGTCGGTGGATGTTCCTAAATCATGTTTGTTCACTATGGTTTTAAACAATCAGGGTGAAGTCAAAGATAAACCAATAATAAAAAAAAAAAAGAATTCCTACCTTTGCTCTGTGGGGGTCCAGGCCAAAGATGGCCAAAAGACAACAGGTCTTGGTAAATATACTTCCACCCTTCTCTGGTACTTTATCTCCAGCCTTTTCCCTGTAGATCTGCATCAAGTTTAGAAGAACTTCAACGGAATCCTCTACCTCATGGACAGTAGATACGGTCTTCTCATACTATAATTGAATACAGAAAAACAGAGTGAGAGATGTAGCCATATTTAAAGCTGATCCTATGATTTGCATGCATTTAGTGTCTATGGATGTACACAGCCCAGCTTGGGAGCATGCCCACGAGTGTCCCCACAGCAGCCAGATTTCACGTGCTCTGCAATTGTTAACTGCTCATTATTCTCTAGGGCATGGGTCTTCAAACTATGGCCCTCCAGTTGTTCAGGAACTACAATTCCCATCATGCCTAGTCATGTCTGTAAATGTCAGAGTTTTACAATGCCTCATGGGATGTGTAGTTCCACAACAGCTGGAGGGCCGTAGTTTGAGGATCCCTGCTCTAGGGGACCAAGTAAAGCGTTACCAGAATCTAAACCCGCAGGCTCTTCTACACAGCTAGATTGGTCCAGGTGGCCTCTTCTCCCCGGCACTCCAGAGGTCTTGGATCCTTCTACTTCATCAAGACCACAGCCCTGCATCGAACATGCTGCCGCTAAGTGACAGTCCACAACTTGATCACGTAAGTAAATGTTTTTCTAATCCGCTAGGCTAAACCAGCAGTTACAGGCCAAGTTTCACACATAATTCGATGGCTGCAGCCACCAGGATTGATGTGTAAAATGGATAAGCAAACACCGACCTGTCAGGTGGAAGCATGTAGGCAGCTGCAATGCCACCCAAGTGCTCTCTCTCTCCCTCCCCCCCCCCCCTCCCTGCCACGTATTGCAGGCTTCGCTTGGCCATCTGCGGGCCCAGGACCGATATGGCAGGTGGAGTGACTGCTCTTGTTGGCGACCTGGGAAAGCTAACTGTACGACATCACTTCCAGGTCACCCATCCCTTTCCCCGGCTAGTATAGCCGGGAAGGAATGTGTTGCAATGTCTTGCTATCTGCATTGCAACACATTCAGTGGAGCCCATTCAGTGGAGCCCAGGAGACATCCAGGGTTGTTCAGAACCTGTATGTCTCATTAAAAAGAGAACCGGTTACCAAAAAAAAACTCACTACATTGGTGACTCTGTCCCTTATGTGATGAAAAAAAATGTCCAAAAAAAAAAAGTTACACCCAAGCACATAAAATCAACCCCCCCCCCCCCCCCCAACATATATGCATGCATCAATTTTAAAAGCATTCATTTGGGGCGCTTCTGCATGAAAAACCGTCAATTGCAATACATATTGCCACGCAGACAAGCGTGGTAACAAATTCTAGCAACATACCTCCTCTGTAACCCTAAACCAATGCTTTTGAAGTGTCGCCTATAGAAAATATAGGGTACTGAAGTTTGTCGCCATTTCAGGGGCGCACACAAAGGTTTGGCATGTTGGGTATCTATTTACTCAGTGCAACATAGTTTTATTATTGAGGTAATTTATTGCATTTAGTTTGCCCTAAAATTTACCTTAGTGTATTTATTTATTTTTTAAATGGAAAGTTTACATTTCCTAGACCTAATAGCGTGTGGTATAAAAAAATTGGAACTTCAACCATTTCATTTTCTAGAGTGTCTGCTCTCAGAAAAAAAAAAAAATACAAATTAATATATATATATATATATATATATATATATATATATATATATGGTTTTCTGTAACCTTCAGGCCAGGTGTACAAAAAAAAAAAGAAAAGAAAGAAATTATAAAAAATACTAGCTCAGAAGAAAAAAAAAAAAAAAAATCATTTTATTTTCATAGGAGCCTGCAAAGCATTGCCACCACAATCAGTAGTTTACGAATGCAATGTCAGACTCCTGAAGGGAATATCAAGGGACTAAGTATGTAAATTACCACACTTGTGTTCCATTGAGAACTACAAGTCCTGGACTTCATTCATTTGCAGATTTCTGTGAATGGGGCTCAGGGGGAATGGTGCTTATCAACATGTTACATATCCGGGTGTAACATGTTGCTAAAGGTGGACTTGGTCTTTAACCTTTGCAGTCTCAACCACACTGAGGAGGATGTTCTCAGATTTAAAGCTTTCGTTACCCAAACACTTCCTATTCCTGATATGTGTCTGCTGTACGGAACAAGAAACGTTTCTTTGTGTGAAATCGCTGGTGTTCCTGCCAGTTCCTCTGCTTTTCTATTCAAGACTGACCACACCGAGCAGGAAAAAAAAAACAACAAAAAAAAAAACACGTAGTCGGGTCTCTAGCTACGCTGGGAACTCAGCCTGCTCTCCTACAATGATCAGAATTGTCCTGACACTCCCCGCTGCACAACCATTTTGCTGCACAACTACTTCTGCTTCCCCCCCAGCTCTTATGCAGCTAAGAATAGAGGGAATGCGACGACTTATTAAAAACGGGGAAAACAAGGCATCTATAATGTATTTGCATTTCATTTCTATTTTAAATTGAATAGGTTGTTTTACAAAGTGATCATTTACAAATCACTTTAAAATATATACACTATATACGCACAGAAAGAAGATCACATATTCATGCACTGCACCATGATGGCGCTTTTGTTGCTGCCTATTATTACTGCTATATTACTTATAACTGATTGAAAAAAAAAAAATGCATTCTCTATACAAGTAAAAGTTTAAAAGTCTTGTATATAATAAAATTACACTATGGTTTAGGCAAACAAGTACTCAAAAAAATTAACACTGACACAGACATGCACACACAGCCAACTCAAACATTTCAGAACACCATAACAAGGTACCTTGGTCAGGTTGAGCAGAACCTGTATAGACAGCGTGATCACTTCCATGCATGGGATACTCCGGTTACAGCTGCGGATCAGAGTAAAAATGGTACTCACAGCTCCGCTCTGTGCCATTCTTTCACAGCAAATAGAAGACAGTCTGGTGGCAGCTTCTACAAGAAAAAGGGTCACATACGAGTAATTTGTGTACTACAGACCAGCTACGAATATGTCAGACAAGGTACTTTATATCAATGGGTTTATATTTTTATGTTCTCAAGAATAAAGGGATTTTTAAATACAGCTTACCTGTAAAATCCTTTTCTTGGAGTACATCACGGGACACAGAGCGGCATATTCATTACTATGTGGGTTATATGGAGTACCTTCAGGTGTGGACACTGGCAATCTTCAAACAGGAAGTCCCCTCCCTATATAACCCCCTCCCCTAGAGGGAGTCCCTCAGTTTTGTAGCAAGCAGTATGCCTCCCAAAATGGTCACCCAAAAGAGGGGTGGGAGCTCTGTGTCCCGTGATGTACTCCAAGAAAAGGATTTTACAGGTAAGCTGTATTTAAAAATCCCTTTTTCTTTCTCGTACATCACGGGACACAGAGCGGCATATTCATTACTATGTGGGATGTCCGAAAGCAATGCTTTAATGAGGGGAGGGAGACATCTTCCAAAGAAGGATTCAATTTTAGAGCTAAACTCAAATCATAATAATATTTCCAAATTAGTCAAGAAAGAAGAACCTTTTTCTTTTTTTTTTTTTTTTATAACCAAGGGTGTTTCTGATCCCGAGGATTTCAAACTGCAGCCTGTAGTACTGCCTGACCAAAGGCAGTATCCGCATTTCTTCTCACGTCTAGTTGATAAAACCTTGTAAACGTGTGGACTGATGACCACGTTGCCGCCTTGCATATCTGAGCCATAGAGATCTGATGGTGTGCTGCCCAAGAGGCGCCCATGGCCCTGGTAGAATGGGCCTTTACCGACAACGGAGGGGGCAACCTCTTCAATCCGTAGGCTTGAATGATTAATTGTCTAATCCATCTCGAGATGGTGGATTTTGCAGTTGCCTGCCCCTTCTTGGGGCCATCTGGTAGAACGAATAACACATCTGTTTTCCGGATCTTTTCCGTAGCTTTAAGATAGGCCTTCATGGCCCGGACAATATCCAAGGTATGCAGCAACCCCTCCTTTCTAGATGTAGGTTTTGGAAAGAAGGATGGAAGTACCAAATCCTGGTTTAAGTGAAATTTGGATATAACCTTTGGTAGAAAGGAAGGATGGGGCCGGAGAACTGCCCTGTCCTTATGCAGAACAAGATATGGTTCCTTACACGATAAGGCTGCTAATTCTGACACTCTCCTGGCCGAAACTATGGCGACCAAGAAAACCAGTTTTCTTGTCAGTAAGAGTAAAGGAATCTCAGCCAAAGGCTCAAAAGGCTGTTTCTGTAGAGTGGACAGGACAAGATTTAGGTCCCAAGGACAAACTGGTGACTTGACAGGAGGATTAATACGCAAGACCCCCTGTAAGAAGGTCTTTACCAGCGAGTGGGTGGCCAGCGGCCTCTGAAACCACACTGACAGAGCTGAGATCTGTCCTTTGATTGTGCTTAGTGCCAGGCCTTTATCCACTCCTAGCTGGAGAAAACTTAACACCCTATCAATAGTATATTTGCGGCAATTCCATCTTTTGGATTCACACCAGCCTATATAGTTCCTCCACACCCTGTAATAAATTACCCTGGAGACCGGCTTTCTAGCCTTAATCAGGGTAGGGATTACCTGCCTAGACAGACCCCTACCCCTGAGAATCAGGGATTCAGCCTCCAGGCCGTCAAATTTAGACGCTGTAATGTAGGGTGGAGGATCGGGCCTTGTGAGAGTAGGTCTGGTTGTAGAGGAAGAGTCCAAGGGTCTCCCACTGCCATATTCAGGACTAGTGAGTACCAAGCCCTCCGGGGCCAAGCTGGAGCTATTAGAATGACTGGCTTGTGCTCCACTCTGATCTTGCGCAACAGGCGGGGGAGTAACTGTAGTGGAGGGAACGCATATAGAAGTTTGAATTGATGCCAAGGGCAAACCAACGCATCGGTTCCGCAGGCCATAGGATCCCTCGCTCGCGACACGAACCTGTCTAGTTTCTTGTTGAACCTGGATGCCATTATATCTACGTCTGGCGTTCCCCACCTCTGGCAGATTGTCTGAAAGACCTGGGGATGCAGAGACCACTCCCCTGGCAACAGACTCTGGCGACTTAAGAAGTCTGCCTGCAGGTTGTCCACTCCGGGAATGAATATCGCTGAAATGCAGGGTACATGAACCTCTGCCCATTGAAAAATCAAGTTCACTTCCCTTTGAGCGGCCTGGCTCCTGGTTCCCCCTTGGTGGTTTATGTATGCCACCGCCGTGGCATTGTCTGACTGGATTCTCACCGGGAACCCCTTTAATCTGGAGGTCCACGCCAACCGGGCTAGGCGAGCAGCTCTGATTTCCAAGATATTGATGGGGAGCTGCCTCTCTGCTTTCACCCAAGTTCCCTGGCGGGAGAACCCCTCGAAGACCGCCCCCCAGCCTGCCAGGCTGGCGTCTGTGGTAACTACCTTCCAGACAACAGGGCTGAAGGATCTTCCCTTTAGAAGGTTCTGAGGGTTCAACCACCAGGCCAGGCTTTGTCGGACCCTTGATGATAGCGTCAAAGGGGACTCTAAGGCATGTGCCCTCTTGCCCCAGGCTGCTAGAATGGCTGCCTGTAGGACGCGAGTGTGGATCTGAGCGTATGGTACTGCCTCGAATGTGGCCACTAGCTTGCCTAGTAATCGCATACACAGGCGAATAGTTGGTCTTTTCTTGTTTACAACCAATTGAACCAACCCCTTGATCGCCTTGATCTTTACAAGGGGCAAGAACACCTTTTGATGTTCTGTGTCTAACCTCATGCCGAGGTATTCCAACTGCTTTGTAGGCTGGAATGCTGACTTTCCCTGGTTTAGGACCCAGCCGAATTCTTCGAGGTACCGAACCGTGAGGTTTACTGCCTTTTGCAGACCCGTCCGTGAGTGATCTATGATTAAAAGGTCGTCCAAGTATGCTAGGACTGTGACTCCTTGGATCCTTAAATTGGCCAGAACTGGGGCTAGAATCTTCGTGAATACCCGGGGGGCCGTGGCCAGCCCGAAAGGGAGCGCCCTGAATTGGAAGTGTCACTGCCCCACCGCGAAGCGTAAAAACCTTTGATGCGCCTGAAAGATTGGTACATGAAGGTAAGCATCTTTTATGTCTATGGAGGCCAGAAAATCGTCTTTCTGAAGCGCGGCGGCTGCTGACCGGATGGATTCCATCCGGAAGGAACGCACCCTTAGATAACCGTTTAACCTCTTTAGGTCCAAGATTGGCCTGACATCGCCGTTGGGCTTTGGTATGACAAAGAGATTGGAATAGAAACCTAGGCCTTGCTCTTGGGCTGGCACTTCTATAATTACGTCCTGGCAAAGCAGGTGATCCAAAGCTGCCAGCATTGAGGCCTTCCTTGCTGGATCCCTTGGTAGCCTTGATTCTTGAAAATGAGGCGGAGGATATCTTAGAAACTCCAGTCTGTAACCTGTGGTTACAGATGCCCGGACCCAATTGTCGGGGATCTTGGCTTCCCAAACTTCTGAGAAGAGACGAAGCCTTCCCCCCACCCTTGAGAGTGGGGGCGCCCCTTCATAATGCAGACTGGGGGCTGTCTTTGACGGCTTGCGATACCACGGCTTCTTACCCCCAGGGGTCTGTCCTTGCGATCTACTGATAACGTTGGATCGTGCAGGCGGCCGTCGATACTGCCTGGAATTAGAGGGCCCCGAGACAGGAAAAAACTGCCTCCTAAATGTAGGAGCCCGGAATGTCTTTTTGACCGGTAAAAGGGTACTCTTGCCATTTGAAATAGTCTGAATATATTTATCCAGATCTTCTCCGAAGAGTCGTCCTCCATGGAAGGGAAATCCTGCCAGAAGCTTTTTGCATGGGGGCTCCGCCGCCCAGTTCTTCAACCATAAGAGCCTTCTCATGTGCACCAAACATAGTGATAAACGAGAAGCCTGCTGGATGGAATCTTTTATAGCATCTACCGCGAAACACAGAGCTCTGGGAATGTCAGCAAACTCCTCTGCTTGTTGGGTAGGCATGTCCTTTAACATCTCTTTTGTCTGGTCTTTTAATGCCTGACAAACTCCAATTGCAGCTACCGCTGGCTGCACCACTGCTCCTGCCGTAGCAAAGGATGCTTTTAAAAGTGTCTCTAATCTTTTATCAACCGGATCTTTAAACATATGTATGTTTTCCACCGGGCAAGTTAGTGATTTATTCACACACGAGATGGCTGCATCCACTATTGGGAGCCTCCACTTCTTGGAGAATTTTTCCTCCATGGGATAAATGACCGCAAATCTTTTCGGTGGCAGAAAAATCCTGTCCGGCCGTACCCAATCCTGAAAGATCAATTCCTCCAAGAGAGGATGGACCGGAAAAACTGCGTTGCTTAACGGGGCTTTCAAAGAGCCCAGAGAGGATACCGGAGGAACCTGAGGTTCTGGCAATGGTAAACTAAATGCCGAGCGGACCATGTCCGTCAAAGACTGTACCCACAGTCTCTCTGTCTGGGAGTCTGAAAATGGTTCCTCAGAGGTAGACCCCTCCATCCCTGAACCCTCTTGGTTCAGGTCCAGTTGATCCTCCTGTGATTCTAATTCCTCCGGAGAGAGAATCTCAGCATCTGAGGATACACCCCCTGGTGATGGGGATCTAACCCGTTTCTTACCAGGAATAGCTCTAGCGATCAATGCCGCTATTCTCTCTTCTAGCCCCCCTAGGGATACGGCTAGCATCTCCTCTGTGATAAACACAGGGCTGGTCTGATCAGGGCCAGCCTCCGCACCAGATCCCCCTAATGGCTCATCCAAGGCGCTCCTTAAATTAATAAGCTGCGGGGAAAGAATCGGCATATCAGAATCAGAAAGGGAACCCTTTTGTTTTTTGGTCTTTTTTGTACCCTTTGACCCCGAACCCTTGGAAGCCATAATACAAAATCGAGGGACTCCGCCCACACAACAGACTGTAGTGGGCAGGAGTACAAATTTCAGAGTTTAGGGGAGAATAGATCACTTAGTGTCCCCAAAAACTGATGGGCCCGTATGTTGGTTTTTTCTTTTTTTTTTTTTTTAAATAATTATATATTATATATTATATATTTTCCTTGACAACATACAGTGACCCTACTTTAAGTTTGCCAGCCTCCAACCTGCTGCAAAATAAGGGGGATTCTTGGCTTAACAATAAAGGCATTGGAACAAAGTCCACATGTACTACCCCTCTTCCGCCACCGGGAGTCACTGTTCTGCCGCTCTGCGTCCTCTCCTTGAAAGATCAGCCTCAGACTGAGCACTGACAAAGCCTGCTGTCTATAACAGCACAAAGGCGCGCCCCTGTATGACGCCGCAGGCCCGCCCCCCCCCCGCCCTCCTGTCTGGACGGCGCGAAAAACGTCAATAAGACGTGCGCGCGCACGCGCGCGCGTATGCCGGAACAGGAGGAACATGGAGGAGCCGCGCTGCTGGAGATCCATGCACGCAGAAACAGGCGGCAGATTCAAACCCCCGGCCAGGTAGGACTCTCTCAAGGCCCCTAGGGATCCTTACTAGCCCTAGGAAGAAACAGCAGGTTAGCTAGCAACACATATTTAAACAGGGGGGCCTAGTGATGGGGGGAGAAAGGGTGTCATCCTGTCTTTTAGACATAGTGATCACGGTTGCCCATGCAGAGCATACTTAGGCTATCCCCCCTTTTAGGTTACCCCGGGGAGCCTGCTGTCGAACCAAGTCCCGCAGGCTCCCCCTTACCTGCTCCATGCTGCAGGATGTTTGACCAGCAAACTGATCCAATCTTCTCCCATCTCCGTGGGTAGCGTAGTAGACCTTCAGGCCCTGGGGTCCTATGAAGGTACCCACTGTCCTGGACCTATATAGCACCCTGGCAAACAGGAACTTTATGGTTTTGCAAACTCCAAGTCCTGGGCCCAGGGTCCAGCCCTCCAAAGAGGAGCATTATAGGCAAAACCCCACGGTCTGGGGCCCGGGTACTGTCCACTTTGGCACTGAGGCTCCTTGGACAGATCCGGTTAGCCCGCCCTTAATCCCAAGGATGTGGAGCAAAGCTATTCCGTGACCAACACCTAAGACACTGGCGAAAAAACTGAGGGACTCCCTCTAGGGGAGGGGGTTATATAGGGAGGGGACTTCCTGTTTGAAGATTGCCAGTGTCCACACCTGAAGGTACTCCATATAACCCACATAGTAATGAATATGCCGCTCTGTGTCCCGTGATGTACGAGAAAGAAAGATGTCCTTATAAGAAACAGACTGGAGAATACAAAAATAATTAAAAAATATAAAATAAAAATGTTCACATTCAACTTAAAAATGAGAAACATTGAGTGACCTTTCCTTCTGAAAATGTTAGCTGCCTGGCTGTCAACCCGACACTCTAGCTTGAATAGTCATTTGAGCCAAAAAAAGTGTGCATACAAGAACCTTGCGTTAACCCTGATTATCTATGACATCTATGCAGGTTGATGCGTTTTTTTTCTGTGAGTTTTGCTTTTCTCTGTTTATTAAGTGTGGCTGATGCGACTTTATACTCTCTGGCACTCAAGTCACATCAAAGTAGTGCAGGAACCTTTATGTGTCCAAAGTCGCATGTTAGGGTTAAGGTTACAGTAATCATTAGGGTTGACATTCCAACCCTGACAGTTCCCACTAACCCTAACAATTGCCACCAACCCCGAGTGCCAGAGTGTAAAGCTGCATCAAAGTCACACTCGATAAACAGAACGGCCATACTTTCCTATTGACTACAAAAAAAACGCATCAAAAATGGATTGAAAACACATTACTTGCATTTTTTTGGTGCAGGTCCACTGAAGCCTATTACATGCAAACACAACCTGCTGAGGGGAAAAAAAAGCCAGAGCCTCCAAAAAACGTACCGGCTCAAAACACACAGAAGTGAATTAGATCCATAGGAAACCCATGTTAAAATGGACTTAGTGAATGTCCAATACCAGAATTGAAACTATGCGGGCTGAAGTCCTCACACAGAAACGTCTAGATGAAGGTTATACCCAGAATGCCTTGTCCGATACTCTCAAATCAGGTTCGTTTAATGGATAGGGCGGACCTATTAAAAGAAAAACCACCTATACGGGATAGCAGTAATACCTCAGGAATTCCATTTATAACCAACTTCTCTAATCAGCATCAAAGTGTTAAACACATTATGAACAAACATTGGCATATTCTGGGAAATAATAGAGTAATGAAGACTATTTTGCCTACTAGACCTCAAGTAGTCTTTAGGGGGGTTCCGTCACTAAAAGACAGGTTAGCCCCTAATTTTGAACCCACCAACAAACCTCAATTTTTTGGGAAGTTTACAGGTTGCTACCAGTGTAGGAGGTGCCAAGTATGCTCCTTGAATTGGTGTAGGAGTAGGAGTTTTGCTTCCAGCGTGACATCCAATGAATACAAGATTGAGCCATTCATTACCTGCTCCTCTGAGGGGGGTGGTCTACCTGTGCAGTGCCCTTGTGGGCTACAGTATGTGGGCAGGACCAAGCGCCCCCTCCAGGTCTGTCTTAATGAACATTATCAGAAAGGGGTTCATTAGCATTCAGTATCTAAACATTATCCGACTGTCCACAATAGAGATCCCTCGAATACCATCCTTGGAATAGATGAACTTTAATCCCCATTGGAGGGGTAGTTGTCTTGTAAGAAGTATTTCAAGACTTGAGATGGTATGGGTACATAGGTTGAAGACCTATGTCCCCTATGGTTTAAACATCGATGTGGATGTCAATGCATTCATAGATAATGCTTGGTATTTCCTTTTTGGCCTAATAAAGGAGAATGTGATTAATTAGGATGTAAACCAGATCCGAATCTTAGGGAGCAGGCCCTTAAAAGTTTAGGCATCCTGTGTGAATGAGGGAGTTCACTTGCATTGGCCCAAATTTGTGTAGCTTTACATCCCCTTAGAAGTGCAAAATCCTTTTTTGAACATCAGATACCCCTGGGAGGGTTTTGATGAACATCTATATGTTGGTACACTTATTTGGATTAACGTTGATTTATGCTAGAATAGATGCTTGGATTTTTGGACAGTTTGCTGCTCTATCCTTGTGTTTGGGGCAACAGTATGCTGTCCTGGCTGTGACCATTATATGTAAGGGCACAGGTATCAGTCTAGTCCCCATTATATTTAAAAAAACCTTTATGGTTCATGGGTAGACTCGGGTCACTATCCTTGAGCGAACTTTAGACCCCTTGCATCTGCCTGATGGAGTTTTTTTTCCTGTTGGGTAGTTTCCAGCGTTCGACTGATCTTGTTGTATCAGTCGATTTGTTTTCAAACCCGCTGTTATACTTATGTCTGGGTTACTTTGTGACCAATCACTGTTAGTATCTATGATTGGGTTTTGGTTTAAATCACAGCCTTTAGGGCTGACACTGATGTATTTACAGCCATTTCTCCGTTTAGCAGCCATTAACATGATGCCGCCCCTTTAAAATGACCGGCGCATACAGCGCGTCACGAGTTGCCGAATGACAGTGTGGCTCTATACGGCGCCTGCGCACCGACGGTCGGCTTCTTTCGGCAACTCGTGACGCGCTGTATGTATCGGTCAGGATGCCTGTCAATCAATTAGGAACGCCCAGCCCCGAAGATCATACCTGGAAGCCGCGGTGAACATCCATATAGAAAACGGTATGTACCGTAACGATTTTTAAACAAACAGCCGATTTTCATTGGAAAAACTTGCCTGAATGCAATGTTAAAAAAAATTTTTGGGGTGAACCTCCACTTTAATTAATTAAAAAAATAAAATAAAAAAATAAATAAAAATAAAATAGCCAGTAAAGTTAGCCCATTTTTTCTTTTTTTTTGTCTAAATGTAAACGATTTTACGCCATGAGAATCGTGATCTTCATTCTAAGCGAAAAAAAATGTGATTCTTATTTTGGCCAGAATCGTGCAGCTCTACCAGGATGCCATCTAAAAGGGAGCAACAAAGATCCACCATGCAGCACATTTTAAAACTTTAGCTATAGAAACCGCACTTTCCCCAATTATCATAAAAACACTCCGCTTTACATTTTAAAAGCTCAACTCTAAAGGGCATTGATCACTTAGAGGAATAGATTTCTCACCAAGATGCTTCAGAGCTGCCAGGATGTAGGTGAAGTGCTTGTAGGAGAGCAGATAATTTAAAGCAACCGATGTTCTGTTACATAATTTATCTTCAGCTCTGGTCTCCTCACTTAGTTTCCACAGACGCTGACGTAAGGTTCTCATTTTTTTGGTTTCGTTTGCTTTTCTCCAATGGTAACCTCTCCAAAGAGCCTATTGGATAAGATGTGACAAGAAAAAAACGGTATCCACAAAAGAACAAAAATAAATAAATGAAAAACTCAAGATAACTTTAAACTTCCAGTGGTAAATTAGGCTCAAGTTTCTAAAGCACTGATTTTTTTTTTTTTAAATAAATGGCTGGTCAAAAAATACCAGTCAATGTTTTATTGCATTAGTAGAGGCAAATTACGGCCATTATCAAACTAGCCCAAAAAATAAGCAATAAATGAGGAGGATAATTCCACAAAGGATACAGGACACGCACAGGATATTCCACGCTTCTGCTATTTAAAGGGATAATCAATTAATGGCCATATGAGCAGTGGTAACTACCTGACACTTCATTATCTGTCTCTACTACATCAGAATCAACCCCATAGTCGGAAAAAAAATAAAAAAAGTTTTTCTCACCTGTTTTTATGGAGTCGTCTATATTTGGCTTTATAGCTCAACTCTGGGCAACTGAAAATGATTCTCTTGCAGCAGTGCAGGCACAGCCTCATTGCAAGGCATAATTGTTTGTTTTGGTCTGGTGAGGGGGGGCTTTACACCTCTTTGCAGCTAAACTGGCGATCTAGGGTCCAGACATCAAAAAGACCAAAGCAGGGTTTGCATCCCTGCACTGGACAGGATGACGTCAAGAAACAGTCATCTGCCAGGGGAGCAGAAGATCAGGTAATATATAGAAGTGTCTCCTCCCCCAGACAAGATAAGCCATCAAATCTTGTAGTATTGGTAATTAGTAACTCGAATTGCTAATAAGCCAATCACATGGCAGCAACTCAATGCATTTAGGCATCTAGATGTAGCAAAGACAACTTGCTGAAGTTTAAACTGAGCATCAGAATAGGGATCAAAGAGGATTTAAGTGACCTTGAACCTGGCATTGTTGTTGGTGCCAGGCGGCTTATCCGAGTACTTAAACTGCTGATCTACTGGGATTTTCACACACAACCATCTCTAGGGTTTACAGAGAAAGGTCAAATAAAAAAATATCCAGTTGTGCAGATGAAAATGCCTTGTTGATATCAGAGGTGAATGGGCAGACTGGTTCAAGATGATATAAAAAGCAACAGTAACTCAAAATAACCAAATAACCAAGGTATGCAGAATACAATCTCTGAATGCACAACACATCGAACCTTGAAGCAGATGGGCTACAGCAGCAGAAGACCACACCAGGTGACACTCATGTCAGCAAAGAACAGGAAACCGGCTACAATTCACACAGGCTCACCAAAATTGGACAATAGAAGATCGGATAAACTTTGTCTGGTCTGACCAGTCTCGATTGCAGCTGCGACATTCATATAAGGTCAGAATTTGGTTTCAACATGAAAGCATGGATCCACCCTGCCTTGTACCAACGGATCAGGCTGGTGGTGTAATGGTGTGGGGGGGTATTTTCTTGGCACACCTTGGACCCCTTAGTACCAATTGAACATAGTTTATGCCACAGCCTACCTGAATATTGTTGCTGACCATGCCCATCCATTTATGACTACAGTGTACCCGTCTTCTGATGGTTACTTCCAGCAGGATAATGCACCATGTCACAAAGCTCCAATCATCTCACCACTGGTTTCTAAAACATGACAATGAGGCCACTGTATTCCAATGGCCTCCACATCTCAATCCAATAGAGAACCTTTGAGATGGAGTAGAATGGGAGGATTCACATCATGGATGTGCAGCCAACAAATCTGCAGCAACTGCGTGATGCCATCATGTCACTATGGACCAAAATCCAACACCTTGCTGAATCTATGCCATGATGAATTAAGGCAGTTCTAAAGGCAAAAGTAGGTACTAGCAAGGTGTGGCCGGAGATGGCATATCTGTATAAATCCAAGATCTTAAAGGTTCCCCCCCCCCATTCCTATTTACAGTAGTTAGAGCAGGGTCACCTGCTGATCTGAAAATAGGATAATTCATAGCAACATTAAACAGTGATGGAATATTTCATACAAAATTATCCAGCTAATATTTAAAAATACATCCTGAAAAAACACAGAATCTGGTGTGTAATTTATTATTTATGATTTCACTTATGGACACAGACATTATTGTGATATGAAATTGCAAATAAAGTAATGTTACCTGGAACTTGACAATCCCACAGGACACCTTTGCTTGTTGCTTGCGTTGAAGGAAACCCCTCACACATCTCTGGATCCTAACAGCGGCCTCATTCCTGCGGTGTAACCAGGATCGCACCACATGCTGCACACGCACCAACTTCTCATGCATGCAAAGAAACTTTCTGCGCTGTAATCGGGACCGATACCATCTCTGAAAATTAAATCATTTAATGTCATCCAAGGGGTCATTTACACTTGTAGCTGGGGAGGGCGGTGGGTGTCAGGTGGCTGAAGTTTCATTTCCTTTTTCTCTTCTCTAATTCTCTAAAGTCTGTCTTCCCTCCTTCAACTTACCTTTACACAATACTGGTAGCGGAATGTCTATTTCCCCAATCTCCTTAACTATCATTATACAACAGTTATATAGTGCCAATCAACTATTGCCTATCGATTTTACACAAAACCATTTTTTTTAATCTCCAATGCACACTATTCCAGAGATATATGCAAGATAATAATTAAGATCTTGCCGCCGCTGCCCCCTCCCCCCCCATTTTCATCCTTTATGGTCATATTATATATAATTGTTCTATCTGGATTGTAATCTTTCATTTTCAAGACAAACATTTTTTGAGAGATTTAGATCTTCACCTACATTGGTTAAGTTAAAATATTTTAAATATTGGAACTCACGTTTATTACTGTTTACTGGTGATCGCTACTTTTTTACTGACCATGTCCATCTCTTTATGACTACAGTGTACCCATCTTCTGAGCAGCCTGATGAGTAGGTAGTAAAAAAAAAGACATGGTGCATTAGCCTAATGCACCATGTCTTTTTTTTTTACTACCTACTTTTTCTCTACTACTGCGACCATCAACTGTAATTAGGATTGTTAATTATACCTATTGTTTGTTAACTATCAAATCTCGATAAATAAAATTGACAAGAAAAAACAGGTGGCTGAGTGGAGTTTTAAATAGATGAGAAAGATTTTTAACTAGGGCAAGTTATTGGACTTTTCAGGCACTATCTGTTAGTAAGGATGTAGTCATACAGAGAAACTCTCTCTAAAAGATATATTTATTTAGACACAAAAAAGTGCAATTTAACATTAAAATTCAGACGTTCCATAGAAACTATCTGGCAAACTAATTACACATTGCAAGGTGCCTCCAAGGTAGCACAGGGTATTGTACACGGATAATAGGGCTAGGTAGTACACAATATAGTTCAATTAAGAAGGAATAACTAAAACAATAATAAAAAATAAAAAAAAATAGTAAGAATGTCCTGTGTAGACCGAGGAGGTTCAGACGTTAAGATGGATCGCGACACATCCTGAAAAATCACCTTTATTGGCATGATGCCTATGGTGTTTTTTTTTAAATCAGATAAAAAAAAAAGAAGGGGGAGAATCCCAGGATGTGCAGCTGCCTGGATCTTCTTTTTACTCTTAATTTACCTAAGTAGAGGCAGCCTTAAAAGGGGTTGCAAAGGTAATTTTTCCCCAAATAGCTTCCTTTATCTTAGTGCAGTCCTCCTCCACTTACCTCATCCTTCCATTTTGCTTTTAAATGTCCTTATTTCTTCTGAGAAATCCTCACTTCCTGTTCTTCTGTCTAACTCCACACATTATTGCAAGGCTTTCTCCCTGGTGTGGAGTGTCATGCTAGCCCCCTCCCTTGAGGGGGAGGGGGCGGGCAGGAGAGTCAGGACGCCCACCAACACACAGCTCCTTTCTCCATTTGCAATGTAGAGAGCATCCTGAATCTCCGGCTTGTCCCCTCCCCCCTCAAGTGAGGGGGCGAGCACGACACTCCACAGCAGGGAGAAAGCCTCGCATTAGGGTGGCGAGTTACAGACAGAAGAACAGGAAGTGAGGATTTCTTAGAAGAAATAAGGACATTTAAAAGCAAAAATCGAAGGATGAGGCAAGTGAAGGAGGACTGCACTAAAAAGGTAAAGGAAGCCATTTTTTTTTTTTTTTTTTAACCTTTACAACCCCTTTAACCACTTAAGGACTGCCTCCTGCACATATACGTCAGCAGAATGGCGCGGCTGGGCAGATCCACGTAGAGGTACGTCCTGTACTACTACCCAGCCATGGGTCCTGGTCCGAAGCTCCAGGACCGGAACTCGCAGACCCGATCGGCGCTGGACTGTGGCGGCAGCATCGAGCGAGTCATCCCTTTTATAGGGTGGACACGATCGATGACACCTACAGCCACACCCCCTACAGTTGTAAACACACACACAGGGAACACAACCACAAGGGGGCGCTGTAGGGGTTAACGCTCAAACTGCAACTGTCATTTGCACAATAAACAATGCAATTTAAATGCATTTTTTGCTGTGAATACGACAATTGTCCCAAAAACGTGTCAAAATTGTCCGAAGTGTCCGCCGTAATGTCGCAGTCACACACAAAAAAAAAAAAATAAAAAAAATAAAAAAAAAAAAAAAAAAAAATCGCTGATCGGCACAATTAGTAGTAAAAAATAAATAAAAATAATAATAAAAATGCAATAAAAACTATTCCCTATTTTGTAAACGCTATAAATTTTGCGCAAACCAACCAATAAACGCTTATTGCGTTCCCCCCCCCCCCCAAAAATAGGTAGAAGAATACGAATCAGCCTAAACTGAGGAAAAAATTTTTTTTATATATTTTTGGGGATATTTATTATAGCAAAAGGTAAAAAGCATTGAATTTTTTTCAAAATCGTCGCTCTATTTTTGTTTATAGCGCAAAAAATAAAAACCGCAGGAGATGATCAAGTACCACCAAAAGAAAGCTCCATTTGTGGGGAAAAAAAAAGGACGCCAATTTTGTTTGGGAACCACGTCGCACGACAGCGCAATTGTCAGTTAAAAAGACGCAGTGCCAATTTGCAAAAAGGGCCTGGTCCTTTAGCTGCATTTTGGTCCGGGGCTTAAGTGGTTAATGAATATGCATAAATATCAGCATGACTTGCCTTGTAAATAGTATTATCTATGCCACTTATTTTCAGTAAAATCGAAAGCCAGTATTGTTCTCACAATTAAATATACAGGCAAAGGCCCTTTACACCAATCTTACCTGTATATAAATAACATGGCAAATTTGCTTCTGTGCTTTTTTAAGAGTAAGCCGAGCCCAGAACCATCTCTGAATTTTCACAGCGCACAGATGGTGATAAACAGCAGAAGCAAACCTTAGAAGGCGTTTCTCTGTGTTCCACTTGGCGATCTGGAAAGACGATACACATCTGGTTTAGAAGAATATACAACAATGTTCTCTAAAAAAGCAAAAACATGGTTTCTGGGATCTGTCAGAGACGTTAGGAATGTACTGGTCAGCCTTGCCCAGCACAGTCCATAGGCACTTTCAGATCAGGCCAATTCACATGCAGTACTTTATTTTCAGCAGAGCGTGATGTAATCTACCAGATCGTGGCCAATAGAACTTAAAGTGGTTGTAAACCCCTCTGTGCAATTTGTATCTATACCTATAAGGAACACCTGGGACACTGGCAGCAAAAACCTGAATACATTTATTTAACCCTTACTCTTTCTAATAAAATGGGTCTTTTATTGCTGTGCTGAACAGATTCTGGTTCCTTCTTGTGCTAGACACAGACAGCAATATACTATTGACTGGGCTGCCTCAATTCATAAAACTACAGTCATAATAAAAGTGGTTTTAGAATTAAGGTGGTTCTAAAGTGTAAACATTTTTACCTTAAAAAGGGGAGCTCCAGTTTAAGTGAAAAAAGTCAGCAGCTGACTTAATAAACTTGCCTGTATTGCGATCCAGCAGTGTGCTCACCCCAGTTATTTTCTCCCCGTGTCCTCCTCGCCGCCATTTATGGGCACCAGGCTGTGATAACGTGCGGCTTCACAGCTGGGGCCAATTGCACATGCACGAGCGGTACTCAGTGACTGGTCTCACAGTCTTCTGGGACCTGCCATTTGTCACAGAAGACAATGGGAGGGAGGGGGAAAAAAAAAAGAGAACTTCCACTCCAATTCCCTAGCCAATCGGAAGCAGCTAACTTTTTAAATTGGTTACATGCTTCGCCCTCTCCTCCCCAAATGCTTTATTTCAAAACAGGAGCAGGGAGAAGGCCTTAAAGCGGAACTTCCTCCTTTTGAGTGACGCTCCGCTTTAATGTGGATGTAAACCCCCCAATTTTTTTTATGTCACAATGTAGAGTATAAGATTCCCTATCATCTGTGCCCAGTCTTGCCACACAGAGTTAATCCAGAGCTGATCAATCCTCTTAATGTTCAGTGAAAATAAACAGCATTCCAGATAAAAAGTCAGTTTTCTCTCTTCTTGCTTTGAGTGACAGGTTATTTACATATCTAGCTTGGACATGTTTATCATAACATGAGGTGATCCAAAGTTCATTGTCTATTACCAGGATGTGTTATGTGGGGGAGGGGTGGATTTCTCACTTTTTATACCTCATGTTATGATAAACATAACATATGATAAACATGTCCAAGCTAGATATATAAATAACCTGTCACTCAAAGCAAGAAGAGAGAAAACTGACTTTTTATCTGGAATGCTGTTTATTTTCACTGAACATTAAAAGAGGATTTCTCAGATCTGCATTAACTGTGTGGCAAGACTGGAAATCCTATACTCTACATTGTGACATCCACTTTAATGCATTCTCTGCATTAAAGCGCACCTGCAGTCCCCATAATTAGTTTATATTTAAATGCTTCCCTTTGGGTTGTTCGTACTTATACATTAATATTTAGATACTTTCCTGTCTTTATGCTTGTTACTTTTAAATCTGTAATATCTTACATGATCTCTGAAGCAGGTAGGGGACATCGAGGATGTGGGCAGCTGAAGCCCACTTATGTGTATTTCCAGGATTAGGTGCTGCTGGCTAACAATATTTTAACCACTTGCCGCCCACCCCATCACAAAATGATGGTGGCAAAGTGGTTTCAATAACCTGAGTGGACGTCATAACGTCCTCAGGATATTGAGCGGGGGCGCACATTGCTGCAATCATTGTTGCAGAGTGTCAGTGACACCCCGCAGCACCGATCTAGGTAAAGACTGACGGAGAGCAGTGACTGATCACGATGTAAACAAGAAGAGCCGGTTATTAGCTTTTCCTCACACGCGTCTGTCAGGCGTGAGAAGAGCCGATCGGATGCTCCTCTGACGGGGGGGGGGCAGGTTTGTCCTGATCGATTATCAGCACAGCCCCCCGCAGATGCCCACACCAGACCACCAATTAGTGCCCACAATGGGCATCACTGATTGGCATCCATAAGTACAATATAATACAGCACATCCATGCCCATCTGTGCCACCTATTAGTGCTGCATATTAGTGCCCATCAGTGCCGCCGTATCAGTGCAGCCCCATCAGTGAAAGAGAAAACTTACTTAGTTACAAAGTTTTATAACAACAGAAAAAAAAAAAAAAAAAAAAGCATTTGTTATTCAGAAATTTTTGTTCTTTTTAAATATTTTTAGCAGAAAATAAAAATCCCAGAGGTGATCAAATACCACCAAAAGAAAGCTCTATTTGTGGGTACAAAATGATACAAATTTAGTTTGGGTACAGTGTAGTATGTCCGCGCAATTGTCAAAGTGCAACAGCGCTGAAAGCTGAAAATTGGTCTGGGCAGGAAGGTGTATAAGTGCCCTGTATGGAAGTGGTTAAAAACAACTTAAAAAAGGTACTTTGATCTGCAGTATGCTGTTTTTTTCTTTTGTACTTATCGTTTTATGAGCCGTTGTTATCCGGCTCTGGGTGGGGAATCCTGCGGGGAATGGGTGTTCCTAAGCCAAGAGGAGTTGATTGACGTGCTGTTAAAGGCATGTCACGCCTTCCAAAAATACCAGAGTGTCACTTCGGGTATTTTCGGAAAGGCGTGACATGCCTTAGCAGCCCGTCAATCAACTCCTCTTGGCTTAGGAACACCCATTCCCCGCAGGATTCCCCATTTAGAGCCGGAAAACAACGGCTCATAAAACGATAAGTGCAACAAAAAAAACCCCAGCATACTGCAGATGTTAGCAGGATGCTGGATCTAATGTCAGAAAGTTGATTTTTGGGTGACCCTCCGCTTTAAGTCACCGCTCCAGCGCCACTCACCTCACTTCCTGCTTTCACAGAAGAACCTGCTACCTTTGAGGAGGGAGCGATGGCGTGGCTTTACCGACACTCTATGTGTATGGACACAAAGCCCTACTGGGGAACTCCTCCTATACATGGGTGCTTCCTTAGCATGCTAAAGGGAGGAAGAAGTCGACAGCGCCAGTAGGGACTGTCACAAAAGCAACCTTTGCAATATTGTTGCACAGGGTAGACACGCATTACCGCTCTAATAAATTGCCTTTAGTATTACTTTAACATTCAGACACTGTTACATTGCTTGCCATCACAAAATCGGTTCAAAATGTTTAAGGGTCGATTGATATAAACCACACAACTTAGGAACTTACCTGACTCATTAATGCAGCATGTTGAATTCTCTTAAACAACCTCTTGGCATTGAATCTTCTGACTGCTGCTTGCACAAGGATTATTTGCTTTCGTGCATTCAAGAAAGCAGCCCTCTGGCATCTCATAGTAAGGAGAGATTTATACCATTTTTGAATAATCAATGCAGCTGCTCTCTGCTTTTTATACATCTGCATAGTCTTTTGCATCCGATAGCAAGTCTGTAACTTTATGGTAGATGCTCTAAGCTGCAGGAACTGTTTCCGACAGACAGCCATACGATAATAAGACTGAAGTATTCTTGCAGTTTTCTCCTGTTTAAGATGTTTGCGTGCAACCCAACCTCTGAAAGCAGACTGAATTACAATAGCAGAGGTTCGCATGGACAAATATTGGACTCTATGTAGATGGACTTGGCAACATCTTCTATACCAAGACTGTATATGACAGGCAGATTCCACCAATAATTGGTGTCTCTTTCTAGTCCTATAACTTCTGAATGCTGCCTGAAGTCTCACCACTGCAGACTTGGCCTTTATAAAGGCTCTTCTTTCCCGATACATCTTCCATGTAGTTTGGATAACCACCGCAGCCTTGATTTCTCTTGACTTTTTGGCACGGAAAGCTTGTTGAATTGATAATACCACATCCCTAAGATCATTGTACTGCTTCACTGCCTCATTCTTCAAAAGTGTTGCTCTAAAATGCAATTGTAATGTTTTTGTTGCCCGTAGAATAATCAGGTAGGATTTTCTTTGTCTATGCATGCGATAAAAAGCCTGAATTATGGTAGCTGCATTGTGCATTTTGTTTATATTCCTACGACTCTTCATGCCTCTGTATGAGGCCTGGAGGACAACAGCAGCATTTTGAAGCCTTAGGTAGCACTCTCTTTCAAGGAGCACATATGTTTGGTAAATGTAATAATTCTGTTGTAATACAGTTGATGTTCTTTGGCCTCCATAGGCATTTTGCAGTGTGTACAGTCTGAACATGGACTCAAGCCTTTGCTGCTCTTTGCACTCTCTATAAGCAGACTGAAGACACATCACAGGTTTGCGGTATGCGAGAAAAGATCTGGCTAGAACTGTCGCTCTGTATCTTCTCTGAAGGAAAATAGTTGCAGATCTAAGTATCAAGTACTTCTTCCTTTCAAAAAAACCTTTAACAAATCGTTGGATAGTTGTTGCTGCACAGTGCATTTTTTTAAGCTGTCTTCTAACTTTCATTCCTCTAAAAGCAGCTTGGAGCAGTACTGCTGAATTGTTAGTAGCCTGGTAACACAGATCTCGCTCTGTCTTTTTTGCTCTGTATCTCTGCTGGACTGTTTGGGTGGCTTTAACCAAACTTGTGTAGTATTTCTTTTGAGTGTACATGCGATAGTTGGACTGTATTACGGTGGCAGCCCTAGATATAACTTTCAGGTTTTTGCGTACACTCATTCCTCTGTAACCTGACTGGATAACTATAGCTGCCCTTCGGAGTTTCAGAAATGATGTACGTGTATGCCTGCTGTCAATGGAAGACCTGTACCAAGCCTGAATCTTTCTAGTTGCATCCTGTTTGGATCTATATAAAACCAAGGCCTTGTGATTTCTGAAAGCAGACTGTATCCTGATGGCCATTTCACATTTCAGGGCAAGATCTTGTCTTACTTTGAACCCCCTGTAAGAAGCTTGTATACAAACTGCAGATTTTCTTAGAGACAGATATTGAGAATGACAGTGATGCATTAAAGCAGTAGCACGGTACCATCTCTGGATAAGAAGAGCCGATGACTGTATTAGAAGATACTGTTTGCGCTTAAGATATGTCCTGAATTGCTTCTGTATAACAGTGGCAGCTCCAGTCATGGTTCCCAACTCTTTTCGGACATGCCAGCCACGGTAAGCAGCTTGAATGAGGAGGGTAGCATCCTTAATAAAAGAATACCGTAGCACATGAAAGTCTCTTTGCTTGTTTGCTCTGTATCTCTGCTGAATCGCACAGACTGCCCATAGGAACTTTTTATACTGGATTCTACACTGGTGCATCTTGAATGTGGCTTGAATTTTGAAAGCAGCTTTGTTCATTTGACTTATCCTCTGCCTTACTTTTGCACCACGATATGCAGACTGAATTATTAATGCCGATTTCTTTTGCTTTACGAAGGTTTCCCTTTCACAAGCGGATTTTTTATATGCTCTGTAGTATTGCTGTATGGTAATTGCCGATTGCTTCAACTTTAGATAGGCAACACGCTCTTTGTGCATTCTAAAAGCGGCCTGGATGACCGTGGCAGAGGAATTAATTTGTCGAAGCTTCTGTCTGACTTGAAAACCCCTAAAAGCAGCTTGTAATACAAGTGCAGCTCTCCGAGTCTTCAGGTAATCCTGCCTCTGGCGATCAGCAAGCTTTTTCATTCTAAATCTTCTCTGAATACATACTGTAGCTTTTTGAAGGGTAAGAAACCTGCGTCTTGCCAAACAGGACTTAAAAGCTCTTTGAATGACAACAGCAGCTTGACGCTTTGCCTTAAATTCACGCTGTAGTTTTACTGTACGGAAAGTTGACTGAATGCACAATATTGCCTTTCTTTTGTTATGGAAAATCAGCAACTGTTTCTTCCTCTCCTGAGAAGCACGGTAAAGATTTTGAACCGTTACAGTGGCATTTTTAAAATTTTTAAAAGTTTGCTGTTGCTTAACCATTCGGTACCAAGCCTGGATTTCTATTGCAGCTGTGTGCATACGACATATCCGATTCCTTGCTTTCTTGCCTCTCCATGCAGCCTGCAGGGTGCCAGCAGCTTTCTTGAGTGCCAAATACTGTTGCTGTTGCTTCCTGCCTTCTTTCATTGCCCTGTATTGCTTCTGGATTATTACTGCTGCCTTTTTCATCTGGATTATTCTTTGCCTCGTTCTCATCCCTCTGTAGACACACTGTAGTTTAATGGTATTTTGTCTAAGAAGAAGATACCATTTCCTCTGCACCTTGGCGGCAACCATTGCACAGTATCGTCTCTGAATTAAAATTGTTGCCGTCCTCAGACTGAGGTATTGTTTTCTGAGCCTGAAAGAGCGATATGAAGTCTGTATTTTGCAAGCTGCATTGTGCAGATGCAATAAATGTTTTCTAGTTTGCCATCCACGAAAAGCAGCCTGTAGGGTGCAAGCAGATTTCTTGAGTGCCAAATACTGTTGCTGTTGCTTCCTTCCTTCCTTTACTGCTCTATAATGCTTCTGGATTAAAAATGATGCCCGTTTCATTTTCCGATATTGTGCACGCTGCTTCTGCATTTTAAACACTGACTGTAATAAAACTGCAGACCTTTGCATCTGGTTTATTCTTTGCCTTGTTCTCATACCTCTGTAGACAGACTGCAGCTTAATGGTATTTTGTCTTATAAGAAGATACTCTTCTCTCTGCAACTTGGCAGCAACCATAGCACGGTACCGTTTCTGAATTAAGATTGTTGTCATTCTCAGATGGAGGAATTCTTTTCTGAGCCTTAAAGAGCGATATAAAGTCTGTATTTTACAAGCTGCATTGTGGAGATGCAATAAATGTTTTCGAATTTGCCATCCACGGAAAGCAGCCTGTAGGGTGCAAGCAGATTTCTTGAGCGCCAAATACTGCTGCTGCCGTTTCTTTACTTCCTTTATTGATCTATAATGCTTCTGGATCAACACGGTTGCCTTTTTCATTTTCTGATATTGTGCACGCTGCTTCTGCATTTTAAATACTGACTGTAACAAAACTGCAGACCTTTGCATTTGAATTATTCTTTGCCTTGTTCTCTTACCTCTGTAGACACACTGCAGCTTAATGGTACTTTTTCTCAAACAAAGAAACCACGTTCTCTGCAACTTAGCAGCAACTAGAGCGCGGTATCGTCTCTGAATGAAGATCGTTGCCATCTTTAGACTGAGGTATTCTTTTCTGAGTCTGAAAGAGCGATATGAAGTCTGTATTTTGCAAGCTGCATTGTGGAGATGCAATAAATGTTTTCTAATTTTCCATCCACGGAAAGCAGCCTGTAGGGTGCAAGCAGATTTCTTGAGTGCCAAGTACTGTTGCTGTTGCTTCCTTCCTTCATTAAATGCTCTATAATGCTTCTGGATCAACACTGCTGTCTTTTTCATTTTCCGATATTGTGCACACTGCTTGTGCATTTTAAACACTGACTGTAACAAAACTGCAGACCTTTGCATTTGAATTATTCTTTGCCTTGTCCTCTTACCTCTGTAGACAGACTGCAGCTTAATGGTACTTTTTCTCAAACAAAGAAACCACGTTCTCTGCAACTTAGCAGCAACTAGAGCGCGGTATCGTCTCTGAACTAAAATTGTTGCCATCTTTAGACTGAGGTATTCTTTTCTGAGTCTGAAAGAGCGATAGGTGGTCTGTATTTTGTAAGCTGCATTGTGGAGATGCAATACATGTTTTCTAGTTTGCCATCCACGGAAAGCAGCCTGAAGGCGATTTGCTGCTTCTTTGACATTTAAATAATTTGCTCGCTGTGCTTTACCAGCTGTGTGCGCTCTGTAGTGACACTGAATGAGCACTGCAGCTTGTGTCATGGTTTTGTACTTTATGTAGCAGACATGCATTCTGTAGTAGGACTGTATCAAAGTTGCCATTTTGTGCTGTGTCTGAATCTCCTGCCTCACTTTTTTACCCCTCCAGGTGGCTTGCACTTTTCTTATAAGCAAACAGATGTGAAGATATTTTTGCCTTTCCTCCCTGCCAATCAGCACAGCACGATAGTACCTCTGTATGGTCAAAGTAGCCATCTTCACTTCTTTGAATTTACTTTGAGCAATATATTTCCGACAGGCTGATTGGATGGCGACTGCAGCCATTGTCCATTTCTGTAGCTGTCGTCTCACTAACCATCCACGGTATGCGGACTGTATGGTAGCAACAGCTCTCTTCATTTTCCAAAATTGTTCCAGATCTCCCTTCAGTTGTTTCTGTCCTCTGTACCATTGCTGAATAGATATGACAGGCTGTCTCATGCCAAGATAATGCTTTCTTGCTACATAACATCGGTAAGTGGTTTGTATGGATAACGCTGCAAGATGCTGAATTTTTATTCTTTTACGAACGATGTAACCTCTGCAGGCTGCTTGCATCCGTATAGCAGAGGATTTCATGAGCAAGAAGCTCTCTCTATGATAGGCAGCAACTTTGTTTGCTCGAAAGCTCTCCTGTATTATAACTGCAGCTCTGTATATTGCAAGATACTTTCTTCTTGTCATAAGCATTCTGTAGTTGGCTTGTAACGTTGTTGCAGCTTTGTGCCACAGCTTGATTTGTTTTCTGACCAAAAGACCTTTAATATTAGACTGAATTGTAACAGAAGCTGCCCGCATCTGGAGGAAGGACTTGCGCTCTTTGCGCATTAATAGGTTAGCGCGAAACTGGGTTTGGACAAAGATCACTTTTTCTCTTAATACAAGGTACTGGATTCTCCTTGGTCTCATTTTAACCTTAGATTGTATCTTTACTGCCGCTGCTCGCATAGAGAGGTATTTACATCTTTCTGTGGACATGCGATAAAGGGACTGAATTAAAGTGGCTGCTTTTCTCTTCATTTCCAAATTACGATTTTGCCATTTCCTGTAAGCTTTCTGAAGCACCAATACAGCATTGATCTCTTGTTTTAGCTTTATACATCTCCACCTCCTGAAAGCAGATTGTATCATAAGGGCAGCAGATTTGATCTGTAAGAAGTTTTCACGATCTTTCTTTGCCAACAACCAAGCGCGCACATGCCTCTGGAGAGTTCTTGTTGCATGTATGGTCTTTTTGTAAGCCAAAACAGCCCTCTTCGTTCTCACTCTTGCTTGCAGAAGAACAACGCATTTTCTTAACTTGATGTAGTATTTTCTGGCTGCATAACATCTCCAGATTCTCTGAAAGATAAAACCACACTTGTTAGTTATAACAATGAATCAGCCAATGACAAAATGTCAGGTTTTACCTAGTAAAAAGTAATGAGGTTTGAATAAAATAGTCTAGCTTGGGGGGGGGGGGGGGGGGGGGGGGGGGGGGTTGCCATTTTGTACTTGAATTTACACACCACACACACACAATGAAGAACAGGAAAACAATAACAATCATAACCTCCTGTGTAATGAACACACCTGGATGACAATGGTTGCGGAGGCTTCAATTTTCTTTTGTCTGCAAAGCTTTAATTTCATTAGCTCCTTATAAGCCAAGTATTTTCTCCAGTGTTTTTGGATTACTATTGCAGATGTTGTTCTCTTTAAAATCCAACGTCGTGACAGAAACTTGCGAACTGCGATTTGGATGACAGAGGCAGCCTTGTGCTTTTTCTACAAATCAAAACAATGCACAATTAGGCTATACATAAAATAGGAGACAGAGGATGCTTCTCTACAAGTATCTAATACTGAACACGCTCTCTCATCGGTTAACCCCCTGGGAGAAGCCCTCTCCCAGAGAGGAAGAACACGTGGGAATTCCAGGGCTCATGCAAGTAAGGGGGGGGGGGGGGGGGAATTTGGTTCAGCCCTAAGGGGTCGGTCACTATCAGAAGTAAACATGACAGTGTACAATCCCTTTAAGCAATCTACAAGTTCTATATCTATTTGGAAATAAAAAAATAAAAAAATGTTATCCGCTCCAACTTGCCATCAATCATCTGGTGATGGTAGCTTATGACGGACAATATTCATGTCACAGACCTTTCAATTCCATCAGTATTAATATTTTTTGCATTTGTCTATTGTAATATTTATATATTTTGTAATTTGTATTTTTTGTAATAAAAAAAAATTATTTGTTGCCTGCACAATCCCAATCTCTTTGAGGTTATTTCAATTGTTTAACACATTTAAGGGATGATGGCAACTACATGCTGCCTTACATGAGTTGAGGCAATTTTTTGTGATATTCATGAATGCCAACCAAAAATCAAAGACTCTTCCTAACAATAAGAAAATCAAGCCCCACCGATTTGTCCTTTTGAGAACTGACCTGTAGTAGCTGCTCCCCTGTTGTCAGTTTGTACTTTCTCCATGCTGCCTGTATCACCCTTGCAGCTCTGGCCTCTTTACGAAGATCCAAAAGTCGCGCACAGAGGAAGGAAAGAAAAGTGATGACAATCTGCAAAACAGAAACATTTATGTTTCGATTGTTCAAAATTGGAGTGGTTTTATAAACAGCTAGTAAAGCACATGTACATATCTACTTTAAATTGCATTAGTGTACAGATTAGCAATTTGTCAGCCATTCTAAATGTAAAGTACAATATACCTACAAATTATCTTTGTTAGCCTAATTTCAACATCCCTCTAAACCTCATTTCACTTGGATTATTAAAGGGACAAGTTACCCAATTTTTAAACTAGATACATCATCTCCAATAAAGATGGCAACAAATAGCATGCTTACTAGACAAAGGAGTGGTGGTGGTGAGGAGAAGAAGAAAGAAGAGTACAATAGTAGTTTACCCTCACCCTATTTTCAAGAATAAAAAATGTATGGACTTTTAAACAGGCGCCTGAGCTTTTCTCCCTATTCATCCAGATGGCTTAAGCCGAGTGGTTTCTTAATGAGCTGCTTGCAACAGGAGGCACCCGTGCAAGCTCAGTCCTTAGCAGGGCTGTTTGCATCTATGCAGACACACAGCTCAGTTCCCCCCCCCCCCCTCCTCTGTTTTGACTGAAGGCAACAGGAGACAAACCTATGAGAGCAGGGAGAGATGAGAAGAAATGCTGCATACATGCACTTTCCTGGATCAATATCAAGCTTAGGTATTTAGGGGAGTAACTATTAAAAAGGTTTTAACCTTAAAATAGAAGTAAAGGTTTTTTTTCAGATTCATACTTACCTAGGTGGTAGCAGCATCAGTCCGATGCTGCATCTGCACTGAGAACCGAGCGATTAAACACCACCGATCTCTCGGTTTTCAGAGCTCCATGAGCAGAGAGTTGTAGACCGTCAGTCACAGCTCTCTGCTTCCTCCATGCTCACTGGAGCGCTGGGCTGTGGAGGGGGTGGCCAGCTCAGGCTCTCAGCGGGTTGCCGAGAGGCTGATCTGGGTTTCAGTGCAGGCAACTGGCGGATCCTGACTTTGTCGTAAGGACACGGTGCCTGTACTGACTTCTGTGACGTCAGCAGAGAGAGGGCTTCAGCCTCACAGGAATGCAAAACGAACTCCACTCCTGTAATCCACGGGAGAAGTACAGCCAAACAAGCTTTGGCTGGACTTCTCCTTTAATGCAGAAAATGCATTAGGGGAGGGTTCTCCAAACTTTTGAAAAACAAAGGGCCAGTGTACTGCCCTTCAAACATTAGAGGAGCCAGACTGGCCAATGGCAATGGAATCTTTTTTCCTGGCATCAGTGGGAGTATATAATATACACACACACACACACACACACACACACACACACACACACACACACACACACACACACACACACACCCCATTGGTGTCAGTGGGAGGATAAGTCCCCCATCTCTGGTGTCAGTGGGAGAAATGGTGCCCCAAGGGCTGGCTAAAGGCAAACAAAGAGCTACATTCGGTCTACAGGCCGCACATTTTGGAGACCCCTTCAGTAGGGTAAAAACAGTTTAACTTTTTTAACCACTTTTAAGTGTTAAAGTGATTGTAAATCAAACTAAAACTTTTTCAAAAAACAAACATGCTATATTTACCAGCTTCAAGCATTGGAATTGCCCAGATCAGCCTCAATCCTCCTCTCCTTTTCTTTATCCTTGCAAGGAACGTTGTTTTAACCATTTCTATTATTTTATTATCTTAGGACTTGGTCCCATTGCTATATACTTTTATCAATAAACATTTTAAAGGAACGTCTAAACTATTGAAAGTTTTTTTTCTTCCCCCATCGGATATTGCTTATCACTCACTACCGGATGTTTATTTAGCTCAATCCAGGAACGAGCTTGTGAATTACTTCCGCATTTCCCAGGATGATGATCCGGATGGGACATCGGCGGCTGGCTGTTCTTGAGATGATACCCTGACACTCCAGTGAGGACCATCGTTCTGCTGAGCCTGATTTGACCCCCCTGAGATGGGTGGTCGCTGGCTAGTTGGTAAGCCTTCATTTCTCCTCTTGGTGGCGGGTCTCTCCACGCATTGGATGTCATTAATTTGACCGTCTATTACTGGATGTCTGCACTAATTGATTGAGCTTTCACTTTTTTTTTATCACCGGATAGGGAACACTCACATAGATTCATATGAACCGTATAAAAGTTATTCACCCTTTGGCACATGTTTATTAATATTTTTTGGCATGTTACACTTTTTTTTTTACCATAAATTCACTTAGTGAACCATCACTTCAGGATATAAACAGGGACTTTATTTGGAGAGGGACAGAATCAGAGTGATTAGTTCTACAAATAATGTTTTTTTCCCCCTGGTCTTTGGTTACCAGTACCTACTTTCCAACCAAGCATTTTGCAGTGAATAAGATTATAAGCAAGCGTTGGAACAGGTTTCAGAACGATAGGGTTCTAAGGTCCATTTTACCACCAAAACCTCAGGTGATCTATAGGAGCGTTCCTTCCTTAAAGGATCATGTGGCACAAAGTCATCCAACATTTTTTCATAATTTGACAGGCTTCTACCAATGTAGAACATGTACTGTATGTCATGTTAATGGATGTAGGAAAATTTACACCTTTAGCTCTAGGATCACCTTGAGATTATTTACCATACTATAAAGTCATTGATCACATGCACTACCACAAAATGTGGTTTGTTGTTACAATGCCCATGTGGTCTCCAATATGTGGGGAGGAACACATGGGAATTGAATGTTCACCTACAGACATGCCTAGGCAACATTAGGAGAGGTTTTAAGGGTCATAGTGTTACTAAAAAAAGATAGACGAGTATCCTCCACATTGGAGAGGAATTACCGTCATAAGAAAAAAATTCCAGATTAGAGACTAAATTTATATCCATGTTTTTTGTGGTTAATTGTATGGGTTTTTGCTCTCTCCTCCTTTCTAATTTTCAAAATGTTATTAATTTTCCCTGATCTTTTGCCCCACTGGAGCTTATAATTGTATTTTAATAACATTTGGGTTTTCTTTTTGGAGATGGGCAATATACATTTTTTTATATTTTTGCATCGTATATTTTTCAGATTTTACTTATTTATGAAGTGTCTCTTTGACCCCGATTTGGGTTGCCCTACACATTTTTGGGTCATACTTGTGACCAGTAGATGGCATTTTAGAGATTCATATTTTGCATAGTTACGTTGATCCAGCTTTGATATTGCCATGGTCTTTTGGGTCCCGTGCTGAGCAGCTGGGCTGCCCTGCTGCAACGCATCACAAAGAGTCCCCCACCTGACACAGGCACCATTCACATAGCACCTTGTAAAGTGTTCACTGACTGAAAGAAAAAATGTGCATTTATTAAAATAAATGCAAGGTGCCTGTGCCAGGCAAGCATCACCCTGTGGTTATGCAGCACAACAACAACTTGGCATTGTGACCTGGAAGACAGTGGCAAGCACTGTAGTAGTGGCAACCACAACAGTGATCCCACATATGCATATACATTGGTCAAAACTTGAGCTGGATCCATACCTGGAGACTACATAGAAAATGACTGCACGGATTATGATCCCTGTATGCAGGGTAGGATTAGTGAAGTAACAGGAGGATCTACTGGAAAGAAGGCAGGGAGTGTCCCACATTTTAACCACTTGACAGCAGATGGAGCTGCGTTCAACTGCAGTCCCAAAGACTACAATCAAGTCATGACTATGACTGCAGAAGAGGGAGGAAGAGTGGTCACCCAACTAAAGGACGTTAAAATATGGGATTCAAGCACTTATATTGTGAGTCAAAGCACTTTTCTTGCATTAGTAGATTTAAAAACTAAAATAGGATTTAAAGGGGTTGTAAAGGTAATTTTTTCCCCCTAAATAGCTTCTTTTACCTTAGTGCAGTCCTCCTTCACGTCCCTCATCCTTCGATTTTGCTTTTAAATGTCCTTAGTTCTTCTGAGAAAGCCTCACTTCCTGTTGTTCTGTCTGTAACTACACACAGTAATGCAAGGCTTTCTCCCTGGTGTGGAGATAGCCTCTTGAGGGGGCAAGCAGGAGGGTCAGGACGCTCTCTACTTTGCAGATAAAGAAAGGAGCTGTGCATTAGTGGGCGTCCTGACACTCCTGCTCGCCCCCTCAAGAGGCTTTCTCCACACCAGGGAGAAAAAGTGTCACATTACTGTGTTCAGACAGAAGAACAGGAAGTAAGGATTTCTCAGAAGAAATAAAGATATTTAAAAGCAAGTGAAGGAGGACTGCACTAAGGTAAAGGAAGCTATTTGGGGGGGAAAAAAATTACCTGTACAACCCTTTTAAATTATAGTACAGTATAACATTTGAAATTAATTTTCCTTTAGTTCTACTTTAAACAAATTCACCTAGTAACAGACTTTAAAGACAGAACTGATCTCCGATTCCTTTACCTTTTCATCTGGGATTGTATTTGACGTATCAGAATGATGGATCATAGCAGGAATTCCCCCCAGATTAGACACTGCAGTTTGCAGAAGAGTGAAGTTTGTTCTTTCATTAGCCAATAATTCTTTATACAAGGCAGAGGTGGTGAAGCCTGTAAATAAAATAAAACAATTGTAAAAAAAAAAAAAAAAAAAAAAAAAAAAACACCATGGTCATTAATATCCTTCATGGTGTCAGGCTGGCTGGATATGGGTGGAAGCTGATGGGTTAAAAATGTAAATTGGCTTATTAGATCTCAAGTACTCCAGAGCTAAAATGTATTCCAATTTACCAATGTTCTGGGTATGCATTTTGGAAGACCCTAGTCAAAGACATTGTCAATCTATTGTACATTTAAAATTGTGGCTGCACATAATCAAGTGCTTGGTGTACTTGACCAGACAACATAATTTGCAGTAATCCTTGGATCATTTACAAACGAGTTTGAGCATGATTTGCACTTTAAACTACTTAAGGACCGGGCCTATTTTTCCAGACGTGGTGTTTTACAAGTTAAAATTAGGGTTGTCTCGATACCAGTATCGGTATCGATACCGAGTATTTGCGGGAGTACTTGTACTCCCGCAAATACCCCCGATACCTAAATAGAATACCCCCCCGCCGCTGCCGCATGGGTTAAACGGCGTGCGGGAACATCACAGCTTTCATTTGAATAGCTGCAGTGTTCCCGCTGCGTATAGACACTCCCCCTTGTTCGGGATTGGATGGGTGATCTATGCGAGCGAGAAAAACGGCTATTCAAATGAATGCTGTGATGTTCTCCGTGCGGCGGCGGCAGCTTTTGGCGGCTAGGTATGGGGGGCATGGCTGGAGGGACATGGCTGCATATGTGGGGGACATGGCTGCATATGTGGGGGACATGGCTGCATATGTGGGGGACATTTTAAAAAAAGTATCGGTATTCGGTATCGGCGACTACTTGAAAAAAAGGATCGGTACTTGTACTCGGCCCTAAAAAAGTGGTATCGGGACAACCCTAGTTAAAATAATATTTTTTTTTTTGCTAGAAAATTACTTAGCCCCCAAAACTTATATAATATCTATATAGAGATAGATAGATATCTCTATCTATATTTTTAGACACCCTAGAGAATAAATGGCGGTTGTTGCAATACTTTGTCGCTTCGTATTTGCAAAGCAGTCTTACGAGCAAATTTTTTAGGGCAAAAATCACTTTTTTGAATTAGAAAATAAGACACCGTCATGGACCTTGGAATGATGAAGGTGTATCTCCTTGAAATCTGTTACACAGTGGGGGGGGGGGGGTCTTCTTCCCTGTCTTAAGGCTAACCCTCCCCTCCAGACAGCTCTATGGTCTGGAGGAAAAGCATTGTTCTGTGTCTAGCCGTGTATTTTAATTGCCCCCTGGGGCTTCTGTCTCATTACACATTTCAGTCCTCCTATTCAAGCTATCGGACCAATCCCTGCTAACCCTGTTTCAAGTCCTCATTTGCATGGCTGTGAGGACTTAATTGAGTACTACAATGTACTTTACAATTGACCAATAGGAAAGTGGTTGTTGGGGGCAGGGGGTTCAAACTGATGTATAAAAGTGTGTGTGCATCCAATAAAAGAGAGTCTCCTGTTTGAACTTGCATACAGCCTGCCTGGTGTTTGTTCTGAGCCAACACAAATGGATTTCGAATGGCACATAGCTGTAGTTCGAATCCAGGAGTGTCGGATGGCCGAACTATCAGACGCTGTGATCTGCAATCTGATCCAATAGTAGCAGAGGAGTGGCGGGAGAGCGGAATCGAGCGAGCAAGGGTCTCGTTACAGACACCAATAAAGTTTGCCCAATTATTTTTATATTGTGAAAGATAATGTTACGCTGAGTAAATTGATACCAAACATGTTACGCTTCAAAATTGCACCAGCTCGTGGAATGGCTTCAAACTTTGATCAATAAAAATCTACATAGACAATGTTTAAAAATGTCTACAGGTTACCAGTTTTGAGTTACAGAAAGTCAAAGTGCTAAAATTATTGCTCTCTCTCCACGATCGCGAAGATGCCTCACATGTTTGAACACAGTTTTCATATCCAGGGGCGACTTACATACACGTTCGCATCTGTGCGCGAGCTTAACGAGACAGGGCTTTAAAAAAACAAAACAAAAAAAAACCTCTTTAATGTGATATCTGGGGTCAAAGAGACACCAACATGCAAAGTGAAAGTGGTCGGTCAATTGAAGAGGGTACCGGGGTTATGGCAGCCATCTGCTGCCACAACAACGGTATTCCACTTCTGACAGCCGACGTACGACGATGGGCAGTCCGCAAGTAGTTAAACAATAGTAGATAAACAAGACTTACCATCACACATTCCAGACCACATATCGACGGAGTTGTCAGAATCGGAGGAAGAATTCAGCCCTACTGTCCCAGTTTCATTACATTCTATGGTCTGTGTGGTTTTCTGATGAATAGCATCTAATGCCACATAGCTGGGGTGGTAATGGTTGATTAGGTAACAAAACACTCTCCCATCAGAAAATGACACAGTGAAATTTTCAACCTACAAACAAAAACAAAAAACACAGGTTAGCTCACTTTTTTGCCCTCTTAACCCAGTAATCCTTCTTGGATATTTCTAGAAATTTTAAAAGGAAGGAAGGAAGGAAGGAAGGAAGGAAGGAAAAGAAGGAAAAGGAAAAGAAGGAAAATAAGGAAAAGAAGGAAAAGAAGGAAAAGAAGGAAAAGGAAAAGAAAGAAAGAAAGAAAGAAAGAGGAAGGAAGCAACACACACTTCAACTATTCATGAGAACAGGTAGCCACACCCCTTTCCCTCAAAAGCAACAAAAAACAAACACAACAAAAAGATAATAGAATATATAAATAAAAAATAAGTCACATTTGCCCCTTCGTACCAATAGCAAATAAAAAAAAAGGTAAGGTGGGGGGTTTGTAAGGTATATCTTACATAAAGTCTCAGAAATCTTTTACTAAAGTCTTAATATTATACAGTTTGAATATCATGTCATGGATATATTATTTATAACTGGAAAAGTACAGATGCCCCACACATTTTTTTTTTCCAATTTTTCCTGCCTGCCCCCCCCCCCAGGGTGACCACTGTACTGAGTAGTTGTGTCATCCTAGGCCAGGGAATGTGTTAGGACTACATAGAACTTCCTTCTTATCTCCATGTAAGGGGGAAGTGTTTTGTCATTTGTGGAGATAGAAGGGAACAATGCTAACTGATAAACAGTCTAGAGCAGGGGTTTTCAAACAAACATTCTAAACCTCTTGAGGGGGAGGGGCGAGCAGGCAAGTCAGGACACTTTCTACTTTGCAGATAGAGAAAGGAGCAGTGCGTTATTAGGCATCCAGACACTCCTGCTCGCCCCCTCCCCCTCAAGAGGCTTTCTCCACACCAGGAAGAAAGCCTCGCTTTACTGCGTGTAGTTACAGACAGAAGAACAGGAAGTGAGGATTTCTCATAAGAAATAAGGACATTTAAAAGCAAAATGGAAGGATGAGGTAAGTGAAGAAGGACTGCACTAAGGTAAAGGAAGCTATTTAGGGAAAACATTTTTTACCTTTACAACCCCTTTAAGTGCTCTATTGTAACATTTCTGGAGGAGTTAAAATAAGAATGATTCAAAAGTGGCTGTGATGCTAATTGTAAAAAAATCAATTACCTTTGTGTTATAGAAGGCACATATTGCATTAATCCATTCCATGAGTAGCAGTACTTGCTCGCTGTAATTCTCCGGTAAAAATGGGATGCTGTCACGCTTCATGGCTACTGCTGGAAAAGACAGAGCACGTAGGGCAGCAAGCTTTTTCTGGGTGCTGTAACTGTGTTTCAGGAACTTTATCTCCTCTTTTAGATGGTCAACATTCAGCACAACTTCCACCTATCACAGATAAAGACATACTGAATTGCCAAAATAGAAATTGGTTATAGCCGATTAGACAAAAAAAAAAAAAAAAAGCCATACCTACAGTTCTAAAGGGGCACCAAGTACATACCTAAATAGAATATTTAACCTGAAAAAGGGCTCAATTGCTCTCAGCCGCCTCTAAACGTAATTCCTTTTTTGCTGCTGTGATCCGACTTCCTGTTAGAGGATGGCTTTGTTCATTCTCCATGTTCCCACTGTATGTGTAGCCACCCTCTCTTACTTGGACCTGAGATAGACTAGGGACTGTGGACTATGGCAGCTGTCACGATCCAGTGATCCGTGGACTACTGATGGTCCACAAGAAAATGTTGGAGGTCCACCGGGGTTCTGCCGCAAATCAACATTGTGGCGGATATATACCGCCCAATGTTTTCAGTGGTGTGCTAAATGCGCGCTGACTGTCAATACTGCATACTGGCGCCTGTAAACTCAAAATGGAGGCATCAGGAGTAGTGCAGAGAGCAGGAGGTGAAGGAGGGGACTTCCAATGGCAGCACCGATCACAGACTGTGCGGGGGAGCACAAAGCTCAAGCACATGACTGCATATAGAGGCGATATCCAATGAGGAGTCTGTGTAAGGCAGCAGTGTGATGCAGGGTTCAGAGTTGGGAGCATTGTGGGTATAAGGCAGGGGTCTCCAAACTTTCTAATACAAAGGGCCAGTTTACCGTCCTCCAGACTTTAGGGGGCCACACCGACTATTGGGAGCAGAAATTGTGTTGCAGTCAGTTAGATTAAACAATATACATTGATATTAGGGGAGGGACGGTGCCCCATCGCTGGTGTAGGTGGGGAGGAATAGTGTCCTATTGTTGATGTCAGTAGCATGAATATTACCCCATTGCTGGCGTCAGTGGGAGGAATAGTGGCCCAAGGCCTGGATAAAGGTAAGCAAAGAGCTGCATCAGGCCCACAGGAGAGCACCGGTATAAAGGCAACAGTGTGATCCGAGGGGGGGGGGGGGGGGGGGAAGAGATATTATATATATAAAAAAATTCATGTTAGTGGTCCGTGAGATTTAAAATCATGAGTTTAGTGGTCTGTGAGGTCCGAATGGGTGGCGACCACTGGACTATGGGCTTTGTAGTATGCATTGAGCAGGGCACATAACAGCAACCGTTGTGCACCGCTTGTTCCATACATATGCAAGTGGGGGGGGGGGGGTGGATGGTAGTGAATGACGTTACGAGGCAGAAGAAAACCACCGTAAAAATGTAATGAAAAATAGAGATTACAAAGTCATTAAAGTGGTTGTAAACCTAAAATTATAAAATCTTGCTACTGCCTTTTTAAAAAGGCAATGCAATCTGCCAAGTGCTGCTCGTATTTTTGTTTCTGCTGCCAGTGAGCTAGAATATCTGGAGGATCCTGTCCGTCGCTCCTCTTCAGAATAAACTGACCACGATAGCATGGCTGCCGATCCATGCTAGCATAGTCAGTTTAGATCTCATGTCATCAGGTTCTCACCCCACTGTCTATAAAGCCTCACTGTGCAAGAGCACAGCATGCCCATGTCGTTTCATGGTATGTACAAAGTCACACCCTCCTGCTTTGAATCATACGGAATTTGCCTACAACTCCTCCCTTCCCGTTTGTGAACGCTATCCTCTGCTGACGTATAAAACATTTCTCAAAGAGGATCAGAAGCACCTCCCAGGATGTCTCCCTGAGCTCAGGCTAGTAAGTAGAACATGTCAGCTGTACAGCAGCATTTAGTTTTTATAAAAAGAGGAGAGGGGAAAAAAAATACACAACACATAATCAACGTGCGTGTGTGTGTTTTTAATGCCACGCACACACGTTCGGTTAATCAGATGAAAACGAACTGATGGATTCCCCCCCCCCCCCCCACCTCAATGAAGCCGACTTTCATGAGTCTTGCCTACACACCATTGGTTAAAAATCCGATCGTGTCCAACACGGTGACGTAAAACACAACGACATGCTGAGAAAAATGAAGTTCAATGCTTCCGAGCATGCGTCGACTTGATTCTGAGCATGCGTCGATTTTTAACCGGTGGATTTCCTCACAGACGATCGTTTTTTTAACCATCAGAAGATTTGAAAAACAGGTTCTATTTTTTTTCACAGATGGGGAAAAAAAACAAAAAAACGATAGGGCCCCACACACGATCAGTTCGTCCATTGCACCGTTTTCATCAGACGAACCAATCGTGTGTACAGGACATAATGGTCTCTTCTGCCATAAATGCATTCTCCTGCCTGTCATCTGTCATGTACACCAAGCTGCACATTTATGAATCCAATCTGTGCCATGGCGATGCGACTCTGGTGCCCGAAGGCTTAGAACACAAAAGTCAGACCAGGAGAAGATGGAAGCACTGGGGCCAGCTGGATCGATCCCACCCCAGCGCTGGAGGGTACCTTTTGATAAGTAATTCTGTCATAATGTACTAATATACTGTGCATACTAGCACATGATTGTATAAAACCACCTGGTGGGCCCTTAACTACTTGTCCACCGCCCACCGTCAAATGACGGCGGGCGGAGGACTCCATTATCCTGACATCACGTCATATGACGTGATGTCTTTTTAAAGCCGCAGGCGGGCGCGCGCACCTGCCGCTCTGCTGGGATCCCGGCACGAGTGCCCGGCGGCAACGATCGCCGCCGGGCACACGCGATTGCCCAGTAACTGAGCGGGGACGTGGAGCTCTGTATGTAAACACAGAGCTGCACGTCCCTGTCAGGGAGAGAGGAGACAGATTGTGTTCCTTGTACATAGGGACACAAATCGGTCACCTCCCCCAGTCATCCCCCCCCCCCTACAGTTAGAACACTCATAGGACACACATTTAACCCCTTCCCCGCCCCCTAGTGGTTAACCCCTTCACTGCCAGTCACATTTATACAGTAATCAATGCATATTTATAGCATTGTTCCACTGTATAAATGTAAATGGTCCCAAAAATGTCAGAAAAGTGTCCGAAGTGTCCGCCATAACGTCGCAGTCCCAATAAAACATTTTTTTTTTTACCAAAAATATGTAGAAGAATACGTATCGGCCTAAACTGAGGAAAAAAATATTTTTTTTATATATTTTTTTGGGGATATTTATTATAGCAAAAAGTAAAAAATATTGCATTTTTTTCAAAATTGACGCTCTATTTTTGTTTATAGCGCAAAAAAATAAAAACCGCAAAAAAATAAAAACCGCAGAGGTGATCAAATACCACCAAAAGAAAGCTCTATTTGTTGGAAAAAAAGGACACCAATTTTGTTTGGGAGCCACGTCGCACGACCGCGCAATTGTCAGTTAAAGCGACGCAGTGCCGGAAGCTTAAATTTTGTCTGGGCAGGAAGGGGGTGTAGGTGCACAGTAGGCAAGTGGTTAAACAAAACTGATATAGCAGAGTTTACTACCACTTTAATGACTTGTTTTTAAAAAAAGATAGAGGCTTTAGGAGAGTCATAATTACATAGGCTTCATACCCAAAGAGAGTTCATGATCCAACAGCAGGCAAAAAAAATAATAAAAATAGTCTGAACTACCACTCTGGGCAAGCGACTCACTAAATAGAGATGCCAGGACAGCAGCACTGAAGCCTGTTAAAATACAAGCCAGCAATGGCAGCTGCCATATCCCACATCACAGGTCACCTTTAATGCTCAAATTCCACTGTATACAATTTCACCATAAGAGAATAAAAGTGACAAAGCATTGAAAACTGATTCTAAACATTTTTGTTGTCTGATTGACAGCAGCAAGAGCTGATGGCTTCCGCTGCTGTCTGAGCCAATAAAGAGGGAGATAGCCAAGAGGGCCCTCTCGGACCTGAGAAGAGGATCAAGGCTGCTCTATGTAAAACTACTGCATGTTTGTAATTTTAACTACTTCAGACCCGCGCTATCGTCGAATGACGGCAACAGCGCGGGTCTGAATATCCAACATGCCGTCTTTTGACGGCCGCCCCTTTGGGCGTACCCAGCGCTCGCTGTAGAGCGCGCTGCGGGGAAGCCCTGTGTTGTCCGTGTCCCTTGGATATTGGAAAAAATATTGGAACACTGAAAAGAAATAACAGGGAAGGAGATCAAACGCGACCCATGGACTGTGCTGTTTCACGGAATCAACGAAGCGGCCAAATCTTATATAAAATCATTGGTCCCACATCTGCTTAATGCAGCTAAGAGATTAATCCCTAAACTCCCTCAATTTGGGAGTGGATAGATTCAGTAGAAGAGACATATCGTATGGAAGGGATTAGGGATAGTATTGAGGTAGGAAGTACGGTCATAAAGGAAAAATGGTCACACTGGTTGGCATTTAAGAAAACGTGGAGTTATGCGGAAAAGCTTAGGGATAAATGAACCATAGGGAACAACGAAGGTTGACCTAAGAAACTGAAGTGGTTTGTGGAGCAATCCGAGAGGTAGTCGGGGGGTGGGGTAAAAAAAAAAAAAAAAAAGGGGGGGGGGGGTTCCAACACGGAAAATGGAACATTTTTTTTTTCTAGGTGGGACTCTTTGTAAACAATTGATGTTCAGAAAAGTGGGATGTTATGCCCACACTTTGTATTCTGAAAAAAAAAAAAAAAAAAAAGGAGGAGAAATAAACAAACATTTTAATGAATCACCAATGATGCGATACCATAGAAGAGACATAAGAAGCAACTCAACCGTGAGTGAGTCTCGCAGCATCCAATGGTGGAGACTGATGTGAAAAAAATAAATAAGAAAAAAGGATGGTGGCCGACGAAACTGCCAGACCCTTCTTAGGACCAGTCACCGGCAAGAACAGTGAATCCGACCTCTGAAACGGAGCCGTAGCAGATAGGTACACCCGTAGGGCTCGAACCACGTCCAAGGAATGCAACGCAGCCTCTTTTGGAGTTCGCCGTTGAGGACACAAGGATGGAAGAACAATGTCCTCAATGTGAAAGGCCGAAACAACCTTAGGAAGGAACAGCTGTGGCCGCAGCACAACCTTATCCCTGTGGATGACCAAGTAAGGAGCCTTGCAACACAAGGCCGCCAATTCAGACACCCGTCTGACGGAAGTAATTGCCACCAGAAAAACCACCTTCTGGGAAAGTGTCAAAGGGATCTCCCTAATGACCTCAAACGGAGGCTTTTGAAGCACCGAGAGAACTAAATTCAAGTCCCACGGAGGCAGTGGAGGACGTACAGGGGGGCCACATGCCGAACCCCCTGCATAAATGTACGCACCAGAGAGTGCGCCGCCAAGGGTCGCTGAAAGAAAACAGCCAAGGACGAAATCTGACCCGTAATCGTACTAAAAGCGAGACCCTGATCCACTCCATCACGTACGCACGGGGGTGCCAATTCATCTCCTCACTCAGAGATGTAAGCCTTCCACGTACGATGGCAAATCTTCCGGGAAGTAGACTTATGTGCCCGCAGCATGGTAGAGATTACCGAATCTGACAGACCTCGGTCCCTCAGCACCTGGCTTGCAATAGCCACGCCGTTAAAGCCAACGACTGTAAAGGAGGATGAAAGATAGGACCCTGCGACAGAAGATCCTCTCGCAGTGGCACGGAACATCTGCCACGAGACGCACCAGATCTGCGTAACAGGGACGGCGAGGCCAATCCGGAGCAATTAGGATTGTCGATATCCCCTCAGGCTCGAGTCTGCGTAGCAGACGAGGAAGAAGCTTCAGGTAGAGGAAAGACAGATTAGGTGACACCTACGCGTCTGACGCGTCCGCCCATGGGTCTCTTGACCTGGCCACGAACCGTGACACCTTCCGACTGAGTCGGAACACCAGAAGATCCATGTCTGGAGTGGCCTATTTCAGACACAGACTCTGAAACACATCCGGGTGTAGCGACCATTCTCCTTGGTCTAGCGTTTGGAGACTTAGGTAGTCCACCTGCCAGTTCTGTACGCCCGCAATGTAAACGGCCGAAAGAGCCGGAACGGCCCACCGGATGATGTGAGCAACTTTCACCGCTGCAGCCGAGCTCCGTGTGCCCCCTTGATGATTGACATACGCCACAGCTGTGGCGTTGTCCGACTGAATCCTGATTGGGCGGCCCTGCAGTCTCAGAGACCACTTGGAGAGGCACAGCCTGATCGCCCGGAGTTCCAGGACATCGATTAGCAGGCGAGACTCTTCCCAAGTCCAGCGCCCCTGGAGGCCAACATCAGACACAGAACTCACGTGCAAAAGCAAAGAGACGACCACTTCTGGGTCGCCAACCGCCTCACCGTAGTTTGCAGGGACAGTAGTTTCTCCGTGGGAAGAAAAACTCTCGCCTCCAAGGAATTCAGGACCAAGGACCAACCCCAGGTATTGCAGACGCTGAGACGGTACCAACACCGACTTCTGAACATTAAGCAGCCAACTGAATTCCCGGAAGGTCTGGCAGGTGATCGACACATCCACGTCTAACTCTGAGCTTGCAGAAGATCGTCCAGGTATCCTACAATAGCGTCCCGCGCTGCCTCAGCAGGGCCAGAATCATAGCGAGCACCTTGGTAAAAACCCTTGGCGCCAAAGCCAGGCCGAAAGAGGACCGCAAAGCGCAAAAATCTGTGGTGCTTAGCGCATATGGGGATATACAAGAACGCGTCCTTGATATACAAGAATTCAGGAAGTCCCCTTGATGGAGAGCCGCCATTACAGAGCAAACCGACTACATCCTGAACTTTTGCACTCTGACAAAACAGTTGAGGGTCTTCAGATCCAGGTTTGGACGGACCCCTTCCTTCTCGGGGACTACAAACAGATTGGAGTAAAACCCCTGAAACCGTTCCAGTAAAGGAACCGGCACGATCACCCCCCCCCCCCCCCTCACCAGCAGATTCCTGAACAGCCCCAAACAGGGCCTCCCGACGACCCAGAGGAAGCTGGAGTTTGTAAGGAAAATAAAAATCTGTTTGGCGGGCAAGAAAGAAACTATCTTGTACCCAGGGATCAACTTTGTAAACCCACCGGTCGGAAAGAAGAGACATCCGAGGCGGAAATTCGCGAAGCCGGCCCCCCCACCCGAGAGACGGGTGGGGGCAGACCTTCATGCAAAAGCAGGTTTGTTCACAGGCTTGTGGAACCAGGGGGCGCTTCTGCCCTTCAGCGGGCGCCTTAGCGCCCTGGAAATGTTTACCTGCCGCACTGGGCGGATGAAAAAAACCTTGGGGGCGGTAAAGGAGGGCAAGACTCCTTACCTTTACCAGATTGTGGGAGCAGAGTGCTCTTGCCTCCCGTGGCATCTTTTACGATGTCATCTAGAGAAGCCCCAAAAAGACTTTCACCCTTAAAGGGCAAGTCCACCAAGGCCTTCTTAGAAGACTGGTCCGCAGACCAACACTTCAGCCAGACAAGGCGGCGCAACACCACCGCGTAGACCAAAGGCCCTGGAGAGCATGGGAAGCGTATCCAGGGCTGATTCACAGACAAATTTTAGAACCTGCACCAAACGGCCGGCCAGCGCCACAGTCCGGAGGCGCTTGATGCTCCTCCAACTCCTGAAGCAACAACTTTGCCTGTTCAGCAAGTGTCTGACACTAGAGCCCCGGCCATGACCAGTCTCATCGCCAACCCCACCACCATTAACATGGAGCGGGCCACAGCCTCAGCTCAAAAATATAGGTAGATGGCGCAAGACTTAAAAAATGCAATCAAAAGAATTAATAATATAATTAACAATTAGTAGATCATAAGGTCCATGTCAATATCAAAGGAAAAAAAAAATTTTTTAATTAGTAATAAATGACCATATAATGATAGTCCAAATAGATGACCATGCAAAAGATGGTCAAAATAAAAAGTCCCAAAAGTTCAATGTTTAATCCAGCAACACTAGTGGCAGCACAGTCCTGAGGCAGAAGCAGACTCTGAAAAATATATATAGACAAGAAGGACATGCGCCAAACTAAGTGTAGTAAATTAGGGATTTAATGAGGTGAAAATAGTAGTAAACAGTAGATTGGCTACTCACAAAACAATTGAGAGCAAGGGCACATCAGGGGTTAACGGCTGGTCGAGGGTCACAACGATCGTTTACATCTGCAGGCAGGCTGACTTGGCCAAGTCATGGGAGTTATGGAGACCCATCCTGGGGAAGCCTGGAAGAAGCGACAGGGGATCCAGAAGCTGTGTTTCCTGGATAGGACGCGCTATGCGTTCCAGCATGAAGCGCAGTCTATCGCCGTACGACCGGAAGTGACGTCGATGGAATTGACTTTTCGGAACATTATTGATCCATTTGGGGTGGTGACAACTAGAATGATGGAGGTAAGAATTCACGGCTGTAGATTTAGTAAAATTCTTGGCACTGATAGTATTCCGGTCATGGAACAGTTCAAGAATGTGCCAAGAATTTTACTAAATCTACAGCCGTGAATTCTTACCTCCATCATTCTAGTTGTCACCACCCCAAATGGATCAATAATGTTCCGAAAAGTCAATTCCATCGACTTAGACGGAATTGTACTAGATTGGAGGATTACAAATCTTTGAGTGTCAATCTTAAAGAGAAATTTATTGTCAAAGGCTACCCTCCGAACCTTGTTGAGTCTGCTCGCATTATGTATGATTCTAATTCTCCACCTATATCTAAGAAAATTGAACAGGCCCCCACCACCAGGTTCATTACCCAGTACCATGCTAAACATAAAAAAATGGAAAATATCATTAAAAAACATTGGTCTATTCTAACTCAGGACCCCCTCTTGTCTTCATCTATCACTATCCAGCCAAAATTTGCGTACCGTAGGGCCCCAAATATCAAGAGCAAGATAGCCCCTAGCAAAATAAAGTCCAATGCTAACACCAAACTTCATAGGCTTAAACAACTAACACTTATACCCTTAGTAGGGATGTTTCAATGCAAAAAGGCCAAGGGCCAGATTCAGGAACACTTGCGCTGGAGTATTTCGATATGCGCCGCGTAACTGTGATGATGCGCCGTCGTTTCTATGTGCCCGTACCCACCAAACTAGATGCGCCCAGTAATGGGTCATTTGCGACCGGCGGAACGTTCCGACGCCAGAGTATCGTCAGCGCTTAATTTCGCTGGGCGCATCAGTCGCGCCTATTGATTTCCCCTGCAAATATGCAAATGAGGGATTTTTCCCAATTCACGAACGGATTAGCACCATACGCTGGCTACATGCGCCGCGCGTATCTGATCCGTCCGGCGCAAAGTTATTTCTACAAAAGGCTGCTTTATCTTTACTCCAGACGGTCACAGGTCAGCAGGAGAGCAGCTACAGCAGCGTTACCGACGATAGGAGCTTGCTGAGCACCCCCACTTGCAAGGACAACACCTCTGTGTGCCAACATGCCAGGGGCACTCGTGGTCCTAGAACTACTGATGGGTCCCCTGGAACCAAGAAGGCGGGCACGTGAGAGGATATACCGCACTCGTATGAACCTCTTTGGCATGGGGGATGAGGAGGTGTATCGCCTCTTCAGATTCAGCCCTGATGCAATACTTGAACTAACCACAACCCTGCAGGATGACATCACCAGCAAGACACACCGATCACAAGCAGTGCAGCCACTGGTGAAGGTCCTGGCAACACTCCATTTCCTTGCAAGTGGATCATTCCAGCGTACAAGTGGAGTGGTGGCTGGGATGTCACAGTCCTCCATAAGCAGATGTGTGCACCAGGTTGTCCCTGCAATCCTCAGACGCATGTCCAACCAGTTCATCAGACCCACCACTGAGGAGCTGCGGCTGAAGGCAATGACAGATTTCTACAACATTGCCAGATTCCCACGCACTGTGGGGGCCATTGATTGCACACATGTGGCCCTACAGCCCCCCAGTGCCACAGAGCACATATACCGCAATCGGAAGCATTGGCATTCCATCAACGTACAGGTGATAGCCGATGCCCAACGCCTCATATGGCACGTCCGTGCCAAACACCCCGGGTCCAGCCATGACAGTTTCATATACCGTCAGAGTCCCATCCCAGCAGAATTTAACCAGAACATGTATGGGGACAGCTGGCTGGTTGGTGAGTGACATGGGAGTCAGGCATGACTATCCCCTCCCGTCATGCACAACAGAAATCGCACATGCATGACTAACATTCTCCTGTCTTTTCCCTTACAGGTGACTCTGCATATGCACTGGGACCCCATCTAATGACTCCTTTCCGGAACCCCCAAACCAGAGGAGAGAGAAAATACAATGAAGCACACATCAAAACCCGTGCAGTGGTGGAGCAAACATTTGGGCTCCTGAAGTCCCGTTTCCGCTGCCTGGATAAGTCTGGGGGGGCCCTATTGTATTCCCCTACCTTTGTGTGTCAGATCATCGGTGCATGTTGCATACTACATAACTTTGCTATGAAAAAAGGCCTGCATATTGACATACGTGATGACCTGACCCCCGACCCACACAGTCCCCCCCTGCCAGAGGACACCCAGTCTGCTGATGGAAGAGCAGTCAGGAGGGTCCTCGCCGTAGGCATCTTTGGACACTAAACCAAAACATTAATTACACAGACAATGCACGCGTGTACACCACTGATGTCCCTAGATCACACACACCACATGCACATCGCATTGGATTAGCCCAAGTCCAGCATGTAGGAGTTGGGAGCAGTAACGCCAGCGTCAAGGCCCCAATGATGTCACTGTCCATTCACACACCTTTCACACATCATTCATTCAGCCGTGGGGTTCACTTCACCACCACGGCCGAGGGTGACACCCCTTACTTTCAGGAGTGCCACCCTCTCACATTCACACACCATTCACACTGTCCCCTGCACTCCTGACCGTGTGCAGTACAAAAATAAATTAGAAAGATCATATCCTGATCAATAAAAGAAAAATAATCTCATAACCTGAGAAAAATAAAAAATAAACTCATGACCTGAGTATGTGAAAAATAATAATATAAAACCAGCCACAAAAAAAAGGCCTCATCGGGGATGCCGGGGGCTTCTTCTGGGGGCCCCTCTCTGGCTCCGCAGCTGCCTGGATGGAGTGGGTGGGGGTGGGGGGGCATCTGGAGGTTGCTGATCCCCAGGTGGGCCACTCCTGGCAGGTGTGGCCTGCGTGCCCTCCAAGGCCCTGGCTATCCGTCCAAGATAACTGTTGGTCTGGGCCTGCATCCGGAGCTGACGGGTCATCTGGTAATGCTGGGCCCGCCGACTCAGCCTCCCCTGCTCCCGGATGGCAGCACTGTTCCCATGGATGGCAGCAGTGTTGGCCTGGACGGCTGCAGTGAGGTGCTGGATATCCCCCTGCACCTCCCCCAAAGTGGTGACCACTGCAGCGCAATTAGAGCTGACATCCTGCACTGCGTTGCTGAGGTTGGCAACGGAGCCCAGGCTGTCCGACACTTTCTGCAAGTGGTCCGCTATGGCCCCCATTTGTTCTGTCTGTCTGGCGTGATCCCTTGCCAACTGGTCCTGGACACCATCAGACACCCCCCTGGTCTTCTGGGTCGCCTTCCTGGGGCCAGAAGATGTATGTCCTCGGGTGGAAGGAGTCGCCCTTGAGGGGCTTCCAAGGATGGGGGAGGGGACGACAGACGGGCCAGGAGAAGGGGAGGAGACAGACAAAACCAAAGAAAAGTCCTGCTCTGCCACAGCAGGATCTTCCACAACCACCTCGGCAGGTGTGGTGTGGCCACTCTCCTCCTCCACAACCTCTTCACCACCCAGTGGCTCGGGCACACGATGGCGTGGGGGGGATGGGGTGGAATGCACGCTGACAGATGATGGCCCAGCTCCGTCATCTGTGGATGACACAAAGCAGACACATGTTGGTGGTCCCACACACTTGGCACATGTCCCCCCCCCCAAATGCAAAACAACAAATAGGGGATTATAAAACACTTACCTGTCCTTGTGCCTTCCTCCACGGAGTCATAGCCTGCGACCCCCTCCACCTGCTCCCTCTCCAGGCACCGAGCGACCACCTCCTCCTCTGCGGTCAGGGTGACAGGACATGGGGGACCACCACCTGTGCCCCTCTCATACCTCCTGATGGAGGCCACCTTGTCCCTCACCTTGCGCCGCAGGTCATTGATTTTCTTTTGTATGTCCCCAGCAGTCCGGGTGGAGTAGCCCAGGACATTGACCCTGGCAGCAATCGACTCCAGGATGCCCTGCTTCCTCTCCCGGCTGGTCTTCCGGCTTTTTTTGCCATGGAGAAATTCATTCTCCGTCTCCATAGCCGAGATAATGACAGAGACCTCCTGGGTATTAAAGTTGAGGTTCCTCCTCTCTCTGGGGGTAGCGGGAGCAGCCATCACAGAGCAAAAGTATCTTCCCTGGGGTGGGGGGAAACGGAACTACTTTTGCGCCGGAATGGCGTTTCCGCCAGCGCTTTTAAGCGCCCAGCGGAACGCATTGCGCTGACGTTTCCCAGGAAGTGGTGCCGACGGAAGTTGTGAGCATGCGCACAAGGGGGCGAGTGGAGCCGCACTCACTGCGCATGCTCCGTGGATGATGCGCTGAACGTAAGCCTCTGCGCCGGGCTCCGCCCATCATTTACATATGATCACACCCACTTCCACTTGCGTCGGGTTACGCCAGCGCATTATCGTTACTCTGGCGCAAGTTTACGCGCAACTGCTATGTGAATTACAGGACTTGCGCTGAAAGGGTCTTCAGAGTAACGTAAATGAGAAGCGTTACTCCAGAGGAAAGATACTCTCATCTACCTGAATCTGGCCCCAAATGTTTAACTTGTTCTTATGTTAAACATGGTAAAAAGAATTTTACAGCCAACAACAAGACTTATAATCTGAGTTCGTTTTATAATTGCTCGACGACATATGTCATTTACTGTATTTCTTGCCCTTGCGGACTCCTTTATGTGGGTAGGACAATTAGAGCCCTTCGTACTAGATTTGGGGAGCACCGACGTGCAGTTCATGCTGGTGACCCCAAATCTAGTATCGCACGACACTTTGCTATTCACCATCATGGGGACATTTCCCTTTTACAGGTTTGGGTTATTGAGGCCATTCCTGAAACCCCTACTGCAGTCGAGAGATTTCAACGACTATGCAGACAAGAAACCTTCTGGATTTATTCCCTCAATACGATGACGCCACATGGACTCAATGAGGAAATAGAAACAAACAACATTATCTAAGACTTTTTTCTTTAAACTTTTTTTCTTAATGATCCATTCTTATAATTACCCTTTTGCTGTCATGACTTTTATAATCACTTTTTCCTGTATTATTGTCTTTATTATTTTTTGGTGACTGACGATATACTTCCTTGCACCGTACTATGTGTGTGGGTATGCATGTGTGCATGCGATTACACATGCATTTGTATGTATACACATAGTATAATAATAATGATAATTTTTTCGTACATAATTTCTTCCAGAGAATACATATGTTACTGCACACTCATGACTATACAGGATTGCCTTGTTTGTGCATCAGCTTTATATTATATTATTTCCCCCCGCATATTACTGTCCAAACTGATTTTATGTATATACATGTGTATGTGTATTACACCCCAGCTACATATATATATATTGTGCATATATTACCCTGGTCTGTGGATGTGTCACCTGTAGTCACCCATGCGCACATAGTTATGTTTGCTTTGTGCATATGCGTACGGTGACTTTATATCTCCTATATATATACATACCGAATTTATGTGCTTGATTATTATTTATTATATTATTCTATATTATTTCATCTTATACTAGGTCTCTGTGACTATGGCACTCTATGGTATTTTTTAGTGTGTATGTTTTAGTATATATATATTTTTAGCATATGTTATATATGTATATATATGCATATATATATATATATTTTTTTTTTAATGTGTATATATGTATATGTATATATTTTTTAGTAATTTTTTTCTAGGAATTTTTTGAGTGATAATAATTTTTTGAATGTTGTCATTATATATATATATATATATATATATATATATGTGTATATATCCATTCATTTATTTATATATATACACCTTTTATAATTTTATATATATTATCTTTAACATTTTTTATATATATTCTATTTTTCCGTATTTTTGCTTCTATTTATATATATATATAATTCTAGTGTGCTTTACTATCTCTGTCAGTATTTCCCAGTACTTCCTGTGTGCATTTGTTTACTAAGCCCCGCTGACCAATCACGATAATCCCCTGCATATATAGTACGTCCGCTCCTATTGGACGTTTTGGATCTGATGAACCAGCGGATGCTGAGAAACACGTCATCCCATTGGCTGGCCCGAGGTTCGACGTCACTTCCGGTCGTACGGCGATAGACTGCGCTTCATGCTGGAACGCATAGCGCGTCCTATCCAGGAAACACAGCTTCTGGATCCCCTGTCGCTTCTTCCAGGCTTCCCCAGGATGGGTCTCCATAACTCCCATGACTTGGCCAAGTCAGCCTGCCTGCAGATGTAAACGATCGTTGTGACCCTCGACCAGCCGTTAACCCCTGATGTGCCCTTGCTCTCAATTGTTTTGTGAGTAGCCAATCTACTGTTTACTACTATTTTCACCTCATTAAATCCCTAATTTACTACACTTAGTTTGGCGCATGTCCTTCTTGTCTATACACAGCCTCAGCTCTCCTATCTGCGGGGTCCTTGAAAGTGGAAGCCCCCTCCACAGGCAACATGGTAGCTTTGTTCAGTCTGGACACAGGGGGGTCCACCGACGGAGGAGAGCTCCACTTTTTCAGGAAGTCCTCCTCAAAAGGATAATGGGCCGCAAAGCATTTAGGGACAGAAAAAAAACCTTTTGTGGCCTATCCCATTCCTTGTACAAAAAAGTTTTCAGATAAGGAACACAAGGAAACACTTCGCAGTCGGGCCGGCTTGCTGGGCCGGCTTGCTGAAAAGAAAAAAAAAAAAAATAACCACACACACATATACAGTGAAAACACCCGGGACCCCCAGGCAGCCCCCGCCACACACACACACGCCAGCAAAACAGCACCCCCAAGCGGACCCCCCACCTCACGGCCGACCCCGCCACCCAGAACGCGGGGAAGGAGGGAGAGAGGAAAGCAGGGCGGACCCCCAATCGACCTCCCAGGAATGCACCAGCCGCACCACCCTGCCAAAGCAAGGGGGCTGCTACTTACCTTACCTGCGACCACGAGCTAGAGACATCCCGGACAAAACCATTGTCCGCGCAGTTACGGCATGGCTGTCGGCCCAGCGCACTGTGACACGGACATATGTGTGCTCTGGAGCGTACAGCTCACCGGCCACCCCTGGAGCAACAGGGCATGTCGCGGATGGCCCAGCGCGTAGCTAAAGGCCGATGGCTGAACTTGGGGGGGGGGGGACTACAACGATTGAGGATCCAGCCTGTCACCCAGTCGGCAGTTGATGGTAGATCTCAGGATCCAAAAATGCAGGAAAACAAAAAGAAAAGCAAGAAAATTGCAAAAAAATCCCCAGAGCACATGGGCCCAGATGAGCCATGTCATCTCCTTTGCTAGGCAGAAAAAAAAACAGGCTGCAGAGCAGAGAGTGAGGAACCGCTCCCTAGGAGGTACTGTACTGTACTGTGTGGAGTGTTTAACACTTAACATGCTGTTTTTCTGCCTAGTCAATCTTCTAGAAGGGAGGATAATACCCTAAGGCAGTGTTTCCCCAACTCCAGTCCTCAAGGCACACCAACAGGTCATGTTTTCAGGATTTCCCTCAGATGAAATGGCTGTGGTAATTACTAAGGCAGTGAAACTGATCGAATCACCTGTGCAAAATAATGGAAATCCTGAAAAAATGACCTGTTGGTGTGCCTTGAGGACTGGAGTTGGGAAACACTGCCCTAAGGTCAGATGCTGCTTGCTGTGTTCGTCCACGGAAGAGAAAAACGTTCATGCCTTTCATTCACATCGCTGGATTGAGATCGGGCTCAGGTAATTATGAGAGAGGTCATTAAAAGCAAAAAAAAAAAACCTTTTGCCTTTAAAACCACTTTAAGGACACATTAAAGGTTTGTTGGTGAGGAATTACATGGAGGACTGACCTTTTCTGTCCAAGAAATATCTATATCTACAGTGCGGAAAATAAGTATTTGAACACCCTGCTATTTTGCAAGTTCTCCCACTTGGAAATCATGGAGGGGTCTGAAATTGTCATCGTAGGTGCATGACCACTGTGAGAGACATAATCAAAAAAAAATAATAAAACAGAAATCACAATTTATGAATTTTTAACTATTTGTATGATACAGCTGCAAAGAAGTATTTGAACACCTGTCTATCAGCTAGAATTCTGACCCTCAAAGACCTGTTAGTCTGCCTTTAAAATGTCCACCTCCACTCCATTTATTATCCTAAATTAGATGCACCTGTTTGAGGTCATTAGCTGCATAAAGACACCTGTCCACCCCATACAATCAGTAAGAATCCAACTACTAACATGGCCAAGACCAAAGAGCTGTCCAAAGACACTAGAGACAAAATTGTACACCTCCACAAGGCTGGAAAGGGCTACGGGGAAATTGCCAAGCAGCTTGGTGAAAAAAGGTCCACTGGAGGTTGGAGCAATCATTAGAAAATGGAAGAAGCTAAACATGACTGTCAATCTCCCTCGGACTGGGGCTCCATGCAAAATCTCACCTCGTGGGGTCTCAATGATCCTAAGAAAGGAGCTGGTCAATGACCTGAAAAGAGCTGGGACCACCGTTTCCAAGGTTACTGTTGGTAATACACTAAGACGTCATGGTTTGAAATCATGCATGGCACGGAAGGTTCCCCTGCTTAAACCAGCACATGTCAAGGCCCGTCTTAAGTTTGCCAATGACCATTTGGATGATCCAGAGGAGTCATGGGAGAAAGTCATGTGGTCAGATGAGACCAAAATAGAACTTTTTGGTCATAATTCCACTAACCGTGTTTGGAGGAAGAAGAATGATGAGTACCATCCCAAGAACACCATCCCTACTGTGAAGCATGGGGGTGGTAGCATCATGCTTTGGGGTTGTTTTTCTGCACATGGGACAGGGCGACTGCACTGTATTAAGGAGAGGATGGCCGGGGCCATGTATTGCGAGATTTTGGGCAACAACCTCCTTCCCTCAGAGCTTTGAAGATGGGTCGAGGCTGGGTCTTCCAACATGACAATGACCCGAAGCACACAGCCAGGATAACCAAGGAGTGGCTCTGTAAGAAGCATATCAAGGTTCTGGCGTGGCCTAGCCAGTCTCCAGACCTAAACCCAATAGAGAATCTTTGGAGGGAGCTCAAACTCCGTGTTTCTCAGCGACAGCCCAGAAACCTGACTGATCTAGAGAAGATCTGTGTGGAGGAGTGGGCCAAAATCCCTCCTCCAGTGTGTGCAAACCTGGTGAAAAACTACAAGAAACGTTTGACCTCTGTAATTGCAAACAAAGGCTACTGTACCAAATATTAACATTGATTTTCTCAGGTGTTCAAATACTTCTTTGCAGCTGTATCATACAAATAAATAGTTAAAAAAATCATACATTGTGATTTCTGGAATTTTTTTTTTTGATTATGTCTCTCACAGTGGACATGCACCTACAATGACAATTTCAGACCCCTCCATGATTTCCAAGTGGGAGAACTTGCAAAATAGCAGGGTGTTCAAATACTTATTTTCCGCACTGTACCTATACTCCTTAATGATTTAGTGCTAGCCCGAGACAAAAACCCCAAAGCCCTTAGTGAATTGAACCATGAGCACATCAAGAGACCAGCACATAGACACCCTGGAAGCATTGGTATCGGCAGTGTCTTTAGCCAAAAAGGCAATTTATATTTAGGTTTTTGCTTTATGCATAATATCAGTCTTTCTGCAGGTCTACAAAATATGGACAGTTTTATCCAAAACGGTAAGTATGAAGTAAAAAGTTATTTATTCTCAAGTACAAATATGCAAATCTATACCTGAAAGGTTAAAACAATAGTCCACAGCAAAGCCAATGTACGTTCTCTGTGTCTGTCCACAATGTCTTTGGATGAGATGGCATTACCTGCAATGCATTTATATTTATATGTAAAATGGTATTATAAAGGGTGAAAAGATATTATAGAGACATAGAACAGGCAATGCAATACAAACATTATGAAGTTTTTAGAAATAAATTAACAGCTATTTACCACGCTCATCTTTGATCTGAACTCCTCTATCTGTCAAAACATCAAGTGCCACTTCTACGTTGTGCATTTTCTGCAGGCGACTTATTGCTGGGACTCTCAACTTTTTAGACAGACTCCAGTTATGGGTTAGGAGTTCCATCATTCGCCTGTTTATAAAGAGTATTATAGAAGAAAAAAATTTTTAAAGCACAAAAAAGGTTAAATAGTTTAAGTCAATATTAAAAAGTATACTAAAAACTTCTTGCGCTGTACTCCAAAGGGTGATGGGAGTACATTTACTTTGGTTTTCCTGTGGCCAACCCAGAACCAGCTGATAGGCGAATGACTACTACCAGTTGACGAGGTTGAGTAGCGCCAGGCTCAGGAAGAGCGACAATATTGTAAGGATCCACCCAGCTGTCCGACAGGTGGCTCTGTCATTTAATGCATGGCCGAGAGCCAGAACCATGCCTGCTCTTTCCTCAGCCTGCACTTCAGCAAGTGCTGGAGGAGCAGAGAGGAGAGCAACAACCGACAGTCACCGTTCTGCAGTTAGAGCAAATCAGGAACTAAGTGATTAGCAGTTATGTGGTTTCTCACTTCTTTGTCTTAGTGACGATTGTCTTATGCATATTTTTTTATAATCCTATACTTCTTTAAACATACATTTCCACTCAGAGCAAAAATAACCAGATGGATCTCTAACACTAGTTTCACATTCACTATAACACTATGAAAAAAATAGAAGCTTGTGCTTAGAAAGAACATTTCTAGACCTCTGACATTGTAAAGCATCCTCAGGAGAGGCCCAATGTTGGAATTAAAAAAGTAGACATAGGAGCTGTAAAACTTAATTTGCCCTCCGACTTTCAGTTTACAAGTTCATTGGAATTCTACAGATATAACTTTATGGAAGTTCAAAAATCAACAAAAAAAAAATCTCTACTGTGCTATGCGGAGGGCCTAGATACAAATGTGTTGTAGTTCCATAAGGTGCTTACTGGATGGATATTGCACACCTCGCTGCCTCAGCCTGGAAGGAAGGAAAGGGAAAGTCTGGTGCATTATTCTTGGTGAAACGTTTAATTACACACAGACGTAGATGGCGTAGTCACATTTAATAACTTGAATATCACATAATTCTCCTAAAAGGTTATAAAAACAAAACCCATGTCTCATGGGACCAAGTCTGGTCTGTATGTTTATTTATAAGTAGTGGACTGGATGGATGGTTTGGGGGAATGGTCCTCCTTCACTGTTGCAATAGCCCCGATTCATCATAGCACACCAAGCCGCCTTGGTGGAGACTGGCTAAATCAAAACAGACAAGCCGATTACTCCATCTAACCATCCCATGAGACATGGGTTTTGTTTTATGACATCTTGGGAGAATTATGTGATGATATTCAAGTTATTGAATGCGAGTACTCCACCCACTTCTGTTTTTTTAATAAAACATTTCACCAAGGATATGGACCAGCCATGCGCTTTTTTTTCTTTCTTTGCTTTATGGAAGCCTGACATTTAGTCAACCAATTTTGGAAAGGAAAGAATGGTCTGATGCTTTGCATTTTTCCCCTTTCAGGCTGCCAAAAAGCAAGTTTTATTGATACTGTTGGATAGCTCTCATTCCAGAAGGCTTTTTTTGTTGTGCCTTTTGTGGCACCTGGTTTTTTAAAGTACTTCTGAGAACTACAAGGAACATGCACGGTACTTACACTAAACGAACGCCACACTGTAAATCCACTGCGAGGTTTGTGACGGCAAAATCAAATTCATCGAGAGGGGTCTGAACATGGCTGACAGGTAACCCCAGATAACCAAGGTGGCGTGACAGATCTCCTTCTCCACTCAAAAAATCACGAGAAAATGCCAGCAAAAGGTCTTTACTTGTCTGTGGAGACACAAGAGCTCAGGATACTAGGTACAAAAGCATACAAGTTCAAATATTTGCAAAATTGTTAAAGTGGACCTGTCATTCAAAGTCACACTGCATAAGACTCAACTGGGAACATGCCAGCTGAACCATAATTTTTAACCGCTTAACGCCCGCCGCACGCCTATTTACATCCGCAGAATGGCACGGACAGGCAGAAGCACGTATATATACACACGTGACTGTCTACTAGCGGGTCGGGGGTCCGATCGGGACCCCCTCCGCTGCGTGCGGCTTACCTCCAGGAGCGATCCGACTCGAGGGGGGCGGCGGTTTGTTTCTGTTCGCCCCCTCGTGATCGCTCCCAGCCAATCCCGTGCTCCACCGCCGTGTCACTTCCTCTGCCTGTAAAATGTAAACACAGGCAGAGGAAGAGATGCTGCGCTCATCTCAGTGGTATTTTCAGACCGCCGAGATGAAAGAAGAGAGACACAGTGAGCGCACCAACACTACACTGACACCAGTACACGCAGGCACATTTAACCCCTTGCGATCACCCCCTCACCACCTGTCACACTGTCACTGTACTGATCACTGCATTTAGTGTCAGTGTGACAGGCAGTTAGTGTTAGGTCCAGGGTAGCCCCGTACCCCCCCCTAATAAAGTTTTAACCCCTTGATCACCGCCCTAGTTAACCCTTTCAGCCCCTATTGACAGCGTCACTAAGCGATCATTTTTCTGATCGCTGTTCCCGCTAGGTAGCAAAACATTTTTTTATTGCGATTTTTTTTTACTAAAGACATGTGGCTGAATACATTTTGGCCTAAATGTTTGACTAAAATTTAGTTTATTCAGCTTTTCTTATAACAAAAAGTATTGTTTTTTTTTAAAAAAATGTCACTCTATTTTTGTTTATAGCGCAAAAAAAAAAAAAAAAAAAAAAAAAAAATCGCAGAGGCGATCAAATACCACCAAAAGAAAGCTGTATTTGTGGGAAGAAAAGGACGCAAATTTTGTTTGGGAGCCACGTCGCACGACCGTGCAATTGTCTGTTAAAGCGACGCAGTGCTGAATTGTAAAAACGCCTCTGGGCATTTAGCGGCATATTGGTACGGGGCTTAGGTGGTTAATAATTCTATAAATAAAAAGGGAAAAATATCTACCTTAAATTCAGCATCCTTACAAAATAAGCAGGGATCATGATCAATAAGCCTCGACTGTTTAGCATAATCAAGAAAAAAAACTAAGAGCAGCAGTTTCTTTAATGTAAACTTGGATAAAGCCTCTTCATGACCTAAAAAACAGATGTAAAACTAGTTAATACAACAGATACATACAATAAATTATATACATACACACACACGTTTTACGACTTATACTACAGTAAAACCTAGCTCTTAAGAGATGGAACTGCCACGCCACAATACAAAGACTCACCATCACGATACAAGTGTGGCACTGAATTATGTCTATACTCTGCAGCAATATCTGGATTCCAGAGGAGACGATTCAAGATGAATAGAGCAAGGCCAGTGACATCATTATTGTCCTCCAATGAAATTAGCTCTCCAAATGTTGTCTGCCAATCACAAAAACTTACACTTACTAATAAGGCCAAATGAAATCAAAGTGGTTCTATAAAGCTTTAAGTGCAAAGCAGAAACCTGTACTTCATATTAAAGTTATTACCTCCAGTCCTACTCGAAGCCACAATGGATTATATGAAAGTAGCCAGATCAAGATCTTCTGGCGTTCACCTGGAAAATTGATCCGAGAAAATAAACAAAAACATTTTACAAGTTCCAAACTCAATTTACTATGATATTTATGAAAACTTTAGAAAGCAAAAAACATAAGCCCAGTAATGAAGGGCAACTTGGAAAAGGACAAAAAGCAGGGCACTAAAGGTTGCCATTGTTAAATGAAACCTGCAATTAAAAGTACAAAGCTTATTAATGGACTGCTTGTACTACTGCGTCATTTTACCCACTCCCTGTGTTCCTGGGCATCAAGGACCAGCCTGTGTGGGTACATCATCGGGACTCTCTGGACAGAATTTTTGAGAGAGAGCAGCGCTACATAATTTTATGGGGAGTCGCTTGGGAGGTAAAAAATTACCAGTTACTTACCGGTAGCTGGATTTCTACGAAGTCTTACAGGACGGCACCCTGAGAGTAGACTGGCTCATCTGACAGGAAACACAATCAAAATGAGGCTTAAAAGGCCCCACCCCTCCCGTGTGCCTCAGTTTAAGATAAGTAACCGCTCTTTAGAACACGGTATAGACAGAAACTAAGAAAAAAGGAGGAATTTAGATAGAAGTAAAAGGGAGGGAAGTAGGCCTGCCGTCCTGTAAGACTTCGTAGAAATCCAGCTACCGGTAAGTAACTGGTAATTTCTCCCTCGTCTTCCAGGACGGCACCCTGAGAGAAAAGCAAGTAATCTTGAGGCCTACCTTAGGGCGGGACCACCGTCTGTAAGACCTTCCTACCAAACATCAGGTCTTGAGGAGACAGTAGTTCGACTCTATAATGTCTGATGAACGTATTCCGGCTGGACCAGGTTGCCGCTCTACAGATCTGCTCTATGGAAGCTCCTGCCCTTTCTGCCCAGGAGGTTGCCAGAGAACGCGTGGAATGAGCCTTAATAACAGGAAGTGGTCTACCTGCCTGTGTGTATGACAAGGAGATAGCCTGCCTAATCCATCTGGAGATGGAAGCCTTAGTTGCCTGTTGACCCTTTTTCTGCCCTGAGAAATTAACTAAAGGGTGAGGGGAAGTTCTGAACTCACTAACCCTCTCTAGGTAAACTAAAAGGCAGCGTCTTACATCCAGGCAATGGAAACTGGCTTCCTTTTCATTGCTGGGATTTGCGCAAAAAGAAGGAAGTATAACTTCCTGAGACCTATGGAACCTGGTTGCCACCTTGGGAAGGTACAGAGGATCCTGAGTCAAAATAACCCTATCTTCAAAAACCCGCAGAAAGGGTTCCTTGATAGAAAAAGCATGCAAGTCTCCAACTCTCTTGGCAGACGTGATGGCTAACAAAAAGGTAAACTTAATCGTAAGAAATTTTACAGAAATGCTGTCTATAGGCTCAAATGGTGCCTTAGTCAGTTGCTCCAGGACCAGGGAGAGGTCCCATGAGGGAACCCTGGAAATCTGCACAGGAGAAAGTCTGTCCCTAGCTGTCAGGAACCTCTTGATGAGAGGGTCCGCTGAGAGGCTCTTCTCCAAAAAATATGATAAAGCTGCCACTTGAACTCTTAGAGTTCTGGTAGCTAAGCCTAGTTCCACGCCATCCTGAAGAAACTCCAGGATGGCGGGAGTTTTGGGAGAAGAGATCCGCTTAGTGGTGCACCAACGCGAAAAGACTGTCCAGACCTTTGCGTAGATGTGTCTGGTGACCTTCTTGCGGCTGGATAGTAGGGTATCTATGACTATCCGAGCAGCCCTTCCGCTGCAAGTTCCGCCTCTCAAGAGCCATGCCGTCAGGCTGAAGAACCCTGGGTTCGAATGAGAGATCGGCCCCTGCCGCAGGAGATCCGCTCGGAGAGGAAGGGGAAGCGGGGGAGCTAGAGACCAGAGCTTCAGAATGGGAAACCAGGATCTCCGGGGCCACCAAGGAGTGATTAGGATTAACTTGGTCTCCGCGGAGGCCAGCTTTTGTAAGACCCTTGGGATCAGATTGTTGTGGCATTGTCAGAAAGGACCAGGACATCCTTGCCCTGAATTCTCTCTTCGAATGCCCTCAGAGCTTCTCCCACTGCCAGTAATTCTCGATAGTTGGAGGAGGTCCGCCTTTGATGAGGATCCCAGGATCCCTGAGCCCGCAGTTCTTGTACATGGGCTCCCCAACCCCAAGCACTGGCGTCCGTAGTGACCTTCAGTGGATTGGTCTGACTCCACGGACGGCCCTTCAGGAGGTTTTGGTGGTGAAGCCACCACTCTAGGGAGTCCTTGACTAGGATCGGGACCCTGACCCGGGAATCGAGAGTGTCCTCCTTCCCGTTCCAGGCGGAGAGGAGGAACCTCTGAAGTGGTCTTGCGTGTAGTTGGGCCCAGGGGACCGCCGGAATGCAAGCGGTAATCCGACCCAACAGCTTCATGATCTCTCTGAGGGAGGGATTTTCTGTAGCCACTAAAGACCCGATCGTCGTCACAAGCCTCTGGAACTTCTCTTGGGGAAGAAAAAGCTTATTTTCTCGGGAATCTATGATAACCCCCAGGTATGCCTTCCGCTGTTCCGGCAGAAGGGAGGACTTTTGCTTGTTGATTATCCAACCAAGCGACTCCAGAGTGGTCATGACGACGGTCAGGTCCGAAAGGAGCTGATCCTGACTTGGGCTGAAGAGCAGAAGGTCGTCTAGATAGGGGACGAGGGAAACCCCCTTCAGATGTAGATGAGCCATTACCTCCGCCAGGACCTTCGTAAACACCCTTGGGCTGGAGGCCAGACCAAAGGGAAGGGCAGCAAACTGCCAGTGCTGAATTCCCTGTGCGGAGGCGAGGGCAAATCTCAGAAACCTCTGATGTCCCGAAAAAAATCGGGACATGCAGGTAGGCGTCCCTTAAATCTATGGTCGCCATAAAGACGCCTTCTAACGAAAGACCCCTGAGGCTGTGAACACTCTCCATCCGGAATCTTTTGTAGAGGAGATGGGAGTTCAGGGGTCTCAGATTGATTATCAATCTGAACTTGCCGTCCGGCTTGGGAACCACAAAAATGTGGGAGTATACTCCCTGACCTTGTTGGTCTGGTGGGACTGGGATTATGACCCCCTGTTCTGCCAGACTTACAATATTCTGGGAGAGGCCTACGGCCTTGCTGGAGTCCCTTGGGAGGTGAGTGAGGAGAAAGGTCGGGGGGGGGGAAGCTCTCTGAACTCTAAATGGTAACCCTCCCTGATTATCTGCAGGACTTGGGGACTCTGGGTTATGCTCTCCCAGGCAGGAAGAAACCTGGCGAGCCTGCCCCCCACCTTCCCGTCACTTGGTGTCCTTTCCGGATGGTTTGGGACTGGAAAAAAGGATCCCCCCCTTTGGTCTATCTTTACCAAAGGTCCAACGTCGGCTGGTGGACGGTCTTTTGTCCGGGGCCGGAATCTTTCTCTGGCTGGGACGAAAGGACCGCTTCCTACTCTGCCTGGGTTTTGAAGGGAATTTATTCCCCTTCTCAGAAGACCTGGACAAAGCCTGATCTAAGGCTTCCCCAAACAAGAGGGAACCCTTGAAGGGGAGTGCACATAGGCGGCGTTTAGAGGCAAGATCACCCCTCCAGGTTTTTAGCCAGACGGCCCTCCTAGAGGCATTAATAAGGGCCCCGTTCTTGGCCGAGGCGCGAACGGTTTCCACCGCTGCGTCTGCCAAGTAGGCCACTGCCCCGCTAATAAGCTGGAGGGAATCTCGTATCTCCTTAGTCTTGGAAGAACTGGGGAGATGGTCTAGAAGCTTGGAAGTCCAGGCGTCGGCATTTCTTGCCACGCAGGCTGAGGCCAATGCAGGTTTTGTGTTGTTTTGGAGACAAAAACCCCCCTAAGAAAAAGGAAGGACTCACCCTTGGTGGTTTCCTCTGCAGCCATAGGAAACAGACGGTCCTCCTCCATAGTAGCGTCTTGTTCCAAGAAAAGGGCTTCCATGAACACGCTCTGAGGCCGCCAGGCCCCTCTATCTCCCTGGCTGCTTTATAGTGCGCCCCGATCGCCTGCAGCGTTTGTCCGGTGGGGCCCGCCATCTTGCCGCGCGGGAGCGGAATGACGTCACGGCGCCGTGCGCGTCATCAACAGGCGCCCAGATGCTCCTGGCGCCGCTCGAAACGGCGCCTAACTACCCGCCATGCGGTCCAGCAAACCCCCGGACGGAGCCAGCAGGAAGGGGGAGGCCTTAGCCCCAACCTCCAAGGTAGGGAACCAGGCGGGGGGAGAGAGGATGTAGCCTCTTCGGAGCACTGGAGAGCCCTGCCCTCCTAGGAGGCTCCGGCTTCCAGGGGAGTCTGTGTCTTCTCCTGTTCCCCCCTGGACTAAGACCCGGGGGGGGTAGCAAGCTACACCGGACCCAACGGCACCCGGTACCTGCGGTCCGGGCTCCGGGGGAGGGGGGGGGGGGGGGGACCACCAGCCCCAGGCTTTAGGTCACGAAGAAAAAAAACAAACGTTTCGCTGAAAGGGAAACACAATCAGAACTGAGGCACACGGGAGGGGTGGGGCCTTTTAAACCTCATTTTGATTGTGTTTCCTGTCAGGTGAGCCAGTCTACTCTCAGGGTGCCGTCCTGGAAGACGAGGGAGAAAATACACTTATAATATTGAAACAATCTACAAATGTATTTCTGCTGAAAATGTACAAACTAAATATATTATTAAAATGAAACGATTTTAACAGAAATAAAATTGTAGATATTCACTTCCAGTACGCCAAGTCTGATATAGTATTCTTCCTCTGCTGTCTTGTATGGTTAGAATGAAAGGAAAGGGGAAAGACAGTATCTGGCCCCCTTTCCTCATGGGAAAAGTGGCGGGAGGGCAGTTTTAAAAAATAAAATCCTGTCAGGAAGGTTAAGGTTAGGATTGTGGGCGGGCTCACAGGCTGAGGGGTAAGCTATTGAAGTGACCCCTCATTGGCCGCTGTAAAGCCCGCTCAGATAAGACTGGTTAAAACTAGTTGGCCAGGTGTTTTCAAAAAGCGCAGGCAAAAGCCCGCGCAAATCAGCTGTCCAAGGCTATTTAAGGACCGCTCGTCAGAGGGTGACTCATTCGCCTCAGCGACAGAAGAACTGTGGTGTTCCCCCCCCTGTTATTTTCCTCAAATTCTCTTTGTCGCGGACGTTGTTATGTGGTAGGGTCACCTTTGTAACTATGCAGAGGGGGACAAGAAGTTGTTTATTAGGTTTTTATATAATAAAAAAAAAAAAAAGAAGAAGAGGAAGGTATATAGCTATTTATATGCTCATATGGTTTTTGAGTTGAATATTAAGTTGAAGCTGGGTAATTTTTGCTTGCAGCCTGAGCCGTAGTGGTTAGGCTTGCTAAAGTTTTATTTGAATTTTAAAATATTTATTGAATTTATTATTACCCTTTAGCTATTTATTTACTGGTTTTTTTAAACCAATAATAAACGTCCGCGGCCTTAATATCCACATTAAAGTTATCAGTTGTCTTTATTTATTTAGTTATTATTTATGAGTTTTTGGTTAAGAAGGTATCATTTCCGTCTACTTTCCCATGTGGTTCACCCCGAAAAAAGGGTAGGATTTGTTTGAAACCATCTTTAACCTTATTAACCTGTTGGATGAATTTAGAAACTGGCCACGAGGGAGCATGACATCATAGGACTTGACTGAAGACCCCTAGAGAATAAAAGATTTACAAAACTTGGAGTTTACTGATGAAATGTTTGACCTTACCAACATCTTTCCAGAGATGTCTGTCTTTCCTCACAAGAAGACGTCGTGCTTCAATCTCTACTTCCAATCTCCGAATGGCTTTTACCACAGGGTCAGAAGTAAAGAGGCGGCAGGCCGATCTTCTCAATCTGTTCAACCTGCATCGGGCTGTGTATGCTTTCATAGAAACTTCCTCTTTGGTTGGAGCCTTTGGTACACTCACTTTGCGAGCGCTTTCAGATCCAAGGATTAGAGCAGCTGCATTTGCTACGAAAAAAAAAAAAGTGGTAGAGGGTTAGAATCGCTTGAGTTTTCATCATCTGTTACCCCCACAGAATGTCAATTTTTCTTTTGCGTTATATGGAAGGAAGCCAGGGGAAATCTACCCAACAGGTACACAGACCATATTTCAAAATCATACAACCCTTCCCCACATTGTCTGTTGAAAAACTGACCTTTCATGGTATCTGTTTTCACAGCAAAGTCATCTGGAGTGAGGATGAAGTTTAGCCACCAGGTAAAGCCTCGTTCTTGCTTTGCCATCCAGCGTTCATCATAAAACATATTTTTGGCAGCAAATGGCATTGGATGCCGAGGAATGACTAATGAAGAAACAAATCATTACTACAGGGCTGAATATCCAACTAGCTTACATTACACTGTTTAGTGGTTGTTTACGGATGTCCAAGGTTACTTAAAGTGGATGTAAACCCACTCATCCTTTCTAAACTATTGCCATAGTTGTTATCTATAAGGTTATAGATGCCTCCTTACCTGTCAAATGTCTCCCCTCTGTCTGTTATAAGAACTGAAAATCTGCAGATTCTGTGGGTGGTTCTGTTTGGAGATCGGTGGGTTGAGTCGTGAGGTCAGTAGACTTCCCGCCCTCCTCTACACTCCCCTTGTCAACATGCACTAAACTAAACACAACACAACACTAAATTCTGCTATGATCACCAACATCCAGAAAAGTAACCACGTGACTTCAGAAAAGGAGTGGGGGTGCGAGTTAAAAAATAATGCCTGTTTCAGGCTAGTGCATGAGATATGTAAATAACCTGTCATGTACAGCAAGGGGGCAGAACGGACTAAGGTTTTTCTCTGTAAGTCAGTTTTATCTCACTGAAAAAATGAAAAAAAAAAAAAAAAAAAAAAAAAAGAGGATTGCTCAGCGCTGGATTAACTCTGTGTGGCAAGACTGGGCACAGATGATAGGAAATCTTATACTGTACATTGCGACATAAAAAATAAATAAATTCAGGTTTACATCCACTTTGAGACAAAAAAACAGCAACATTTTACACATTATGGGGATAAAAAGACCCCATCTCTGAAATAAACCCCCCTCCCTACACACACACACACACACACACACACACACACACACACACACACACACATTTCTGTGTTCACTCTAGAGTCAGAGTCTCTTTGATGTTTATTTCCAGTATGAGATTAAAGTTTAAACTTTGTGACATATATACCCGTTTTCGTAGACTTCATGAAAGTCAGCTTTGACTGTGCAACAGCAACAACACTCTTGGAATGTTTGAAGACGGCAGCAGAATGTAACTGTGACAACCTTGTCTTATCTGGAAGATATTCAATTAAAAATTAGCATTGGTTACTGGCTTGATCAAACAACTTTAAAATAAACTTCTAGTAATAAATAAACAATGTAGGCTGTGATTTCTGAAAGCTGAAATCATCTGAATTGAATACTTTTATTGGTCCAGCTTTGCCAGACATAGATAGATATTTAAATATGTATACTTGATAGGCTACTGGGAAAGCTGGAAAACGCTGTATAGTCAGTGAAAGTACAATAGCTGCGATCTTCTAGGCCCTGCCCGGGTTCGATATGAGTGGCGTTCCCTCTGTACACTTCTGATCACATGGGATCCCCTCAATTTGCACTTTGTTTCCCCAGCGAGGTGTTCTTTGATTTGAATAGGTGGAGGTTGTGAATTCACCTCCCCTTCTGCCCACCTAGTCCAAATACAAGTACTTCAGTGATTTTTAGCTTCTCCAACAGCCCATTAGTTTTGAGATATGCATACTTACATTGTGCCAAGCTGGACCAATTGAAGTATTCAATATAGATCATTCATTGCCAGTAAGAAGAGAGCAGGGGGTGGGCCAGAGCTGCAGCGCCAAGTATCTTATGGATGCATAAAGTGGGGCTCAGGAGCGAGCATGTATCAGTGCCTTGTCATTGGGGGCACTGGTCAAGGGAAAGAGCTCGGAGCAAGAATAGGGAGGGAGGATCAGGGTTGCTCTGTGTAAACCCACTTCACAGAGCAGAGTGTATATATTTATTTATTTAAAAACACACACACACACACACACACACACACACACACACACACACACACACACACACTTTAGGCATCAATTAATTTAAAAAGAAGTACATTGACCACCTACAAATGGATGCAATTCAATAACTCAATAGAACAAAATGTTAAAAAGGGGTTGTAAAAGGTTCGTTTTTTTTCACCTCAATGCATCCTATGCATTAAGGTGAAAAAAAAACAAAAAAACTGGCAAAGACGGCCCCCCAGCCCCCCGGTTTTACTTATCTAAGCCCATAAACTCTGGGCTCGTTCCTGCAGTGGTTTCCCCCAGCTTGAGTCGGCTCGTCATTGGATATTGGATTGCGCTGCTGTCAATCACATCCAATGACGCGGCGTGCCGGGGCTGAGTGATACAGTCGGTGGTTATAGCCACCAGCTGTATCACGGGAGCACACCCGCAAGAAATAAACTCCATAATAACATGTTTGTTTTTTAATTTATTTTTAAATGGGAACCATTAGTGTCCCTTTAGCCCAGGTTCACACTGGGCTGTGGGAGTGAAGCCGTGCAAGTTCAGCTGAACTCGCACGGTTTCACTCCCGCCCAGCAGTCCTGATTTCGGCCGCGATTTCACAGACATCTGTGCAGGTTTCTGCACAGATGTCAATTTAAATCGCGGCCCCAAATTGCAAAAAGTAGTACAGGAACTACTTTTTAAAATCGGTGCAGCGTCGCAGATGCGGCATCGCACCGATTAGGACAGTGCCATTGCCGACAATCTGAGATGCTATTTGACATGTAAAATCTCAAAATCGTAGTGTGAACCACGGCTTAAAGAGGTTGTAAAGAAAATTATTTTTCATAAGCATCCTTTAGCTGCAGACATTCCTCTTTTCACTTCCTCATTGTTAGTTTTTGCTCAGATGTTGCTCTATTTCTTCTCTGTTCTGTTCACTTCCTGCTTGTCTACTCACCACCATGAAGGGAGGCTTTACTGCGGTGGTCAGTGATGTGCTCGCCCCCTCCTGGGAACTACATCTGTGCGGCAGGACGCTCTCTACGTGTTAAAGACTTTAAGGAGGTGTGAATTACTGGACGTGCCGCAATTCATACTGGGAAATGTAGTTCTTACATGAACAAGTGATGCAAACCAGAAGTAAATAAGAGAACAGAAACTAGAAGGCCGGAGGTGATATAGATGAAGGAATTTAATAGGTATTTACTTGTTTGTTAACAGAATCATTACACTATTCTGTCTACCTTGCAGACATTAATTTTAGCCAAAAAAAAAAAATCCTTTACAACTCCTTTAACCAGTTAAGGACCACCTACTGTACATTTACGTCAGCAGAATGGCACGGCTGGGCACATCAACACATTATATATATATATATATATATATATATATATAGGTTCTAGTACCCAGCCGTGGGTCATGATATAGGTTCTAGTACCCAGCCGTGGGTCATGGGCGCACTCCCGTGACCCGGTCCGAAGCTCCGGGACCGCGGACCCGATGGCCGCTGGAGTGCGGCGATCGGTCTCCGGAGCTGAAGAACAGGGAGAGCCGTGTGTAAACACGGCTTCCCCGTGCTTCACTGTGGCCGCAGCATCGATCACATCATGCCTGTTATAGGGGGACGTGGCCGATGACGTCACACCTACAGCCACACCCCCCTACAGTTGTAAACACACGCAGAGAACACACAAATCCTACAGCGCCCCTTTGTGGTTAACTCCTAAACTGCAACTGTCATTTTCACAGTAATCAATGCAATTAAAATGCATTTTTTTGCTGTGAAAATGACAATTGTCCCAAAAATGTGTCAAAATTGTCCGAAGTGTCCGCCATAATGTCGCAATCACGAAAAAAAAAAAAAAAAAAAAAAAAAAACCGCTCATCGCCGCTATTAGTAGTAAAAAAAAAAAATTATTAATAAAAATGCAATAAAACTATCCCTTATTAAAGGACTAAACCTTTTTCTGACATTTGTTGGTTTCACGTTAAAATAATTTATTGCTAGAAAAATTACTTAGAACCCCCGAACCTACATACATACTATAAATATTTATGATATATTTTTTTTATTTTTAGCAGAGACCAAAATGGTGGTTGTTGCAATATTTTTTTGGCACAGAAAGTGAATGATGCTACACCGCAAGAAAAAACCCAGCATGGGTAGTGGAAAGGTTTGGAATTGCTTTGCTGCGTCAGTTCACGGTCATTGACAAAATTAAAATCCACTTTGCACTACAAGTGCAAAGTGCAGTTGCTGTAAATATGAGGGGTAGATCTGAAATGAGGGGGAAGTTCTGCCGATTTCATCATCCAATCACGTGCAAGCTAAAATTCAGTTTATTTTGTATTTTTATTTCCTTGCATGTTCTCCTCAGATCTACAGTGACTGCACTTAGATGGACACTTTCAGTGCAATTTCAAGTGCACTTACAGTTTGCACTTGTAGTGCAAAGTGGATTTGCTTTTAGTAAATAACCGCCCCCCCCCCCCCCCCATATGTTCAAATGTTGGACAGGAGTTCTAACACAATAATGATCTAAAAAGCACACTGCCAGTTCCTCAAAGCAATGACTCAAAAATAAATAAGGGAAGAAGAGGAAAGAGGGTTATGGATCGCCCTTCTCAAAGCTCTGATCTTAATCTTATTGAAATTTTTGGAGGAGAACTTTGAACCAGGCAGTTCACATGAGGAAACCCCACAAACATTCTGCAACTGACCAATACCAATTTTTGTTAAGGGAAGACTTATGAAAAAAATAGCTTTTTAATATTTTTTTAATGTTCTTATTAAAGAACATCACCTTTATCTGTAGGCACAGCTTGAACGAAGATTTAATGTTTGCCTGTTCAAATGTGTTAAAAAAGTAAATTACTTTTCACTGTATGCTTAACATTGTGAAGCAATTTATACTCAGAAATTCACAGCAGAGGCACAGATGTCCAATTATAGTCTTTGTGCCTCAGCAGTATTGCTTACTCTGCGGGAGCACGTGCTCTTTGTTTACTATAGAAGTTTCTGGAAAGAGCAGGAAGACAATTGGCTGAAAAAAAAAGGACCCCCATCAGTGCTTCTCTTGTGCATTTATGAAAAAAAATATTTTGCACAGTACCTGCAACTACACAGATCAGTGGGGAATTATTTTATTTTTAGCTCATTTACTGCTGGTTAAGAATATTCAAATACTTGAATGTCTATAGCCTGGCCACAAGGTTACTTTAAGGCAGATCTAACATTTCTAAAACTGTGCATGTATACTTGAAGATTTGTGCTTCTTGTGGCAATGCTACTGCAGTTATTGTACAGCCAAGGGAGCAGGGCCTAAGTGCTGGTTCACACTGCTGCGATGCAGGAACCCTGAGAATCCACTGTGGGTTCCCACATCGCATGTTTTCCGACGGCAGTTCACACTGCCATATGCCAACTGCTGGGAGAGTCAGTTAAAAGTCAATGAAACCTCCAAATCATTTTGCATATCGCAGTGCGATCTGCAAACTCTGACAGGAATCTGATCACATGGGTGTGAACAAAAGAAAAAAAACGAAGGAAGAAGGTCCTGTACGAGTTTGATGCGAATTCAGCTATACGAGTTGTATGACTGAAATCGCAACGCACAGAGATCGCATGTGATGTGCACTGCACTGCGAATCACATCCCAACTCTGACATCGCAGCAGTGTGATCCGGCCCTTAAAAAGATCACTAAAGGAATAATTTTTTTTGCGGAAATGACGGTTTACAGGGTATAGAGACATAAAAGTTAACTGATTCCTTTTCAAAATGATAAAAAATAGATAAAAAATCAATCATATAATGTGGATGCAGGTTAGTTTCACTTTTGAACTGGCTTCATGTTTCTGTGAAGTAGAAATAGACACACAGAACAAAAACAAACACATCCAGGGCAGTGTTTTGTTTTTAAAATTAATCTGATTGGTTCTGGGAAGTTTTAGACACACAGTAATGACAGCTTAGACCACCGTGAGAAAGCTCCCAGCACTGTGGTTATAAGGAAACAGACAAGCAGGGAGTGTGGAGAACAGAGCAGGATTACAGCAACTTCAAAAGCAAAAACAAACAATAAGGACATGAAACCAGTACTGCAGTAAGGTAAAAAGCTATTTAGCTAAAAAAAAAAAAAAAAAACCCTTTAGTGATCCTTTAAGCCCCATACACACTATTAGATTTTATGCACATTTTTATCTTCAGATTTACCAAAACCATTTAGTGCAAGGGCCTGTCTGAATGCATACAAATTAAAACCTTTAAGGTTTGACCTCATATGTTTTTTGTAAATCTGAAAAAATCTGCAGAAAATCCAATAGTGTATGAGAGGCTTAAGCCACTCTATCGGGGTTTCTCAACCAGGGTTCTGTGAAGTCCTAGGGTTCCTTTAGCCATTAATATTTGTAGCCATCTATAAAGGGGATAATTATTCCCAATGACCACAATTGTAAGGAGCACTCTTCCCACCGACCATCACACTGAACAGGGGGGGGGGGGGGGGGGGCCAGGAGCAGAGAAGAGGGACGCGAGAAGAGGAAGATCCGGGCTGCTCTGAAAATCCACTGCAAAAAAGGAGCAGGCAAGTACAAAAAAATACAGACTTTACAATCACTTTAAAGCACCCTTCAGCTCCTGTTTGGAAATGTTTTACACAAATCCTAATGAGGGTGCCGATTGTCACTTTAAACAAGCCACTAGCAGGCTTTCAACAATTCAAATAGTGCTGAAGCTTGCTAGCAGCTTGTTTAAAGTTGCAGTAAAGGATTTTTAGTGAGTTATACCAGCCTATAATAAAGCCAAACGTGCACTGTTTGGGAGATATTTACTTTAGCAGCGCCAGGTGATGTCACAAGCGCATGTGCACTGTGCTATGCTCTCAATGGACGGTGTGCCATAGAAAGAGCCATACCTGCAACATCATTGCAGCTTGAGAAAAAAAAAAAAGAACTAGGTGAAGATGGAGGTAGGGTTGTCCCGATACCGATACCAGTATCGGTATCGGTACCGATTCCGAGGTATTTGCAGGAGTACTTGTACTCCCGCAAATACCCCCGATACCAAAATAGAATACTCCCCCCCCCGCCGCTAATCCCCGTGCACCTTGTAAACATGTAAACTTGTAATACCCGCGGCGCCATGTATAGACACGCGATATGGACGTATCCGTGTATAGACACTCCCCCCTTGCTCGCGATTGGACGGATCCGTCCAATCGCGTGTCTATACATGGCGCCGCGGGTATGTGTTACACGGGGATTAACCCTGCAGCAGCGGCGGAGGTATCGGGGACATGACATGGCTGCAATATGTGGGGGGACATGGCTGCAATATGTGGGGGGACATGGCTGCAATATGTGGGGGGACATGTTTAAAAAAAAGTATCGGTATTCGGTATCGGCGACTACTTGAAAAAAAAGTATCTGTACTTGTACTCGGTCCTAAAAAAGTGGTATCGGGACAACCCTAGATGGAGGCACCCTGGTAGCCATGACAGCACTGTGCTGGAGGGATTTGTTTTCGGGTAAATCTTTCAATGCATACTATGCTCATAACTTGCAGGGAGATTTTTTATTTTTTGCAGTTTACTACTGCTTTAAAGTGACAGCCAGCACTCCTATTAGGATCTGCATATACAATTTACAAACTGGAGCTGAAAGGTGCTTTAAAAGTTTCAACAAAGCTTACTGAAAACCCTGCAAATGTTTTGTAAAAGCTTGCCGTTCACACTGCTCTTATACAAGCTGGCACGATGCGCGAAACAACATGACTCCTCCCAGTCCAGTCTACTCCCCCATTATTTAAAGGACTGCATTATTTAGTAAAACAAGTAAAAAAGTGACAGTAAGGGTGGGAATAAAGCCACACAAAGTAGGAACCATGGAGTGCTGTGGCAGTAACCAATCACCAAATGGGTCAGATTTTTGCAGCGGGAGCAGTTAAATGGCTTTAACACACTGGCCATCAGAAACTTCTGCTTGGACGCGACAGGGTCAATAACACTGTAGTCTAAAGCTTAAAACGGAGCTCCACCCAGGAAAACAACATTTTGCCATGTTGTTTAAAATAATAAAAAAATAAAAAACCTGAAAAAAAAAAAAAAAAAAAATACTCACCCGAAATAGCTGTTGCTATGCGGAAGTCCGTAATCTGCCTCACCTGCACCGCGGTTTGAATTCCTCTTGTCCTTCTCCTTGTGAATGGGGCGCGCTGCTTTCTGGGAACTGTGTGTGTTCTCAGAGAGCAGCGCGCCCATTCACAAGCCAGCGTGAGACTCGCGCAGGCACAGTAGGAAACGGGCAGTGAAGCCGTATGGCTTCACTGCCTGTTTCCCATAGTGTGAATGGCAGCGCGGGACCCTGAGCGATCGTGGGACCGGCATCGGGGGGGGCTATCAGCGCAGGCGCCTATGACAGGTAAGTGTCCTTAAAGTCAGCAGCTACACTCTTAGTAGCTGCTGACTTTAAAAAAAAAAAATTTTCGCGGCTGGAGCTCCGCTTTAACAATTTACCTGCTAGTGAATAATAATTAGCAAATGAAAGTTACCTATTTGCTGAGATTTTACCAAGGTAGGTTTCCCCTTGCTTTCAGGCTTTGTTTTATGGATTTTCCAAGGGGTCGGTGTCGAAAAAGCTATATAAAACAAAAAACAAACAAGACAAAATTACTAATGCCTAGTATACAAGAAGAGAAAATCAAGTGAAAAAATACCGCTTTCAGGTGTCCTTTTATGAAAGTGAGATCAGCAGCGATCCCGACTCTCACCGCTGATCTCAGGTCATACACAGTTTATGAAGCTGAGGTAATCAGCTGAGAACATGTTCTCCACTGATTACCTCAGCACAGTGAGAATCTGTAACTGACTGTCACAGAAACGGTTTATGAAGGTGCGATCTCGGCACCTCACTGGCGATCAGTGACAGAATTCTCACTTTCCGATTCTCCATCTCAGAGGTGGAGAATCAGAGAGAGAAGTACCAAGCTGGCTGAGTATTGTGGAGGAAGAAGGAAGTCTTTTGACTTCCATGCTTCACACACAAGCAGCCATACAATCAGAACACATCTTGCCCACTATTACACCCCCCAAAATGAGCAGGATCTATCTATACACACACACACCATCATATAGCATATATATGCGTGTTGATTTCTACATGTATGTATATCGAATATATATATATTCGATATACATACACGTAGAAATCAACACACACATATATATGCTATATGATGATGTGTGTGTTTATATATATATATATATATATATATATATATATATCACACACACACACACACAAAAACATTTTTTGTATATATATGGTGTCCTCCCGGCTTCTCCAGCGCTGTCCGAGTCGAATCCCCGCTTCCTGCGCTCAGTTTGAAGCCTCCGCCGACATATACCGAGCGCAGTACACTCGGCTTATCACGCATAAGCGTGACTACGAGCGAAGCCGAGCCTGGCCGAATGTACCCGAGTGTACTGCACTCGGTATATGTCGGCGGCTCAGTTCAAACCGAGTGCGGAAAGCAGGTATCGGCGTATATCACGCACCCACGATTTTCCCCTTATTTTAAGGGGAAAAAAAAGTGTGCGGTATACGCTGATAAATACGGTAGGCACATGTATGAGCTTTAAATATTGATAACTTTATTATTTTATTAATATGTGGTGTATGTGTGTGCTGATTTGTGTACAACCGTTGTATTTTTCACTTCCTCATACTGTAATCGCACTAAATCACGCAAGATTACAGTGAGAGAAGCCAATCTCAGGAGTTTCCAGCCGTTTGTAGATCGCTCCTCATCTCAACATGAGAACCGATCTACAAAGTTTCATAAACAGGCACTCAGAGGAGAGCGATCTCCCCTGAGAACTGAATAGCGGTATTTTACTGCACTTTCTTAAAAGGAGACCGTTCTTACACAGCTTTCTAGAGCCGATCATGACAGTTCATGCGACAATATCCAAAGGGATAAGCGCAACATTTTTTCTCGTACAATACCAGAACATATGATTTTCGTGTGACCAAGACCACGCATGCTCAGAAACTAAAGAACATTTTACAATATAATACATTACATCACTTCCAAAGTTATATTCTCTCATACAAAAATGTTCATAACCTCTTGGTTTTTGATACGAGACAAAAAAAAAATAAAAATCTGGATGATCATTTGTCCGATATGCTCATCGAGTGTAATAGGCATGACGGCGTAGTTGCCAAAATTTAGTGATGCTACCACCTTGGTAAACAGATTCCAGGAGTCGATTTTACAACAGGTTACACAATTAAAACAAATATATGTACGAACAGCTTTATTTTCAGCTGTATACTTCAAGCCCAACTCTGGGCTCTCGAAGGGCAAGGGACACATGTTAGAGAAAAAGAAAAAGCTGCTAGTCCCAAAGTTGCATGGCCCCTCCGGAGCATCTAGCGGCTTCACATATAATTGATTTCTTGCTTCAGCGGTAACTATATTAATATGGCATTCTTATGTGATGTATACTGACTTGTATCTTTTCATCCATTTTGAATCTTTTTTAATGAATAATTATATATATATATATATATATACTCAACATTGTACACTGCCATGAAATCATAATATGTATTACTATTCATACAAACTGTACCAGGAAATGTGACTTTATCATCACAATTGTTTTATGTAATCCTTTTTGAATCATTTGGGTATCCCCAAAGCTCGGTAATAAATACTGCTTTATACATCCTATTTTTATTTTATTTTCTATAATGCTGCGCATAAGTCCAACCGGGAAACCTTTTCTCTTCCAACTCTGGGCTCTCTCCCCCCACCCTCCCTCCCTATGTCTTTTCCAGATGTCTTCAGGTAGGTCAGGCAAAGCATTGGCAAATCTTCAGAACACCCTCATAGGCAAGTGGCCCTTGACAATATGGAGTGCAGCACTGGCATGATTATGATCTCGGTGCCGTTTTCTGACTCATTACACTGAGTGGAGGGTGTTGCAGTAAAATCCTGCACTAACAGCCCTCAACTCCTTTTGGTTAAATCACGCCAGGCCTGGAAGACTTAGGACACCCGTTTTGAGTACTTCTGAGAGACATAGAAAAATAAAACAAACAAACTGGAGTTGATTTTTAAAAAGGGAACTTGCAAGATCAATGCGGACTAAAAGCATACAATGAACCCCCTGGGAGCGCTGTATAAACTGTATGTACAATATTACAGTGCTGTGTTCCAGCAGTGGTACAGGGACTTCCCGGCCTTGGAATAAAAAGGAGTGACCAAGTGCTGCTCAGGCATTCAGAGGGGGCCTTGTATTTTATAAATGAATATAAGACTTTGGGCCCTTTCACACAGGCGGATGAACGGTCTGTTTGTTACAAGTCCGTTTACGGACTTGTAATGCTTCCCTATGGGATTGCAGACGTTAAGCGGGTGCTCCCGCTTACGTGCATAAAGATCCGCCTCCGCAAAGATCTGCTTTTTCAGACAGAAGAAAACCCTATTTTTCTTCCGTCTGGTGGAACGGATCAGATGAATACGGACACACGGTCTGTATTCATCTGATTCCCCATAGGGGAGAGCGGAGGAAAGACAGGGCGGTCCCTGCACAGTGTGCGGGGACCGCCCTGTCCGCCGACAGCTCAGCGGGGATTTACGGATGATCCCCGCTGAGCAGACGGACACACACGGGGCGGATCAATATGGATCCGCTCTGTGTGAAAGAGCCCTTTTTACAATTGTCTGAGGTAGAGATTGTGACGTCACCTGCCCACCTCTCCACCCCAGCCAACCGGAGGAAGCCTTGCACTCAGTCAATACAAAGCTTCCCGAGAAAGGCTGAGCAGCATTCAGCCAGACCCAATTGTTTTCCTGAAACAGGATAGGAAGTCCCCGTGCTGCTGCCAAAACACAGCGCTGTATACTGTATGTAGTTTATATTACATACAGTTTATATAGGGCTCCCAGTGAGCACATTTGTCAGTGAACAAAATAGTTTGCATGAACCAGCTTGGTCCAAATGAACTATATAGGCTACTTTCATGTTTACGCACTAAAACTAGCACCTGCAAAGCGCCCTGAAAGAGCCCCTTCTCACTCCATTGTGAAAGCCTAAGGGCTTTCACACTGGAGTGGTGCTCTGGCAGGATGCTCAAAAAAGTCCTGCCAGCCGCATCTTTGAGGCACTGTAGAAGCGGTGTATACACCCTTAGTCGGCCGCTAGTGGGGGGGGGGGGTAAAAGCATCCCGCTAGTGGCCGAATAGCGCCGCATAACTACGGTAAAGCGCTGCTAAAAATATTGGCGATTTACCACCAATGTCGCAACGCTCCAGTGTGAAAGTAGCCTTAAAGTCACAGTAGACAATAGGCTTTAAAGTGTAGATCAGCGATTGATCAGCATTGGATACAAGTCAGCTTGACTAATCCTAATGAAATGCATCCAGCGCTAAAACCAAGAACTCGCCTGTACTAGAGTCACAATCCTCATAGTTTTCAGTGAATTCTTCTGGAGCTTTCCAGATACATTAAACTGGTATATTTTGTAAAGCATGCAGCCTGCTTTTCCTTCCAGCACGCAGCCAGTTTAAAAATTAAAATTGGGAGCTATAATCACAATGAGGGCAATTCAATTGCATACATTTTTTAGTTAAAATATGCATTTTTTTGTTGTTTTATAATTAACTAGGTGGATGAAGCATCACTGGAGCACCGAGCTGTGGAGGGGGCAGAGCAGCCGTCTCAGTCTCTCAGCGGTTTGCTGAGACAGGTATCAGTCCAGGCACTTGGCGGACCCAGACTTTGTCATGACAACACGGTGCCTAGGCCGATTCCTGTGGTGTCAGAGAAGAGGGGAATTCAGACTGCTCTCTGCTGAAAATGGGCCACAGGAGTGAAAAACAAATTGCACTCCTGTGACCTATAAGAGAAGCCCAGCCAAACGAGCTCAGGCCGGCCTTCTCATTTAAAATAACTCATGCAGCATTTATCTTAAAAGTAGGAAATCACAAAAAAAAAAGAAAAATGCGTTAATTGCCGACTGCGTTAAATATTTATGTAATGCGATATTTATCACTTAAAACTATATTTTTGGCATTTTGTGCAATTTCAGATAAGCACAAAAGGAAGATCATTCTGTAAATAAATGAACACAGAAATATTCCGAAATTGTGTACTTTCATTCACAGAACCATCTCCTTATGGTGAAATGTTACAATTTATGTATATTCCTGAGATCAGAGCAGAACATTTCCACATGGATACATTGTATACTTTAAACTTACTGGCCAGTGCAGAATTTCCCTTAAAGCAGGTTCACACTGGGGCAGCACGACTGAGCGACTCGGCAAGGCAATCTGCCCACGACTTCAGAGGAGACTAGCAAAATGACTTCTGTATGGAAGTCAATGCAAGTCGCCCTGAAGTCGTCCCAAAGAAGTACAGGTACCTTTTTCCAAGTCGGAGCGACTTGAGTCGATCCTATTAGAACGGTTCCATTGTACAGAAAGGAGTGCGACTTGTCAGGTGGCTAAGTTGCCTGACGAGTCCTGCCTGTGTAAACCGCCTCTTATTGTTATATTGTACTTTGCTAAAATGCCATGATAAATAACTAATGCGTGTGTGTGCTCTTTAGTGAATGGACTTTTTTTTTTTTTTTATCCTTATGCATTGTATGCAGAAGGGTGGATTTTTGGGATTTAAATCCAATTTTTTTTTTTCAATTTTTAAATTAAAATGTATCTTAATAAAAATGCTTTTGGAGAGAAAATTTGTCTAAAAGAGTTTTCTTTTTAAGATTAATAATTTAGCTTAGCATGAAATGGAGCTTAGTTACGTAGCATGAGGCTGTATATTCTACAAGATTTACATTTTTGGTAAACTCATTCAATTAATCCAAGCTCTGCAAATCTGAGATAACAAGCACTGCATTGATGCAGTCACACAATTTTAAAGCAGGGCTTGACAAATGTGTTTTGAATCTAGGAGCCAGCTAAATAAGTTGGGAGCCAGTTTGTGCAAGGCGATATGCAACGTGTATCGCAATTGATGTTTTTAATGCGTGCCCCTTTCACACAGGCACATCCACCAATCCGAATCAGCTTGCTCAGTGGGGGGGGGGGGGATCTCTCCACTGAGCAGGTGGATGACAGGTCTGTGTCCTCTCCACCATGCACGCTCTCCTGTATGTCCGTTTTCATCTGATGCCATCTGATCCAGAAAATAGGACCACCATCCATCTGTTTGTGGTGGACAGAATCATCCTCAGCTACTTCCAATCCTCGTTGCACACTGTATGCAGACACATCCTGGTTGTGACATGCTTCTGGTCATTTGACATGCAATGCTCCAATCAGTACCGCTCTGAGTTCTGGCCACCAGAAGAGGGTGCAATATCCCCTGCCAGTTTAAGGAATGTCCTCAGCCCTGGCGTGACATATTAGTTTGGGGAGCTGCATGGGGACAAGACATTTGCCACAGTCTAGCTCAGGAGCCAGGCCGATAATTCTAGGCGCCAATGCGACTTGGCGCCTGGGGTTTGTTAAACCCTGTTTTACAGTAACCATGAAATAAAAACAAAGTTCAGGAATATTCCTTTATCCCATTGTTTTGCGAAACCATGTACACTTCTGACAGCTAGGGTTGTCCCGATACCACTTTTTTAGGACCGAGTACAAGTACCGATACTTTTTTTCAAGTAGTCGCCGATACCGAATACCGATACTTTTTTTACATGTGTCCCCAAATGCAGCCATGTCCCCCCACATTGCAGCAGCCATGTATGTGACCCCACATTGCAGCCTCGTATGTCCCCCACATTGCAGCGATGGCCTGTCCCTCATACCTTTAAATATGATGATGCCGCCGCTGCCGCATACCGCCCCCCCGGTGTCACATTTGGCACCTTTCGGGGGGAGGGGGGTGCAGATACCTGTCTATAGACCGGTATTTGCACCCACTTCCGGACACACAGTTTGCAGGTAGACTGCGGGCAGAACGTCAGATATCTTCCCCACCCCCCGTTGTGTTCTGGGAAACGCTAGTCTCAAAGAAAACAGCGGGTACCAGTGAGCATGGCGCAGCGCGACTCGCGCATAAGCCGTAGGGAACTGGGCAGTGAAGCCGCAATGCTTCACTTCCTGGTTCCCTCACCGATGATGGCGGTGAGGCCAGAAAAGGGACAAGCGATTGCTAGTCTTGTGCTGCCAACGTCGCTGACTCCGGGACAGGTAAGTGTCCTAATATTATAAGTCAGCAGCTGCAGTATTTGTAGCTGCTGGCTTTTAATATTTTTTGTATGGCAGAGCTCCGCTTTAAAGATTCTAACTATCAGCGAGAATGATTACTTACATTTAAAGAACACCTGTCATTTCAGATCTATCATGGCAGCACCTGTTAGCAGGCATCCACTCACCTGAGTCACGTAACCTTCATATTCCATGTGAATTGACCCCATTGGCTCAATTTTACATTTGTTTTTTATGTTTTACTTATAGCAGTATCGACAGATTTTTTTTTGTATCATTGCAAAAAAAAATCTCCTTAATAAAGAGCAGAGATGCATTGTGGTCTGTAAACAAAATTGAAACATGGCAATAGCAAAAAAATAAAGGGAAGAAGAAACCCTTACCCCTTTTGGTTTCCTGTTCACGGTCTTGAATATTTCCACGCTGCGATGCAGCCAGTTTTGACAGATGACTTCTCTTAGCCTGAACAACATTTAAAGACTCACTGGATGACCCACCAGAAATTTCTGCACTTCTCCTCTTGTGACCACGGATAGATTTGGCTGTGTCCTTAGGCAGAGATGATCCTGAACAGCTAGTGGGCCTGGATACGCTTATGACAGGCAAGTCTGGAGCAGACACGATGGGCAATTGCTCAAGCAGATAACTCTGGGAATAGGCTTCGTCCTCACCTTCCACACACCTCAACCTTCGACGGGACTTTAGCTGGGGCCTCTGTACATTCCCACTGCAGTCCGAAGACCTGGCTTTTGTCACTGTTGCCGAATTTATTTTGGACTTTTCCGTATTTTTGGCCACAGAACTGCCATCAGTCAGTGGCACGTTCCCAGCTCTTTTCTTTTTGACACAATAAGTCAATTTTGGAGCCGTGGGATCTAGATTACCAGAGGTCCTAGGAGAAAAGAATTCAGCGACAGGCTCCGTTCTAAATGTACTTGTCTTCACTTCTACAACAGGTGGTGTTAGAAAATTATCTTTCACAAACTGATCTGGTGACAAAACTGGAGTAAGGTTAACTGCATCAAGATATTCATCTGAAGCATAACTGTTGCTTACAAATGAATCTGGACTTAACACCTTTCTTAGTGGTGTGAGCAACACGGACCGTGGCGTCTGCGTCTTTAAGCTCATCTTGGTAAAACATTCATGAAAAGACTCTTGAAAGGATCTGGACTTTTCAGGTGGATGATCTGTGTGTCTAACAGCAAGCTCTGCATTATAAAACTCAGTTGGGGATAAGGTTTTAAAGTCATTTACCAAACTTGGTGTACAAGTAAAATTATGCTGAAGACTATGTACTGGATTTATTGGCGAGATGGACAGTTTGTTCACCGTGTGTTCAGTAAGAGTCCATTGTTCCTCAACAAAATCTCTGTGAATGGTAGAGCTGCCTTTAAGTTCTTCCATGGTCTCATACTCAGTAGTGCACAAAATGGAGTAGGTTTTTGACCTCTTGAGTGATCCCGGGATGAAAGCTTGTAAATCATTTGCAACTGGACTGTCATAGTGCGTAGGAGCTTTATTTTCTGTGCTCCGCCTACCCTTCTTGACACGAGAGGGTCTGATATTAGGCTTGGAAAGATTTTCACATGACTGTAAAGGGTTCTTCGCCGCTCCTGAAAACTCCTGGCCATTTTTGTTCTTTGCATTAAATGTTTTATTTTTAATGACCGTAGAACAGAGATCTTTATTCTTTGGTCTGGAAAGCTTAGGGCCTAGAGGAGAATTTTTCCTTTTTTTGGTATTCCAACGAGCTCTCTGTAATATAGTAAAACAAAATGCAATGTCACCTCACGTACAGTACAAATGAAAAGTATATGGCAACATACTTTAAGGATAAGTTCACCTTTGTATTAAAGAAAAAAAAAAAGTTAAATAATAAACCTTACATCTTTTTGTATTTATTATTATAAAAAAAAAAAAAATTGAGCCTGCAAAGCATTGTACGCACAATCAGCAGATCACAGGTGCAATGCAGGACCCCTGCAGACTGTCAAAGTAATCTGTCTGCTTGTACCTTGTATGGGCAGACACACACCGACAGGAAGAAACAATGAACTACCAAGAGGGCTCAACAGCGCCCTGGTAGTTCATTGAGAGCTACAAGCCGACAGCTGCAAAGGTTGTTAATACTTGAAGTTCCTTAATTTCACAGAATTCTGTGAATGAACAATGTGTCCGGGTGGGCATAGCCCCGCACAGCGGTTTGGCCGGTTTCTGGTGGCGACAACGCGCTGAAGCCACCACCGTTGTCGTGTCCTGACAGACAGGTCGTCTTTGGTTGTGTTCGGCCGACACCGTATATAAGGAATTGTTTGCACCATTTGCACAAAGCTTTTACAGCATTATTTTGATGCCTATTGTGTTTACTACCACTGGATTATATGCACTTTATTATATTATTTATTGTGTTATTAGTAAGTGCCCCAACTCCCCCCTCCCCCCTTTTTACCATTGTGAAGGACTTTTATACAATTGCCTATATACTTCAGTCTAATCCTCTCCCTGCTAATGTTAATGTCTGTGCGTTATGGGGTTCTGCCTCTAGCCTGGATAATTGGATTACTTTCCCCTTTGTAGAGGCATCTGTAAAACCTGTTTAAACCAGATTGCCATGCTGCCAGTACGGGACAATGACCTTTCAATGCTAAGTGGCTTGTGAAATACCTTTCCATTGTGTTCTGCAGATGAATAGCCGTGTCACAGACGAGACGACCTAGCCAACCGATTAGATAATTGACTCATGTTAATTGTTGTTCTGATTGCTTCATTGTAGTAATTACCCCCTGGGGGCTTCTCTCTCTGGGAGATAATTACTAAATGTCTTTTAGATCTGTGATTGTGTATTCTAAAGGTTAATTGAATTCAAATTCAAGAATGTGATGTGTCAAGCTTTGCGGTGCCGAAATGCCTCTGTATGGAAACCCCCAGTGTGTGGAAAAGGGGGTGGAGATTTCATTGTTCTTTGATTGATGACAAGCTTGTAACTGTGTATATAAATTTGCAGAGTTTTGCCATTAAAGTGTGTCCTGTTACGTCCAGTATTAAGCCATGGCTAATGTGTGGATTATTCAGCGATTCCAGGGATATTCCTAGTCGGGGAATATTGGGGTGATTTCTTTTATGGGAGAAGAAGGGAGAGGATGGCGGAGATATGCTCTAATACCGTCACAACCATAGAGAAGGCATTTTTTTTTAAACTCTACACGTTTATGAGTGCTATGCACTTTTACATAATAAACCCCAAAGGATTTTATATATGCCTTCCCCCGGAGCCTTCTTGGTCATTTTTGGTGCTGAACTCCATCCCTGCTTGTCGAATGACACCGGAAGTGTGGAGCAGCTCTGAGACGTGGAGAGAGGCCCAGGCTGGGTAATAAGCCACAGGCGTATCCCAACCCCCCGTAACAAAGGGTCTACAGGAGCTGGTAAGCAGTCTCTACAGCTGGTGGTGATTCACAGTGGTTTGTGGTGACAGATGATCAATTTATAATTTCACTGGCTTTTTTGCACATGTATATACATTCTGATCACATGAAATGTATTTAATATCAGAATTAACCATTAGCGCAATTCTTCATATTTCTTATATACTGTTGGTGTTTGCTTTACATACAGAATGGCTGCGTTATTTATGATTTTATTTAATATTTTCTATAGCGCAGTTAACCCACAGTTTTTACATTGATTATAGAACTCACAACGCGAAAGGAGATTTTTCATCTTAGCTTATACTGCTTGATTGCTAAAAATAAAACTAGTGTGTGTATTTCAATTACAATGCTGGTGTTATAAAATGAAAACTTCAGGAGGGACAGGCTGATGACATCATAATCTCTGCCAGGGGAAGCATTGTATGGATGCACAGAATACAAAGCTGCCTATGAATGGCTAAGTGCTGATCAGAACGACTCTGCATTGTTCCGGGTGTTAGATGGGAAGTGTGCCTCACAGGCAGAACCCAGCACTGTGTACATACAGTGTTTAGACACATTGCAGCACACAAGGTTTAGCCTGGCTTATGTAATGACATCTTGAAAAAAATTGCAAAAAAGTGACTAGATAAGAAAATGAGCTATAAAGACATCTGGTTATACTCACCTTTTTCTTAGATGGCAGTTCTGCACTTCCCAGAAGTACAGCTTGGTGCTTCACAACATCATTTACAAGAAAGGTGACAAGTTCTCTTACACCTCCTTCTTCTAGGGGAGTCCATGTGATTGTCAAAGGAACAGACTCAAATGGCTGCACAATGAAAAAAAAATTAAAAATATATCTTAACACAGATCACCACTATATATGATATGATAACCGTTTAAATTACTATGTAGAAGAGTATAATCAAGTCAGATCATGCAACTGCTACTGGACCTTGATGCATGGTTCTATAATCAGAGAGTGCCACAATAAGGGCCCAACAATATGGCTACATAATACATTCAAGCAGCAATAGGATTTGGCAATGAATCTGCAGCAGGATCTTTCAGTATAGCTCAGGTCACAATAAAGAACAACCCTTTTCAAAGGGTGCCTGCACATTTATGTAACAATGCATTTTGCCATAAATCTTAGAGGCTGCACAACCAAGGAACTTTACAATTGGTTTGCTATAGGTCCAAGTCATCCTTGTCCTTAAAGTGGTTGTAAACCCACTTTTTTTACTTTTACCTACAGGTAAGCCTATCATAAGGCTTACCTGTAGGTATAAAGAATATCTCCTAAACCTGTACGGTTTAGGAGATATTCCCCTCATTCTGCTAGAAGTCCCTCCCTGTCACGATTTTTCTCTTGGTGTCAGGAAAACGTGTCAGAAGTGGCGCACGCTGATAGGAAAGGACCAAAGCAAACATAAAATTACACTTAGTGCTCTGGAAAGAGACAGGTACATATTATGGAGGGATATGCTATGCTTTGTTCATATGTTATGTCTGAAGTTAGCAATCACTTTAAAGTGGTTCTAAAGCCTTATGATTTATTTTTTTGGTGAAAAACCTTCTGCAGCTTCCTCCCAGACCTACCCCCTTTTTTCTTCTTTTGCTATCTCACTCCTCATTGGGCAGATTGACAGCTGTCAAATACTGTGAAACAGGAATGGGCTCAAGTCCCACTGTCCGTGTCAATGGATGCTGCAGCAAGGCTCAGAAGCGAGCAAGCACGCACGCACGGGTGTCCCCCTGGAAAGTGGCTTTCCACCCACTGAAAAGGGGGGCCCCCCAGTACAAGAGGATAGGGCCTGCTGAGGGAAAAACCCATTACACAGAAAAGTTAAGTATAACATGTTTTGATTTGTATTATTAAAATAACAAACACACAGGCTTTTAATGTCATTTTAACTATTTCAGCAATCTGAGCTACAGTAGCTCTTCAAGGAAATGAGACTGCATGGGCCAGTCTTCACTCTCCACATGCATCAATGGGCCTTCCTTGGATCACTTCTGGCCAGGAACATCCCATAAGAGCTGCAGTTTTGGAGTTGCTCCTACTCAAGCCCCCTACACATGGGCCAAATATTGGCTAAAATCAGCTGGCACAATAGAAACCAGCCAACATTTGGCCCATGTGTACAGCTTCTTAACTGACATCTGTCAGTTGCCCTGAGGCGATTCAGTTTGCAAGTTTTTCACTCACTCAAACGAGCATGCGGGAAAACCAACCAACGGCTGTGAGCGCTGAGGTGCACGCAGTTAGGGGATTACCAGAGATAATTTAATTAGACATTTTTGTATAAAAGTGGGAACACACAAAACACAACTGACAAAAGGCCATGGACATGCACAGAACAGGGTACAGCTTACAGGTTTCAGGGGCTCGCCTCCTTCCTCAGGAGGTAGGTGGTGTGCCCCAAAAAACGCATTGGCTGTACCCCGTGTTGTGTGCATGTCCATGGCCTTTTGTGAGTTCCCACTTTTATACAAACATTTCTTATTATTAAATTACCTTGTAACACACTAGGCGTGTGCGTGCCTTTTGTTTTTCTTGTAGTTCCTTGTGGATCACACCATCTGAGGAAGGCAGCATCCACCTAGTTCTGGGAATTATTTAAAATACACACACCATTTTATCTGACGTCTGATACTCCACACCTTGGAAGATCTATTAGCGCTGGAAGTGACTTTTTTTCTAATCCTCACGTCAGAACATACTAGCTCAGCAGAGAGATCGCTGTACTAACATCACATAGTTAGTACAGAGACCTCTTCACTTATTATTCACTCAGTGAATGAATAAAACGTGAGGCGAGTCCCATGCATCAGCAGTCTGGTCATTACAAGTCACTAAAATCTTTACTTACAGGTGCCCGTTCTTTGCTACAAAAAAATAAATTAAAATCAACTTCAGGGACAACTGGTTCACTTGTTGCCTACTATATTTCACTCTCATTGAAATTCCATTGCAGCAATACAACCAATGTTCCTGATATGTGATAGGTCAGTATCCCCCTCTGTACACGCCTCTGGTACTCACCGGTATGAGGATGTCGGTGTCTGGCACGGTGAAGCCCCGGTGTGTGGGCAGCTTGTATACAGTGAGGTAGGCCGGCTCTGGCGAAGGGTTCTCTATAACTAGATCGGCACTGCGGGACACCCCGGGCTCAACACATCCGAAGGTGACAAAGGGCGGCCGGGAGAAATGTGCGAGAGACAGGAGCGGGGTGTCATCCGATCCGGAGGTGTCCGTTTCCCTCCCGGGAGGAGAGATCCTAATCATTGTACACCGGGCTCCGTACACCGTCTACACTCTACACGCTGCGACCATCGCACCACTCTGCAACCATCAACAATTCAAACTCACGGCGCAACCTGACAGGTCCATCTTCGCACAACTTCCACGCCCTGTATTCACTCCCAGCCAATAGCAGCTGAAGGAAACAAAGCGGTTCGGTCAATCAGATTACAGAGAGTCACAGGGTAGGCTGGCCGGGAGAACAACCAATGGGGGCCCGGAGATTTATTTAAAACGCTGTGTATGGGCGGATCATTGTTATGCTAGCAACCGAGAGTGTGGCAACGGTGTTTGAAAGGAATGAGAAGCTGACTTCCTGAGGTATACGGACGGAGCTTCTAGTTATTTATCACAAGGGTGGCGCTGACTGTGAGCCGCTCTCACTGACCTCTCACTATCGGAATGTGTGCAATGCTGTGTATGGAGACATTCACAACCATAATACAGGCACGTCTTACGTGTAATGGCCCATACACACGATCCGAATATCGGCCGATAGATCGTACGACATTTTTTGCTTAATAATCGCAAATAAAATAGGTTATTAAACTCACAAAAATTCTCGTACGACAAAAAAAAGATCGGAAGTGATGTCATGTGTTGTAATGTATTTGTATTGTATTGTCGGACGACGGCTGTACTGACTAAACGAAAATCGTACGACCTGACATCGTACGAGGAAAATTTTCGCGATTGTCCGATCGAAAAATATCGGATGAACGGCCGTGATCGGCTCTCGAAAGTAGTGTACACACGATCCGAAAATCGTACGATCCATCATCGGTCAATCATTTTCGTCCGATATTCGGATCATGTGTATGGGCCATTACTCTAATCTATGGGATCAAAGCCTTTTTCAGTTTCAAGAGAAACAATAAAGTTCTGGTACACGGGAGACATCTGCTGCTTCAAAAAAACAAAAAAAACTGCCCAACATTTGGCTTGTGTGTATGCAGGGCCGTTTGAAGGAATTTTGGGGCCCCAAGTAAAATGGGGGGGCCCCCACATTCGAAGCCTACATTAGCGCTACAATTTTTTTTGTTCTATTCTTACCTTTCCTTCTTCCCTGTAGGCTGCTGCTGTAGCATGGCCAAGCTCCTCTTCCTCAGTCTCCTATCAGATAGTACCCGGGATGGGCCGGGTACCATGCGGTACAGGAGATTTAGTTTCCTCTCTTCAGGAAGTGAGCACTCAGTGTGCACTTCCTGTCAGTCTGGCCAGGAACAGGACACTGAATCTCCTGTACCACGCGCGCTACCCGACCAGACTGGCAGGACTCTAGGTGGAAGGAAGAGGAGCTTGGCCATGCTACATCCTGGAAAGGGGAAGTTGGGGGCCCCAATCAATTGTTTGTTTTGCCTGTCCTGTAGCGACGGGCCTGTGTGTATGTCATCTATCCCAAAGAAGCTGGTGAATGAGCTGCTGTACTAACTATGTGAAGTTAGTGCATCAATCACCTAGCTGAGCTATTGTGTTCTGAAAGGAGGGTGGCCCCTCCCCTACAACACTCTGATCAGAGCACTCTGCCATTGGCTGAGAAAACTGATCGGGTGTCAGTCAGCTGCTGGTTTCCCTGTGTAGCACTTGTTTGGCGAATAAAACCATCCCCAGTTTGTTTTCGTTTAACCACTTGCTTACTCAGCACATATACCCCCCTCCTGCCCAGGTGAAATTTTAGCTTCCGGCACTGCATCGCTTTAACTGACAATTGCACGGTCGTGTGACGTGGCTCCCAAACAAAATTGACGTCCTTTTTTCCCCACAAGTATAGCTTTCTTTTGGTGGTATTTGATCACCTCTGCGGTTTTTATTTTTTGCGCTATAAACAAGCGACAATTTTAAAAAAAATACAATATTTTTTACTTGTTGCTATAATAAATAGCCCAATTAAAAAAAAAAAAAAAACTATTTTTTTTCTCAGTTTAGGCCGATACGTATTCTACATATTTTTGGTAAAAAAAAAAAATCGCAATAAGCGATTGGTTTGCGCAAAAGTTATAGCGCCTACAAAATAGGGGACAGAATTTTTTTTTTCTTTTTTTTTTTTTTTACTAGTAATGGTGGCAATCTGCAATTTTTTTCTATTGGGACTGCGACATTATGGCGGACACATCGGACACATTTTTGGCGCCATTCACATTTATACTGCGATCAGTGCTATAAATATGCACTAATTACTGTATAAATGTGACTGGCATTGAAGGGGTTAACACTAGGGGGTGAGGGAGGGGTTAAATATGTTCCCTGTATAGTGTTCTAACTGTAGGTGGAGGGGGGTGACTGGGGAAGGTAAACTATCTGTGTCCCTATGAACAAGGGACACAGATCGGTCTCCTCTCCAGAGACAGGACGCTGTCTCTGTGTGAGCCGGCAATGAGAGATAATCTCATATTTTTACATTTGAGATCATCTCTCATTGGCCGCACAGATTGCATAGCAAACGGCCACTCTGATTGGCCGTTCGCTGCGATCTGTGATTGGCTGTGGTCAAGGGACACGGCCGACACAGAATTTCCCCGCTGCACGCTCGGGATCGTGCGCGGGGAACGCCAAAATGGGCGGACGTCCTGTTGGAAATTTAGGTCCGCGCTGTAGCCGTCATTCGGTATAGCGCGGGCCTCAGGTGGTTAAAAGATTAACTTTTAAAAATCTATTTAGCGATTTCCCATTTTGCTTGTGGGCATTGTGAAGCCCACAAGCACTGACTTCCTGGAAGCGGTGAATGCACGCCTCCCGGCATTCACCGCTCCTTGTCGGGCATGAGCAGTGTTGACGGCATGGGAGCGGAACTGGGAGGGAAATTCAAATGTTGCACAAACACAATTGCATAAAAAGGAGATGATACAATGTAATCTTAGAGGATTACACTGTATAACCTTGGAATCTGACACAGTGCCCTTTCAGTACCCCTTGCCATTGTCATTTCAATTTGTGACAAATAAAATCTTTGAAAATGGCATCAAAAAAGCGATGTCCTACAAATGCGCTTTTGGATCAGCTGAGCGACAGCGACGTGGAGGTGCTCGCAGAACAGAGGGGCAATTTGTCATCTGACTCTGACACCGACACTGATCCAGAAAGTGAAGCCGATGATCCCGCACCTCACCAAAGTGATGTGCGCACTTGGTGCCCTATAGACAGCGATGCGGACCAGGCAGCGCCCCCGAGATTCCGATTCACTGGATCTCCTGGGATGAAGGTAAACATGGAGAGTGACAACCCTCTGGGGTACCTGAAATTATTTCTTACTGAGGAGATCATTTTAAAAATCGTCACAAAAACCAACTGCTACCATGAGCAGCAATCCGCTACGCTGCGTTCCAGATTTTCCAGATCCAGAAAATGGGAACCGGTCACTAAAGAGGACATCTGGAAGTTTCTGGGACTCATTATCCTTCAGGGCGTGGTGGGGAGACCGCTCCAGAAATGGTATTGGACCACCAATAAGATACTGGCCACTCCATTTTTTTGCCACTGTGATGTCTGAATATCGTTTTTCACTCATCATGAAGAATTTACACTTCGCCAACAACGAAGAGTCTGATGAGGCCACGCATCCTGCGCCCAAACTAAAAAAAAATCTGGGAGGTGTGCCAAATGATTGTCACCAACTGTGCCAGAAAGGGATGTCAGTGTGGACGAAAGTCTGATGGCCTACAAGGGACACCTGAGCTGGATACAGTTTATTGCATCCAAAAGAGCGCTGTTTGGCATCAAATTTTATATGCTCTGTGAATCATCCACCGGATATATCTGGAATGTGGTTATTCACACTGGTGAAGGTACCAAGTTCAATCCCAGGTACAGCGGCTATGGGATGGCCACATCATCTGTCTTTTCACTGCTGGACCCATTGCTGAATCAGGGATATTGCGTGACAACGGACAATTTTTACACATCTCCGGAACTTTGTAAAGTTTTGCTCCTAATCAAAACTGATGGGTGTATGGTACCATTAGGCCAAACCGGCGTGACATGCCATCAATGTTTGGCAATAAAAAAAGGAGAGATGGTTGCCTTTCAAAAGGGTAAAATGATGGCAATGCAATGGCGAGACAAAAAGGACGTGTGTCTCATGAGCACCGTGCACAGCACCTCCACTACCATGGTCCGCACAAAACACGGAAAAGATGTGCTGAAGCCCCAAGTCGTGATCGACAATAATCACACCATGGGAGGTGTCGACCGAGCCGATCAGGCAATGACATTTTACCCGGCGATGCGGAAACAACAGAAGAAGTATTACAAAAAGATTTTCAGGCATCTCCTTGAACAATGCCTTTGGAACGCCTATATCCTTTATAAAGCAAACACTAACATATCTCTTGTTCATTCTGACTTTATCTGGAAGGTGGCTGAGCAGATTTTTGTCAACCACCTGACGCCATCAGTATCTGCTAACAGACCCGGATGATGTGCTGTTGACGTTGGCAATCCAGAACGCCTGACAGGTCGTAATTTTGTAGACTTTGTACCGCCAACCACAAGAAAGTTAGCGCCTACCAGGATGTGCATCGTTTGCTGTTCCAAGAGAGATGGCAATGGAAAAAAAGTCTGAAAAAATACAAGGTACTATTGCGCTTATTGCAACGTCGAACTTTGTCTAGTTCCATGCTTCAAACTGTTTCACACTCAAGATGTGTATTGAATTTCTTTGTTTGACAAATTTCATTATTTTTCATTGCATTATTGAATAAAATTATATTATTGATTAGATTATAATTCATGCGTTTGTGTTTCAAATTTATCACATCTGGAATATCTACTAGAGTCTTGTTTTGGTCAGGTTTAAGTAAGTAATTACTCAGGCTGCGTAGACACGATCGAACATGTCCGCAGACATATCCGATCGTGTGTACGGCCTAGCGGACAGGTTTCCAGCAGACAAAAGTTTTAAAACATGCTTTAAAACTTGTCCGCTGGAAACCTGTCTGTCAGACATGTCCGCTGGTTAGTATGCCTAACCAGCGGACCGAAATCCCCCAAATGCGTCGAATGGATTCGGCGTATGCGTGGAAGCATTTCACTTCCTGGTTTGCGGACGTGCTGTCTGTCCGTGGGGATTTTGGTTTGATCGTGTGTACACACATCAGACCAAAATCTCCCAGGAGACATGTCCGATGAAAACGGTCCGTCGGACCGTTTTCATCGGATATGTCTCCTCGTGTGTACGCGGCCTAAGAATTGCAGGCCTATAATACGATACGCTTTTGGTACGTAATTCCAGACAGAATCATACCGCCAGGGAGGTTAATAACCAGACCAATTTTCAGCTTTCGGTGCTCTCACATTTTAAATGACAATAACTCAGTCATACAACACTATAACCAAATGACATTTTTGTCCTTTTTTTTCCTACAAATAGAGCTTTCTTTTAGTGGTATTTGATCACCTCTTCGGTTTAATTTTTTTTTGCTATAAATGAAAAAAGAATAAAAATTTTGGAAAAAAAAATTTTTTTCTTCATTTCTATTATAATTTTTTTGCAAAAAAAGAAAATTTTCTTCATAAATTTGGCCTAAAATGTATACTGCTACATGTCTTTGGTAAAAAAAAAAAATGGATATTATTTAGTCTGGGTCTACAAGCTGTTAGGGTCTACAAGCTATTGTACCAATTACTGAAAATGTATCAATTTGATTATACCTGATGTACTGACAGCCTCTCTCATTTCTTGAGACCCTAACATGCCAGAAAAGTACAAATACCCCCAAATGACCCCTTTTTGGAAAGAAGACATACCAAGGTATTTATAAAGAGGCATTGTGAGTTTTTTGAAGTTGTCATTTTTTCCCACAATTCTTTGCAAAATCAAGTTTTTTTTTCCCCCACAAAATGTTCATATTAGCAGATTATCAACCAGAGACAGCCGCCGAGGGACCCTAGAAGACGTGGATTGGGGCCACTCTGTGCAAAATTAGCTGCACAGTGGAGGTAAATATAACATTTTTGTTATTTTTTTAAAATATAATTTTTTTGTTTACAATCCCTTTAACATACTGCAAATTGTGCCTAAATAGGAATTTGGCTCCCTCTGGTGTCGGGCGTGTGCTATATTATTGAAGCTTGTGTAGCGCCCCCCCCCCCCTCCATTTGTGGGGCGTTAAGCTAAAGTTAGTGGGGAATGGGAGAGTTAAGTTATTCCCATTCACAAATTGCCTAAATTTGGGTTGCTGTCGGCGCTAGAAGGGGTTCTGACTGACCCACCTTCTCCCAGCAGCCAATCAGAGGAGCGGTTCTTTAGCTGGACGTGCTGGCAGGAGGGTATATCTGGGGCGGTCGCCTGTGAGAGTTGTGCTATGCGGGGCCCGCGTTCCAGGTGCGGAATCCACCTTCAGGGTGCGCGCATCCATGGGCCCCGCCATCGAGGCCTGCCTGGTCGAGGTTGCATACCAGGCGGAAATTCATTCTGATGCAAAGAGGGGCCCCAGCGGGGGATCGGCTCGGGAGAACCCAGAGGTAGAGCTTGTCTGCGAGGCCTGGACAAACCACCGGGGATCCGGTCACCACGACACATGACAGGTACACTTCAGCTCTCAGTCGGTGACCTTGAGATTGGACTTACTGGGAGGATTCATTGGTTCTAGCCTTTGACAAATCTAAGAAAAATTCAACAGGCCTGTGGCAGAGGCCCTGTTTTCCTCCCATTGACTTTATTTAAAAGTGGCCCTTCGGCTGCCAGGCTCAAGTAAATCCCCTGTCCGGGGCACTTTACCCACTCTGTTGAGAGTGGCGACGTTTGAACTTGACTGTGCTGAGAGCAGGCTTGCTCTCTCTTTGATATCCAAGGCCTGATACTATAGTTCTCTCCTTGCTCATCAACCCTTTTCTCTATCGTGTGTCATGTTGATGTTGGGCCTTGGAATAAAGCATTGAAAACTCAAGTTGACGTCTGGACACTTGCTCTTTAACCACCTTCACTAATATTATCCCTAGACAAGAATCACTAGTAACCTAACATGCCGGTCCCAAACTAATCAGCGGCTTCTTCTGGGGTGAGCGCTACACTTTTTTGGTTCAGTTATGTCAAGGACAAAGCATTATGGGCATTGTGGTACAAGAGGCAGAGACTCTATTGCCGAGGGTTGGTTTGAGACTGCATTACCCAAAAGGCCACTGTGCTACCAAAATGCAGTGCATCACGCACAGCCTGCTGGGGGAACTTATTTAAGACCAGCGAGGCCTCAGCCCGCTTTCTCAGGATTCCATCTTTCAACAGGCAAGAGGCCTGCTGTGAGTGCCCCTAGGCTGGAGAAGACTGGGCCCAAAGTTAGAGAGAGCGGATTGCCTAGCCAGAGAGGGACCGGTCTACACTTCACAGCATCCGGAGTCACCTATCCACCGGTACCCAGTGAGCTCAGAGGACCAGGGACCTCGTGTTACAGAGAGACTGAAAACTGAAGGGAAGTTCCAGATTGAGGAAACCTGGGAGGCGAGGTCTCATTTGGTGAGAAGGCACTTGCCTACCAGCATAGTTAACTGGGTCGCAGGAGTGTGGTTTCTATAGTTTCACTTGTACTTGCTGGCTACTGCAGCTCCGTAAGTAGGGACATATTGGCTGGAGAGTGATACAACGACTTGGAAGAACTAGCGTTTATTTTACCACTACACTGTATGCATCAAGTGATTATTCTTTCTCTTCACCCTGTTTATTGGAATACAAATAGATAAGTGCACCAACAGAGCTAGCAAAAGATTAACTGACACTTAAAGGAACAGCCACCAGTCTTCTCTATTCTCAGAAGTGCTACGATGGGACACACACCAGTTGAACTGTTCACTAGAGGGAGCCATACAGTTGTGAATTTATGGGTTTGATGAAACAGAAAATTGTATACTTGCCTTTCCGTAATTTTCCTTTCCTGATGCATATTCATGGCAGCACACACTGGGGTTGTGACTCCGCCCCCACAACCTGACAGGATTGGTTAGCTATAAATTTGAAGGGGAGACGCCCGCACCATTCTTTGTATATATCATCATTAAACAGCGTTGTGGGCATTTGTGTGCTGCCATGAAGATGTGTCAGGAAAGGAAAATTACGGAAAGGTAAGTATACAATTTTCCGTTTTCCTGACACATTCATGGCAGCACACACTGGGAAATAACTCACCAGTCGGGAGGGTGCAAGAAAACAGTAATATTTATTCTTTATAATGCTGAGGAATTAGCTCTAACAACAAATCTGCCAAAGTCGGCACTAGCCAAGTGAGCAAAATCCACTCTGTATTGAGAAATAAAGGTGTGTCGGGAAGACCAAGTTGCTGCTCTGCATATGATGCCTTCAGGAGCCGTAAGTTGCTGAATGGAATAGGCCTCTTTGATAGCTTTAACTAACCAGGAGGCGATGGTACAGGAGTTGGCTGCTTGACCTCGTCTGCTCCCATGTGGGATAATCAAGCGAGAATCCGTCTTCCTCAGGTGAGATGTATCTAAGAGGTAACTGGAGATGGTAGACTTGACATCCAAGGCATGGGGCTCACCCCTCTCAGTGAGGGATGGAAGAACGATGTCCTGGTTATAATGAAAAGAGGGAGGCTACCTTTGGTCTAAATTGGTCTGAAGGTTTCAGTACCACTCTGTCAGGGAAGAACACTAAATAGGGTTCCATAGCCATAAGTGCTTGTATCTCTGACACCCTTTTAAAGGATGTAATTGCAATAAGGAAAGCCAGCTTTAGAGTTAGGTTCCACAGTGAAACTAAGTTAAACAGAAAAAAGGGTGGATTAAATAAGGCCTTGAGTACTACTGAGAGATCCCATGTTGGAAAGGCTGGCTTCCTAGGTGGTCTGATCTTCATGCAGGCCTTCAGAAATTGAGTGATCAGAGGATGAAGAGCCCATCTAGTACCAGTCTTGGCAGAAAGGGCGGATACTTGAACCTTCAGGGTACCCGAGCTTAGGTCTTTGTTAAGCCCTGACTGAAGAAATTCAAGAATTTGAGATGGTTCTGGTGAGATAGGATTCCAATCTCTTTTCTGTGACATCGACACGAACCTCTCCCAGATTCTAGTGTAGGTGGTATTAGTGGAGCTCTTTCTAGCTTGCATTAGGGTCGATATTACTTTCTGGGAGCATCCTTGTTCCCTTAACCTAACCCTCTCAATTCCATGCTGCCAGATGCAGCTTCTCTGGGGCTGGATGGAAGAATTGTCCTTGAATATAGGAGATCCCTGGTTACTGGTAGATGGATTGGAGGCTGCATACTGAGTTGTAACAGGGTCATAAACCATGGCCTCCTCGGCCAGAACGTTATTACTGCTATAACCGTGGCTGTTGACTTCCGAAGCTGGGACAGAAATCTCGCAATAAGAGGAGTTGGAGGGAAAATGTACCCCAGTTCGAAGTTCCATGGGTGGATTAGGCAGTCTGTTCCTTCGGCTGATGGAAAGGGGGCTCTGGACAGGAACTTTTGACTCTTAGTTTGTCGGCGTGGCCACTAGGTCGATCTCTGGTACTAGTAAGAGTCTTCTTAAGAATTGAGAATACATAGTGGTTCAGGGACCATTCGTTGTTCGAAAGTGTCTCTCGGCTTAGGTAGTCGGCCAACAAATTCTGTGCTGCCAGGACGTATACTGCCCTCAGATCTAACAAGTGTACCTGGGCCCATTCCAATATGGGGCGAACTTTCTCCAGAAGCGTGCTACTCCTTGTGCCTCCCTGTCTCTGGATATATGACACCGCTACTTTGTTGTCCATCCTGATAAGGACACTTTTCCCCTCTAGAAGAGGCGCAAAGGCCATGAGAGCCTGAAAGGCTGCCCAGAGCGCTAAAATATTTGACACTATGCCATGAGCTCAAAAGCGCCACTGGCCTCGGGCTGCTAGGTCCAGATAATGTGCTCCCCATCCCCTCTGGCTGGCATCTGATGTTATTACTTCTGGACTTGGGGGAACTATCGGTCTGAATTTCCTGAGGTGGGACAGGTACGTCCACCACCACACTGATTGCTTTACCCAACTGGGATGTGAATAGTTTGGAGCATTGACGTTTCATTCCACTGCCTGAGAAAGGAATTTTGTAAGACTTGCATGTGCCACTGGGACCACTGTACCATGGGTATGGTCCCCAGGATACTGAGGCAGGCTCTGGCCGGTAGGCGTCTGGATGATAACAGATTCTGCATCTTTTGGACTCAAGCCTTGTATACACGATCAGTCCATCCGATAAGAACGGTTTGAAGGACCGTTGTCATAGGTTAACCGATGAAGCTGACTGATGGTCTGATGTGTCTACACACCATCAGTTAAAAAAACGATCGTATCAGAATGCGGTGACGTAAAACACGTCGACGTGCTGAAAAAAATGTAGTTCAATGCTTCCAAGCATGTGTCGACTTGATTCTGAGCATGGGTGGATTTTTAACCGATGGTCGTCCCTAACAATCGGTTTTGACCTATGGGCTGGAAATCCATAGGTTATTTTTAAAGCAAGTTGGCTTTTTTTTAACCTATGGGGCCCACACACGATCGGTTTTGACCAATAAAAATGGTCCATCAGACCGTCTGGCTATCCTATTGTGTGTACGAGGCCTAAGGGTTTCAGCTTCTCTTGAGGGAGTTGTACCCGGTTCAGCCGAGTATTCAATTCTGCCCCTAGGAATACCATGACTTGCGTAGGCTGGAGACTGCTCTTTATCCAGTTGACTAGCCACCCGAAATCTTGCAGGGTCGTGAGCAATATCTATCTTCCGGTGATGAGTCAAGGTTTCTTGGTTTTCTGCCAGGAGCAGAATGTCGTCCAAATAATGATGCACTCGCAACCCCTTCTCCCTGAGAAGTGCAATCAGGGGTAGGAGAACTTTGGTGAATGTTCTGGGTGCTGAGGAGATGCCGAATGGGAGGCACCAAAATTGGAAATAACACTGATCGATTGAGAACCAAAGAAACTTTTGGAATGCGGGATGGATCGGCACGTGAAGGTAGCGTCCGATAAATCTACCGATAACATCCAGTCTCCCACGTTCACTGCCAGCAAAATAGACTAAAGACTTTCCATTCTGAAGGCCTCTACTTTGATCCTCTTGTTGAGCCTTTTTAGGTCCAGGACTGGACATAGGTTCCCCGTTTTCTTTCGTACCAAAAATAAAGGGGAATAAAACCCCCTCCCTTTTTGGTGCGGTGGTACTTCTATGATTGCCCCCTTTTGCATTAGCTCTGTTACATATTGCAGAAGTAACCTTTTGTCTGGGGTAGGTGGTACTTTGGTAGGCTGAAATGTGTTCTCCGGCAACGTGCCCATGAATTTCCATTTGTGGCCGATTTCGATAGTGGATAATGTCCATGGATCTGATATGTGACTTGACCATGTCTGAGCGAATTTCTTGAGCCTGGCACCCACCTGAACTGGGTGGGCGGGCAAATCTTCAAAAGGACTTCTGCTGTTCCCCAGCTGTGATGGCCTTGACCTTCTGTCCCTTCATAAAGGAGGGTCGAGTACTCTTCCAGTCTCTCCTGAATTCCCTGCCAGGACTGTAGGATCTAACATCCCTGTACTTGTCAGGAAGATTACGTCTGTAACTTTGGAGATGGCTGAATCCAGCTTTGCGCCAAATAAATTTGAGCCGTCATATGGAATTTTGCACCAGTTTGACTTTGATGTGTAATAGCTCAGTTCGTGGTGGGATGACGGTGATCGTCTGCGGTGGGACCGACTATGATGGGAGCAGCTGTGACAGCGTCGTCATTCTGCTGCGCGCATCTGCAGATCGACGAGAGGGATGCGGTGGCGATGCACACACCCCTTGGGGCTGTCTGGAGGACTACAATGTTCAGTGAGAGCTGAATGTAACAAGAGGTACCAGTAATAGAAATAAGCACACTCTGTAGCCACTCACAATTGTCCAATAATTATGGCCAGTTTAAGGCGGCGTACACACGACCGAGGTTCTCGCTGGAAACCAGCGAGAACCTCGCTAGAAGCTGCATTCCAGCGAGGACCTCGGCCATGTGTACGCTCTCGGCGAGCTTCCCGGCGGGAAGCCCGTCGAGCAGAAATAGAGAGCACGCTCTCTATTTGCTCGACGGCCTGCCTGGAAGAATGGCTGGTTGCCATTCCCGACGGGCGGGTCACCGATTTCGACGGCCGGCAGGGAACCTCGACGGACGGAACGATGTGTTCTGCCCTTCGAGGTTCTCTGCCGTGTGTACGCGGCCTAAGGTGGAAGAAAAGAAAAAGTGGAGCCACTGCAAAATTTGAAGTTTCTTTGAAGCTTACTAAATTACGCCAGTAAATTCCTTTGCCCCTGTAACCACCAGAACAGGGTTCCCTCCATAGAAGCTCCTTTAGAGACTGTACAGGAGGGACTTCCAAACAGGAGAGGCTTGAACCTGCTGAGGCGATCTGCGGTAAGAGGCATTGCTGCATGTCCGTCAATCTGTCAGGTGAGGATAAAAAAAGAGAATGGTGTGGGGCGTCTCCCCTTCAAATTTATAGCTAACCAATCTTGACAGGTTGTGGGGGCAGAGTCACAACCCCAGTGTGTGCTGCCATGAATGCGTCAGGAAAGCTGTTTGCATCACTTTTTTGCTTTGCTGTTTTGGGTGAGTTGTGTGGGACTTAGTGGAGGGGTGTCCCAGGGAGCTGTGTAGTCAATATTATGGGCCAGATTCAGGTAGATGGGCGAATCTTTATTTTGGAGTAACGTTTCTCATTTATGTTACTCCGCTGAAACTTTAGGAGCAAGTACTGTTATTCACATAGCACTTGCTCCTAAAGTTGCGGCGTCATAGCGAAAATGAGCCGGCGGAATTCAAATTGGGCGGGTAGGGGCGTGTATTATTATAACTAGGAGCGATCCCGCGGTGAATGTACTGCGCATGCGTCGACTGTCAGTGCGAATGCTCCAAATTCTGTCAGTGAACGTCAATGACGTCAATCCCCATTCACAGACGTTTTACGCAAACGACGCAAATTTTTTTAAATTCGACGCGATGACGATGCCCATACTTAACATAGGATACTCCACTAGGGGGCTGGTTTTTCTTTACGCCGCGTATCTCTTACGGAAAGCTCGGAAAGTCACTGCGTCGGGCCCGAATACGATCGTGAATTGCCGATTCTCGCTGATTAACATATTCTCGGCGTTAATCAGCGGGAACGCCCCGAGCGCCATTTTTAAAATTGCAGTTCCGATACGATGGCAAAATACAATTACGCCGCTCGTATAGGAACTCCAACCCGGCATTTCTTGTTTTCTGCTTACAGAAAACAGAAACGCCAGCTCAAAGTGAGAGTTATGCTGGCGTATCACTGATACTCCAGCCTAACTCTACCTGAATCTGGCCCTATGTGTGTAACCTTTGTTTTATTCTTATTCTCTACCACTGAGCTACATTAGAGATGTACAGAACTATTCGCCGGCGAACAATTCGCGGCGATTTTTGCGCGTTCGCGTTCGCCGATGCGCGCGAACATATGCGATGTTCGATCCGCCTCCTATTATTTATCATTGAGCAAACTTTGACCCTCTATCTCACAGTCAGCAGACACATTCCAGCCAATCAGCAGCATACCCTCCCTCCCTGACCCTCCCACCTCTAGGGCAGCAACCATTTTAGATTCATTCGGAACCTGCATTCTTAGTGAGAGGAGGGACATTGTTGCTGCTGCTGAATTGAAAGGGAAAGAATAGCTAGAGTAGTGTTTTTAGTGTCCTGAACGACTCATCTGATCTCTGCTGTAAGGACAGCACCCCAAAAAGCCCTTTTTAGGGCTGGTAACTCCAAAAAGCCCTTTTTAGGGCTGGTATATCAGTCTGCTTTTTTTTCTCTGCATTGCAGTTGCCTGCTAGGAAGTCAGCGTGTGTGTGTCAGGAAGGGTACACTGTGCCCAGTGCCATACACCACTCATCTATCTTGGTGGCTTTTTTTTCTCTGTAATCTCATTGCAGTTGCCTGCTAGGAAGGCAGCGTGTGTGTGTCAGGAAGGGTACACTGTGCCCAGTGCCATCCACCACTCATCTATCTTGGTGGCTTTTTTTTCTCTGTAATCTCATTGCAGTTGCCTGCTAGGAAGGCAGCGTGTGTGTGTCAGGAAGGGTACACTGTGCCCAGTGCCATCCACCACTCATCTATCTTGGTGGCTTTTTTTTCTCTGTAATCTCATTGCAGTTGCCTGCTAGGAAGGCAGCGTGTGTGTGTCAGGAAGGGTACACTGTGCCCAGTGCCATCCACCACTCATCTATCTTGTTGGCTTTTTTTTCTCTGTAATCTCATTGCAGTTGCCTGCTAGGAAGGCAGCGTGTGTGTGTGTGTCAGGATCACAGCGTACACTGTGCCCAGTGCCATCCACCACCCATCTATCTTGGTGGCACAGTCGATAACATTTAAAAAAAAAAAAATTATTACTGCAATATAATTGTAGTCAGTTGCCTGTCTGCCAGCGTGTGTCAGGGTACAGCGTACACTGTGCCCAGTGCCACCCACCACCCATCTATCTTGGTGGCACAGTCGATAACATTTAAAAAAAAAAAATTATTACTGCAATATAATTGTAGTCAGTTGCCTGTCTGCCAGCGTGTGTCAGGGTACAGCGTACACTGTGCCCAGTGCCACCCACCACCCATCTGTCTTGGTGGCACAGTCGATAACATTTTAAATACATTTTTATTACTGCAATATAATTGTAGACAGTTGCCTGTCTGCCAGCGTGTGTCAGGGTACAGCGTACACTGTGCCCAGTGCCACCCACCACCCATCTGTCTTGGTAGCACAGTACATAACATTTAAAAACCCCAAAAAATTTACTGCAATAGAATAGTAGTCAGTTGCCAGCGTGTGTCAGGCTCATAGTGTAAACTGTGCCCACTTGCCCAGTGCTACCACTCATATATCTGGTGGCAATTATATTAAATTTAAAAAGAAAAAACACAATTTTGACTGCAATAGAATAGCAGTTAGTTGTCTGCAGGCGTGTGTCAGGCCTACAGCGTCTACTCTGCCAACTTCTGCCAGTGCACAGTGTCACTCATACTGTATCTGGTGTCACAGTAGCTTGCACGCATAGTACAACTAAAGTAATAAAAAAAAAAATGACTGGCAGAGCCAGGCCACCCCGCAGGGGCTGTCGTGGTCGTGGTGCTGTGATTCCCTTTGGCCCTAGAATAATACCCAGTGTTCAGAGGCCACATACCCTGAACTCCAAAAGTTCTGAGGACATAGTTGACTGGCTAACAAAGGACACCCAATCTTCTACAGCTTCCGCTCATAACCTTGACACACCATCCTCCTCCAGCTCAGCTTCGGGCACCTCTCAAGTTACCACTCGCCCGCATGCCGCCACCACCAACACTAGCATCACAGCTGCTTCACTTGATCTGTCAGAGGAGTTATTTACACATCAGTTGGAAGAAATGAGTGATGCACAACCATTATTGCCAGAGGTTGTAGATAAAAGGGATGTGACTCAGTCAGGCAGCATTACACACATGGAGGTATGGTGTGATGATGATGTACCCGCTGCTGCTTCCTTTGCTGAGTTGTCAGATACAAGTGAAGTGGTTGATGATGACGATGTGTCCGGGGATGCCACGTGGGTGCCCGCTCGAAGAGAAGAAGAACAGGGGGACAGTTCAGATGGGGAGACAGAGAGGAGGAGGAGACGAGTTGTAAGCAGGGGGAGGTTGTCGCAAGGAGCTAGTGGCACAGTCAGACAGCATGTATCGGCACACGGGGTCAGGCAGACAGCACGCCAATCAACGCATGCTGTTGCCACCACCAGAATGCCGGCATTGCAAAGCTCAGCAGTGTGGCATTTTTTTTGTGTGTCTGCCTCTGATAACAGTGATGCCATTTGCAACCTGTGCCAAAAGAAAGTGAGTCGTGGGAAATCCAACACCCACCTAGGTACAACTGCTTTGCGAAGGCACATGATCTCACATCACAAACGCCTATGGGATCAACACATGATGAAGAGTACAAGCAGCACACAAGCTCAAAGCCACCATCCTCCTCCTGGTGCAGCATCTTCAGTCACGCCAACCACTGCTGTCCTCCTTGCCCCCTCTCAACCATCCACCACTCCGTCTCTCACCTTGAGCAGTTCCTGCTCATCTGCCCACAGTCAGGTGTCTGTCAAGGACATGTTTGAGCGTAAGAAGCCAATGTCACAGAGTCACCCCCTTGCCCGGCGTCTGACAGCTGGCTTGTCGGAACTCTTAGCCCGCCAGCTTTTACCATACAAGCTGGTGGAGTCTGAGGCCTTCAAAAAATTTGTAGCTATTGGGACACCGCAGTGGAAGGTACCCGGCCGAAATTTCTTTTCACAAAAGGCAATCCCCAACCTGTACTCTATTGTGCAAAAGGAAGTCATGGCATCCCTGGCACACAGTGTTGGGGCAAGGGTTCATCTGACCACTGATACCTGGTCTGCAAAGCACGGTCAGGGCAGGTATATCACCTACACTGCGCATTGGGTAAACCTGCTGACGGCTGACAAGCATGTAATGCCTGGCTCTGCAGAGGAGTTGGTGACACCGCCACGACTTGCAGGCAGGCCTGCTGCCACCTCCTCTACTCCTCCTACTCCATCCTCTTCGATAACCTCCTCGGCTGAGTCCTCTTCTGCTGCTGCGTCTTGCTCCACATCAGCTGTACCACCCCAGCTCCCCAGGGGCTATTCCACATCCCGGATACGACAGTGTCACGCCGTCTTGGGGTTGACTTGCCTGAAAGCAGAGAGTCACACCGGACCAGCACTCCTGTCCGCCCTGAACACACAGTTGGATCAGTGGCTGACTCCGCACCAACTGGAGATCGGCAAAGTGGTGTGTGACAACGGAAGCAATTTGTTGGCGGCATTGAATTTGGGCAAGTTGACACATGTCCCGTGCATGGCACATGTGATGAATCTGATTGTACAACGCTTTGTGCATAAGTACCCAGACTTACAGGATGTGCTCAAGCAGGCCAGGAAGGTGTGTGGCCATTTCAGGCGTTCCTACACAGCCATGGCGCACTTTTCAGATATCCAGCAGCGAAACAACATGCCAGTGAGGCGACTGATTTGCGACAGCCCGACACGTTGGAATTCAACACTCCTAATGTTCGACCGCCTGCTCCAACAAGAAAAAGCCGTCAACGAGTATTTGTATGACCGGGGTGCTAGGACAGCCTCTGCACAGCTGGGAATTTTTTTGCCACGTTACTGGACGCTCATTCGCAATGCCTGTAGGCTCATGCGTCCTTTTGAGGAGGTGACAAACCTAGTCAGTCGCACTGAAGGCAGCATCAGCGACATCATCCCATTTGTTTTCTTCCTGGAACGTGCCCTGCGAAGAGTGCTGGATCAGGCCGTAGATGAGCGAGAGGAAGAGGAAGAGTTGTGGTCACCATCACCACCAGAAACAGCCTTATCAGCATCGCTTGCTGGACCTGCAGAAACGCTGGAAGAGGAGTGTGAGGAAGAGGAGTCAGAGGAGTCAGAGGAGGAATGTGGCTTTGAGGAGGAGGAAGACCAACCACAGCAGGCATCCCAGGGTGCTCGTTGTCACCTATCTGGTACCCGTGGTGTTGTACGTGGCTGGGAGGAAGAACAGACCTTCAGTGAGATCAGTGAGGACGAGGAACGGGACATGAGGATCTCGGCATCCAACCTTGTGCAAATGGGGTCTTTCATGTTGTCGTGCCTGTTGAGGGACCCTCGTATAAAAAGGCTAAAGGAGAATGACCTGTACTGGGTGGCCACGGTACTAGACCCCCGGTATAAGCAGAAAGTGCCTGAAATGTTACCGAATTACCGGAAGTCGGAAAGGATGCAGCAGTTCCAAAATAAATTAAAAAGTATGCTTTACACAGCGTATAAGGGTGATGTCACAGTACAACGGGAATCTAACAGGGGAAGAGGTGAAAGTAATCCTCCTCCTACCATGACCACGCCGGCAAGGACAGGACGCTTTACAGACGTGTTGTTGATGGAGGACATGCGGAGCTTTTTCAGCCCTACGCGTCGCCACAGCCCTTCGGGGTCCACCCTCAGAGAACGAATCGACCGACAGGTAGCAGACTACCTAGCCTTAACTGCAGATATCGACACTCTGAGGAGCGATGAACCCCTTGACTACTGGGTGTGCAGGCTTGACCTGTGGCCTGAGCTATCCCAATTTGCGATAGAACTTCTGTCCTGCCCCGCTTCAAGTGTCCTTTCAGAAAGGACCTTCAGTGCAGCAGGAGGTATTGTCACTGAGAAGAGAAGTCGCCTAGGTCAAAAAAGTCTTGATTACCTCACCTTTATTAAGATGAATGAGGCATGGATCCCGAAGGGACTGACAGTGGGCAATACATTTGACTAAAGGCCTGATGAGATGAGCTTTCTTGGGCTACAAATGATCCACACGCTGCTGTATTTTATGTCTGCATGCCTTATGACTTGCGTGACTTATCCGCCACCAAATAGGGTTCAAGCCTCAATGTTTTAGTGCACTTTATTCCTGGAAAACATCAATTTTTCTGGCTGCTGCTACAGCAGCAGCTGCAACAATACCTAATTTTTCAGACATGTGTACATGCCTAATTTTTCTGGCCTCTGGTGCTGCACTGTGGCTGCAAAAACAAAACCAAAAAAAAAGGCACATACATGTGTCAATTCCCCTTCGTGATCGCTACCTTGTTGTTGTGAAGGGGCTTGCGTATCACAATGAAGCGACCACCTCTATGAGTGTGTTGGCAATGGCAATGTTGGCACACCCCAGAGGATAAGGTCTTTGCTTCACTGGGGTCACTTAACTGTCACTGAACTACCTCAGCACGACCATAGGCTTTGAAAAAAAAAACATCGCCTGCAATCTCAAAAACGTTCATTGACGTCAGTGAGGACAAGGAACGGGACATGGCTAGCTTGGTATCCAACCTTGTGCAAATGGGGAGTTTGCGGTTGTGCAAATAGACGGTTTGCAGGGGTTTGCGGTGCGTTAAACGGGGAGTTTGATCTGTCAGAGTTTGGTCTGTCACTGTGAACCCTAACCCTATTACAGACAGGGTTAGGGTTACAGATAGGGTTAGGGTTAAAGATAGGGTTAGGGTTACAGACTGTAACCCTAACCCTATCTGTAACCCTAACCTTGTCTGTAACCTTAACCCTAACCAAAACCCTATCTCTAACCCTAACCCTAACTGTAACCCTATCTCTTACCCTAACCCTAACCCTATCTGTTACCCTAACCCTAACCCTATCTGTTACCCTAACCCTATCTGTAACCCTAACCCTAACCCTAACCCTAAGCCTTACACTACCTGATCGATATAACATCATACTTGATGTTTTAGAGAATGTTATTCCAAACAATTTATGAATATTAGGTGATTTATACCCTTTATGGATTAAAAACTGACTCTTCGACAACTACGCAATTTTCCATGGGAGTTTTGACATGGATCCCCCTCCGGCATGCCACAGTCCAGGTGTTAGTCCCCTTGAAACAACTTTTCCATCATTATTGTGGCCGGAAAGAGTCCCTGTGCGTTTTAAAATTCGCCTGCCCATTGAAGTCTATGGCGGTTCGCCCGGTTCGCGCATTCGCGAACATATGCGCAAGTTCGCAATCGCGGTTCGCGAACGCGCAATTTTAGGTTCGCGACATCACTAAGCTACATCCCCTTCCTGCTCTTGATTTTCTGTGCCTTTTTTTTGGAAGGGAGGAAGTTTGACTTTAGAGAAAGGCCCTCGGCAGGATTTTTCACCCTGTCGGGGAGATCATTAGCCAACTCGGCGTGCCCTACACAGTAACTGGGCTCGGTTTTAAGATAAAGAATGGATATTCTGGGGATTGAACCCAGGGCCTCACAAATGCGAAGCGCGTGCTCTACCACTGAGCTACACCCCCTTCTTGCTCTTGGTTTCCTGTGCCTTTTTTTTTGGGGGGGGGGGGGAGGGAGGAAGTTTGACATTAGAGAAAGGCCCTCGGCAGGATTTTTCACCTCGTGGGGGAGATCATTGGGCAACTCGGCGTGCCCTACACAGTGACTGGGCTTGGTTTTAAGATAAAGAATGGAGATGCCGGAGATTGAACCCGGGGCCTCACACATGTGAAGCGCGCGCTCTTCCACAGAGCTACACGCCCTTTTTGCTCTTGGTTTCCTGTGCTTTTTTTTGGGGGGGGGAAGGGAGGAAGTTTTACTTCAGAGAAAGGCCCTCGGCAGGATTTTTCATCTTGTGGGGGAGATCATTGGGCATCTCGGCGTGCCCTACACAGTGACTGGGCTCGGTTTTAAGATAAAGAATGGAGATGCCAGGGATTGAACCCGGGGCCTCACACATGCGAAGCGCGTGCTCTACCACTGAGCTACACCCCCTTCTTGGCCTTTAGGTTTTCTGTGCCTGTTTTTGGGGGGGGGGGGCGGAAGTTTTACTTTAGAGAAAGGCCCTCGGCAGGATTTTTCACCTTGTGGGGGAGATCATTGGGCATCTCAGCGTGCCCTACACAGTGACTGGGCTCGGTGTTAAGATAAAGAATGGAGATGCCGGGGATTGAACCCGGGGCCTCACACATGCGAAGCGCGCGCTCTACCACTGAGCTACACCCTATTCTTGCTTTTGGTTTCCTGTGCCTTTTTTTTTTTTGGGAAGGGGAAGGGAGGAAGTTTTACTTTAGAGAAAGGCCCTCGGCAGGATTTTTCACCTCGTGGGGGAGATCATTGAGCATCTCGGCGTGCCCTACACAGTGACTGGGCTCGGTTTTAAGATAAAGAATGGAGATGCCGGGGATTGAACCCGGGGCCTCACACATGCGGAGCGCGCGCTCTTCCACTGAGCTACACCCCCTTCTTGCTCTTTGTTTTTTGTGCCTTTTTTGGGGGGGGGAAGGGAGGAAGTTTTACTTTAGAGAAAGGCCCTCGGCAGGATTTTTCACCTTGTGGGGGAGATCATTGGGCATCTCGGTGTGCCCTACACAGTGACTGGGCTCGGTTTTAAGATAAAGAATGGAGATGCCGGCGATTGAACCCGGGGCCTCACACATGAAATGCGCGCGCTCTACCACTGAGCTACACCCCCTTCTTGCTCATGGTTTTCTTTTTTTTTTTTTTTTGGCGGGATGGGAAGGGAGGAAGTTTTACTTTAGAGAAAGGCCCTCGGCAAGATTTTTCACCTTGTGAAGGAGATCATTGGGCATCTCGGCGTGCCCTACACAACGACTGGGCTTGGTTTTAAGATTAAGAATGGAGATGCCGGGGATTGAACCCGGGGCCTCACACATGCGAGACGTGCGCTCTACCACTGAGCTACACCCCCTTCTTGCTCATGGTTTCCTGTGCTATTTTTTTGGGGGGGGGAGTGGAAGGGAGGAAGTTTTACTTTAGAGAAGGGCCCTCGGCAGGATTTTTCACCTCGTGGGGGAGATCATTGGGCATCTCAGCGTGCCCTACACAGTGACTGGGCTCGGTGTTAAGATAAAGAATGGAGATGCCGGGGATTGAACCCGGGGCCTCACGCATGCAAAGCGCGCGCTCTACCACTGAGCTACAACCCCTTCTTGCTCTTGGTTCCCTGTGGCTTTTTTTTTTTTTTTTTTTTGGAGGGGAAGGAAGGAAGTTTTAATTTAGAGAAAGGCCCTCGGCGGGATTTTTCACCTCGTGGGGGAGATCATTGGGCATCTCGGCGTGCCCTACACAGCGACTGGGCTTGGTTTTAAGATAAAGAATGGAGATGCCGGGGATTGAACCCGGGGCCTCACACATGCGAGACGTGCGCTCTACCACTGAGCTACACCCCCTTCTTGCTCTTGATTTCCTGTGCCTTTTTTTTGGGGGGGAGGGGAAGGGAGGAAGTTTTACTTTAGAGAAAGGAAAGCCCGGAGTAGGGTTGCCACCTGTCCGGTTTTGACCCGGACAGTCCGGGTTTGGACACATGTGCCCGGTTTTGAAGCCGTCTGAAACCCGGGCACATTTAAAAAAAAAAAAAAAATTTTTTTTTTTTTTTTAATTTTTTTTTTTCTAGCCGTCCGTCCACTCCTGGCCCGGCCGCAACAGAGCTGCAGTGCACATGATCCCGAATCAATTCTTGTGCCCGTGGTGTGGCGGTGGCCGCCCAGAGAAGTCCCACTTCCACCTCCCTGCCTGGCACTTGCTGTGTGTCACCGAGTCCTGACCTGGACTGGTGTCTCTGTATCTCCCCAGGCTCGGCTCCGCCTCCACCAGCTTGTGTTAGTACTGTGTTCTCTGTTAGCAGCCGGCATTCGTGTTAAACACCTGCTCCTGCTGCCTGCGGCTACGAGCATCTACCCCGTCCCCGCACTGTTACCAAACCTCCATCTGCTTTCAGTGCTACTGCTTTGTGTGCTCAGTGCTGCAGACGGGACACACAGGCGGAGGCTGAGTCTCCATGTTCCCGAGTGCACTCCTCTGGTTGGCTGCAGAAGGGACAAGGAGGTGGGGTTGAAGGTGGAGCCTCCCCATTCCCTGCTGCTCTGTTAGAAAGTGTCCAGAGATCGTGCTGAGACTGGAGCTCAACTTTTAAGGTCAGTTTATGCCATGTTACTGTTAGAGACTGTCACAGTATGTCAGTACTCTCACCCCCCCCCCCCCCCCACCATACACTATACATACAGTCCTCACCACCTCCCCCACCATACTTACAGTTCTCCCCCCCATATATACAGTTCTCCCCCCCATATATACAGTTCTCCCCCCCCATATATACAGTTCTCCCCCCCCTATATACAGTCACCCCCATACACCATCCATATATACGGCCCCCCCATATGTACAATTCTCCCCCATACACCATCCATAACAGCCCCCCCATATGTACAGTCCCCCCCATACACCATCCATATATACAGCCCCGCCCCCCCCATATACCATCCATATATACAGTCGGGGGGGGGGGGGTTTGGGGGGCAATACACCATACATATATACAGTTCTCACTGGGTAACATTGTCCTCTGCTCTACTGACACCGTCCACTGATCTACTGACACCGTCCACTGCCCTACTGACACCCTCCACTGCCCTACTGACACCCTCCGCTGCCCTACTGACACCCGCCGCTGCCCTACTGACACCCTCCGCTGCCCTACTGACACCCTCCGCTGCCCTACTGACACCCTCCGCTGCCTACTCCGCTGCCCTACTGACACCCTCCGCTGCCCTACTGACACCCTCCGCTGCCCTACTGACACCCTCCGCTGCCCTACTGACACCCTCCGCTGCCCTACTGACACCCTCCGCTGCCCTACTGACACCCTCCGCTGCCCTACTGACATCCTCCGCTGCCCTACTGACACCCTCCGCTGCCCTACTGACACCCTCCGCTGCCCTACTGACACCCTCCGCTGATCTACTGACACCCTCCACTGATCTACTGACACCCTCCACTGCACTGATCTACTGACACCCTCCACTGCACTGATCTACTGACACCCTCCACTGATCTGCTGATACCCTCCACTGATCTACTGACACCCTCCACTGCTCTACTGACACCCTCCACTGCCCTACTGACACCCTCCACTGCCCTACTGACACCCTCCACTGCCCTACTGACACCCTCCACTGCCCTACTGACACCCTCCACTGATCTACTGACACCCTCCACTGCTCTAATGACACCCTCCACTGATCTAATGACACCCTCCACTGCACTGATTCACTGACACCCTCCACTGCACTGATCTACTGACACCCTCCACTGATCTGCTGACACCCTCCACTGATCTACTGACACCCTCCACTGCTCTACTGACACCCTCCACTGCCCTACTGACACCCTCCACTGATCTACTGACACCCTCCACTGATCTACTGACACCCTCCACTGATCTACTGACACCCTCCACTGATCTACTGACACCCTCCACTGATCTGCTGACACCCTCCACTGATCTGCTGACACCCTCCACTGCTCTACTGACACCGTCCACTGCTCTACTGACACCCTCCACTGCCCTACTGACACCCTCCACTGATTTACTGACACCCTCCACTGCTCTTCTGACACCCTCCACTGATCTACTGACACCCTCCACTGATCTACTGACACCCTCCACTGCACTGATCTACTGACACCCTCCACTGATCTACTGACACCCTCCACTGCACTGATCTACTGACACCCTCCACTGATCTGCTGACACCCTCCACTGATCTACTGACACCCTCCACTGCTCTACTGACACCGTCCACTGCTCTACTGACACCCTCCACTGCCCTACTGACACCCTCCACTGATTTACTGACACCCTCCACTGATTTACTGACACCCTCCACTGATTTACTGACACCCTCCACTGATTTACTGACACCCTCCACTGATCTACTGACACCCTCCACTGATCTACTGACACCCTCCACTGCACTGATCTGCTGACACCCTCCACTGATCTGCTGACACCCTCCACTGATCTGCTGACACCCTCCACTGATCTGCTGACACCCTCCACTGCTCTACTGACACCCTCCACTGATCTACTGACACCCTCCACTGCACTGATCTACTAACACCCTCCACTGCACTGATCTACTGACACCCTCCACTGCACTGATCTACTGACACCCTCCACTGATCTACTGACACCCTCCACTGATCTACTGACACCCTCCACTGATCTACTGACACCGTCCACTGCTCTACTGACACCGTCCACTGCTCTACTGACACCCTCCACTGCCCTACTGACACCCTCCACTGCCCTACTGACACCCTCCACTGCCCTACTGACACCCTCCACTGCCCTACTGACACCCTCCACTGCCCTACTGACACCCTCCACTGATCTACTGACACCCTCCACTGATCTACTGACACCGTCCACTGCCCTACTGACACCGTCCACTGCCCTACTGACACCGTCCACTGCCCTACTGACACCATCCACTGCCCTACTGACACCCTCCACTGATCTACTGACACCCTCCACTGCACTGATCTACTGACACCCTCCACTCCACTGATCTACTGACACCCTCCACTGCACTGATCTACTGACACCCTCCACTGCACTGATCTACTGACACCCTCCACTGCACTGATCTACTGACACCCTCCACTGATCTACTGACACCCTCCACTGATCTACTGACACCCTCCACTTATCTACTGACACCCTCCACTTATCTACTGACACCCTCCACTGCACTGATCTACTGACACCCTCCACTGATCTACTGACACCCTCCACTGCTCTACTGACACCCTCCACTGCTCTACTGACACCGTCCACTGCCCTACTGACACCATCCACTGCCCTACTGACACCGTCCACTGCCCTACTGACACCGTCCTCTGCCCTACTGACACCGTCCTCTGCCCTACTGACACCGTCCTCTGCCCTACTGACACTGTCCTCTGCCCTACTGACACCGTCCTCTGCCCTACTGACACCGTCCACTGCCCTACTGACACTGTCCACTGCTCTACTGGCTGACAGTGTCCACTTTTAAGCTAGGCTATTTTCATATTTTTACTGACATTACTTTTATTAATCAAATCATATTTTATGGGTACACTAATGCTTTTGTTTTATTTAACCAACCCCCTTTAAGTCCCCCCCCCCCCCCCCCCACCTGTTGCAATGCAATTTGGCCACAGCCACTATTCACTGTAGCACACCTCATTATTACTCTCTTTGGGTAAACCAAAAGGTGTCCCAAGTATTTTACGTTCCTATAGCTTATACTACAAAAAAATTGCTGTGTGCCGCAAAAATGTTCGGGTTTGGCTTGAAGAAAAGGTGGCAACCCTAGCCCGGAGTGACATGACAAAAAGGACAAATAATGGAGGGCTGGGCATGACTGTGTGAGGAGTAGTGCAACAAAGGGTTAAGGAAGGAAGGAGTGGCTGTAGGAGCTCGGGTGACTGGGTAGGAGGAACCCCCTTTATAAAGGGGGGTGGGGGCACATGTGGGACATTCAAGGAATTGTAGCACGCTGGGAGGCAGGTTTGTCTCTGCTCCCAGCTTTCATTGAGAAGACAGATTGGGGACTTTAAGGCTGGGTTCACACTTGTGCGGTGTGTATTTCAGCTTTTTATCTCTGCAGATAGATAAGGGAAGTGTTCAGCAGATTAGCTCTGTTTGCTGAGAATTTGGAGACCTGGGGGAAGTTCTGAGTGAGAGGAGAGTGGGGGAGAAATGTATTGAGCTGAATGAGAGAAATTCCTGTAGAGAACTGAACACATCTGAGAATCAGCTGTGTACCCATAGAAGATAATGGGACTGAATTCGCACCTGAGCCGCACCGCAAGGCCTCCACAACGCAGAACAAAATGTTCTGCGTATTAGATGCGGTTTAAGCCGCAACCAATTCGCATAGGTTTGAGCCCGGCCTTAGGCGGCGTCTGCTTCACAAACACCCCCGGAGGGCTTGATTCACATCATTGGGCATCTCGGCGTGCCCTACACAGCGACTGGGCTTGGTTTTAAGATAAAGAATGGAGATGCCGGGGATTGAACCCGGGGCCTCACACATGCGAGACGTGGGGGCGTGGCCGGCCAGCAAGCGAGATGGATGCCTAGCTCATGAGCTCGTCTGCCAGGGAGAGGACCAGATCATTAGAAGCTCGTTTTACGACCGGACTCTATACCAGTCATCCTCCTAAGACCCTCTGGACACCTGCTGAGGATGTCTGGGAAACGGAAAACGGACCAGCACCCGCAAAAGCTGACGGCCTTCTTCCATTACACAGGCCAGGTCAGTCAATCCCAAAATGGCGCCGCCGGCGTGGCGGCGATGGGGGCAAGATCCGACTTAACAAGCCCTACACAGGGACTACAGGACCCCCCTTGCCCTGCCTCACCTCCTGTGTCTAAAACGGGAGACAACCCCATAACGGGAAGTCCGGCAAAAGCGCGGCTCCGCACCGATCGCGGCCCGCCGCGGATACATCCGCAAATCGAGGCCCCGGCTTGCGGCCTACTGCAGGCGAATCAGGCCCTGCACTCCTCCATGGCACAATTCCCCACCACAGGCCAACCAGTGGTAGATACCACGCTGAAGGACATGTTACTGTCCCTCCAGTCCTCCCTGATGACAGACCTCTCCTCAGTTTTCTCAAAACTCACTACAGAAATGCAAGGGCTGGATAGCAGAGTCTCACACCTAGAGAACAGTATGGGAGACTGCACAACCACAGTGAACAATCTTATTGACTCCTATGACGACATACAAAATGAACAGAAATGGATGAGGGCCAAGCTGGCAGATTTAGAGGACAGGTCCAGGAGAAATAATTTGAAACTGCGGGGGGTCCCTGAATCCATATTGCCAGCAGACCTTCCCAAATATGCCAGGGAACTCCTTCATGCCATACTGCCTGACGCCTCTCCCAGGGATCTTATAATTGACAGGATCCACCGCATAGCCAAACCCTCGCACCTAGCCGCCACGGTACCGAGGGACGTCCTGATGAGAATTCATTTCTTTCACGTCAAGGAACGGCTACTAGCAACCGTCAGGGGAGGCCCACCGCTGCAGGCCCCGTTCGAAGGGGTCCTGCTATTCCCGGACCTATCAAAATATACTCTACAACTCAGACGCCAACTCAAACCAGTCACAAAGGGTCTCCACAACAACAAAGTACAGTACAAATGGCGCTACCCAGCTACCCTGCTTGTAACGAAAAATGGCTCCACACATGTGATCCAGGACCTGCAGAAAGGTCTACAGATGCTACATTCATGGGGTATCCTCCCTGAACCACCGCAAGATCCGTCTGCTCTGAAAGCTCAAAGAGGACCCAGACCTGCACGTCGTGCCCCCGTGACCCAAGAGGATGATACGGAGCAGATGAACTGATTATTCCGAGCTTGCTTTTCCATATCTACTTAACAGATGCTCTCCCTGGCATCCAGCCGTATACTGTTTTCTCTTTTTTTTTGTTTGTTTCATTTGTTTCAGCCTTGGGACTTTTACCCCCCAAACCGGCGGTTTAGTTGACCATTTGGTCCCTGCACTCCGCTTCCTAACTGTATTGGTGGCTCAGCCACTCCGTACCGCTCTCAGCAATACCACCAGTTGTTTCTTGTCTGTTCAGTTATTTAACTCTTGATTCTCAGTTGCAGCACCTCCTCTACCTCCACAGACACTCGCACGGGGCAGACCCTTGACCAACGACTTCCTGCCAGACGGTACTGCGTTCTACACTCAGATAAGCACACATGCGAGACGTGCGCTCTACCACTGAGCTACACCCCCTTCTTGCTCTTGGTTTCCTGTGCCTTTTTTTTGGGGGGGGAGGGGGAAGGGAGGAAGTTTTACTTTAGAGAAAGGCCCTTGGCAGGATTTTTCACCTCGTGGGGGAGATCATTGGGCATCTCGGCGTGCCCTACACAGTGACTGGGCTCAGTTTTAAGATAAAGAATGGAGATGCCGGGGATTGAACACGGGGCTTCACACATGCGAAGCGCGCGCTCTACCACTAAGCTACACCCGATTCTTGCTCTTGGTTTCCTGTGCCTTTTTTTTTTTTGGGAAGGGGAAGGGAGGAAGTTTTACTTTAGAGAAAGGCCCTCGGCAGGATTTTTCACCTCGTGGGGGAGATCATTGGGCATCTCGACGTGCCTTACACAGTGACTGGGCTCGGTTTTAAGATAAAGAATGGAGATGCCGGGGATTGAACCCGGCGCCTCACACATACGAAGCGCGCGCTCTACCACTGAGCTACACCCCCTTCTTGCTCTTGGTTTCCTGTGCCTTTTTTTTGGGGGGGAGGGGAAGGGAGGAAGTTTTACTTTAGAGAAAGGCCTTCGGCAGGATTTTTCACCTCGTGGGGGAGATCATTGGGCATCTCGGCATGCCCTACACAGTGACTGGGCTCGGTTTTAAGATAAAGAAAGGAGATGCCGGGGATTGAACCCGGGGCCTCACACATGCAAAGCGTGCGCAGTACCACTGAGCTACAACCCCTTCTTGCTCTTGGTTCCCTGTGCCTTTTTTGTTTTTTGGGTGGAGGGGAAGGAAGGAAGTTTTAATTTAGAGAAAGGCCCTCGGCGGGATTTTTCACCTCGTGGGGGAGATCATTGGGCATCTCGGCGTGCCCTACACAGTGACTGAGCTTGGCTTTAAGATAAAGAATGGAGATGCCGGGGATTGAACCCGGGGCCTCACACGTGCGAAGTACCACTGAGCTACACCACCTTCTTGCTCTTGGTTTCCTGTGCCTTTTTTCTTGGGGGGGAGGGGAAGGGAGGAAGTTTTACTTTAGAGAAAGGCCCTCGGCAGGATTTTTCACCTCGTGGGGGAGATCATTGGGCATCTCGGCGTGCCCTACACAGTGACTGGGCTTGGTTTTAAGATAAAGAATGGAGATGCCGGGGATTGAACCCGGGGCCTCACACATGCGAAGCGCGCGCTCTACCACTGAGCTACACCCCATTCTAGCTTTTGGTTTCCTGTGCCTTTTTTTTTTTTTGGGAAGGGGAAGGGAGGAAGTTTTACTTTAGAGAAAGGCCCTCGGCAGGATTTTTCACCTCGTGGGGGAGATCATTGGGCATCTCGACGTGCCCTACACAGTGACTGGGCTCGGTTTTAAGATAAATAATGGAGATGCTGGGGATTGAACCCGGGGCCTCACAAATGCGAAGCGCGCGCTCTACCACTGAGCTACACCACCTTCTTGCTGTTTGCTATCTGTGCCTTTTTTTGGGGGCGGGGAAGGGAGGACGTTTTACTTTAGAGAAAGGCCCTCGGCAGGATTTTTCACCTTGTGGGGGAGATTATTGGGCATCTCGGCGTGCCCTACACAGTGACTGGGCTCGGTTTTCAGATAAAGAATGGAGATGCCGGGGATTGAACCCGGTGCCTCACACATGCGAAGCGCGCGCTCTACCACTGAGCTACAGCCCCTTCTTGCACTTTGTTTTCTGTGCCTTTTTTTGGGCTCGGTTTTAAGATAAAGAATGGAGATGCCGGCGATTGAACCCGGGGCCTCACACATGAAATGCGCGCGCTCTACCACTGAGCTACACCCCCTTCTTGCTCATGGTTTTCTGTTTTTTTTTTTTTTTTTGGGGGAGGGGAAGGTAGGAAGTTTTACTTTAGAGAAAGGCCCTCGGCGGGATTTTTCACCTCGTGGGGGAGATCATTGGGCATCTCGGCGTGCCCTACACAGCGACTGGGCTTGGTTTTAAGATAAAGAATAAAGATGCCGGGGATTGAACCCGGGGCCTCACGCATGCGAGACGTGCGCTCTACCACTGAGCTACACCCCCTTCTTGCTCATGGTTTCCTGTCACTTTTTTTTTTGGGGGGGAGTGGAAGGGAGGAAGTTATACTTTAGAGAAAGGCCCTCGGCAGGATTTTTCACCTCGTGGGGGAGATCATTGGGCATCTCGGCGTGCCCTACACAGTGAATGGCCTCGGTTTTAAGATAAAGAATAGAGATGCCGGGGATTGAACCCTGGGCCTCACAGATGCAAAGCCCGCGCTGTACCACTGAGCTACACCCCCTTCTTGCTTATGGTTTCCTGTGCCTTTTTTTTTTTTGGGGAAGGGGAATGGAGGAAGTTTTACTTTAGAGAAAGGCCCTCGGCAGGATATTTCACCTCGTGGGGGAGATCATTGGGCATCTTGGCGTGCCCTACACAGTGACTGGGCTTGTGTTAAGATAAAGAATGGAGATGCCGGGGATTGAACCCGGGGCCTCACACATGCGAAGCGCGCGCTCTATCACTGAGCTACACCCCCTTCTTGCTCTTGGTATTCTGTGCATTTTTTTTTTTTGGGAAGGGGAAGGGAGGAAGTTTTACTTTACAGAAAGGCCCTCGGCAGGATTTTTCACCTCGTGTGGGAGATCATTGGGCATCTCGGCGTGCCCTACACAGTGACTGGGCTCGGTTTTAAGATAAAGAATGGATACGCCGGGGATTGAACGCAGGACTTCACACATGCGAAGCGCGCGCTCTACCACTGAGCTACACCCCCTTCTTGATCTTAGTTTTCTGTGCCTTTTTTTGAGGGGGGGAAGGGAGGAAGTTTTACTTTAGAGAAAGGCCCTCGGCAGGATTTTTCACCTTGTGGGGGAGATCATTGGGCATCTCGGCGTGCCCTACACAGTGACTGGGCTCGGTTTTAAGATAAAGAATGGAGATACCGGGGATTGAACCCGGGGCCTCACACATGCGAAGCGTGCGCTCTACCACTGAGCTACACCCCCTTCTTGCGCATGGTTTCCTGTGCCTTTTTTTTTGGGGGGGGGGGGTGGAAGGGAGGAAGTTTTACTTTAGAGAAAGGCCCTCGGCAGGATTTTTCACCTCGTGGGGGAGATCATTGGGCATCTCGACGTGCCTTACACAGTGACTGGGCTCGGTTTTAAGATAAAGAATGGAGATGCCGGGGATTGAACCCTGCGCCTCACACATACGAAGCGCGCGCTCTACCACTGAGCTACACCCCCTTCTTGCTCTTGGTTTCCTGTGCCTTTTTTTTGGGGGGAGGGGAAGGGAGGAAGTTTTACTTTAGAGAAAGGCCTTCGGCAGGATTTTTCACCTCGTGGGGGAGATCATTGGGCATCTCGGCATGCCCTACACAGTGACTGGGCTCGGTTTTAAGATAAAGAAAGGAGATGCCGGGGATTGAACCCGGGGCCTCACACATGCAAAGCGTGCGCAGTACCACTGAGCTACACCCCCTTCTTGCTTTTGGTTTCCTGTGCCTTTTTTGTTTTGGGGGGGAGTGGAAGGGAGGAAGTTTTAATTTAGAGAAAGCCCCTCGGCAGGATTTTTCATCTTGTGGGGGAGATCATTGGGCATCTCGGCGTGCCCTATACAGTGACTGCGCTCGGTTTTAAGATAAAGAATGGAGATGCCGGGGATTGAACCCGGGGCCTCACACATGCAAAGCGCGGGCTCTACCACTGAGCTACAACCCCTTCTTGCTCTTGGTTCCCTGTGCCTTTTTTGTTTTTTGGGTGGAGGGGAAGGAAGGAAGTTTTAATTTAGAGAAAGGCCCTCGGCGGGATTTTTCACCTCGTGGGGGAGATCATTGGGCATCTCGGCGTGCCCTACACAGTGACTGAGCTTGGCTTTAAGATAAAGAATGGATATGCCGGGGATTGAACCCGGGGCCTCACACGTGCGAAGTACCACTGAGCTACACCACCTTCTTGCTCTTGGTTTCCTGTGCCTTTTTTCTTGGGGGGGAGGGGAAGGGAGGAAGTTTTACTTTAGAGAAAGGCCCTCGGCAGGATTTTTCACCTCGTGGGGGAGATCATTGGGCATCTCGGCGTGCCCTACACAGTGACTGGGCTCGGTTTTAAGATAAAGAATGGAGATGCCGGGGATTGAACCCGGGGCTTCACACATGTGAAGCGCGCGCTCTACCACTGAGCTACACCCCCTTCTTGCTCTTTCTTTTCGGTGCCTTTTTTTGGGGGGGAAAGGAGGAAGGTTTACTTTAGAGAAAGGCCCTCGGCAGGATTTTTCACCTCGTGGGGGAGATCATTGGGCATCTCGGCGTGCCCTACACAGTGACTGGGCTCGGTTTTAAGATAAAGAATGGAGATGCCGGAGATTGAACCCGGGGCCTCACACATGCGAAGCGTGCGCTCTACCACTGAGCTACACCCCCTTCTTGCGCATGGTTTCCTGTGCCTTTTTTTTGGGGGGGGGAGTGGAAGGGAGGAAGTTTTACTTTAGAGAAAGGCCCTCGGCAGGTTTTTTCACCTCGTGGGGGAGATCATTGGGCATCTCGGCGTGCCCTACACAGTGACTGGGCTCGGTTTTAAGATAAAGAATGGAGATGCCGGGGATTGAACCCGGGCACTCACACAACTGCGAAGCGCAGGCTCTACCACTGAGCTACACCCCCTTCTCGCTCTTCGTTTTCGGTGCCTTTTTTTGGGGGGGGAAGGGAGGAAGTTTTACTTTAGAGAAAGGCCCTCGGCAGGATTTTTCACCTCGTGGGGGAGATCATTGGGCATCTCGGCGTGCCCTACACAGTGACTGGGCTCGTTTTTAAGATAAAGAATGGAGATGCCGGGGATTGAACCCGGGGCCTCACACATGCGAACCGTGCGCTCTACCACTGAGCTACACCCCTTTCTTGCTCTTTGTTTTCTGTGCCTTTTTTGGGGGGGGGGGGGGAGGAAGTTTTACTTTAGAGAAAGGCCCTCGGCAGGATTTTTCACCTTGTGGGGGAGATCATTGGGCATCTCGGCGTGCCCTTCACAGTGACTGGCCTCGGTGTTAAGATAAAGAATGGAGATGCCGGGGATTGAACCCGGGGCCTCACACATGCGAAGCGCACGCTCTACCACTGAGCTACACCCCCTTCTTGCTCATGGTTTCCTGTGCCTTTTTTTGGGGGGGGAAGTGGAAGGGAGGAAGTTTTACTTTAGAGAAAGGCCCTCGGCAGGATTTTTCACCTCGTGGGGGAGATCATTGGGCATCTCGGCGTGCCCTACACAGTGACTGGGCTCGGTTTTAAGATAAAGAATGGAGATGCCGGAGATTGAACGCGGGGCCTCACACATGCGAGGCGCGCGCTCTACCACTGAGCCACACCCCCTTCTTGCTCTTGGTTTTCTGTGCCTTTTTTTTTTTTGGGAAGGGGAAGGGAGGAAGTTTTACTTTAGAGAAAGGCCCTCGGCAGGATTTTTCACCTCGTGGGGGAGATCATTGGGCATCTCGGCGTGCCCTACACAGTGACTGGGCTCAGTTTTAAGATAAAGAATGGAGATGCCGGGGATTGAACCCGGGCACTCACACAACTGCGAAGCGCAGGCTCTACCACTGAGCTACACCCCCTTCTTGCTCTTCGTTTTCGGTGCCTTTTTTTGGGTGGGGAAGGGAGGAAGTTTTACTTTAGAGAAAAGCCCTCGGCAGGATTTTTCACCTCGTGGGGGAGATCATTGGGCATCTCGGCGTGCCCTACACAGTGACTGGGCTCGTTTTTAAGATAAAGAATGGAGATGCCGGGGATTGAACCCGGGGCCTCACACATGCGAAGCGCGCGCTCTACCACTGAGCTACACCCCCTTCTTGCTCTTGGTTTTCTGTGCCTTTTTTTGGGGGGGGGGAGGGAGGAAGTTTTACTTCAGAGAAAGGCCCTCGGCAGGATTTTTCATCTTGTGGGGGAGATCATTGGGCATCTCGGCGTGCCCTACACAGTGACTGGGCTCGGTTTTAAGATAAAGAATGGAGATGCCGGGGATTGAACCCGGGCACTCACACAACTGCGAAGCGCGCGCTCTACCACTGAGCTACACCCCCTTCTTGCTCTTGGTTTTCCGTGCCTTTTTTTGGGGGGGGAGGGAGGAAGTTTTACTTCAGAGAAAGGCCCTCGGCAGGATTTTTCACCTCGTGGGGGAGAGCATTAGGCAACTCGGCGTGCCCTACACAGTAACTGGGCTCGGTTTTAAGATAAAGAGTGGAGATGCCGGGGATTGAACCCGGGGGCCTCACACATGCGAAGTGCGCGCTCTACCACTGAGCTACACCACCTTCTTGCTCACAGTTTCCTGTGCCTTTTTTTTGGGGGGGAAGGGAGGAAGTTTTACTTTAGAGAAAGGCCCTCGGAAGGATTTTTCACCTCGTGGGGGAGATCATTGGGCATCTCGGCGTGCCCTACGCAGTGACTGGGCTCGGTTTTAAGATAAATAATGGAGATGCCGGGGATTGAACGCGGGGCCTCACACATGCGAAGCGCGCGCTCTACCACTGAGCTACACCCCCTTCTTGCTCTTGGTTTCCTGTGCCTTTTTTGTTTTTTGGGAAGGGGAAGGGAGGAAGTTTTACTTTAGAGAAAGGCCCTCGGCAGGATTTTTCACCTCGTGGGGGAGATCATTGGGCATCTCGGCGTGCCCTACACAGTGACTGGGCTCGGTTTTAAGATAAAGAATGGAGATGCCGGGGATTGAACCCGGGGCCTCACACATGCGAAGCGCGCGCTCTACCACTGAGCTACACCCCCTTCTTGCTCTCTGTTTTCGGTGCCTTTTTTGGGGGGGGAAGGGAGTAAGTTTTACTTTAGAGAAAGGCCCTCGGCAGGATTTTTCACCTTGTGGGGGAGATCATTGGGCATCTCGGCGTGCCCTACACAGTGAATGGGCTCGGTTTTAAGATAAAGAATGGAGATGCCGGGGATTGAACCCGGGGCCTCACACATGCGAAGCACGCGCTCTACCACGGAGCTACACCCCCTTCTTGCTCTTGGTTTTCTGTGCCTTTTTTGGGGCGGGGGAGGGAGGAAGTTTTACTTCAGAGAAAGGCCCTCGGCAGGATTTTTCACCTCGTGGGGGAGATCATTGGGCATCTCGGCGTGCCCTACACAGTGACTGGGCTCGGTTTTAAGATAAAGAATGGAGATGCCGGAGATTGAACCCGGGGCCTCACACAGGTGAAGCGCGCGCTCTACCACAGAGCTACATGCCCTTTTTGCTCTTGGTTTCCTGTGCCTTTTTTTGGGGGGGGGAGGGGAAGGGAGGAAGTTTTACTTTAGAGAAAGGCCCTCGGCAGGATTTTTCACCTCGTGGGGGAGATCATTGGGCATCTCGGCTTGCCCTACACAGTGACTGGGCTCGGGTTTAAGATAAAGAATGGAGATGCCGGGGATTGAACCCGGGGCCTCACACATGCGAAGCGCGCGCTCTACCACTGAGCTACACCCCCTTCTTGCTCTTGGTTTTCTGTGCCTTTTTTTGGGGGGTGGGGGGGGGGGAGGGAGGATGTTTTACTTTAGAGAAGGGCCCTCGGCAGGATTTTTCGTCTTGTGGGGGAGATCATTGGGCATCTCGGCGTGCCCTACACAGTGACTGGGCTCGGTTTTAAGATAAAGAATGGAGAAGCCGGGGATTGAACCCGGGGCCTCACACATGCGAAGCACGCGCAGTACCACTGAGCTACACCCCCTTTTTGCTCATGGTTTCCTGTGCCTTTTTTTTTGGGGGGAAGGGAGGAAGTTTTACTTTAGAGAAAGGCCCTCGGAAGGATTTTTCACCTCGTGGGGGAGATCATTGGGCATCTCGGCGTGCCCTACACAGTGACTGGGCTCGGTTTTAAGATAAAGAATGGAGACGCCGGGGATTGAACCCGGGGCCTCACACATGCGAAGCATGCGCTCTACCACTGAGCTACACCCCCCTCTTGCTCATGGTTTCCTGTGCCTTTTTTTTTGGGGGGGGGAGTGGAAGGGAGGAAGTTTTACTTTAGAGAAAGGCCCTCGACAGGATTTTTCACCTCGTGGGGGAGATCATTGGGCATCTCGGCGTGCCCTACACAGTGACTGGGCTCGGTTTTAAGATAAAGAATGGAGATGCCGGGGATTGAACCCGGGGCCTCACAAATGCGAAGCGTGCGCTCTACCACTGAGCTACACCCCCTTCTTCCTCATGGTTTCCTGTGCCTTTTTTTTTTGGGGGGGGAGTGGAAGGGAGGAAGTTTTACTTTAGAGAAAGGCCCTCGGCAGGATTTTTCACCTCGTGGGGGAGATCATTGGGCATCTCGGCTTGCCCTAAACAGTGACTGGGCTCGGTTTTAAGATAAAGACTGGAGATGCCGGAGATTGAATCCGGGGCCTCACACAGGTGAAGCGCGTGCTCTACCACAGAGCTACACGCCCTTTTTGCTCTTGGTTTCCTGTGCCTTTTTTTTGGGGGCGGAGGGGAAGGGAGGAAGTTTTACTTTAGAGAAAGGCCCTCGGCAGGATTTTTCACCTCGTGGGGGAGATCATTGGGCATCTCGGCGTGCCCTACACAGTGACTGGGCTCGGTTTTAAGATAAAGAATGGAGATGCCGGGGATTGAACTCGGGGCCTCACAAATGCGAAGCGTGCGCTCAATCACTGAGCTACACCCCCTTCTTCCTCATGGTTTCCTGTGCCTTTTTTTTTGGGGGGGGAGTGGAAGGGAGGAAGTTTTACTTTAGAGAAAGGCCCTCGGCAGGATTTTTCACCTCGTGGGGGAGATCATTGGGCATCTCGGCTTGCCCTAAACAGTGACTGGGCTCGGTTTTAAGATAAAGACTGGAGATGCCGGAGATTGAACCCGGGGCCTCACACAGGTGAAGCGCGTGCTCTACCACAGAGCTACACGCCCTTTTTGCTCTTGGTTTCCTGTGCCTTTTTTTTGGGGGCGGAGGGGAAGGGAGGAAGTTTTACTTTAGAGAAAGGCCCTCGGCAGGATTTTTCACCTCGTGGGGGAGATCATTGGGCATCTCGGCGTGCCCTACACAGTGACTGGGCTCGGTTTTAAGATAAAGAATTGAGATGCCGGGGATTGAACCCGGGGCCTCACACATGCGAAGCGCGCGCTCTACCACTGAGCTACACCCCCTTCTTGCTCTTGGTTTTCTGTGCCTTTTTTTGGGGGTGGGGGGGGGGGGGAGGGAGGAAGTTTTACTTTAGAGAAGGGCCCTCGGCAGGATTTTTCGTCTTGTGGGGGAGATCATTGGGCATCTCGGCGTGCCCTACACAGTGACTGGGCTCGGTTTTAAGATAAAGAATGGAGATGCCGGGGATTGAACCCGGGGCCTCACACATGCGAAGCACGCGCAGTACCACTGAGCTACACCCCCTTCTTGCTCATGGTTTCCTGTGCCTTTTTTTTGGGGGGGAAGGGGAAGGGAGGAAGTTTTACTTTAGAGAAAGGCCCTCGGAAGGATTTTTCACCTCGTAGGGGAGATCATTGGGCATCTCGGCGTGCCCTACACAGTGACTGGGCTCGGTTTTAAGATAAAGAATGGAGACGCCGGGGATTGAACCCGGGGCCTCACACATGCGAAGCGTGCGCTCTACCACTGAGCTACACCCCCCTCTTGCTCATGGTTTCCTGTGCCTTTTTTGGGGGGGGGGAGTGGAAGGGAGGAAGTTTTACTTTAGAGAAAGGCCCTCGACAGGATTTTTCACCTCGTGGGTTAGATCATTGGGCATCTCGGCGTGCCCTACACAGTGACTGGGCTCGGTTTTAAGATAAAGAATGGAGATGCCGGGGATTGAACCCGGGGCCTCACAAATGCGAAGCGTGCGCTCTACAACTGAGCTACACCCTCTTCTTCCTCATGGTTTCCTGTGCCTTTTTTTTTTGGGGGGGGAGTGGAAGGGAGGAAGTTTTACTTTAGAGAAAGGCCCTCGGCGGGATTTTTCACCTCGTGGGGGAGATCATTGGGCATCTCGGCTTGCCCTAAACAGTGACTGGGCTCGGTTTTAAGATAAAGACTGGAGATGCCGGAGATTGAACCCGGGGCCTCACACAGGTGAAGCGCATGCTCTGCCACAGAGCTACACGCCCTTTTTGCTCTTGGTTTCCTGTGCCTTTTTTTTGGGGGCGGAGGGGAAGGGAGGAAGTTTTACTTTAGAGAAAGGCCCTCGGCAGGATTTTTCACCTCGTGGGGGAGATCATTGGGCATCTCGGCGTGCCCTACACAGTGACTGGGCTCGGTTTTAAGATAAAGAATTGAGATGCCGGGGATTGAACCCGGGGACTCACACATGCGAAGCACGCGCAGTACCACTGAGCTACACCCCCCTCTTGCTCATGGTTTCCTGTGCCTTTTTTTTTGGGGGGGGGAGTGGAAGGGAGGAAGTTTTACTTTAGAGAAGGGCCCTCGGCAGGATTTTTCGTCTTGTGGGGGAGATCATTGGGCATCTCGGCATGCCCTACACAGTGACTGGGCTCGGTTTTAAGATAAAGAATGGAGATGCCGGGGATTGAACCCGGGGCCTCACACATGCGAAGCACGCGCAGTACCACTGAGCTACACCCCCTTCTTGCTCATGGTTTCCTGTGCCTTTTTTTTTGGGGGGGAAGGGGAAGGGAGGAAGTTTTACTTTAGAGAAAGGCCCTCGGAAGGATTTTTCACCTCGTGGGGGAGATCATTGGGCATCTCGGCGTGCCCTACACAGTGACTGGGCTCGGTTTTAAGATAAAGAATGGAGACGCCGGGGATTGAACCCGGGGCCTCACACATGCGAAGCGTGCGCTCTACCACTGAGCTACACCCCCCTCTTGCTCATGGTTTCCTGTGCCTTTTTTTTTGGGGGGGGAGTGGAAGGGAGGAAGTTTTACTTTAGAGAAAGGCCCTCGACAGGATTTTTCACCTCGTGGGGGAGATCATTGGGCATCTCGGCGTGCCCTACACAGTGACTGGGCTCGGTGTTAAGATAAAGAATGGAGATGCCGGGGATTGAACCCGGGGCCTCACACATGCGAAGCGCGCGCTCTACCACTGAGCTACACCCCCTTCTTGCTCTTCGTTTTCGGTGCCTTTTTTGGGGGGGGGGGAAGGGAGGAAGTTTTACTTTAGAGAAAGGCCCTCGGCAGGATTTTTCACCTTGTGGGGGAGATCATTGGGCATCTCGGCGTGCCCTACACAGTGACTGGGTTCGGTTTTAAGATAAAGAATGGAGATGCAGGGGAATGAACCCGGGGCCTCACACATGCGAAGCGTGCGCTCTACCACTGAGCTACACCCCCTTCTTGCTCATGGTTTCCTGTGCCTTTTTTTTTGGGGGGGGAGTGGAAGGGAGGAAGTTTTACTTTAGAGAAAGGCCCTCGGCAGGATTTTTCACCTCGTGGGGGAGATCATTGGGCATCTCGGCTTGCCCTAAACAGTGACTGGGCTCGGTTTTAAGATAAAGACTGGAGATGCCGGAGATTGAACCCGGGGCCTCACACAGGTGAAGCGCGCGCTCTACCACAGAGCTACACGCTCTTTTTGCTCTTGGTTTCCTGTGCCTTTTTTTGGGGGGCGGAGGGGAAGGGAGGAAGTTTTACTTTAGAGAAAGGCCCTCGGCAGGATTTTTCACCTCGTGGGGGAGATCATTGGGCATCTCGGCGTGCCCTACACAGTGACTGGGCTCGGTTTTAAGATAAAGAATGGAGACGCCGGGGATTGAACCCGGGACCTCACACATGCGAAGCGTGCGCTCTACCACTGAGCTACACCCCCCTCTTGCTCATGGTTTCCTGTGCCTTTTTTTTGGGGGGGGGAGGGGAAGGGAGGAAGTTTTACTTTAGAGAAAGGCCCTCGACAGGATTTTTCACCTCGTGGGGGAGATCATTGGGCATCTCGGCGTGCCCTACACAGTGACTGGGCTCGGTTTTAAGATAAAGAATGGAGATGCCGGGGATTGAACCCGGGGCCTCACAAATGCGAAGCGCGCGCTCTACCACTGAGCTACACCCCCTTCTTGCTCTTGGTTTCTGTGCCTTTTTTTTGGGGGGGGGGGGGAGGGAGGAAGTTTTACTTTAGAGAAAGGCCCTCGGCAGGATTTTTCACCTTGTGGGGGAGATCATTGGGCATCTCGGCGTGCCCTACACAGTGACTGGGCTCGGTGTTAAGATAAAGAATGGAGATGCCGGGGATTGAACCCGGGGCCTCACACATGCGAAGTGCGCGCTCTACCACTGAGCTACACCCCCTTCTTGCTCATGGTTTCCTGTGCCTTTTTTTTTTGGGGGAAGGGGAAGGGAGGAAGTTTTACTTTAGAGAAAGGCCCTCGGAAGGATTTTTCACCTTGTGGCGGAGATCATTGGGCATCTCGGCGTGCCCTACACAGTGACTGGGCTCGGTTTTAAGATAAAGAATGGAGATGCCGGGGATTGAACCCGGGGCCTCACACATGCGAAGCGTGCGCTCTACCACTGAGCTACACCCCCTTCTTGCTCATGGTTTCCTGTGCCTTTTTTTTTGGGGGGGGAGTGGAAGGGAGGAAGTTTTACTTTAGAGAAAGGCCCTCGGCAGGATTTTTGACCTCGTGGGGGAGATCATTGGGCATCTCGGCTTGCCCTAAACAGTGACTGGGCTCGGTTTTAAGATAAAGACTGGAGATGCCGGAGATTGAACCCAGGGCCTCACACAGGTGAAGCGCGCGCTCTACCACAGAGCTACACGCCCTTTTTGCTCTTGGCTTCCTGTGCCTTTTTTTTGGGGGCGGAGGGGAAGGGAGGAAGTTTTACTTTAGAGAAAGGCCCTCGGCAGGATTTTTCACCTCGTGGGGGAGATCATTGGGCATCTCGGCGTGCCCTACACAGTGACTGGGCTCGGTTTTAAGATAAAGAATGGAGATGCCGGGGATTGAACCCGGGGGCCTCACACATGCGAAGCGCGCGCTCTACCACTGAGCTACACCCCCTTCTTGCTCTCCGTTTTCGGTGCCTTTTTTGGGGGGGGAAGGGAGGAAGTTTTACTTTAGAGAAAGGCCCTCGGCAGGATTTTTCACCTCGTGGGGGAGATCATTGGGCATCTCGGCTTGCCCTAAACAGTGACTGGGCTCGGTTTTAAGATAAAGAATGGAGATGCCGGGGATTGAGCCCGGGGCCTCACACATGCGAAGCGCACGCAGTACCACTGAGCTACACCCCCTTCTTGCTCTTGGTTTCCTGTGCCTTGTTTTTTTTTTTGGGAAGGGGAATGGAGGAAGTTTTACTTTAGAGAAAGGCCCTCGGCAGGAAATTTCACCTTGTGGGGGAGATCATTGGGCATCTCGGCGTGCCCTACACAGTGACTGGGCTCGGTTTTAAGATAAAGAATGGAGATGCCGGAGATTGAACCCGGGGCCTCACACAGGTGAAGCGCGCGCTCTACCACAGAGCTACACGCCCTTTTTGCTCTTGGTTTCCTGTGCCTTTTTTTTGGGGGGGGAGGGGAAGGGAGGAAGTTTTACTTTAGAGAAAGTCCCTCGGCAGGATTTTTCACCTCGTGGGGGAGATCATTGGGCATCTCGGCTTGCCCTAAACAGTGACTGGGCTCGGTTTTAAGATAAAGAATGGAGATGCCGGGGATTGAACCCGGGGCCTCACACATGCGAAGCGCACGCAGTACCACTGAGCTACACCCCCTTCTTGCTCTTGGTTTCCTGTGCCTTGTTTTTTTTTTTTGGGAAGGGGAATGGAGGAAGTTTTACTTTAGAGAAAGGCCCTCGGCAGGAAATTTCACCTTGTGGGGGAGATCATTGGGCATCTCGGCGTGCCCTACACAGTGACTGGGCTCGGTTTTAAGATAAAGAATGGAGATGCCGGAGATTGAACCCGGGGCCTCACACAGGTGAAGCGCGCGCTCTACCACAGAGCTACACGCCCTTTTTGCTCTTGGTTTCCTGTGCCTTTTTTTTGGGGGGGGAGGGGAAGGGAGGAAGTTTTACTTTAGAGAAAGGCCCTCGGCAGGATTTTTCACCTCGTGGGGGAGATCATTGGGCATCTCGGCTTGCCCTAAACAGTGACTGGGCTCGGTTTTAAGATAAAGAATGGAGATGCCGGGGATCGAGCCCGGGGCCTCACACATGCGAAGCGCACGCAGTACCACTGAGCTACACCCCCTTCTTGCTCTCCGTTTTCGGTGCCTTTTTTTGGGGGGGAAGGGAGGAAGTTTTACTTTAGAGAAAGGCCCTCGGCAGGATTTTTCACCTCGTGGGGGAGATCATTGGGCATCTCGGCTTGCCCTAAACAGTGACTGGGCTCGGTTTTAAGATAAAGAATGGAGATGCCGGGGATTGAGCCCGGGGCCTCACACATGCGAAGCGCACACAGTACCACTGAGCTACACCCCCTTCTTGCTCTTGGTTTCCTGTGCCTTGTTTTTTTTTTTGGGAAGGGGAATGGAGGAAGTTTTACTTTAGAGAAAGGCCCTCGGCAGGAAATTTCACCTTGTGGGGGAGATCATTGGGCATCTCGGCGTGCCCTACACAGTGACTGGGCTCGGTTTTAAGATAAAGAATGGAGATGCCGGAGATTGAACCCGGGGCCTCACACAGGTGAAGCGCGCGCTCTACCACAGAGCTACACGCCCTTTTTGCTCTTGGTTTCCTGTGCCTTTTTTTTGGGGGGGGAGGGGACGGGAGGAAGTTTTACTTTAGAGAAAGGCCCTCGGCAGGATTTTTCACCTCGTGGGGGAGATCATTGGGCATCTCGGCTTGCCCTAAACAGTGACTGGGCTCGGTTTTAAGATAAAGAATGGAGATGCCGGTGATTGAACCCGGGGCCTCACACATGCGAAGCGCACGCAGTACCACTGAGCTACACCCCCTTCTTGCTCTTGGTTTCCTGTGCCTTGTTTTTTTTTTTTTGGGAAGGGGAATGGAGGAAGTTTTACTTTAGAGAAAGGCCCTCGGCAGGAAATTTCACCTTGTGGGGGAGATCATTGGGCATCTCGGCGTGCCCTACACAGTGACTGGGCTCGGTTTTAAGATAAAGAATGGAGATGCCGGAGATTGAACCCGGGGCCTCACACAGGTGAAGCGCGCGCTCTACCACAGAGCTACACGCCCTTTTTGCTCTTGGTTTCCTGTGCCTTTTTTTTGGGGGGGGAGGGGAAGGGAGGAAGTTTTACTTTAGAGAAAGGCCCTCGGCAGGATTTTTCACCTCGTGGGGGAGATCATTGGGCATCTCGGCTTGCCCTACACAGTGACTGGGCTCGGTTTTAAGATAAAGAATGGAGATGCCGGGGATTGAACCCGGGGCCTCACACATGCGAAGCGCGCGCTCTACCACTGAGCTACACCCCCTTCTTGCTCTTGGTTTTCTGTGCCTTTTTTTGGGGGGTGGGGGGGGGGGGGGGGAGGAAGTTTTACTTTAGAGAAGGGCCCTCGGCAGGATTTTTCGTCTTGTGGGGGAGATCATTGGGCATCTCGGCGTGCCCTACACAGTGACTGGGCTCGGTTTTAAGATAAAGAATGGAGATGCCGGGGATTGAACCCGGGGCCTCACAAATGCGAAGCGCGCGCTCTACCACTGAGCTACACCCCCTTCTTGCTCTTGGTTTCTGTGCCTTTTTTTGGGGGGGGGGAGGGAGGAAGTTTTACTTTAGAGAAAGGCCCTCGGCAGGATTTTTCACCTTGTGGGGGAGATCATTGGGCATCTCGACGTGCCCTACACAGTGACTGGGCTCGGTGTTAAGATAAAGAATGGAGATGCCGGGGATTGAACCCGGGGCCTCACACATGCGAAGTGCGCGCTCTACCACTGAGCCACACCCACTTCTTGCTCATGGTTTCCTGTGCCTTTTTTTTTGGGGGGAAGGGGAAGGGAGGAAGTTTTACTTTAGAGAAAGGCCCTCGGAAGGATTTTTCACCTCGTGGGGGAGATCATTGGGCATCTCGGCGTGCCTTACGCAGTGACTGGGCTCGGTTTTAAGATAAAGAATGGAGATGCCGGGGATTGAACGCGGGGCCTCACACATGCGAAGCGCGCGCTCTACCACTGAGCTACACCCCCTTCTTGCTCTTCGTTTTCGGTGCCTTTTTTGGGGTGGGGAAGGGAGGAAGTTTTACTTTAGAGAAAGGCAATCGGCAGGATTTTTCACCTTGTGGGGGAGATCATTGGGCATCTCGGTGTGCCCTACACAGTGACTGGGCTCGGTTTTAAGATAAAGAATGGAGATGCCGGGGATTGAACCCGGGGCCTCACACATGCGAAGCGTGCGCTCTACCACTGAGCTACACCCCCCTCTTGCTCATGGTTTCCTGTGCCTTTTTTTTTGGGGGGGGAGTGGAAGGGAGGAAATTTTACTTTAGAGAAAGGCCCTCGGCAGGATTTTTCACCTCGTGGGGGAGATCATTGGGCATCTCGGCTTGCCCTAAACAGTGACTGGGCTCGGTTTTAAGATAAAGACTGGAGATGCCGGAGATTGAACCCGGGGCCTCACACAGGTGAAGCGCGCGCTCTACCACAGAGCTACACGCCCTTCTTGCTCTTGGTTTTCTGTGCCTTTTTTTGGGGGTGGGGGGGGGGGAGGGAGGAAGTTTTACTTTAGAGAAGGGCCCTCGGCAGGATTTTTCGTCTTGTGGGGGAGATCATTGGGCATCTCGGCGTGCCCTACACAGTGACTGGGCTCGGTTTTAAGATAAAGAATGGAGATGCCGGGGATTGAACCCGGGGCCTCACACATGCGAAGCACGCGCAGTACCACTGAGCTACACCCCCCTCTTGCTCTTGGTTTCCTGTGCCTTTTTTTTTTTTGGGAAGGGGAATGGAGGAAGTTTTACTTTAGAGAAAGGCCCTCGGCAGGATATTTCACCTTGTGGGGGAGATCATTGGGCATCTCGGCGTGCCCTACACAGTGACTGGGCTCGGTTTTAAGATAAAGAATGGAGATGCCGGGGATTGAACCCAGGGCCTCACACATGCGAAGCGAGCGCTCTACCACTGAGCTACACCCCCTTCTTGCTCTTCATTTTCGGTGCCTTTTTTTGGGGGGGGAAGGGAGGAAGTTTTACTTTAGAGAAAGGCCCTCGGCAGGATTTTTCACCTTGTGGGGGAGATCATTGGGCATCTCGGCGTGCCCTACACAGTGACTGGGCTCGGTTTTAAGATAAAGAATGGAGATGCCGGGGATTGAACCAGGGGCCTCACACATGCGAAGCGTGCGCCCTACAACTGAGCTACACCCCCTTCTTGCTCATGGTTTCCTGTGCCTTTTTTTTGGGGGGGAGTGGAAGGGAGGAAGTTTTACTTTAGAGAAAGGCCCTCGGCAGGATTTTTCACCTCGTGGGGGAGATCATTAGGCAACTCGGCGTGCCCTACACAGTAACTGGGCTTGGTTTTAATATAAAGAGTGGAGATGCCGGGGATTGAACCCGGGGCCTCACACATGCAAAGCACGCGCTCTACCACTGAGCTACACCCCCTTCTTGCTCATTGTTTTCTGTGCCTTTTTTGGGGGGGAAGGGAGGAAGTTTTACTTTAGAGAAAGGCCCTCGGCAGGATTTTTCATCTCGTGGGGGAGATCATTGGGCATCTCGGCGTGCCCTACACAGTGACTGGGCTCGGTTTTAAGATAAAGAATGGAGATGCCGGGGATTGAACCCGTGGCCTCACACATGCGAAGCACGCGCAGGACTACTGAGCTACACCCCCTTCTTGCTTTTGGTTTCCTGTGCCTTTTTTTTTTTTGGGAAGGGGAATGGAGGAAGTTTTTCTTTAGAAAAAGGCCCTCGGCAGGATATTTCACCTTGTGGGGGAGATCATTGGGCATCTCGGCGTGCCCTACACAGTGACTGGGCTCGGTTTTAAGATAAAGAAGGGAGATGCCGGGGATTGAACCCGGGGCCTCACACATGCGAAGCGCGCACTCTACCACTGAGCTACACCCCCTTCTTGCTCTTTGTTTTCGGTGCCTTTTTTGGGGGGGGGGGAAGGGAGGAAGTTTTACTTTAGAGAAAGGCCCTCGGCAGGATTTTTCACCTTGTGGGGGAGATCATTGGGCATCTCGGCGTGCCCTACACAGTGACTGGGCTCGGTTTTAAGATAAAGAATGGAGATGCCGGGGATTGAACCCGGGGCCTCACACATGCGAAGCGTGCGCCCTACCACTGAGCTACACCCCCTTCTTGCTCATGGTTTCCTGTGCCTCTTTTTTTTGGGGGGGAGTGGAAGGGAGGAAGTTTTACTTTAGAGAAAGGCCCTCGGCAGGATTTTTCACCTTGTGGGGGAGATCATTGGGCATCTCGGCGTGCCCTACACAGTGACTGGGCTCGGTTTTAAGATAAAGAATGGAGATGCCGGGGATTGAACCCGGGGCCTCACACATGCGAAGCGCGCGCTCTACCACTGAGCTACACCCCCTTCTTGCTCTTGGTATCCTGTGCCTTTTTTGTTTTTTGTGAAGGGGAAGGGAGGAAGTTTTACTTTAGAGAAAGGCCCTCGGCAGGATTTTTCACCTCGTGGGGGAGATCATTGGGCATCTCGGCGTGCCCTACACAGTGACTAGGCTCGGTTTTAAGATAAAGAATGGAGATGCCGGGGATTGAACCCGGGGCCTCACACATGTGAAGCGTGCGCCCTACCACTGAGCTACACCCCCTTCTTGCTCATGGTTTCCTGTGCCTCTTTTTTTGGGGGGGGAGTGGAAGGGAGGAAGTTTTACTTTAGAGAAAGGCCTCGGCAGGATTTTTCACCTTGTGGGGGAGATCATTGGGCATCTCGGCGTGCCCTACACAGTGACTGGGCTCGGTTTTAAGATAAAGAATGGAGATGCCGGGGATTGAACCCGGGGCCTCACACATGCGAAGCGCGCGCTCTACCACTGAGCTACACCCCCTTCTTGCTCTTGGTATCCTGTGCCTTTTTTGTTTTTTGTGAAGGGGAAGGGAGGAAGTTTTACTTTAGAGAAAGGCCCTCGGCAGGATTTTTCACCTCGTGGGGGAGATCATTGGGCATCTCGGCGTGCCCTACACAGTGACTAGGCTCGGTTTTAAGATAAAGAATGGAGATGCCGGGGATTGAACCCGGGGCCTCACACATGCGAAGCGCGCGCTCTACCACTGAGCTACACCCCCTTCTTTCTCTTGGTTTTCTGTGCCTTTTTTTGGGGGGGGGGGGGAGGGAGGAAGTTTTACTTCAGAGAAAGGCCCTCGGCAGGATTTTTCACCTTGTGGGGGAGATCATTGGGCATCTCGGCGTGCCCTACACAGTGACTGGGCTCGGTTTTAAGATAAAGAATGGAGACGCCGGGGATTGAACCCGGGGCCTCACACATGCGAAGCGTGCGCTCTACCACTGAGCTACACCCCCTTCTTACTCATGGTTTCCTGTGCCTTTTTTTGGGGGGGGGGGAGTGGAAGGGAGGAAGTTTTACTTTAGAGAAAGGCCCTCGGAAGGATTTTTCACCTCTTGGGGGAGATCATTGGGGATCTCGGCGTGCCCTACGCAATGACTGGGCTCGGTTTTAAGATAAAGAATGGAGATGCCGGGGATTGAACGCAGGGCCTCACACATGCGAAGCGCGCGCTCTACCTCTGAGCTACACCCCCTTCTTGCTCATGGTTTCCTGTGCCTTTTTTTTTTGGTGGAAGGGGAAGGGAGGAAGTTTTACTTTAGAGAAAGGCCCTCGGCAGGATTTTTCACCTCGTGGGGGAGATCATTGGGCATCTCGGCGTGCCCTACGCAGTGACTGGGCTCGGTTTTAAGATAAAGAATGGAGATGCCGGGGATTGAACGCGGGGCCTCACACATGCGAAGCGCGCGCTCTACCACTGAGCTACACCCCCTTCTTGCTTTTGGTTTCCTGTGCCTTTTTTGTTTTTTGGGAAGGGGAAGGGAGGAAGTTTTACTTTAGAGAAAGGCCCTCGGCAGGATTTTTCACCTCGTGGGGGAGATCATTGGGCATCTCGGCGTGCCCTACACAGTGACTGGGCTCGGTTTTAAGATAAAGAATGGAGATGCCGGGGATTGAACCCGGGGCCTCACACATGCGAAGCGCGCGCTCTACCACTGAGCTACACCCACTTCTTGCTCTTCGTTTTCGGTGCCTTTTTTGGGGGCGGGAAGGGAGGAAGTTTTACTTTAGAGAAAGGCCCTCGGCAGGATTTTTTACCTTGTGGGGGAGATCATTGGGCATCTCGGCGTGCCCTACACAGTGACTGGGCTCGGTTTTAAGATAAAGAAGGGAGATGCCGGGGATTGAACCCGGGGCCTCACACATGCGAAGCGCGCACTCTACCACTGAGCTACACCCCCTTCTTGCTCTTCGTTTTCGGTGCCTTTTTTTGGGGGGGGGAAGGGAGGAAGTTTTACTTTAGAGAAAGGCCCTCGGCAGGATTTTTCACCTTGTGGGGGAGATCATTGGGCATCTCGGCGTGCCCTACACAGTGACTGGGCTCGGTTTTAAGATAAAGAATGGAGATGCCGGGGATTGAACCCGGGGCCTCACACATGCGAAGCGTGCGCCCTACCACTGAGCTACACCCCCTTCTTGCTCATGGTTTCCTGTGCCTCTTTTTTTTGGGGGGGAGAGGAAGGGAGGAAGTTTTACTTTAGAGAAAGGCCCTCGGCAGGATTTTTCACCTCGTGGGGGAGATCATTAGGCAACTCGGCGTGCCCTACACAGTAACTGGGCTTGGTTTTAATATAAAGAGTGGAGATGCCGGGGATTGAACCCGGGGCCTCACACATGCGAAGCGTGCGCTCTACCACTGAGCTACACCCCCTTCTTGCTCTTTGTTTTCTGTGCCTTTTTTGGGGGGGGAAGGGAGGAAGTTTTACTTTAGAGAAAGGCCCTGGGCAGGATTTTTCACCTTGTGGGGGAGATCATTGGGCATCTCGGCTTCCCCTACACAGTGACTGGGCTCGGTTTTAAGATAAAGAATGGAGATGCCGGGGATTGAACCCGGGGCCTCACACATGCGAAGGGCGCGCGCGCTCGCGCTACCACTGAGCTACACCCCCCTTCTTGCTCTTGGTATCCTGTGCCTTTTTTGTTTTTTGTGAAGGGGAAGGGAGGAAGTTTTACTTTAGAGAAAGGCCCTCGGCAGGATTTTTCACCTCGTGGGGGAGATCATTGGGCATCTCGGCGTGCCCTTCACAGTGACTAGGCTCGGTTTTAAGATAAAGAATGGAGATGCCGGGGATTGAACCCGGGGCCTCACACATGCGAAGCGCGCTCTACCACTGAGCTACACCCCCTTCTTGCTCTTGGTTTTCTGTGCCTTTTTTTTTGGGGGGGGGGGGGGGAGGAAGTTTTACTTCAGAGAAAGGCAGAGAGAATGGAGGCCTCTGTCAGGATTTTTCATCTTGTGGGGGAGATCATTGGGCATCTCGGCGTGCCCTACTCCACACAACGTTCTTGTGCTCGGGTTGTTAAAAAATAAAGAATGGAGATGGCCGGGGATGGAACCAACCACGGGGGCTCGGGGGGGGGCTGGGCTCGGTTTTAAGATAAAGAATGGAGATGCCCGGGGATTGAACCCGGGGCCTCACACATGCGAAGCGCTTGCGCTCTACCACTGAGCTACACCCCAAAACCCGCCTTCTTGCTCTTGGTTTCCTGTGCCTTTTTTTTTTTTTGGGAAGGGGAAGGGAGGAAGTTTTACTTTGAGAAAGGCCCTCGGCAGGATTTTTCACCTCGTGGGGGAGATCATTGGCATCTCGGCGTGCCCTACACAGTGACTGGGGGCTCGGTTTAAATAAAGAATGGAGATGCCGGGCATTGAACCCGGGGCCTCACACATACGAAGCGCGCGCCTCTTCCACTGAGCTACACCCCTTCTTGCTCTTCATTTTCGGTGCCTTTTTTTGGGGGGGGGGAAGGGAGGAAGTTTTACTTTAGAGAAAGGCCTCGGCAGGATTTTTTCACCTTGTGGGGGAGATCATTGGGCATCTCGGCGTGCCTTCACAGTGACTGGGCTCGGTTTTAAGATAAAGAATGGAGACGCCGGGGATTGAACCGGGGCCTCACACATGCGAAGCGTGCGCTCTACCACTGAGCTACAACCCCTTCTTGCTCATGGTTTCCTGTGCCTTTTTTTTGGGGGGGGGGGGGAGTGGAAGGAGGAAGTTTTACTTTAGAGAAAGGCTCTCGACAGGATTTTTCACTCGTGGGGGAGATCAATGGGGATCTCGGCGTGCCCTACACAGTGAATGGGCTCTCTGGTCTTTAAGATAAAGAATGGAGATGGAGATGCGGGGATTGAACCCGGGGGCCTCACACATGCGAAGCGTGCGCCCTACAACTGAGCTACACCCCCTTCTTGCTCATGGTTTCCTGTGCCTTTTTTTTGGGGGGGAGTGGAAGGGAGGAAGTTTTACTTTAGAGAAAGGCCCTCGGCAGGATTTTTCACCTCGTGGGGGAGATCATTAGGCAACTCGGCGCTTGCCCTACACAGTAAACTGGGGCTTGGGTTTTAATATAAAGAGTGGAGATGCGGGGAGTGAACCGGGGCTCACACATGCCAAAGCAGCGCTTACCACTGAGCTACACCCCCTTCTTGATCATTGTTTTCTGTGCCTTTTTTTGGGGGAGGAAGGGAGGAAGTTTTACTTTAGAGAAAGGCCCTCGGCAGGATTTTTCATCTCGTGGGGAGATCATTGAGCATCTCGGCGTGCCCTTACACAGTTGACTGGGCTCGGTTTTAGTTTTCAGATAAAGAACGGAGATGCGGGGATTGAACCCGTGGCCTCACACATGCGAAGCGTACGCGCAGGACTACTGAGCTACACCCCCTTCTTGCTTTTGGTTTCCTGTGCCTCTTTTTTTTTTTTGGGAAGGGGAATGGAGGAAGTTTTTCTTTAGAAAAGGCCCTCGGCAGGATATTTCACCTTGTGGGGGAGATCATTGGGCATCTCGGCGTGCCCTACACAGTGACTGGGCTCGGTTTTAAGATAAAAGAAGGGAGATGCCGGGGATTGAAACCCGGGGCCTCAAACATGGAAGCGCGCACTCTACCCACTGAGATACACCCTTCTTGCTCTTTGTTGTTTCGGTGCCTTTTTTGGGGGGGGGGAAGGGAGGAAGTTTTACTTTAGAGAAAGGCCCTCGGCAGGATTTTTCACCTTGTGGGGAGATCATTGGGCATCTCGGCGTGCCTCTACACAGTGACTGGGCTCGGTTTTTAAGATAAAGAAAGGAGATGCCGGGGATTGAACCCGGGGGCCTCACACATGCGAAGCGTGCGCCCTACCACTGAGCTACACCCCCTTCTTGCTCATGGTTTCCTGTGCCTCTTTTTTTTGGGGGGGAGTGAAAGGAGGAAGTTTTACTTTAGAGAAAGGCCCTCGGCAGGATTTTTCACCTTGTGGGGGAGATTCATTGGGCATCTCGTGCGTGCCCTACACAGTGGATGGGCTCGGTTTTAAGATAAAGAATGGAGATGCCGGGGATTGAACCCGGTGCCTCACACATGCGAAGCGCATGCGAGCTCCATACCACTGAGCTACACCCCCTTCTTGCTCTTGGTATCCTGTGGTTTTTTGTTGTTTTTTGTGAAGGGGAAGGGAGGAAGTTTTACTTTAGAGAAAGGCCCTCGGCAGGATTTTTCACCTCGTGGGGGAGATCATTGGGCATCTCTGCGTGCCGCCTACACAGTGACTAGGCTCGGTTTTAAGATAAAGAATGGAGATGCCGGGGATTGAACCGGGGCCTACACATGCGAACGGCGGCGTTCACAATGAGCTACACCCCTTCTTTCTCTTGGTTTTCTGTGCCTTTTTTTGGTGGGGGGGGGGGGGGAGGGAGGAAGTTTTACTTAGAGAAAGGCCCTCGGCAGGATTTTTCACCTTGTGGGGGAGATCATTGGGCATCTCGGCGTGCCCTACACAGTGGACTGGGCTCGGTTTTAAGATAAAGAATGGAGACGCGGGGATTGAACCCGGGGCCTCACACATGCGAAGCGTGTGCGCTCTACCACTGAGCTAACCCCCTTCTTACTCATGGTTTCCTGTGCCTTTTTTTGGGGGGGGGGGGGGAGTGGAAGGGAGGAAGTTTTACTTTAGAGAAAGGCCCTCGACAGGATTTTCACCTCGTGGGGGAGATCATTGGGCATCTCGGCGTGCCCTACACAGTGACTGGGCTCGGTTTTAAGATAAAGAATGGAGATGCCGGGGATTGAACCCGGGGCCTCACACATGCGAAGCGCGTGCTCTACCACTGAGCTACACCCCCTTCTTGCTCTTGGTTTCTGTGCCTTTTTGGGGGGGGGGAGGGAGGAAGTTTTACTTTAGAGAAAGGCCCTCGGAAGAATTTTTCACCTCTTGGGGGAGATCATTGGGGATCTCGGCGTGCCCTACGCAATGACTGGGCTCGGTTTTAAGATAAAGAATGGAGATGCCGGGGATTGAACGCAGGGCCTCACACATGCGAAGCGCGCGCTCTACCACTGAGCTACACCCCCTTCTTTCTCTTGGTTTTCTGTGCCTTTTTTTGGGGGGGGGGGAGGGAGGAAGTTTTACTTCAGAGAAAGGCCCTCGGCAGGATTTTTCACCTTGTGGGGGAGATCATTGGGCATCTCGGCGTGCCCTACACAGTGACTGGGCTCGGTTTTAAGATAAAGAATGGAGACGCCGGGGATTGAACCCGGGGCCTCACACATGCGATGCGTGCGCTCTACCACTGAGCTACACCCCCTTCTTACTCATGGTTTCCTGTGCCTTTTTTTGGGGGGGGGAGTGGAAGGGAGGAAGTTTTACTTTAGAGAAAGGCCCTCGACAGGATTTTTCACCTCGTGGGGGAGATCATTGGGCATCTCGGCGTGCCCTACACAGTAACTGGGCTCGGTTTTAAGATAAAGAATGGAGATGCCGATGATTGAACCCGGGGCCTCACACATGCGAAGCGCGTGCTCTACCACTGAGCTACACCCCCTTCTTGCTCTTGGTTTCTGTGCCTTTTTGGGGGGGGGGAGGGAGGAAGTTTTACTTTAGAGAAAGGCCCTCGGAAGGATTTTTCACCTCTTGGGGGAGATCATTGGGGATCTCGGCGTGCCCTACGCAATGACTGGGCTCGGTTTTAAGATAAAGAATGGAGATGCCGGGGATTGAACGCAGAGGCCTCACACATGCGAAGCAGCGTGCGCGCTTACCTCTGAGCTACACCCTCTTTCTGGTTTCCTGTGTTTTCCTGTGCCTTTTTTTTGGGGGGAAGGGGAAGGGAGGAAGTTTTACTTTAGAGAAAGGCCTCGGAAGGATTTTTCACCTCGTGGGGGAGATCATTGGCATCTCGGCGTGCCCTACGCAGTGACTGGGCTCGGTTTTAAGATAAAAGAATGGAGATGCCGGGGATTGAACGCGGGGGCCTCACACATGCGAAGCGCGCGCTCTACCACTGAGCTACACCCCCTTCTTGCTCTTGGTTTCCTGTGCCTTTTTTGTTTTTTGGGAAGGGGAACCGAGGAAGTTTTACTTTAAGAGAAAGAGAAAGGCCCTCGGCAGGATTTTTCACTCGTGGGGGAGATCATTGGGCATCTCGGCGTGCCCTACACAGTGACTGCGGCTCGGTTTTAAGTAAAGAATGGAGATGCGGGGATTGAA